>OX155976.1:17073534-18273534 GCA_944548615.1 Micropterix aruncella
GCTAGAAGAAAGGCATTACGCGGAGCTATTCCCTGGTCGCAGTCTCGGCCAACGAGTGAAATTCTTCATAGCGCTGAGGAAATACCTGCAAGCTGTGCGTGGTGATTCTTTAGCGAATAAGCAATTTTAGCAGACACTAAATATAAGAAAATCCCTTGCACGTATGATTTAAGAGTTAACATCCGCATTAAAAAAAAAAAAATCAGTACCGTAACATGGCGGGCGTTAAATTCTTTAATCTTATGTGCTTCTTATAATTAATAATTTGTTACTTTTAATTACAGGTGAATAACACGAATCCACCAGGCACGCCTCAGCACAGTAATAGCTACTGCTCAACACCACAAAATGTTTCCTACGTCCCTCCTGAGCCAACGCAGCAATTAGTTCCATACATCTCCCCTGTGCCAACGCCACCACCGATGTACACCCCTTCAGTGGCTTTTCAACAAGAGACGGACCAATATGAGGATGTCCTGACTTTAATAGACAAGTGCACTCCTATACCGCACCACAACGTGCGGGTCGTGCTGACGGAAGACCCCCATTACGGCCCAGCCTTACTGGCCAAGGCTAACTCAGGCCGTGCACTTGCTCCAAAGGAGCGAATCCAGTAAGTTCTAATATTATCTGATTACTTATTTTGAGGTGCCAACATGTCCCTTCTGACCTGACAGATGTTTCTTGTGTGCCATTTCTTAAAAAAATATCTTTGCAGCTTGGTGAACGCGATTGTCGTATTTGAGTGGCGCCGACAGCAGGCCGCTAAGTCGGTATCTTCATCCATATGGCAGAGGTGGGCCAAGGGAATTAAGGCAGTCTTTCCCCTGGAGTCTGAATCAGCCTATTTCTCCCACACGACCGGCAGCAAGGAGCCTAGAGGAAAGCTGTACAGCCGCTACCACACCTACCGCTTCGAGCTGAGGAAGTCAGGGTTGATCGCCTCTGCCGCCATCGGAGCTCGTTCGCCATCTGATAGCCGGTCTGAATCTCCGTCCCCATCCACCGCCAGCCAGAAGCAACCCAGAAAAAGGAAACGTCTCGGCGAGAGGGCGGAACCCAGCCCACACAAGGAGAATACTATTGAGGAGGACGAGGCCCTGCTATGGCTTCACTCATCGTGGGAGCCTCGTGATGTGGCGGAGCTATTTTGGAAACAATCGTCAAAAGTCAGGCGGCGACTTTTACTTCGTGACCCTGAGCTCACTGCCGATAAATACTTGAGCCGGTACAAGGCAGCTTCTACGGCCCTGGGCTACCAACTGGTGAGTAATAATATATATTACAGGCTTTAAAGTAAGACATGTTCATTTGACCCATTACGTCAAAATATAAAAGCGCAATTTTCAGCGATTGCCGATACCTCGCACTAGCGGCACGCCGCCTAGGCGGTTAACCGCGCGGCTAGCCACTTTCTGATTTGAATATGCGACCACTCAATATTGTACGCACTAAACTGCCCCAAAATCCCAGAGACCCATCTTGACCACACACTAGGCGAATCAGTTCGCTGAAAATTTTACATTTTGACGTAATTGTTTTTATTGCCTAAAAATATGGCTCTTGAAGATACCACAAAGTAATTTAAACGATTTCATATAGTTTTTGTCCAAATAGCAGTTTGAAATGTTAATATGGTATAAAGTTTTCTGATCTGCCCCCTTCACAAAGGAATTTATATGTTGTATTAAAATCGTCTTTCTCTTTTACAGTTAAGGATCGACTTTCAGATTAGCTTCCCCGGCCTCTCATGCTCTGCAGTACACCGCCGGTACCCCGAGTTTCGCGAGAGGGTGTTTGCGTTAGCCCGGACTTTCCTGGACTTTGGCCCGTATAAGGAAATCCGTTCCCTCGTCGGTGATTTAGAATGTAAGTTCTTTTCATAAGTATTTAGCACATTCCGTTTCTTGAGAACCGCCGTATCTCCTCAGGTGCCGAGGAATCTCCTGAGGTGCCATGTATGATCCTCCTGATGCTATTCGTTTTTCTTTGCAGTGGGTGGTGAATTGGCGGACCTCACTGCGTTTAAGCTCGTCGGATATCTTCTAGAATACGGAACAACAGTAGCAACCGAAAAGGGACTTTGGCGGCCGACCCGGTCGGAGTCTATATCGGGGATTGTGGTGGATGTTTCTTCAGACACAAGCCGGGATGAAGTTTTCTCTACAAAGAAAGACAAGCTGGACAAGTACCGCATTCCAGTTCAGCCTTTTATAATTGCCTATGGGTCTCGAAACCCAACTAAATACGAGGTTATTATAACCCAGAATGTTGTTTACACATTTACTAATTTCAAGGAGGCTATTGCAACATTATTTGAATGTTATTGGGCGCTTCTACTTACTTACCCGGAACAGAGTGCCGCGATATGGTATGTGTTTCAAAGGTATATTTACGAACTGAAGTCAGAATTCGATAAAATCAGTGGCATGACTGAAACTCTCCTTCAGCAGTTAAGCGACATTCAGTCCACAGATATTTCCTCCATTGAAACTAATATATCAAAGTGACTTTAACATTATCTATTGAAATGGGGCGTTGTCCATCTTGTAATGTAGCGTTCTCCTCTATTGTAGCTTATCGGCGGCATTGCATGCTGAATATTTGTAAAGTTCTTTTGTCTCGAGACATTCCATGTCCTTATTGTACCAGAACGTATTCAGCATGGAACTCCTTATATAAGCATAATAGAAGAGAACATGAAACCTCTTTTAATAGCAAACAACAGGTCTCTCGTGAATTAAATCTAAGTGACTTCCAATCATCATGGCAGCATGAATTAAATGTAAACGAGCCCCAATCATCATTGCAGCTTGAATTAAATGTAAATGAGTCCCAATTATCGTCTCAGCCTGAAATACCCCCAGTGCAAGCAGAAGGACTCTCATAATCAAAGTTTAGAGCGTGTTTTACTACAGATTGCTGGAAAATATTACGGTAACAATGCGCTAACTAGGAAAATGGCTGGGTTGTTTTTTAGAGATTTTGAAAGGGTTATAACTGCCTCATACTATCCAGTAATAGTTAAACATTTTCAAACAGCTGGTCTCTCTACCGAGAGCGAGGATCAAGGTTTAGAACTCATGCAATCGGTTTTCAGACATTACTCGTCTGAGTTCCGTGTACTGGCCCATTTCCGAAGTAAAAATACGCTGATTGATCCTGTACCTTATACAGTCGGTACTCGCTTTGATTACGTTACGAGGAAACGGGAAAAAACTTACCAATCAGTGGATTGTGTGGCTCATAGAATTCCGCTAAGACAAGTCTTTTACAAAATATTTTCAATTACCAATGTTTTAAGCAGTACTCTATCTTACATGGAGCGTTGTTATGCAGATGTGTCAGGTACAATGGAGAATTTTATTCAAGGGTCAGCTTGGCGCAAACGCATAGCAAACGCTCCTGATAAGCTGATCATACCTTATTTTTTGTTTTTTGACGATTTTGAAAGCGGCAATGCTTTGGGGAGTCACGCAGGAATTCACAAGCTGGGGGCCGTGTATATAGCATTCCCTTGTCTTGCAATTGACTTTCCCTCGGGTACATCAGTGTCACAATCATCCGTGAACAAAATTATCCTTGCAGCTCTTTTTCATTCTTCAGATCGCAGTGAATTTGGAAATTACAAGATTTTCAAACCCATTATTGATGACATGAATGATATAAAAATAAATGGCATTACTTTTCAGCAACTTGGGATTGATCGCACAATTTATTTCGAGTTGGGGTTAATTTTGGGTGACAACTTGGGTTTACACTCAATTTGTAGTTTCGTTGAGAGTTTTTCTGCCAATCGCTGTTGCCGCACATGTCGGATCGAGAAAAATGAACTTAGGAAAGGTACTGAGGAAAATCCAGAAATGTTAAGAAATGTCTCCAACTATAGGGAAGACCTTGACAGTAACAATCCAGTTACAACTGGTGTCAAAGAAAAATGTGTTTTTTATCATTGGGAATCTTTCAAAGTCTTTGATCAAATTGGGGTAGACATTTTTCATGACATTTTTGAAGGCTGTGGAAAGTACATTATGGGATTCCTACTGAAAGTCTTCATTTTAGACAAACATTATTTTTCGTTGGACGATTTCAATAGTCGTTTACAGCAATTCGATTTTGGGCCTGATAACTCAGCAAAGCCAGTAGCTATGTCAATAGATCGGATTCGAAAGAAAATTGTGCGACAATCTGGGTCGGGTCTAGTAAACCTCATTAGGTATTTTGGATTGCTTATCGGTGATTTAGTCCCTATGGACGATGAACATTGGGCATTGTACGAATCCCTTGTAGATTTAGTGAGAGAGGCCACAAGATGGACGAGTTGTACAGAAACAGCCGAATACATTGGTGTTCTGGTATCCGAGTTAAATGCCATGTACTTGGAACTCAGTGGTGGGCACTTACAGCCTAAATTTCACTTCCTGGTTCACTATCCGAGAGCTCTATTAGCTTACGGGCCACTTGCGTTACTTTCCTCGATGAGGTTCGAATCGAAACATCGTGTTTTAAAAAATGCTGCAAATGTTTCCGCTAGTAGGCGTAATATTACTCTAACTTTGGCATTAAAACATCAGCTGGTTTTAAATGAACTGTTTATTGATAGTGCTTATAGAGACCCTTTAACATTGACATTTTCATCTAAAACATTTAAATTGCCCGATTATGAATTACTCCTGTCCAGTTTGGGCATTCCAGTTAACGAAATGTCCGGTTCTGTAGTTAAAGCAGCATCATTTTATAGTTCATTGTTATCGGACAGGAACAGTTTTGCAATTGAACACCAATGACTGCAGTGATTTTATCCGAATAACAGAAATGCTTCACGTTAAGGAGAAATTAATTTTTGTTGGAGTCGTCTTGGAGAATTTAGGATATTCTCGAAATATATGTCTTACGGTGTCCAGGCTAGCCCAAGAACACTCGCTGTATTTCATTTCAGTTTTAAATGTCCATATCCTTGTACACTTTCAACTGCCATTGATGGCTCTTTATTTGTAACTAAACGTTAAAATAACTGATTAGGGCGTGTGTCACTATTAATTTAACCCGGATAAATTTAACTTAACTGGAAGTCCGTGAATCTGATTGGTTGATGTGAAGTGTTTACTTCAAATTAAAAGGGTAAAATTCATGGTGAAACTCGCCCTTAGTGGTGTTTTTAATAGGATGCACCCACCCTTAATAAGGTATATTTTATAGAAGATACATTCATCGACACTGATGACCTGATAGCTACGGGCAATTTATACCGAGTAATGAATGTTATAAGAACGTATCACATGACCCATAAAGAACCCTCTTATAGGAAGACATTTTGTAAAAATTTGTGTTTTTAATTATAATTTATGTTAGACGCATATCACAGGTCTGCAATGTTTAGTTTACGACAGTTAACATTGTTTACTAAATATAGATACTATGTATATACACTGCTGTTTACTGTATCACTTTTGTTTCATGTGTTTTGTGTGAATATTAAAATTGTTTCTGTAATAAATCCGTGTTTTGTCTTTTACAGATGCCTGCGGCAGTCCATCTCAATAGAACAAAACAGCAAGGAGTCGTATGCTCCATCCACCCTGGGAAAAGGGATAGGGCGGGAAAAGGGATACCCCCCCCCCCCCACCACCCCCGCCAGAGTGAGCATACGAGCCCTTGCTGGTCCAATGAGATATGGACTGCCTGAGGTAATTAGATTTCCTATTAGGGCAATGAGAAATACCTTATTGGAGTAAAACGATATCTACCTAAGACAAGTAGATACCTACCTGGAGTAAAAGGATATCTACTTAGGAGTAAAAGGATATCTACCTAAGCCAAGTAGATATTTACCTATGAAGCCAATTAGAACAGCTAACAGAGCCAAACAGATCTAGAAACAGAAATCTTGCAGTCACCCAATCGGTTCCTTTTTGGCTCAATTAGATGCCAAATCTGATTGGGACGGTTAGAAAAACCAATGAGATTGATCTGTTTGCAACAGTCAGAACCAATCTAACCGTCACCCACCCAAAGAGAATTTCTAATTGGGCCAATACAGATATTTTTCTCAGTGTAGCCTATGGCACTCACAAATAACGTGGCTTTCTATTGGTAAAAGAATTTTCAAAATCGGTACAGTAGATCCAGAGATTACTTCCTACAATGTCACAAATTTTACCTCTTTATAATATTAGTATAGATATTAGCCGTTTACTGTAAGTTTTTAGGTGGTTTAGTTATAAAGATATCATGAAATTTGCAACGCGTGCAAGCACCCCGAAATACCTGGCAGGCGGCGGCGGCGGCTGCTGGCCTAGCCAGGTCAGCGTTCAGCGGAAAGTGGCGCAGGTGGCGAGGAACAAGACGCGTAGGTCTACGATATATGTATCGTTTATCTGAGGGGGACGTCTTGCACTTTATATCTAAAGATAGCGTATAAAAAGGCAAATAAACGCCACCCTACTTAAATTAACAAATTGATTCGAAACTTTACGCTAAGCGAAGCCACGGGCAACAGGTAGTCTAAAGATAAAGAAATAGAAATAAATACTCACAAGCCAACAGATAGAAGCTTCAGGACTGCCACGGTAGACATATCAGGCGCAAAGCTCGATGCGAAAGAAAACACAAATCCCATTGACATCGCTACAAGAAGCGATGGTTTTCGACCTTTCGTATCCGATATGTACCCCCAGGGGTACGACATTAGAATGCAACCTGGAAAATACCAGAAATTAGCTAAGGCAGCAACTTAATCGGCACGCTGCAAGGTTCTAGGATACTATTGTAACATGCGCAGTAGCTACTGAAAGGGCGAACCCGCCATCCCATAACGATATTAGATGGAGTGAAGGAGGATTCATTCTCCCATGGAATAGTATGTAAAACCGCTAACCCAGCGTTGGTACAGCCGTCAGGAAACTCTTTTCCGTCATTGTTAAAGCTAAGTCGCAGTTTGACGCTGGGATTATGATCGACATGCAGGTCATATCCATTATTGTAGTCACTAAGGAGAGCCATGTTGTCCAAATCAGAAAATAATTATATTTTCCAAAACCTGTAATAAAAAATTTATTAACCAATAATACTGAGAAACGGTGTGAAGGAGTTAGCAATGGGATTTTGACAGGAAAATAAAGGACCGTAGGTGTGCCGCAAAATATCATATAATACAGGGGGCTACACAGAAAGAAATGGTATCTTAGATCAAAGCAATATCCTATTGGTCAAGATAACCCGAGTTTGAGCATAGGAGGAAAACAATATTTTCTTCGAAAGAGTAAATTGTAGTTTCAATTATTTTGTCTTGTGTCAATAAAATATAGTGTCAAATTGAGACAAATGCGTGTCTTCTTGCAAGGAAGCATAAATTCTCATAGGAAGAACATACATTCTCCGTGTAAAACAAATGCTCTTTTCAATCCAAGAATATAAATTATAAAACGAAGAAAATGGTAGCGTATCCTAGAAATTTAGAAACATAGTAACCAAGAAAATTATTGTGTTTTTCCAAGATACTTATTGTGTTTGTCCAAGTAAATGATTGTATTTATTCAAGAAATTGTTGTGTTTGTTCAAGAAAATTATTGTTTTTTTTAAGAAAGTTATTGTGTTTATGCAAGAAAATTATTTCATTAGTCCAAGGAAATTATAGTATTTATATAAAAGCTTTATAGTATTTATCCGAGAAAATTATAGTATTTACCCAAGAAATATATCTGTTTAACCCAGAAATTAGTTTTGTTTATTCAATAAAATATTGTGTTTATCTAAGAAAATGATTTTATTAATCCAATAACATGATAGTGTTTATCCAAGACTACCAAAATATCTTGATGCGACAATATTATTTTCTTATTGTCAGAATAGATTTTTCTTGACCTAATACTTTTTTTAATTTATTTCATCTTATACCTTTCTTAAATCAACACTAAAATATTGTTAATTGAAGAATATTCCTTTTGCTTGAACAAAGAGTAGATGTTGCAATTTACAAATGTATTTGACTGATGACCGGAAGTAATTTTTATAACGGTTGGATTTTTTTTAAAGTGTTGGTTTCACCAAATCGAAAACGAGTGATATTTTTTTACGAGTTGGTGAAACAAATACTTTTTAATAAGTTAAGATCCAAATGCAATAAAAAAATATTTCCAGTCATCAGTCATTTACATTCGTAAATTGAAAAATCTACTGTTTTTTTTTTTGTTTTTTGAAAATCCTCCAAATGGCAATATTTTTACGTTGATTTAAGAAAGATGCAAAATGAAATGAATACTAAAATATATTAGGTTAGGAGAAATACATTCTGGCATTATTAAAATAATATTAAATTATATAATAAAATTATTCTAGCTGTGATGCTTTTCTAGCGAATGTCAATGAATTGGGTATAAAAACAAAAATCACAAATCACATAAGGATTCAGTTAATAAATAAACAATTTAATTGTAACCACTATTAAAATGAAATAAAGAAACTTAACACAAGACTTCACAATATTTTCAAGATTACTGTGGGTATTATTATTGCTATGTTAATGCAAAAATTATGATTGTGTGATATGAAAATAAACAATGTATTACTTTAAAATAATGTGTATTAATTTGACATTAACGCAGGTATACAATATCAAGGAAATTAAAACAAAAACACACACACACACTTATATAAGGCCACAAAATATAACTAAAATACCGGAAGACATTGTCCAGAAAATCATAACCGGTGTAGTTATGTTTGTTATGGTATTACAACTTTTTTGGTAATAAAAAAAATTACTTGACTGACAATGTAGAATGAACAATGAATAATAATTACTACTGCACATCCCGTCCTTTACTACTGCACATTTTCGACGTCCTCAGCAGTCTGAAAAAAGTAAAGATTACGTTGAACAGAATTATCAGAATGTTTTTTTTCCAGGCATGAAACGGTGTATATATATGTAAGTAGTAAACAGATGTTTGACTGTCGTTTGACCTGCGCATAATATTCTGAATACACTGTACACATTCTAAAAAAAAATATGAAAGAAAAATGTTTATTGTCAACTTTTTTATTTACCAATATTATGATTTTAATAAAACAGGTGCATATATGGTAGACAAAAGGTCTAGCTAAAAACAGCGTCGACCTGGCCAGTATGAGCCAGCAACTAATTTTAAAAAAGTTCGACAAAATAATAATAAGTGACAATACAATAAGCTATTTGAACCAAATTTCAGAAAAATATAGAATAACTGTTTAAAAAAATTATAGACAAACTACATTAAACACAAATTTAAAAAAGTACAAAAAATAACATAATATACATCAAAACAACTGCACAGAAGAACTCGAAACTTCGAACTGCACAGCGATGTGACTCATCACCAGTCGCACCGGGAAGTCACTAAAAAAAAAATAATTAAAAAAAAAACTTACTGAAACTTTAACTATTAATCCCTCGATAGCTTCATTTGTAGAGAACTTAACATTTTTAGAAAGTCTTCCTCGAGGTGGTAGAAGATGTCCCAGTGTTGTTATCTGTGCTGGAATGTCACCTGAAAGAAAATGTGAGAAAAATAAAATTAAATCATTGCATTGTATTCGCAAGCCGACTGTTCTTCTTACGATTACTCCATTTTCTGCAACAATTGGAAATTATTTTACATAAAAGTTATATGATTTGTAATATACATCGATGAATTCACTTTAGCTCTCATATTTTCGATAGAAAATTAACTTTTCAAACAAAATTAAAATTCCCCTTACTCCCCCTCCCTCCCCCCCTCATTAACAAGGGTGTTCTAAATAAATAATATTGCACTTAGGTTATATAGATATACATACGTAGTACTTACCAATAAAATTCGATACGACGGCTTCCGGAATGCTCCAAGAAGACAGCAGCAATCACTGCAGCAATGATGAAGTGTCAGCAACAGACTGTTCCATCTTCGTCCAATACAAACAAATTTGTATAGCCGTCGGCCAACACCAATAGAATTGTGATACTTGTTCACCTTCTGCGTTCGCCCGGCAGTGTTGCCAGACATATCACCCCATGCTTGGCTTGAAAAAATATACTCATTCCCTTAGTAGGTACAGTAGTTTTCCTTTGTTGCAAATAAAACAACTAGATAATTAAATCGTTTTATTATTGAAAAAGACGAAGTGTATATGTATATGGTATATATGCATGCATGCATACATTGACTTTTATTATTATTATTTATATATCACTATTATTTCTTTCATGTATTCTTCTTATATACTCTTATATATGCTACATTCAATCTAATTAAACATCTTTGTAGTACTCCAATATGCTCACTCCTACATCCCTAAGGTTAGTTTGAGAAGAATGCTCAAGAGGCATTAAACTCGCCTATTTGTAACCTTTTTATTTGGTGTGCAATAAAGAATACATACATATATACAAGTGGGGACGAGGGAAGCGTTATTCGCAGTACAGGTTTTGGTGCAAAAATGTCAGGATATGCAGCAAAATGTCTTTCTATGTTCCATAGATTACGAAAAAGCATTTGACAGAGTGCAACATAATCGTCTTATTGCACTTCTGAACGACATCGGACTGGACAAGAAAGACATCCGTATAATACAAAATCTGTACTGGAATCAGCGCGCCACTGTCAGAGTTGAAGGGGAAGGATCCAAGGAAATTGACATTAAGAGGGGAGTGCGGCAGGGCATGCATGTCGCCGACTATTTTTAACATCTACTCTGAAGCCATCATGACGGAAGCTCTGGAGGACTTGAACTGTCGCATTAAAATAAATTGCCGCCTCATCAACAACTTGAGGTATGCCGATGACACTGTTCTCATAGCATCTATATATACGGAAGCCGAGCTACAGGAGATTGTTGATCGAGTAAACGAGTGTAGTGTCAAAGCTGGTCTCAGGATGAATGTCACCAAGACTAAGTTTATGGTCATTTCTAACAATCCCAATATCCAACCTAGCGTATCTGTGGCGGGTCAAAAACTAGAACAAGTTGATAAATATAAATACCTTGGCACCTGATTTACACAAAACTGGGACTGTGAAGTAGAAATCAAAACTCGCATCGAAATTGCACGCAGCGCCATTGGAAAAATGAAAAAGGTTCTTCGCAATCGAAACCTGAAAATCTCACTTCGAATACGTCTTCTCCAGTGCTACGTCTGGTCCACACTTCTATGTAGGTGTGAGGCCTCGACTATTAAGGAAGATCTCAGAAAACGTATAGAAGCATTCGAGATGTCGATATCTTGAACTGAGAAAGTCACCAATGAGGAAGTTCTACTACGTGTAGGCCAAAAACGCAATCTTTTGCAGACCATCAAACAGCGCAAAGTTGCATACCTGGGTCACGTGTTTAGACACGACAGGTACCAACTTTTGCAACTCATTATGATGGGAAAAGTTGCAGGAAAGAGGAGACCTGGCCGTAGACGGAAATCTTGGTTGCGGAACATTCGAGAATGGACCGGGATTACAAGTGTCGCCGAATTGTTCGCCTGGCAAAGGACAAAAAGAAGTATGCAGAGCTGACTGCCAACCTTCACTAGTTTGAGAGGCACCCTAAGAAGAAGAAGAATTATTAAAAAACCTACTTAGCTATGCCCGACCGCTTTAAAATTCGGCTTCGATTTCTTTCGACCGATTGGGATTAGTGGGTATATCTTGCTTGGTCATTAAAAAATTGCGAAAATTTCAGAATAACTAATACAAAGTAGTAAATTTTACGCTGTTTCCATGCTAAAGTGCAGTAAATCGCGTTTGACATGATATTATGACACTTTGGTAACTATTTATTGACAAAAACCTATAGGGTTTTGGTTATCTCGATATAAATAATAAAACTATCATCGCAGTTTCACTTGTATTTTTGAATTGTATATTTTTTCCACTTCTTTCGATTTTAGGGGTGGCAAATTTGGGGCCAAATTTTTTTATGTCTAGAAATTAATAACATTCATATTTATATACTTAAATGTCATTAGATCCACACAAACAATTCAACATGTAATATGTTTTTCCAATTAAATGAATTTTTATGACCAAAATGAGTGCATTGTCATCATCAACCCTTACGGAAAAAGCCCTTTTCTCTGAAGAAATGTATCCTAATGATTTAGAGACTGACTTTCTTTTGAAAGAATTTAGGTAAAACCAGATTCTGTGTTTGGAATGTCTGTGTGAAAGGTTTGTCTTCCTGTTCCTGAAAAAACATAATTTGCAAAACGTTTATCTAAACTTGCATATAGCAGTTCGCATGGCCTTATGTACACCAGTGACAAATTGTTCATATGGGGATGCTTTTCTTGCTTAAAACGGGTGAAGAATTATCTAACATCTACCTTAAGCCAAGAAAAACTAAACGCCTTAGCTCTTTTGTGCATAGAGTCAGAACTAATGAACAAGATTTCATACAATGATATAATTGATAATTTTGGGAATAGAAAATCGCGCAAAAAGGTATTGTAAAACTTTCATAACTTAATTAATTGAATTTCATCGTCATCATCAGCCGGATTGTTACCAGATAATTGAATATATTGTTTTTATACTATAAGAGCAATAACAATTATTTTATTACGTCTACCCAATGTACATTATTGTGTAAGTAGTATTAAGGCATATCTTACCCTGCCTTATTAGTAGTACTAGTACATTATTGAGATTTTATTAGCTCAGAAATATACCCAAAAACTATTCCTTGTGGAATCTTAACTAAATCGTTGGGTTGTAAAAATAATCAAGGAACTGACACATCGATCCCCTAGCTCACAATCATACTAATTACGGGGGGAATGTGGTGTAGTAAAGACGTTAGGACATAAATCATAAAGTTACAATTTCATTCACAAAAAAATATATATATAATTGTGAACTAGGGTATCGAATTGTAGAGGTCGGTAGAGACGGAAACATTTTAATAGCCTACTCGCGGCTAATTGTATTGTATGTATTTGCAAAAATGTATTAGCCCAATACCTTAGATGAGATCGCAGAAGAGCCAGATCCGCCATCTTGTTTCAAAATGGCGGCAGCTCAAAGATAAAAAAAACATATCTTAACAACCATAGGTCCAAACTTGACATGATATATCGTTGGAAAGCTCTTGTTAACCCCTACATTTTTCTTTAAATTTATTTTTAATTATTTAAAAAAAAAACATTTTTTTCAAATTTATTTAATAGCTTTATAATAGCTGGCCAAAGAAATCTACATTTAATGGGTGCGTGTAACCGATTTTTTTGGAAGGCAGTGGCTACGCGCCCGTCCAAATGAATAGTTCTTATATGTTCTAACCTAACCTAACGTGTTCGTTTGCCTTTCGCAATTACAGAAAGCATACGATAAGTGGACGGGCGCGATTAGCCACTGCGTTTTTGGAATGATCTGGAGGGATTTTGTATAACTGATCTGGTAACACTGACAAAACTAGCATTGGTACCTACAAGACTAACAAAAAAACAAAATTCTCGGGTCAAGACTCGCAAACATACGAATCTTGGGTCAAGACCTGTAACCATACGAGTCCTTGAGTCAAGACTGGCAATTTTGATTTTCTTGGTATGCATGGCATAACGCGTCCTTTAAATTTTGTGTATAACGGAAACCTAGATGTTTGCAATCTGGCAAGGATCATGCTAGCTCTACGTGCTCAGTAGAAGCAGGGGCGGATCTATATAAGAACTTTTTGGTCTGCAGCCCGTGGCCCCGGGGGTATAAAGGCCCCAGCCTCCATTGAAGACAATGGACAATATTGTAATTTTTAAAAATTCCTACGACAAAGTTGGCAACCCTGACATCAATTAAACCATATGCGCGCGGAAATCGAACGGCATAGGGGATTCCCCGTCGCTTGTTTTCAGGGTATTTATTCGCAAACGCATACAGTCATTCGCAGCTCACTAAGGCCGGCAATACACAATTACAGACATAGTGAAAAATAAAGTGTATTTATTACCCAAATATTACGTATAGTTACGAAGCTATGAACCTTGTGTAATGGACATTCAAATGACGCATCACGCATGCCAAGAAAATCTGAATTGCGAGTCATAACTCAAGATACGTACGTTTGTGAGTCTTGACCAAAGACTATTACGTGTACGAGTCTTGAGTCAAGACTAAAAAAAATAAAATTCTTGACCTAAAATTTGCTAATTTACAAGTCTTGAGTTTTATTCTTTTAGTCTTGACTCAAGACTGGATTCTGGGGTCAAATTTCGCAGCGTATGTACGTGTCTTGGGGCAAGACTAAAATAAAACTGTTTTCTTATATCAAGAGTTCTTTATTTTTGGCAATGCATAATTAAACTATTAATTTTATTTAAAATTTAGAAGTCTTAGTGTTTCTGGGTCCAAAGTATACATTCAAATAAAGGATAAATACGTAAATCAATTTCAATTTAAAATAAAAACAGATTTAAAAAAATGTACTTTATTTTATAAATATATACCACGGTCAGTCATATTAAATACTACGATGCTTGGTTTATTTAGTTCAGTCCTAGTCCAAATATAATTTTTGTAAATAAATGAAATACAATTACATTTGTATTTTTAGGATTAACACTTGAAATATGTTTTAAAAAACACATTGTCCTTAAAAGACTTGCAGTTATATTCATTCCGATAAAAATACGTTATTACATTATATGGCATTACGAATTGACTTAATTATATACGTGCTTTCAAATCAATTCAGTTAGTATTTATACGATGAACACTCGAAAAGTGCTTAAAAAGAAAACAAACTTGTCTACCGAAAACTTATAGCGGTATCTATTTCGATAAAAATATTTTAGTAAATTAAGTGACGTAACAAATTGACTTTAGAATATATGTGCTTTCAAATCAATTCAGTTGGTGATTCTAGGATAAACACTCGAAATGTCTTTAATAAAGAAAACACATTTTTACAAGGAAAATTGGCAGTGATATTTATTTCGATAAAAATACGGTATTAAATTTAAAGACGCAAGGAATTGACTTAAGAATATATATGCTTTCAAATCAATTCAGTTGGTGATTCTAGGAAGAACACTCGTAACGTCTTTAATAAAAGAACACATTTGTCTAACAAAGATTTGTAATGATATTTATTTCGATAATAATACGTTATTAAATTAAGTGACATAAGGAATTGACTTAAGAATCAATGTGCTTTCAAATCAATTCAGTTGGTGATTCTAGGATGAACACTCGAAATGTCTTTAATAAAAAAAAACACATTTGTCTAAGGAAGACTTGCAGCGATATTTATTTCGATTAAAATACGTTATTAAATTAAGTGACGTAAGGAATTGACTTAAGAATCTATGTGCTTTCAAATCAATTAATTTGGTTATTCTAGGAAGAACACTCAAAATGTATTTAATAAAAAAAACACATTTGTCAAACGAAGACTTGCAATGATATTTATTTTGATAAAAATATGTTATTAAATTAAGTAATATAAAGAATTTACTTGAGAATATATTCTTGGTTTTAGAAAAAATATTAAAACCAATTTTGCATTCATGCAAACGTATCGCATGTGTTGGTTCGAGTATATTGACTTAGTCTAAGAAAATATATACTTAAAATAACGAAATTTTTGAAACTAATATTACATTGATACAAAAAACTCACGTTTGTCGATTCAAAAATACTGACTTCCTCTAAGAAAATATCTACTTAAAATAACACTATAAACTTAAAACTTTCGCGAGTCTCAATTTGAGAAATCGTTTCTTTCTGTGTAGGAATATTAATTGTCTCACTTCGTAGAAGGAAGGTCATCTCTGGCAAGCGAGGGAGTGTCGAATTACATGAACGGTCGAAATGACGAAGGGAGAGCAAATATGGGCTAAGGTGACTCACCGTACGTGTACAATAAACAACGTTCCTAGTATGTAACAACTTGTTAGAATAATTAATCATAGTGTAATGATAATTAGGAAGAGACCTTACGTCCATTTAGCAAAGCGTGTATTGTATATATATTTAAGATATTCCCTCAGCAACAAAAGAATAAAATAAGTAAATAAGTTTAACGTACGATATGAGAAGATTGTGAAGGCGTTATCCCTAATTAGGTCAACGGGCAGGATGCAGCTAGAGTATATTTTTGAATTTAGTGTGTAACGAAGAGCGGCTCGTTTTGCGCGTTGATCATATTGCGTAGGTCAAGGGGAGATTAAAGGACACTTCACCAAACCTTCGTTTTATTCAGTCAAGGACAGCGCAGAGCGACACTCAAAGCCAACTGTAGTTCATTTCTCGACGATACTGCTGCAAGTACAAGGAGTACTGCTGATCCACCCTATCATCAAGATTGCAAGGGTGTACTCAGAGTTTAGACTGCGTTACGAGGACGGTTGAGTAAAGCTTCGCGGTACAGTAGGTACACTGAGAAAAAACTTCCAACAGTCCCAACGGTGGAACGGAATACGCCACAATAGACATAACATAATTCTATTCCACCATGTTAACACCACGAAAAAAAATGCAAGCCGCGCGGGAGGCGGGGGAGGCTTATCTATTTACTGGGAAAACCTTTGGTTCTTTGGGTTGACAACCGATTTTTTTCCTCTATGTAAACCTCAGTAGATAAATATAGAGAGTAGCTCAACTCAAGCAACATATCGGTTTTTTTTTTAAATGTGTACCAATTTGTAAACTTACTCCTTCGAGTAGCGGCATGATTTCATGGCAGACCTCGGCAATTTATTGGAATTTCTTGCAATATCGCCGCGCTCGATAAAAAGTACTATGTATAACTATGCAGCTACTACAGAAATAATAAAAAGAATAACTGTGCAATGATCGCATTGAAATTTCGTATATAGAATATTGAAATTTCATTTTGTAAAACAATTAGATAATTATGAATAAATATGAGAAATTCGAAAAAGTGAAAAAAACTTAGGCATTTCTAACTTGTACTTGTCTTACGGAAAAATACGGAAACCTATTTAGAAATCGTAAATGCTATCGTGATCTATATTAGATTTATATCAAAGCTAATATTTCATTTTGCTTATTTAAACACAAAAATATTTAGATATTAGCTCATAAAAACCAATATTTTTTTTTTGAAGATATCTCTAAAAATATATATATGGAGCCGTCTATGTATCTATGGTAATAATGAGATATTTGGTATGGATTTTAGGATGCGTTCTAATTAGAAAATAATATTACTGTGCGCTCCGGGAGCAAGCCGCCAATATTGGTCGTTATGTAGTGAACAGTTCTGATGTGCAACCAAATTTGGTCGTTACGTAGCCGAAGGGTGCAACCTTTTTTATTCTTAAATATTTTAATATTAATCATGCACACATATTTTCTATGCATATTTAAGGGAATCCCTCGCTACGCTCGGAATTCTACTCTAGAATCCCTCACTTCGCTCTGGATTCAAAAAAGCGCCCTCGCCGTAAAAATATTATTTTGCTCCCTTGTAATATACTATTTTTAATTATTTGTAGAAACGGGAAAATAGCCCAGTTTAAATCGAAATTAAAAGGATACCTTATTGAAAGAGAATTGCATAATATAATATTAACGAATTTAGAATAGTTGACTGCCAATTACCATGTCGATTTTATTTATTTAACTTGACATTTTTACGATTTTATTGACTATTACATTATTGTTATTACTTTTCATTACCATTGATAATCAATGGTATTTCTTATTTGTCGGACCATATAATTTCATAATTCATGACAAATCTATTTCATAACAACTTAGATTTATGTAGATTTAAGTATCTAATACGACTATTGTCAATTATATGGTGAGTCTCTCAAGAAACATTTAGTATTGCTTTTTAAAGTTATTTATATCATGATAAGTAACTTAGATATTTATATCATGATAACTTAGATAGATAGATAGATAGAGATTCTTTATTGCACATTAAACAAAAACATACAAAAGGCGGACTTATTGCCTAAAATACAATCTCTTACAACCAACCCGTGGAAGTGTAAAAATTTAGGTGCCAAGAGATAAATTAAAAATTAACAAAAAAAAAGAAGAAAAACTTATTACTAAAATTAATCAACCAACAAAAATGCCATTTTTTAAATAAAATTAGGATTTGGAATATTTCTCAAGGAGCGAAGGATAGGAGAGGATGGGATGAGTGAGACCTAGGATAAATAGGAATTTATGGACATGAAATGCTTTTTCAGAGACACTTGAAAGGTAGAAACCGTTGGTGCGTTTCTGATGTCTGGCGGGAGCTGGTTCCATAGTCTAGCTGCATGAACGGTGAAGGAATGAGTAAAAAAAGAAGAATTATGAGTGGGAATCGCAATTTTACTATCCTGACTGGAGGGAGTTAATGGGCCCTTGCTGAGTTGGTCACGAAGACCGATTCTGTTCAGGGTTGGTCCCATTCACGGGTCAACACCCATCCGACGGCCTCCACGCATGAAGTGCGAGCCTGGGTAGGACTCTGGCCTTGGTCAGTTTCCCCTGCCATGGGA
This sequence comes from Micropterix aruncella, assembly GCA_944548615.1. Taxonomy (NCBI): domain Eukaryota; kingdom Metazoa; phylum Arthropoda; class Insecta; order Lepidoptera; family Micropterigidae; genus Micropterix; species Micropterix aruncella. The sequence goes on from OX155976.1 coordinate 17,092,001, forward strand.
ATCAAACTTCTGGCGCTCCTGGACGATCTGCGCACCGTGCGGCGTAAGCCAATCGATTGTGCACTCTGACTAACAACTTGGGTCGTCGACTACAACGGGCGAGCCCGTCACCACAGGGAGTTTTTAAACGATTAGTCGTTCTATCTCCCTGGAGTGAGCGTAGAAGACTTTGGACAAAAACAATCCCCCGTCTAGCTACGCCACAACCCGTAAGAGACCAACGCCTTACCGCGAATAGCCAGTAATGATTACCTGGCGGGCCCGACACTCACGCCCTTACTTCCAATTGTGACCAGATTTCTTCGGTCTCTCGATTGGTTCCGAGTTCGAGGTCGCTTGCGCGGTCCTCTCCCTTACGAAGCGGTGAAACGGTGAATACCGAATCTATCGCGGACCATGGCGTCCTTTGCCCGCCTCCTACCCAGGATCGGATGGCCAATGGTCATTTCAAGAACAGTCGCCGTAAGGTACGCAACCACCCCCGCTCTATAGGAAACAATACAGCTTCCAGACTCCCCCGACTGTTAGTCAGAGTGCACAATCGATTGGCTTGCGCCGACTAACAGTCGGGGGAGTCTGGAAGCAGTACAGTTTCCTTTAGAGCGGATGTGGTTGCGGACCTTACGGTGGCTGCTCTTAAAATGACCATCGGTCATCCGATCCTGGGTGAACAGCCGGGCAAAGGACGCCGTGGTCCGCGATAGATTCGGTATACACCGTTTCACCGCTTCGTAAGGGAGAGGACCGCGCACGCGACCTCGAACTCGTAACCAATCGAGAGACCGGAGTAATCTGGTCACAATTGGAAGTAAGGGCGTGAGTGCAAGCCCGCCGGGTAACACTCCTGGCTACTCGCGGTTAAGGCGTTGGCTTGTGACGTAGCTAGATGGTGGACTGTTATGTCCCAAGTCCTCTACGCTCACTCCAGGGAGATAGAACGACTAATCGTTAAAACTTCCTAAGTGATTGAATTTTTCGGTTAGGTAGGAGGGAGCGGTAGGATTGTTGAGGATGTTATAAAGAAGGAAAAGAATATGCATGTTTCTACGTTCACGTATCGAAGCCAATGAAGTCTGCTTCTATACTCAGAGACGTGATCAAATTTTTTCGCATTGCTTAACTAAGTTAGGTGCAATTGATTTGAGTAATTCCGTAACGAACCTCGTTTGTTTAAGGTTGAAAATGACGATGGTGGATAAACAAGAGTCATCAACAAAAAGAGTTAAAGATTGACTTTGAATAATAAGCAACATCTTTACAGTGAAACTTAAATAATCTGGAAGATAGCTGTAAGTTTGTAATAAATATATACATTCCAGGGTATTTTAAAAATGACTTTTTTTACAGCCCCTTTATTTTAATGTAATGCGTATACTGATTATTTCATTTGTTGATTGTTTTAGCTTGAATTAATTATTTTATTGATTGTTTTAGTTACATGGTATCTTATATTTAAATGTAATTACAATGTATTTAGATTCTTCTTGGACAAAACATTATAAAAATTAGTTTGATTATCTGATTATTGATGATTATTGCTTTAGTTTGATCATTTCTGATATTGATTATTTTAATTGTTGATGGTTTTAGTTTTACTGCTTGTTGATTGCGCCTTATATTTATTTTATTTATTTTTATTTATTTATTGTAACGTACATAATATGCAACAAGCGTAACAAATGATACTTAATATCTAGTTTAAAATAAAACCCACAGCAAGTTGTGTCACGCTTATAGTGAAGATCGGTCCCATGTCGCCCAACTAAGTATACACTTGTTCTAAGGCAAACATATTAAACAAATACTAGTTTAATAAAGAAAACATATTCAAAAGAAAAAAAGTAGTTTAAACAAAAAGAGAAAAAGCGGACATGGAAAAAAACGAATTAAATAAAAATATGTATAAAAATAAAATATGTAAATATATAATTATAATAAAATAAAACATTAAAGTAAATACATAATTAATTACACTTATCTTTCGGTTAATAATAAACTATATAGTCATAACTTAAATTATAAATAAAATTTGTAATATTTGTAGAAAAATAAAAAGTCACAATAAAATTATAATACCAGTAATAGTAAAGTTTCTAAAAAAAAATAGTTACAAAGAAAAATTAAAATAATAGTAATAGTCACAAAGTGCAGCCAAACAAAGCTAGATAGTTGAGAGTTATAGCTTATAGTTTCTACTTTATGAAGTTTCTTCTAAAACGAAATGTTGTATGCTCTCTAGGCAGTGTATGTTTTTTAATAATTCACACAATAAAGATCTTGAACTTGAACTTTAAAATAAAAATCCGATAAAGCGTAAAGTTAGTCCTACCTGTCAGCTCTAGTGCTCTATCCAATGATACCTCAATGTATTGCGCGTTGTCCATATTTCACGTTTATTTCACTTATCACTACACATTTAAAGATGTTACTATCTCAACTTTCGCGGACAATGTCACCTGCTGTCTGCTAACCGTCTAATTTATTAACTACGAAAAATGGCACGGTTTCGTTACCAACTCAATTAATGCATTAACCCATTTACAACTACCGATCTTTATAAAGATAAAAAAAGTATAAAGAATACCCTCAATTTAAAAATATTAACGAGTAGATAACTTTTTTTATTGTTTACCAATCGCCGCAGTGATCGTTTGACAGGTTTTCGGTGAATAGATAATTATCTTATGATCATAATTTTGAAGTGCTTTTTTATATTAATTCGTATTACCGTAATTAACTTTCTCTATGTCTTCAAAGCCTGGATGAGCACCACTTTCGACAGTGGCGACAGTGGTTGAAAGTGGAAGCGTAGAAAAATTGTGGTGAGTATTGAAAGGTGAATTATCGATATGGCGATTGCTAATCAAAATTCACGTACCTTGACGGTCGTGTAGCTGCAGCGGTGTGATGCGCGCTGAGATTCCGCTTCTGCGTAGCGCGCACGGCACGATCGAGGGATTCGTGCGGCGTGTCCGGCACGACGCGTGCGCTGACCAAGTGTATGGCGCGTGCGACACGCTGTTTCCTGTAGGGTGCATTTGTAACACTTCCAAAGGCTCGATATGCCTTCACAACGAATCCGATTCCGCGATTCCGAGACAACAAACGAGGTTTTTTGTCTGAGTCGGCGAGGCCGTGCAACGCCGTCGAAAATCGTTTATACCGTTCGAATGACAGATTGACCCGCCGCACGGTTCGAAAGCGGGCGATGTTGCCAACTGTCAGGTTTTTGTGAGTTGACAGCTCTCACCAATCGATAATTGAAATCCGTAACAATATTGAACAATAACTGTGTTTCTTTAATTTAAAATAGGATACAATCGATAAAGTAGTAGTTATATGAGCGTTAACCTACCTGCCTGTTACTACTGATCGTTAAAACGATCCACATTTTCCGAGCTTTCCTGAAAAGTCAGTTTTTTTGTATTTTTCCATGTTTATTTTATGCGTCAAGGTCACTAAAAAACTACTCTGATACGAGATAAAAAAAAGTTTCAGTAACAACTGGGTTAATCCATATTTGATGATGCTATTTCTGCTTTGAAAATATATACGCCATTCTCTGCTAGCGATTTATCACTAAAGCCGGATCCTTAGCGCATAAAATATCAATAAATATCGGGGGTGAGTCAAGGATCCAGCCTAGCGCCTTTATTTTTCAATTTCCTTGTGAAAAAAAACAGTTAAAGGTGCAAAGTCATCTCAGTGGACACGGTATCGAATAGATAGCATCGATACTGTACTCACGAGTAGTATCGAAAATAATAGACAATATTAAACCGACTCCATTTTTTAACACGCTTTTATTAGGTCGACCTGTATGTAACTACGTAATGGAATCTAAGGTAACTAATTTAACCATCTTCCAAGGATCGTAGCGTCATGGAAATTGGCAGCTGTATGTAGTTCTGATGACAATACAATAATATGGTACTGTCGAACTGATCTGATGATGGAGTCGGAAGATTTGAACTGGAACTTCATGATGGAACATCGTATCATAGCTGTGTTTGGACTTGTTTGAAAAGTCTTGGAATGAACTTTGACCTCGATTTGGTTTCAAGGTCTGATAATGTGGTTTTTACGTGCATTTATTAAAGCGTGTTTTTAGTGTTTTTTTAAAAATCTATTAATTATTTATAACTGCAGCAGCTATGTCATTGTGATACTTAAAAAAAGGCTATCATAATTGAATGCGTATACAAAATTTTATGTATGTGCTGTTGACCGTTGAGGAGTTCCCTCGTTGGAAGCCAACCCTAGGTGCCGCAGACATGTCTTGGTGAAACTAAGAACGGGCTGTCGTAATTGAATGAATATACAAAATTTCGTGTCTGTGCTGTTGACCGTTGAGGAGTTCCTTGGTCGGGAGCCAATCCTGGGTGCAGCAGCCATGTCATGTTAAACGTTAGAACGGGCTGTCATAACTGAACGAGTCTACAACATTTCGTGTTTTTGCTGTCGACCGTTGAGGAGTCCCCTCGTCGGGAGTCGACCCAGGGTGTAGAATCAGGTCATGCTTACCATAAAAATATGCATTGTCGTCGGAATTAAACCAACATGTACAGCGGCGACGACTTCTTGAAAACCTCGTTGGTGCTCATGCAGTCGACTCAGGTGGCTCCTTTAAAAAAACTGGCGAAGTGCGAGAGAAGAAATGCACACTGATCGACAAATAAATATTCTACCTACATAATCCGTCAACTCTTCGTAAATTGTACAGTAGAACTCGAGTTATAAGCGAACAGACAGGCTGTTGCGACGAGCGAGAGGATGTAAGATAAAATCTCTCGGCGACGGCCATGAAATAGGGAAAAATTGGTCGTCGCATTTCGCCTGAAAATCGGGCATAGATTCGGTGCATGTCAAAGGGGCATTCACTGAATTTCCATACAAAAAGTATGGGCTTAGGTGCGACGGGACGGACCTCGCAGACGTCGCGTCGCGACCGAGGCCACCGTCAACCAATCCACGAAATCAATTTCTGGAGTTTATTCGAATATATCTCAGAAATGTTTATTCGAAGCATTAAATAGACGAGAAAAACATAATAAAAGAAAGCGGAAAGGAAAAGGACAACAGTGAGTAAAAAAAAACCCGTCCACCATCGCCACATCGGGCGAAAAATAGTGAAGTCGCCATACGAGAAATCGGCGGAATATTCTCCAGATGCGAAGGAAAATATACATCGCCGAAAACCGAAAAATAGGAATCACAGAGGCGAGAAGTCGAGGGAAAACGAGACAGAAAATATCGGCGAGCGCCGAGCCGAGCGCCGGCCAATCAGAGGCCGCCGGCGGTCGCCGGCGGAGCGACCACGCGCGCGCCGCCCAAGCCGGGGTATAAATATAGCCGCCGGGCGGACGGCAATTCAGTGCCCGGCGTCCGTCCCGAACGGCCGCCTGCTCCGCTCCGCCGCCCGCGCTGAATATTGCCGCCGCGAGTCGACCGTCGAGCGCCGTCTCCGGTCCTCGCCGTGAAGTTCGTGCCGTCGAGTATCTCCGGTTCGAAATGCAGTCTGCTTCCAACTCCGCCGAAGCTGCTGCCGCCCCGCACAGCCCACCAGTGACTAGGGGCCTGGACATGCCGCTCATTCCGATCGCGACACCGAGGAAACGCGTGAGAGACCCCGCGTCTCCAGAAGATGAGCGGCAGAGGGAGTCGCAGCGCCGCCGAGCCGACTCCCCTGACTCCTTCGTCGATCATCAACAGATCTTCGACTCGCCGGAACCCTCGGACTCCGAAGACGGGCCTACCTACGCCCAAATAGCGGCTAGGAAAAGCCCGACGCCGTGCCGCAGCGATGCGGCTCCAGCACCATTGCCGCCCGCGCCGCTTCTGCCGAAGCAGGCGCCGCGCCCCCGACCCATTGTCGTGGACAAGCTCGATAGGTGGCCCGACCACCTGAAGGCTCTCCGCGCGAAGTTGGGGCGCGCACCGTCGCACCGCTCGGACTCGGCGGTGGCCTCAGATTCCGCCCGGCCGACGACGCAGAGTACCGCGTCGTCCAGGCCTACCTTCACACCCTTGGCAGCTCGGTGGCGTGGCACACCTACACGCCGCCGATAGAAAAGGACGCCAAGATAGCCATTCGGGGCCTCCCGGCTAACACCACCCAGCAGGAGGTCATCGAAGGGCTGGCGGCCAAAGACATCGAAACGACGTACGCGCGCCTGATCCATGGAGGGCGGCGCGCGCTTTTCTTCGTTGTCATTCGAAAGAACGAGGGCTGGCGCAAGGTATTTAGTCTCCCAGACATCTGGTACCTGCCGGTCACCATCGAGAGCTGGAGAGGCCGGAACGGGCCTAAAAGCAGTGCCACCGCTGTCAAAAGTTCCGGCACAGCAGCCACAACTGCCACCGGCCGCAGGTTTGCGTTTGCTGCGGCGAGGAGCACGCTGCCAAAAACTGCCCTCGGCCTAAGACCGCCCGTGCAACCTGTGGAAACTGCGGGCAGGAGCACCCCGCCAACAACCGGCGCTGCCCCAGTTTCCTGGCGGAAATCCGTCAGACGACGCGGAGTCAGCAGGGAGCTCCGCGAGCAGCAGTCCCCGCTCCTCCGCGAGCCCCACCGCGAAGCGCCTCTCCGGGCGCTTCGACCGCAGCCGCGCCTACGTCGCCTCCTCCACGCCCAGCGCCGAGGAAAACGCAGGCGAAGCCCCAACCTGCCGCCGCCCCTACGGAGCCCTTTCGTGGAGGAAAAAGCCGGCACCGCCGGCCACTCCACAGCTGCCAGCTGTGGAGAGGAAGTCGAACCGGCGGCGCCGATCGAAGCCATTACAGCAGCAGCCATCAAGGCCCCATCCGCAGCAGGTGGAGGGGATGGAGGTCGAGGCGACCGCCCAGTCCCCCAGCTCCCAAACGACCACAGCAACCACAGCGTCCGCATGCACGCAAATGGACGAAGAGTGTGCGACTACACCGTCCCCACAACCCCAGCCAGAAGAACCAGAAGAGCCAGAATACCTGGACGAGATGCGATTCATCGCGAACGACGAACTGATCATGATGAATGCAACTCAGCTGCTGGAGCTCATTCGCGCGTGCCAAATTGGCACGAAGGAGCAGAACATCATGCTGCTGAATACGTACCTTCAGTCAGACCTACCTCGTGCCCCGAGACTAGCAGAAATGTTGAAGTTTGCCTCAAGGTGAAGAGCCCTGAGACGCCATACTCGCGAAAGCCGGGCCAGTGGGCCCGATTCAAGAGAAGCCCCACGAAAAGGCAAAATGCCTAGTGGTAGACGTCACAGGCCGTTAAAAATGGCCTGTCGACCGATTTCGTTGATTGACGGCAATTCATTCGCTCTCCGGCTTTGGTGCCGGCAACAAGTGGCCACCCGGCCGCTCAGGGAGTTAAGGCGTCGCGCTGCAAGAAGAAGTCGTCGTGGAAGAGTCGTCGTGGAAGAGTCGTCGTGGAAGAATCGTCGGGGAAGAAATCGTCGGGTGGCCGGATCTTCGGGACAGCGGTGTTGGCAACGGGCCAGCCGCGCCGACTACAGGAGCAACGAGGGGACGACGCAGCACGGTGTTGGCAACGGGCCAGCCGTACCGACAGCGGGAGCCACGAGGGACGACGCAGCGACGAAGCAGCAGGGAGCAGCCAGCCGGAGAGGAATCGCCGCAGTGTGAGGTATTTGTGCTCGGTATTTCGGGGCGAGGCCAGCAAAACGTGGACGTTTTTGCCGCCGCCGAATACCGACGCAGACCGCCTGCGGCTAGCAGCCGAGCCACATCGGACTGCGTGAGGAGAGCGGGGACGCCGGATCGCCGCGTCCGCCGAAACAGGCCAACGAAGCGTGTTTGCGCGCTGTGCCACGCGAAAGCCGCGGCGAAATCGTTCGCCGCGCCGCGACGACCTGCGAGTCGGTCGCGTCAGCCACTGCGGGCCAAGCTGCGGCGAAAGAGTCGCCGCGCCGCACCGACCTGCGCGTCGGTGCGCTAGACGCCGCTCCACGCCAACCTGTGAGTGGGGCGTGCCAGCTACTGCGTACGGAGCCACACGAAGCCGCGGCGAAAGAGTCGCCGCGCCGCACTGAACTGCGAGTCAGTGGCGCAAGATCAAGCCGCCGCACCGCGCCGATTGAGAATCGGTCGCGCCACGCCGCCGCGCGCCGAGCCGCGCGACACACACTGAGAAGCCGCGACGAGAGAACGCCGCGCCGCCTGAGAGAACGCCGCGCCGCCTGAGAGAACGCTGCGCCGCGCCTGAGAGCCGCCGCGCCGCCGCGCCGCCGCGCCGCCTGATAGCCGCGCCGCACCGCCGGCGAGCCGTCACGCCATCACGCCGCGCCGACTGAAAGAGTCGGCCACGCCAGCGACAAGCGCTTGCCGGGGGCAGCGCTATCGCCACCTGCGCTGAGCGTCTGTCAGCAACGTCGCGCCCTACGCTCGCCGACGCAGCTGCAAAGCGCGCCTCAGCCACGCCGGGTCGCTTCGAGCCGCCGACACGCTGCAGCCAGCGCCAACGCCGCCTGCATCACGCTACGCCGCCGCACCGATCACCGGCCCGCCCGTGCATACGGGCCAACCGGCGAGCCGCGACCCGAAGCAGACAGCGGTGATTATAGACATTTGTGAGTTTAGTGACATTAGTGGCGGACAATTTTAGGTTATCTAGCTATACGTTTAGGCTATCTAGCTAGACGTTTACTATGTAATAATATGTTTTGATTTAACCTGATTTTAATATTTTGGATTGCTTTAATTGTTTGATTTAATCTGATGATTCTGATTTGTAGTGGTTAATACGTTGTAATTTGTCTGATTCATAGAGGTTAATAATTTGCATTATTGTTTAAAGCCTTATAGTCATAAGTTGTGAATACACATTATTTTTGTGAAAGGGAAGACTGTGTTTTATTGGTGCCAGGGAACGGGGAATTTACGGTAGTAGTGCGAACTGAGGCTATCGAAGCGCAGCGGCGACGTGGCTGCCCGTAATAGGGCGAGCGGCGATCGAGTGGGGGGACCTCTTTTTACAGTCCTGGGTCCCCGCTGACCACTGATCGGTTCCGTGCCAGGGGCGCCGCATGTTGTCGCCAAGCGGGCGCAACACAGGCAGTAGAATAGAGAGATGTTGCATTTGTTTTATAAAGAAGTGAAACGGAAGAGAAGAAGAGAAGATAAGTAAAAATGATAGATTTGCATTGTTGTACCCATTTATATTAAAATATAAAACTGAAACGATAATTATTTTATCATGGATTTATTATGTACATAATTTTTATTAGCAGAAAATATAATTATTAGTATCTGCTTAATGTACACAACTTGATGTGTACTGCAACACGAAATGTATAATGGCCATGTGGTCATGGGTGCTCCGCACCCACTATTTGCCTCTCGTGGGTGCTGGAGCCCCCGAGTACCCACGTAGTCGGCGCCCCTGACCATGTAAATTTTCAACTTCATGTGATCTTCAGAATATTTGAGGATTTCCCTCAATTCCTTATGGATCATATCATCACAACAGGATTTTGATAAAAATGAGACCAATCTGTTTAATTCTTTCAAATAAAAAAAGAATTTTCCAAATCGGTTCATAAATCGCAGTTCTGAGGTAACAAACAATAAAAAAGGTACAACCGACTTGATAACCTCCTCCTTTTTATATAAGTCGATATATAACATATCCGATTTATCACTGAAGCCGAATCCTTAGCGCATAAAATATCAATAAATATCGGGGATGAATCAAGGATCTAGCCTAGCAACTTTATATTTCAATTTCTGGCGGGCTCGACACTCGCGCCCTAACTTCCAATTGTGACCAGATTTCTCCGGTCTCTCGATTGGTTCCGAGTTCGAGGTCGCTTGCGCAATCCTCTCCCTTACGAAGCGGTAAAACGGTGTATACAGAATCTATCGCGGACCATGGCGTCCTTTGCCCGCCTCTTACACAGGATCGGATGGCCAATGGTCATTTCAAGAGCAGTCGCCGTAAGGTACGCAACCACCCCCGCTCTATAGGAAACAGTCGGACTAACAGTCGGAAGAGTCTGGAAACTACTGTTTCCTATAGAGCGGGGGTGGTTGTTGACCTTAAGGCGACAGCTCTTGAAACGACCATCGGCTATCCGATTCCGGGTGAACATCCGGGCAAAGGATGCCGTGATCCGCGATAGATTCGGTTCATACCGTTTCACCGCCACGTAAGGGAGAGGACCGCGCAAGGCACCTAGAACTTGTAACAAGTCGGGAGACTTGTCGCAACTGGAAATAAGGGCGCGAGTATCGGCCCGCTGGGTAACATACCTGACTATCTCGCGGATAAGGCGTTGGCCTCTCACGGGCATGTGGCGGAGCTTGACGGTGGATTGTTTTGTCCTAAGTATTCTGCGCTCACCTCACAAGAGACAGAACGATAAATTTCGTTAAAACTTCCTGAGATGACGGGTTCGCCCATTGTAGTTGACAGTAGCTACTAAGCCTAGCATAAGACAACTGGGCCTACTATTTCTATCTATTATATCAAAGTCATCTCGTTATGTATACAGTTAAACGATTGTTTGATAATTTGTTACCGAAATAAGTGTAGGTATCTTTAAATATTTACATTGTCCGGGAATTGATTAAATATTTATCACAATGAAGTGACGTCATGATGATGTAGTCTAGAAAGTTGTGTGCTTATTTCTTACTATCTGTTGCCCGCGGCTTCGCATCGTGTAAAGTTTCCAATCGATTTGTTATTTTTGAAGTAGGGTGACGTTTATTTATCTTGCTATTGCATAGCTTTTATCGCGGGCCTAGGCCAGCGCGGCGACCGAATGAAGAAATTTCTTAACGAAAATTAATGATTTTAAACTGATAATTACGTCTAAACGAGTACTGCTTTCGATTCGAAAAAAATATATGTTAAACAAGAACATTTTCCTAATATTCTTAGCTTTGAATATTTTAGATTTTGTTTATATTACATAGTGTAATTAATTTGTGAAATTAGGTCTAACCGAACACAAACACGACTACTACGCGAATACTATCTGGCGTATTATTATGAAACCTGCACCATTTTAAAGATAATTTAATTATCTATCTTTAATTAAGATATTTTAATTATAATCTACAATTTTTTTCGAATAATCCGGTTTTTTTGCTTTATCGAATAACATTTTTGCTTTATCGAATCATTCGCAGCCGCAAATGATTCGGAATAATTTTAACGTTTTCTGATAGAGCGCAGTTATCTGATATCAGAAAAAATAAAATAAATAAATTATTTTAATAGCATAAGTTGTTAAAAATGCTATGCAATAGCTTTACCGCGGCAGTCCCCGAGTGCCACACGTATTATTATTTTTTATATCTAGCTGACCCGGCGAACTTCGTACCGCCTAACAGTCAATGAATGTCGTGTTACAGATTAACTGAACTTAATTTATGATTTTAAGTAGCTTGATATATTTTCCTTAGTTTATAAAAAATAAATTTCTGAACACACGCATAAATATTTGACAAGAAATTACTAATATTGCATAAATATTTGACAACAATTTGACAACAAATTTCAAATATTATTCAAGAGAATTACAGACGAATCCAATTTGCCCTTGAATATTAAAGCTAGAGTGTAAGTCTAAAAATAAATGAATTACATAACTAAATTAATGTTAACATTGAACAAGAAAAAAAATTACGTGTGGCACTCGGGAACTGCCGCGGTAAAGCTATTGCATAGCATGTTTAACAACTTAAGCAATTAAAATTTCTCGCTGATACAACACTAGTGCTAAAGCAATTTAGCACTAGTGTTGTATCAGCGAGACGTATCCTCAGCAACAATTTCTTTTAGTACCTACTCTTCTGCTTTTCTTTATTGTTATTATTTTTTTGTACTATTCGATTTCTCGATATTGTTTTTTTGCCTTCTTGTCCCTTTTGTTTAATTTTTATTTGCGTTTTTTAAATTTATAGTACCGGACCCTGCCAAGCGTTTTTGCTGGCGATTCCATATTCTCTAAACTGTTTCTATATGTGAGAACCTGTTATTGGCTATCATTTATTATTTAAGTTGTTATTTAATATTTTATATGGCTGTTGGTTTTCCTTAAAATAAATAAATAAATAAATAAAATAAATATTTATTTATTTATTTTATTTATTTTATTTTTTCTGATATCAGATAACTGCGCTCTATCGGAAAACGTTGAAATCATTCCGAATCTTTTGCGGCTGCGGAAGCAAATGATTCGGAATAATTTAAACGTCTTCCGATAGAGCGCTGCGCACGAATTTTTTATTCGATAAAGCAAAAAAAACGGATTATTCGAAAAAAATCTTAGATAAAAAGATACATAATTTAATTATCTTTAAAATGGTGCAGGTTTCATAATAATACGCCAGATAGTATTTCCGTAGTAGTCGTTTTTGTGTTCGGTTAGACCTAATTTCACAAATTAATTACACTATGTAATATAAACAAAATCTAAAATATTCAAAGCTAAGAATATTAGGAAAATGTTCTTGTTTAACATATATTATTTTCGAATCGTAAGCAGTAGGTACTCGTTTAGACGTAGTTATCAGTTTAAAATCATTAATTTTCGATAAGAAATTTCTTCATTGGGTCGCCGCGCTGGCCTAGGCCCGCGATAAAAGCTATGCAATAGCTTAAAATATTTAAAAAATACGTGTGGCACTCGGGGACTGCCGCGGTAAAGCTATTGCATAGCATTTTTAACAACTTATGCAATTATATTTATTTATTTATTTTATTTTTTCTGATATCAGATAACTGCGCTCTATCGGAAAACGTTGAAATTATTCCGAATCATTTGCGGCTGCGAAAGCAAATGATTCGGAATAATTTAAACGTCTTCCAATAAAGCGCCGCGCACGAATTTTTTATTCGATACAGCGAAAAACGGATAATTCGAAAAAAAATCGTAGATAAAAAGATAGATAATTAAATTATCTTTAAAATGGTGCAGGTTTCATAATGATACGCCAGATAGTATTTGCGTAGTAGTCGTTTTTGTGTTCGGTTAGACCTAATTTCACAAATTAATTACACTATGTAATATAAACAAAATCTAAAATATTCAAAGCTAAAAATATTAAGAAAAAGTTGTTGTTTAATATATATTTTTTTCGAATCGTAAGCAGTACTCGTTTAGACGTAATTATCAGTTTAAAATCATGAATTTTCGTTAAGAAATTTCTTCATTCGGTCGCCGCGCTGGCCTAGGCCCGCGATAAAAGCTATGCAATAGCTTAAAAACATAAAAATATAAAACTAAATAAAAGATAGATTATGATAAACATGAGATAGCAGGGAGTTGCCTTTTTAGCTGCCAAAGGGATATACAAAAGATTAAGAAGAGCTATAACCCTAGAGCTATAAGGAATTAAGAAGAGCTATAACCCTTCCCACTGGCCTGTCTACAAAAATATTTCTATGATGGTACGGCACATTAAACAATAGATGCACTCTCCTCGCTGTGTAATTTACCGGTACGTACAATTCAAATTTACATAGTATCTCTGGCAAATAAATAGTTCCTTGAATTAATTTATATGTAAATATAATTAGGGAAATATTTCGACGCGTTTCAAGACTGTTGTATCCTACCATTCCTAGCACAAAATCGGTCGGAAATAAGTATGGATAAATATTGTACTTTCTGTAATAAATATATCCTTAAAATTTTCTTTGAATACGCTCTACCATCTGAATGTATTTGTTTTCACTTGTACACCAGATGACCGAGTTATATTCAAGTATGCTACGGACTAAACAATTATATATATAGTAGAAACATTACATGAATATTATTAAACTGTTTGCATATGCGAATAACAAAACCGACCATTTTGCTAGCTCGATTGCAAATATTTGTAATGTGTGCACGGGAGTTCGACTGCGTATCAAATGTAATTCTCAGGTCCCTCACCTCGGTTGACCTTTTAAAAATTGACCCGTTTATTGTGTATGGGAAAAAGAAAGGTGCTTTCTTCTTAGTGATGGTTCAGATAGAGAAAGCGCAAGCGACCTCGAATTCGTAACCAGACCGGAAGATGAAGAAAACTGTCCAAATCTAGTAGTATGAGCTTGATGTCGACCTTCTGGTTTCGCTTCCCAGACCTTCGCGGTAAGGCTTTGGAATCTTACCGGCATGTTGGCATAGTCTGTGTTGATCCTATATAGCTAACTTCCTGGGGTGGCGAGTTCGCTAGTAGTAAATGACAACTCTCAAGTGTATTTATTTCTCCTACGCGATATACTTGTTACAGCGTCACCTTCGTCTTTGTATAACATCTTTCTTTATTAAGTCGCCTTTATCATTATCAAGTCGTATTTTTCTGTATATAATATCATGTCCCCCTTTGCATTGATAACAGCTTTCCCTCTTGTAAGCATATAATTTAACAGTTTCTGGTAGATTCCTCTAAATTATTCCTACCTTTTCAATGGTTCAGTGATCTGGAATCCCTCTTACGCAATCCTTATTAACAATATCGATATACTATTGGAGCAATGTCTAAGAACCCTTAATTATTGATTCTATATGAGTGTTCATTTTACTACTTGGGAGAACAAAGCGAAGTTTGTTTTCCATACTCATCGCTGCCTGACAAATGTTGCATTGTTTTATTCAGTTCGAAGGTTACAAAACGTATTTAATTGTATAATTAACATTGACATGCATATAACTACTAGACCTCGTGACCAGCCTGAGAATGCGTCAGCCGAATAGAAAGAGACAGCAGCATATAGTAACCCCTCCATCCTTGTCTAGTCGCGCATGCACGGAGACACGTACATATATCACGATGACAACGCTTATCAACATGGCTACGCTTCGACGCCTAAGTCTGCTATGCTACGGATAAAGGCGCATGCGCAATTAGACAAGGATAGAGGGGGGTCCTACATACAGCTATCTCCCCAGGGGCAGATCGTGAGTTAGTGGGGCCCTGGGCTAATATTACTTTGGGGTCTGCCTAATTAACCAAATAATGGCGATTTTAACAAAAAAAAAATACGTGTGGCACTCGGGGACTGCCGCGGTAAAGCTATTGCATAGCATTTTTAACAAGTTTTGCAATTATAATTATTTATTTATTTTATATTTCCTGATATCAGATAACTGCGCTCTATCGGAAAACGTTGAAATTATTCCGAATCATTTGTGGCTGCGGATGCAAATGATTCGGAATAATAATTTAAACGTCTTCCGATAGAGAGCCGCCCACGAATTTTTTATTCGATAAAGCAAAAAAAACGGATTTTTCGGAAAAAAAACGTAGATAAAAAGATAGATAATTAAATTATCTTTAAAATGGTGCAGGTTTCATAATAATACGCCATATAGTATTTGCGTAGTAGTCGTTTTTGTGTTCGGTTAGACCTAATTTCACAAATTAATTACACTATGTAATATAAACAACATCTAAAATATTCAAAGCTAAGAATATTAGGAAAATGTTCTTGTTTAACATATATTTTTTTCGAATCGTAAGCAGTACTCGTTTAGACGTAATTATCAGTTTAAAATCATTAATTTTCGTTAAGAAATTTCTTCATTTGGTCGCCGCGCTGGCCTAGGCCCGCGATAAAAGCTATGCAATAGCTTAAAAACTATTTTCGATAATGATGTCTAGTTCAATACGGTATAGGAAAAAAGAAGACTTATTTAATATGACAGATACACAAACAGCAACTGTAAGACATTTTACTTTTCATTAAAAATAGACCAATCGATTATCAAAAACTTACTTAGAAAATTTTTGAAACTGCTAGTAGGCAACCCTAATAATGATATATTGAGTTGTCAACTACAACGGGCGAGCTCGTCACCACAGGACGTTTTAACGATTAGTCGTTCTATCGACCTGCAGTGAGCGTAGAAGACTTTGGACATAACAAATCCGACGTCTAGCTACGCCACAACGCGTAAGAGACCAACTCCTTACCGCGAGAAAGCCAGGAATTACTTCCCAGCGGCTTGAGAAACTCGCGCCCTTAATTCCAATTGTGACCAGATTTCTCCGGTCTCTCGATTGGTTCCGAGTTCAAGGTCGCTTGCGCGGGCCTCTCCCTTACGAAGCGGTGAAACGGAGTATACCGAATCTATCGCGGATGAAGGCGTCCTTTGCCCGGCTCTGAACCGGGATCGGATGGCCAATGGTCATTTCAAGAGCAGTCGCCGTAAGGTACGCAACCACCCCCGCTCTATAGGAAACAATACAGTTCCCAGACTCCCCCGACTTTGAAAAATACCTCCTGAATTATCTATATTTTTAATTTATAACTGGCTGAGATAAGATCGTGTATGATGCCAAAGAGTGACATGTTACCCAAAATTTATGTGCGGAACCCTAAAAATAAGAAGAAGAACAATGGCATAATTTTAGGTTAACATTAATCTAATGTTTTCTTTCGCTTTGAAAACATCTAAAGCCCGCTCTACACTGAGTCTGCGAATCGTGCGCGAAGCCGCGATCCGCGAAGTGCGCGAACGCGGAATATGGAACCGTTTCGCTTATTTTTCGCGGCTTCGCAAATTCTTCGCGCCCACTTCCCACGGTTTTCTGTCCCGCGACAAATGGACCGCGAGACGCGAACGAACGCGTGTCTTCCTAATTAATATGTTGCTGAGATTTCCTACAACATTACCGTAAACTGTATGAAAGAATTTTAGCTGCAATTTCTTGAATACTTCTAAACCGAAAACGTTTTTTGGTATGTAAATCGTAAAGATTATATGAAAAAATATAAAAATCACGCCGCATCATACCGCTATGATGAAAAAACATGTACAAGTTTGGAAAAAAATCGGTTGTCTGTAAAGTCGGATTACTGACGATAGTTGAACGTGACAACGTCATAAGAAAATACTGATGGAATGGTTGCATTTTTAAAAAGAAAATTTTAATTTTATTTGTTTGATAGATATTTTGTATGGATATAGGAGAAGGAGGTAAATGGAAATCACAATTGAATTGATCAAGTTACATTTATGTATTATTGTATAGCAGCTGTCCACGCGGACGCATCGCTCACTCAAGTAGAGACAGATGTCGAATGCTGCCGAACGCGGAGGCCGATTGTGCCTCTTCGTCGCTCGTTCCGCGCTCTCGCTTTCACTTCAAGCCTTAAATGAAACGCCTCAGAGCGAGGTAACGCCGCATGAGTCATGTTTTTTCGTGCGTGCGGCCCGCTCCATCGAATTATAAGACGTTGTCACGTCAAAAATGGAATCCCTTGCTATATAATTACAGAAATTACAAAGTAAAGTAAAAAATCCTACTTGAAAAAAGCTCAGTTGGTTTGAATATGAAATAATGAATGGATGATATAATTTTGTTTTTACTTTTAATATACATATTCATAATTGTAGTGCGCTATTGAGCACAACATGAGGGACGCAGTTAAAGCTAATTTGACGTCCATCTCCTTCAAACGCGCGAACTATAATGTGAAACTACCGCGAACCATTGTAAGTGTGGAGCTTTGTTTCGCTCATCGCGAGTTCGCGGTGAGTTGGCGCCGCGAAGTCGCGCGCGATTCGCCGGTGATTCGCCGACTAAGTGTAGAGCGGACGTGTTTGTTGCGTCAATTAAATAGTTAACTATTTACTGCTTTAATATTCAACGATGATCGTCACGATGTGATCGTCACGTTGTGTATAAATAAATATCAAATCGTCACATTGTGACTATCGAGTTGTAGGGATAATTTTAATGACTTGCGTTTAATAAATATCATGGGACATGGGCGAATGTAATATAGTTAAGTGGTTCTCAAACGTGTAAGGAGGAATTCTCACAAACATCAAATTATGAATGTTTTAAATATTTAGCCAAATGTTTGTGTTTTATTTGACAGATTTAATTTTAAAACACAAATCCTTTAAGGGCCGTTTTTTAAAAGCGACGGATACCTGTCGGTATGGGTTTCCGTAAAACTGTTGGTTTGCTCAATATACAATACATTTTGCATTTCAACATGTAACCGATACCGGTGGATCGAACCGTTCGGTTGCAACTTACCGACAACAGTCAGTTTCCTTCATACAAAAGGTGATAAAAATGTAATCGGTCAAATTTGGGCGTTTACTGGGTGGGGTGGGGGAAGGGGTCGGCTTATCGGCGGAGGCTAGTAGGGGGATTTCTGGCTATCGTTAGGATACTGGCACCAGGCTCACACCCTGGTTAATTAAGGTTATTAATTTAATCCATATATAAAAATGATTAGTTTGTATGTAGGTACCTTAACTTTTCTGCGCTACCGTCATGCTTTACGATGCGAAACCGATTCGCAGAAGTTTCTACATCACTTTTTCGCTACTTGTTGTAAAATCTATGGCCTGACCCAACTTGACACTAGTAGTAGTAGTAGTAGTAGTAGTAGATGGAGTGGGGGGCTTGTTTCCAGCCCTTGATGTCACCTAGATCTGTAAGGTCTTTTGTAACTACCCACTGTGTGGTTAGGTCAAAGGTCAGCTAGTAGCCCGGTACTTCTTACCAGTCCAAGTAGGTCACTGACCTTCAAGTTGGGCAGATCGCTGGGTTCGAGAAAAGCTCGTCCCAGTAAACTGTGTCTTTTGGCGGCGAGCCCTGGACAGCGGCCAACAATGTGTATGCTGTCTTCAGGTTCCTCGCCACATATTCGGCAATCCTTGCTCTCAGTCAAGCCAAGGTTGAATAGATGAGCTCTAAGGGTCGTGTGTCCGGTGAGGAGACCGATAGTGGTTCTAAGGTTCTTCTTGCTCATGTCAAGTAGGGCCTTGGTTTTCTTAGTTAGTAGGTTCTGGTTGCTCCATCATGGCTTTTGCCTGGCGACATCCCTGACTCTGTTTCCAGGAAGCCCGATGTTCCTGCTCCAAGCAGTCCCTGATGATTTTCTTACCTGTAGCGAAGGGGACCCCTACAGCTGGCTCTACTGGGCAATCCAGTGTGCCCAGTTTTGCCAGTCTGTCGGCCTCTTCGTTTCCGGGTATGCCTTGGTGACCCGGTATCCATATTAGGGTGATTTTGTTGGATTTTCCCAATTTGTTGAGCTCCTGCATGCAGTCCCAGACCACAGAAGATTCTGTGGTGGCTTTAGCCAGAGCGTCCAGTGCTGCTCTGCTGTCAGAGCAGATGAGGATATGTCTGTTTTTTACCTCAAGTCGACTTTGTAGTTTTATGCATTCCAATATGGCAAGTACCTCGGCTTGGAAAACCGTAGCGTATTGTCCAATGGGGGATGCTGATTCTGTGGTTGGTTTTGGGTCCATACACGCCTGCCCCAAAACGTCCATTTGTTCCTGAGCCGTTGGTGAACCAGGCGTCTGCGTTGTGGCTTTGAAGCCACTGCGGATTTTTCCATTCTTCCCTGGTGGGGATTAGGATTTTATAGGATTTCTCTACCGAATTTTTTTTCCGTAGTCGATCCTGGGTCAGAGTGAATGGGCTTTTGTGGAGGAGGTTTAGCTCAGGATGATTGTGCCCTCCACCCTTCCACTCGCCCAAACACTTCAGTCTGTATGCTGTAAGTCTGGCGGAGTGGATGATGAGCTTGTCCAGAGGCGGGCAGCAGAGTGCCACCTCTAATCCCGCTGTTGGGGTGGTCTTCATGACGCCAGTTGCAGCCCTCAGGTAGTTACCTTGAAGGCTTTTAAGCATTTTTACTGTCTCAAGCTTTTTCACCCTGGACCACCAGACTATTGCAGCATAGGTTAGTCTAGGCAGCAGTACTGCCCTGTAGAGCCATAAGGCGACCCTGGGTTTGAACCCCCAGGTTTTTCCCATGACTCTTTTGCACGTCCACAACGAGGCATAGAAGGTTGTTCTCTTGCGCTCGAGGTGGTGCTTCCAATTGAGCTTTGGGTCTAGATAAACTCCAAGGTATTTGACTACTGTAGCGTATTCTATCTCCTTATCCCAGAGCTTGAGACACTCAACGGGTTCGGGTTTGTATTTTCTGGTGAAAATCATGGCCTTAGTCTTGCTTGGATTAGCGAATAGACCTCTGGCCTGGCACCAGTCTTGGGTGGTCTTAAGTGCTTTGTCCATGAGCTCCTTAAGTATTGATAGGAAGTTTCCTCTGACTACTATGGCCACGTCATCAGCGTAGCCGTAGACAGAGAGGCCTAGGTTTTGTAGATCTATTAGGAGTTCGTCTACAACGATGCTCCACAAGAGGGGGGAGATGACTCCACCCTGTGGACAGCCCTTGGCAGGGATTCCCGTGATGGAGGTGTCGCCTTGATAGACGGTCAGATTCCTATTTGATAGCATACTCAATGTACAGTCAATAATGGTCTCTGGTATTCCTCGTCTGTGCATAGCGTTTTTTATAGTTGCATATGAAGTGGTGTCAAATGCTCCTTCGATGTCCAGGAATACTCCCAGAGCGTAACCTTTCGCCGCTAACTGTGTCTCTATTGTGCTCACCAGGTGATGTAGGGCAGTGTCCGTAGATCTGCCCTCCCTATAGGCATACTGAGCATCAGCAAGCGGTTGAAGAGCTAGGTGGTTGGTTTTCAAGTAGCCGTCAACTAGTCTCTCCAGTGATTTCAGGAGAAAGGACTTGAAAGGAGGTGAGGCTAATGGGTCTGTAGTCTTTGGCAAAGATGTGGCCGTTCCTGCCTGCCTTTGGAATGAACGTGACTCTTGCGCTGCTCCAGGCATGAGGGACGTGTCTGAGGGCTATGCTCGCTCTGAGTACCTTTGTTAGAGGGCCCAGCAGCTGGCTTAACCCTTTTTGTAGTAGGACTGGGTATATTCCGTCCGGTCCAGGTGATTTGTAGGGGTCGAAGGTGCTCACGGCCCATTCTACTGCTTTTGGAATAACTATCTTGGCTGCAAGGGCCCACTCCCTGGGCTTGTGGAGCCTCTTGGAGTTCTACCCTGCGGCAATTGGGTGTGAGGATTCCTGGAAGCCCGGAAAGTGTGTTTCCATTAGGAGCTTCAAGGTTTCCTTGGTGTCGCTTGTGTGTCCCCCCTCTGGTCGTTTAAGGCATCCCAGCTGGGGGCGGTTGTTAGAGCTGAGGATCTTGTTGAGCCTGGAGGCTTCGGAAGCTGTTTCCACGCTCTCACAAAAGTCCCTCCAGCTTCTTCGTTTGGCTTTAACAATGGCCTTGTTGTATTCGTTTCGGGCGTTTTTGTATTCCTCCCAAAGATGTTGCGAGTTAGTGTTGTGGTTTCTTGCCCTATTGAAACACCTTCTCAGCGTAAGCCTGAGCTTGGTCAGCTCTGGGTTCCACCATGGGACCTTTTTTGAGAGGTTTTTTTGTTTCAAAGGGCAATTCTGCTCGTAGGCGTCTATAACGGCATTAGACAGTGATAGTGCAGCTGTTTCTAGTTGCTCTTTGGTGTGGAATCGATTCGGAACCGTGGTGAGCTTGATAGCCAGGTCCCTATCGAATCCTTCCCAGTTGGTATTTCTAGGGTTGCGAGCCCACTGAATTTCCAATGAGTGCCGAAGCGTTAGATGGATCTGCCTATGATCCGAGACTGAGGGTTCATCTGAGACCCTCCAGTCTTGAACCAGGTCGGCCACTTCTTTTGTGGAGATCGTGATGTCCAGTACCTCCTGTCTTCTTGAGTCTATGAAGGTTGGTTCTGTTCCTCTGTTGAGGATGGTGAGTTCATTGCCTAGGATAAAGTCATGCAGGCTTACCCCCCTTGGGTTTATGTTGGAACTACCCCAGCACACGTGGTGGGAGTTCGCATCGCAACCCAGAAGGAGTTGGAGCCCGCGTTGTTTCGCATATGTCACTAGGTTGGTTATATCTTCTTGCGGTGGCAGGTCAGTGGAGTCATAAGGCATGTATGCTGACCCAATGTGATCCACCGTTCTGTCTCCTGTCGAGTTGATTTTTGTTAAAACGACCGTTAGGTCATCGCCGCTGAGTTGTGGCAGAAAAGTGGCTGTGACGCCCTTAGTGACCACGCAGGTCCTGAGTTTCCGAGTCGGTCCTTATGAATGGTTCCGCAACCTCCTAATCCACTTATAGTATCCCTAACAATCCAAGGTTCTTGGATTAGTGCTATACTTGTCTGCGCCACAGCCATGCTCCTGGTTAATATCGCCGAGGCGCTTTTGCTGTGGTGCAAGTTGATCTGGATTATGGGGACTTTTAGGTGGTTCATTTTGCTGTACCTCCTTCCGTTCCCTCCACTGCGTCCGACTCATTCCTAGGCTTATTATCGAGCAGCCTTACGGATGCCCGTGCTAGCCCACAGTAGGGTCGGAAGTTGCAGGCCCTGAGAGTGGCCAATGCGGAGTCGCTCACCAGACAGGCGAAGTGGACGCTCGAGGCATCCTTCTTCGTGCTCCCCCTAGCGACGGCCCACCCATCGGCCTTCAGACCTGGGTTTTGCCTGTCGAGGAGTAGAAGTACTTTCTCGACAGTGTACTTGGGCTCCTCCACGTGGACCACCACTCGATGGCGTTTGGGCAGCTCATCGACCGGCAGCACACACACGGATTCCCCTTGGACGAGTAAGTCCGTGGAAAGGCTTCTGAGCCAGTTCCCCGTCTCCCCATCTGCGCACGAGAAGACGATTGCACCGTCCCTCTCCCAGCTGCCGGTAAAGGATGGTGTTTTAGTGCCAACAGGAATTTCCATGATGGCGTCCACAATCTTGTCCCGGATGGCTTTTATGTCGCCGGCTTCAAGTTTTTTGTCAGGGTAGCCCCTTATTATGAGGGCTAGCCTGAGGAGTCCTTTTGTGGCCTGGGCGTAAGAACCTTGGTCGGAGACTTTCGGTCTTTTCCCTGTCGCCTGATGGGAGGGGCTTGGGGTGTTTGGCCCTTGTCTGGGGCGTTTAGGAGCCCCAGGGGCCTCTGCAGTCCCGTCCTCCGGCTTAGAGTTAGCACTGGAGGCTCGGGGGTTAGCAGTTAGCCCCTCTCTCATCAGTTTTTTGTAGCGACGCCTTGCGGCGCCGTTATATCTAATGCGGGTTTTGGGTGGGCTTTTTGATGGGCCCGCCCCCGCGTTGGGTGCCTCCTGTGGTTCGCTTTGAGACAAAGCCACCCCCTGGAGTGCTTCAATTAGGTTTGTGTTATTTGATAGGTCCATATAAGTTCCCACGAGTACCGCGCTAGTGCGATTTCACCCGGACAGAGCCGCGTATGACCGGGGCTTGGCTTATACTACCCGGAGGACGCCCGGTATCCGGGAGGCACCGTAAGAGACGCAACACTCCCTGCGCCATGCAGCCATTAGCACGGTAGCTTACACCTCGGCTTGGAGAGTTGGTCCGCGGTGGGGCCTTCCACACACAGTGTATTAGCCACCACTACCCGAAGAGCACCCGGCCTCGGGTATTATCCCTCGAGCCGGGGTCCCTTCGGGCGTTCTCCTATCCGCCACCTGGAGACGCGCCCGGTTGGTGCTCAGCCGCCGGGAATTTGACACTAAGCACGATATATTTATGTTAACTTATTGACATTTGGATATTTAGACAACTACCGACAAGATATTTGGACAGTTAATGTATCCTATGACACTCGGGATGACATAACGATTCTAACAATACTACACACTTCTAAATTGACTGAAACGTTTAGAAGTTATGGTGGAATACATAAGGGAAAACGTACGTAGATGAGACCTGAACACGTAACACTCCTTTCGTCTGAGTTTTTAGTTACCTGCATCCATGAAACCCTCGACTAAGGACTTAAAATGAAACCTTAATCTTCAAAAATGGTGGAGGAATTTTTAAGCTATTGCATAGCTTTTATCCCGGGCCTAGGCCAGCGCGGCGACCGAATGAAGAAATTTCTTAACGAAAATTAATGATTTTAAACTGATGATTACGTCTAAACGAGTACTGCTTACGATTCAAAAAAAATATATGTTAAACAAGAACATTTTCCTAATATTATTAGCTTTGAATATTTTAGATTTTGTTTATATTACATAGTGTAATTAATTTGTGAAATTAGGTCTAACCGAACACAAAAACGACTACTACGCAAGTACTATCTGGCGTATTATTATGAAACCTGCACCATTTTAAAGATAATTTAATGATCTATCTTTTTATCTACGAATTTTTTCGAATAATCCGTTTTTTTTGCTTTATCGAATAAAAAATTCGTGCGCGGCGCTCTATCGGAAGACGTTTAAGGTGTTCCGATAGAGCGCAGTTATCTGATATCAGAAAAATAAAATAAATAAAATAAATAAATATTTTTAATTGCATAAGTTGTTAAAAATGCTATGCAATAGCTTTACCGCGGCCACGTATTTTTTACTTTCACGAAATCTTAAATGACGTTAAATTTTGAAAGGTCGAGACGATCTCTCTCTCCCTCTCCCTACTTAAAAAAGGTGAAGGTTATCAATTCGGTCGTATCTTTTTTTATTTGTTGGGCAGTCGCGTAAAAAAGAAAATTTTCATTAAAGAGGCTGCTTTAGCATATCGGCCAACGACAAAATATCGGCTTCCGTCATAATCACATTTCCACAAAAACTTGAATATATCAAAGATAATGTCAAGATAAAAAAGGAGAAGCGGTAAAATTAGAAATGATAAAACAGTGAAATTGAAATTGATATAATAGACAGGTGTTCTCTGAGCTAGAGCCGATAGTTTTTTGTGGCTTGTACCTACCTACTCTCTACTTCTGCGAAGGGTGGATTAGTCAACCAGCGCATTTCAAAGTGTGGGACTGAATAATAAACTAATTTACATAAAATCGAAGACTATCGCGGTTGTTTAATATGGATATATAAATAGGACATAAACGAATTTACCGCGTGAAATTTGTAGCACCCGACGTTTCGGTGACGTTGCAGCCGCCGTTGTCCAGGATAGACTGAAAGAGCTGTCAATCCGTTGTTTTGCGAGTTGGCCGCATACCGCTGCCGCCACTGCGTAGGTTATAACGGTGATGGTGGGCCGGGCTCGGGCTGACAGAACACATCAAAGCTGTTTAAAACGTTCAGCGAGAAAAATCGGCGATCTGGGAGCATATATTGGATAGCGGAAGTAACCACTGGATGCAGTTTCAAAATCCCATTGTGCTATCCAAGGAACGATTCTACTTTCCTCGCATGATCCGGGAAATCATTAAAATAAGAAGAACCCCGAACTTCAATAGAGACGACGGTTACAAACTCTCTTCTACGTGGAACCCTCTTCTTAAAATGTTCCCCCCGCCGAACGCCGAACGCAAGGACGTAAGACAGGATACAGTGAGTGTTGTGTGCAAGACGGATTTTCGAAATTCGCGCACTCCGAGCCCGGCCCCCCACCACCGTTAGAACCTACGCAGTGGCGGCAGCGGCATGCGGCCTACCCGCAAAACAACGGATTGACAGCTCTTTTAGTCTACCCTGGACGAACGGCGGCTGCAACGTCACTGAAGCGTCGGGTGCTACAAATTTCACGCGGTAAATTCGTTTATATCCTATTTATAATTTACATATATTAAAATCTGCTCATGGCATATTTAGTTACTAGTACTAGGTAAAATCACCGCATGCCGATGACACTGTTATACTATTCGAGGGTTCGAACTGGGATTACACATTTGAGAAAGCAAACGATGGCATGGAAATCGTTAGAAATTGGCTGGGAAACTTTATGTTACCGCTTAATGTTGGCAAAACCAAATATATGCTATTTAGTATAAACACCAGGGGTCAACCCACTAATAATAAAACTATTGTAGTACACGAATGCGATAGCGTAGAATTTTGTAACTGTCAGCCTCTGAAAAGGGAATTATCTAGGCATCACTCTAGATTGCTTTCTCCATTGGGACTCTCATATGCATATCGTGGCTAAGAAGGTACGAATTCTTGGATATGTTTTCAAAGAACTGAGGAATACTCTGGATTCCAAACCGCTAAAAAATGTTTATCATGCTTTATGTGCATCGTTATTACTTACGGCATAAGTGGATGGGGGTGAATATGGTAAAACCCTGCTAGAGCCATTGCAAGTTGAGCAGAAATTAATACTAAAATTATTCTCCGTAGACCATATTGCCATCCCACCAATGAAGACCAATTAAGACCCACTAATGACACCATATCGCCATCCCACCTTTTTATGGAAGCTAAAGTCCTTGATTGTAGGCAATTTTTTCTAAAAACATCCCTCTTAAAGCTATTTTTGGATAAAATTAAAATTTAGGAATAATTCAGAACCGAAGAACAACAAGTATTAGAAAAAGGCCTAATAATACCCAGGATGAAAACATCACTTAGACAAAGACATTACTCTTTCATTACGCTGAGACTTTACAATCTAGTCATTATGGAAATAAAAATGAATTTGACATTCAGGAAATTCAAAAATAAAATAACGAAATGGTTATAGAGTCATTACAGACAATTCAATTCAATTCAGACATTGAGGCAATTCAAAAACGGATGACGAAGCGTCTAAATTTGTTATATTTTGTAAAACCATCTTCGTACACAGAGTCGCTTCGGTTTCATAAGATGATGTCGTTAGAAAAGCGCTGAAGAATGATCGACGCAGTATATCTGCATAAGCTAATTAATAATCGTGTTGATGCTAGTCAAATCTTGGAGCAGATAAATTTTTTCGTGCCCCCTCGACCAGCTCGCTCTCAGCGTTCCTTTCAACTGCCAATTGTCAATTCTAACTATGCACAAAATGCTTTCCTTTATAGAGCTTGTCATCATTACAACTCGGTGTTTATGGATGTTGATATATTTGCCACAACCCCAGATACATTTAAAAATCTAATTATGAATATATTACAATTTAATTAAGAAATCTGTTTATTATGAAAATAGTTATTCTCCTCTTATTCTTTGTATTTACATAACTTATTCCTTTTTACTTTCTTTCGTTCTCATAAAATGTGTCATTACATAATTATATATTTAATTTTCTTATTACTATCTATTTAATAACAAATTAATTTATTACCATATTAATATACATGTTTATGAATCTATTTACTGTTTTTCCTGCTCTATTTACTTTATATTTACTCCTTTAAATACTTTGGACTGTTTAGTAACTTAGCAATTACTTTTCAGAATATTTTCTGTTTTTTTAAAAATAACCCAACAATTTCACTTTTCACTTTAAAAAATGCTTGTATATTTTAAACTTTTCTTTTATATAGAATAACGCACTATATGACCGTTTAATTGGTGGAAACATATAAATGGTTTATGTTTGTTATATTTTGATTAAGTAAATATGTTTTTTGTACTGTCTGTTTCCTGAATAAAATAAAATATATCAAATATTAGAAATTATAGTTTAATAAAAACCTAGGTGCACAAATTATTAATATATTTTTAAATATGTATGTGGATTGTATTTAGATATTGATCTATCTAACTACCAAAAATTATTTAATTTTGTTTTTATATATTGTTTTACCAAAGAATTGTACTTTTTCGGAAGGCTATGATATAAAAATACGTGTGACACTCGGGGACTGCCGCGGTAAAGCTATTGCATAGCATTTTTAACACCTTATGCAATTATAATTATTTATTTATTTTATTTATTTTATTTTTTCTGATATCAGATAACTGCGCTCTATCGGAAAACGTTGAAATTATTCCGAATTATTTGCGGCTGCGGTAGCAAATGATTCGGAATAATTTAAACGTATTTCGATAGAGCGCCGCGCACGAATTTTTTATTCGATAAAGCAAAAAAACGGATTATTCGATAAAAATCGTAGATAAAAAGATAGATAATTAAATTATCTTTAGAATAGTGCAGGTTTCATAATAATACGCCAGATAATATTTGCGTAGTAGTCGTTTTTGTGTTCGGTTAGACCTAATTTCACAAATTAATTACACTATGTAATATAAACAAAATCTAAAATCTTCAAAGCTAGGAATGTTAGGAAAATGTTCTTGTTTAACATATATTTTTTTCAAATCATAAGCAGTACTCGTTTAGACGAAATTATCAGTTTAAAATCATTAATTTTCGTTAAGAAATTTCTTCATTCGGTCGCCGCGCTGGCCTAGGCCCGCGATAAAAGCTATGCAATAGCTTAAAAACATAATTAGAAAACCATTTAGAATTCCTAGTAATTTACTATTTAAGGAGTTCAATGTTTTAAGCATTAGGTTATTGTATGCTGAAAATATTTTAGCTCGTCTACGTACGAAAACCATACAACAAAAGGCAAAACAGTAACATTAGCAACCAGGAGAGCAGCTGGAGATTTTATGAACGACCCATTTATGAAAACGTTCCCATTTATGCAAAGAAATTTAACATTCATTGGGCCAAAAGTGTTTAACTTCCTTCCGGTTGATCTAAAAGAGACATCCACTCAGCAAGTCTTCAAAAAAGATTTAAAGAAGTGGCTGCTCGAAGACGGTAATCCCTTGCTTTAATTTTTTGATAAATGCTATTGATTTTTCATTTTCCTTTTGATCGATTAAATATGTTATTGTATGATTAATATATGATTTTTATTACTATTTCATTATGTTTATGGTTACTTTTTATGACTATTTTTAATTATTTTAATTACTATTATGTCGTAGAATTTTGTTTTACCTATTCTTATTTTTAACATTTAGCTTATATAAATTTCTGACATTGTGATTATTTTACGACTGTTTTTATAACTATGACTATTCTTCTATTTGACACTTTCTTCTATTTTTAGTAATTATTAAGATTTTTTTTTGTGATTTTGAATTTTTTACGTCTGTACGCTTATTTTTAATTTCACTTTTAACAGGTATTAAATAAAAATTTGCCTTTGCCATTTAGTTCTTTTTACCATTTTTTATTTTTAATATTTTTTATATAGTTTTTTTATTTATTTACATGTTATTTTTTCTACGTATTCAACTACCCTACGTTTATGGAATGTCCGCCCAAGCACAAGCTATGCTTAGTTGGGCGACATCGGAAAGAGGGCATCATTTAATAATTGAGTCTAATTTCTTGCTGTGTTTTTGTTTATTTAGATATATTATTTGATGTTTCTTAACTGCAATTTGTAATATTTTTGTGAATTGCTTAAATTAAACAATATATAGATTTTGTTTTGATACTTTTCATTGTGTGATTATTTGTGTATATAGTGTCTAAGGTGACTATTATTATTATTATGATAATTATTTATTTTATATATATCCCTACCCATCTAAATGAAATTAGTTCTGTTTTTTTTTATTTGTCTGCTGTGTAAAACCGATTTTAGTCGAATGTTTCTGTTTAATTAGTTTTATATCAATAATTAGCAACTGACAAATTCTTATATACGATAACCAGCTTTATTTGATTATTCATGATTTTACTGTATATTCTGAATGAATAAATTAATATTGATACTGAATAATGTTGAATGGAAAAAAATTCAAGATACCAAAATTCAAGATGATATATTGAAGATGCATCATGGGCTGTATGTAATCGATTGATTAGTGGCAATGCCACAAGTGCCACAGGGTCGAGTTCCCTGTTCGATTCCATTAAGGCGTGAGACCTCAGAAAAATATCCAAAAAATATCCGGTTTGACCAATAACAATCCACCGTTGACGAAGCGTCAAGCGCAGATTCTACGTCTACTCGCGCCGCAGCGCTAGCACAGAATAACTATAAGCAGTGTTAATGGCAAAGCATATTTAGCGTAACTCTCAGAGCGCTCTCACGTTTTAATTAATTGTAATTAATTTAGGGCCTAAATGAAAAATGTTGCTAAGTGCTGCCTAGAGAATTAACCAGTCAATATTATAAAATTATAATAAAACACACTCACCGCTTACATTGTAGGAGTAAACGCGCCTGAAAGTTTTCGAAAGCAGTTTAAAGCCCTAATGTCCAAGGCAATGAGCAACTTTTTTGAGTCCAAATTTTAAATTGGTTCCTTATCGAGGGATTCACTTAGAAACTTAAATTAACTAAATAAATAATGAATAATAAACTCATAAAACTAAAATCCTTTTAAGATTTGTTATTCCCAGGTATCATGTCGCTTTAAGGCAGTGAGCTCTCTGACTACACAATACAATACAATACAATACAATCAACTACTCCAGTAGATTCCATAGGCATTCCTATACTTGGATGCGTCACAAAATTAAATGCTTAAAATTTAGTTATTAAAAACATAACTACCTATCATGATAGTTGTCATGGCTGTAATGTTATATTCAATATTACCTACTTACACATAATCAAAATATACTAACGTCATTAAATAGTAAGAGAGAATAATATATTAAAATAGAAATGCAAATTCTATGTAGAATAATCAACATAAAATAATTTTAAGCTATTGCATAGCTTTTATCGCGGGCCTAGTAGGCCAGCGCGGCGACCGAATGAAGAAATTTCTTAACGAAAATTAATAATTTTAAACTGATAATTACGTCTAAACGAGTACTGCTTGCGATTCGAAAAAAATACATGTTAAACAAGAACATCTTCCTAATATTCTTAGCTTTGAATATTTTAGATTTTGTTTATATTACATAGTGTAATTAATTTGTGAAATTAGGTCTAACCGAACACAAAAACGACTACTACGCAAATACTATCTGGCGTATTATTATGAAACCTGCACCATTTGAAAGATAATTTAATTATCTATCTTTTTATCTACGATTTTTTTCGAATAATCTGTTTTTTTCTTTATTGAATAAAAAACTCGTGCGCGACGCTCTATCGGAAGACGTTTAAATTATTCCGAATCATTTGCTTTCGCAGCCGCAAATGATTCGCAATAATTTCAACGTTTTCCGATAGACCGCAGTTATATCTGATATCAGAAAAAATAAAATAAATAAATAATTATAATTGCATAAGTTGTAAAAAATGCTATGCAATAGCTTTACCGCGGTAGTCCCCGAGTGCCACACGTATTTTTATTGTCAATCGAGCAATATGCCTTCGTATTTTTTAAACACACTATCAATCATCAAAATTTATTATAAAGTATGTCGAAGTCACCGGAGGTCATATCTTAGCCTTCAAATGTGTCCACCTATAGATTTATACGGGATACATATATAAGATTGTTATGTTGTGATTCGACTATTTCGGCATTTACCTGATAATGAAAAATTATCATATTTATCACTGCTAATAGGTCGCCTTTTTTGTGTCGCACACCCTACCCAATGAACAACAAACTTTTTAATTGTATAGTAGAGTTTTAATAATCACGATACCATAATCGCCAAGTTGTGTATACAACGAGTCCTTTTAGCTAAATATTGTTAAATATGGAATGTTCCCATGAGAAGAAGAGTCATATTTATGTAAATAGTATTAAAATAAGGTAATTGTAAAAACACATTTTCTAAAAACAAGCTTTTATGAAAATGCCTTGTCCCGAGCGAACCCTGCAGAAGCCATGTCATAGTGAAACTTAAAACGAGCTATCATAAATGAATGCGTATACATAATTTCGTGTCTGTGCTGTTGACCGTTAAGGAGTCCCCTCGTCGGGAGCTAACCTTGGGCGCAGCAGCCATATCATAGTGAAACTTAGAACGGGCTATCATAATTGAATGTGTATACAAAATTTCGTTACTGTGCTGTTGACCGTTGAGGAGTCCCCTCGTCGGGGGCCAACCCTAGACTCAGCAGCCTCGTCCTGATGAAACTAAGAATGGGCTATCATAATTGCATTCATATACAAAATTTCGTTTTTGTGTTGTTGACCGTTGAGGAGTCCCCTTCTCGAGAGCCAACCCTGGGCGCAGCAGCTATGTCATGGTGAAACTTACAACGAGCTATCATAATTGAGCCGGTATATGATATTATTGTACAAAATAATACACAACAACATTGACAGACCTCATTTGATAGAGAAATTGTCATTCTTTGTACCGCCGCGAATGGTTCTCTCTCCTCGTGTAAGCTCTAGTTACGCCCAAAACACTATCATGTACCACATACGATGACCACGGTCCAACGGTCGATTTAAAATAATCGACACATGTTATACACCAGTTTGACTCGTTATATTTTGACATATCATGTATCACTATCACTAGTTATTATCCATGCGATACGTAAACGCATCCGTAATCGTAAACCCTATAAAGACAATTGTTGTTTATTCTAAACATCCGTGTCATAGGTTAAGAAAATATCGATAGTATAATTCGAACACATTAATATTTAGAATTTTATGTTATACTATATTTTATATAATATTTAATTTACTTTTTATTATTGTATTTAATATTATTATTTTTAAATATATCTGTATGTGTATGTATGTATGTATATACATATGTGTATATATATTCTTAATCTTAGTTACATGTTTATTTTCTACTCCTAATTTTAAGTATTTAATAGTTTTTAAGGTAGTTGTTGCATGTTTATTCTTTTGTGATCAAATAATTATTTTATTACGACAATTTATGTTTTTTTTTATTTTTATATTTTTTGTTACAAAAATATTTTGTTTTTTGTAATAATCACAATTATGAACAAGCACGCACAAAATTAAACGTTCACCTTAGAACAGGTCCCGGCCTAGTTAGGTGGCGTTGTCACTGGACTTTGCTATGTATTCATTTTCTGCTATTTATTCAATGTTTAAAATATTTAATACATAGTTCCTAAGATAAAATTGTTTTAAATTATTCTTCAATTACTTAAATAAATAAATAAATAAATAAATAAAAAAAAATACACGTGGCACTCGAGGACTGCCGCGGTAAAGCTATTGCATAGCATTTTTAACAACTTATGCAATTAAAATTATTTTTTTTTTTTTTTTTTCTGATATCAGAAAACTGCGCTCTATCGGAAAACGGTGAAATTATTCCGAATCATTTGCGGCTGCGGTAGCAAATGATTCGGAATAATTTAAACGTCTTCCGATAGAGCGCCGCGCACGAATTTTTTATTCGATAAAGCAAAAAAAAAACGGATTATTCGAAAAAAATCGTAGATAAAAAGATAGATAATTACATTATCTTTAAAATGGTGCAGGTTTCATAATAATACACCAGATAGTATTTGCGTAGTAGTCGTTTTTGTGTTCGGTTAGACCTAATTTCACAAATTAATTACACTATGTAATATAAACAAAATCTAAAATATTCAAAGCTATGAATATTAGGAAAATGTTCTTGTTTAACATATATTTTTTTCGAATCGTAAGCAGTACTCGTTTAGACGTAATTATCAGTTTAAAATCATTAATTTTCGTTAAGAAATTTCTTCATTCGGTCGCCGCGCTGGCCTAGGCCCGCGATAAAAGCTATGCAATAGCTTAAAAATAATATTCCACTCTTAGCATCTAAGTACAATTATTTTCATGCAGATATTAACTTGCTTATCAAATTGTATAAAGGCCGGTAGATACGCCCAGAGAGTCATTCGATTACCAGCAAGACTCACGTCTAGTTCTCTGTATTATACTAAGTAATAAACTAAATTCAGTGAGGCTGTTCATAGCGCTTAGCCACTAGGAAATTAGTATATAACATGCAGCAATTGACCTCAATGTAAATGCCTTTATCCTATCCTATATCCCATCCCTCTTCTTTCCTATCCTAGTAATAGTTCCATAGTAACCTATTTAATTTGATAAAATTATGATAATTATCATATTTAAAAAAATAATGTCAGACTAGTAGGAAACACTTAATCGGCCAGCGAAACATTGTAGTAAGATAATTAGACATAATAAATGTTGCGCTGTATGTTTCCCAAAGATCAAATAAATAAATCTATACTAATATTATAAAGAGGTAAAGTTTGTGAGTTTGGGTGGTTGTAGGAGTAATCTCTGGATCTACTGAACCGATTTTAAAAATTCTTTCTTGAAAATTCACAAGCCACGTTATTTGTGAGTGTCCTAGGCTACATATTAATCCGAAGAATGAAAAGACTTTTCCGTCGGTAGTCGGTTTCCGAGGTAGTCGAATTTGCAAAGTAACTCGGAGAAAAAACGGTCGATTGAAAACGTTTCTTACGAACGCTGCCTATGACAGATATATGATTGCGTTCTAGAGAAAAGTTGTAGATCTTGGTAATGCCTACAAAAAAGTCAACGACAGCATATGTCTAAATTTTATATTTAAGTCATAAAAAGTAGTTTTTCATATTAAAAAAATTATTTAAATCGTTAGGTCATGTTTATTGGTCATATTATCAACAATTATGAATTCTTATCAAATTAGTAAATTAATCGTCTGAAGTGTTTAAAACCAAAAACTTTTCCCTTTTACTGCATATAATTTCCCTTTTACTGCATACATGGTTAAAGAGATAATACGACATAGGTATGGAACCGTGATCGTATCTCGGGTTGGAACTCCTGAAAGACAATATATGTTGGTACCAAATAATAACATCACATCTAATATAGTATTCAGAGAAGTTTTGAACAATACAAATAAACAATTTCCTCAATCATAATCATTACATTTACTCATTTGAAACCCGGTAATATAGTCAAATTGGCATGCAAATACATACATACATATGCAGTAAAAATATAACCCTCCTTTTAACAGTCAGGAAGTAAATCATAGCACTCAGTACTAACCGAACCACACTCATAATTTCATCACAAGTAAAAATGTTTACCACCCAACGCAGTGGGCCCCGTGCCCACTGCGCTGGGCGGTATACCCACCCCCGCTCTATAGGAAACCGTACAGCTTCCAGACTCCCCCAACTGTTAGTCAGAGTGCACAATCGATTGATTTGCGCCGCACGGTGCGCAGACCGTCCAGGAGCGCCAGAGGTTTGATTCCCAGGGGAAACTGACCAAGGCCAGAGTCCTACCCAGGTTCGCACCCCTTGCGTGGAGGCCGTCGGATAGGTGTTGACCCGTGAGTGTGACCGACCCTGAACAGAATAGGTCTTCGTGGCCAACCCAGCATGGGCCCATTAGCTCCCAAACTAACATCTTGCGGTGTCAACTACAACGGGCGAGCCCGTCACCACAGGACGTTTTAACGATTAGTCGTTCTGTCGCCCTGCAGTGAACGTAGAAGACTTTGGACAGTATATTCTACGTCCAGCTACGTCACAACCCGTGAGAGTCCAACGCCTTACCGCGAGTGAGCCAGGAATAACCCAAACTAACAGTCGGGGGAGCCTGGAAGCTGTACTGTTTCCTATAGAGCGGGGGTGGTTGCGGACCTTAGGGCGACTGCTCTTGAAATGACCATCGGCCATCCGATCCTAGGTGAAGAGCCGGGCAAAGGACGCCGTGGTCCGCGATAGATTCGGTAGGTATTCACCGTTTCACCGCTTCGTAAGGGAGAGGACCGAGCAAGCGACCTCGAACTCGGAACCAATCGAGAGACCGGAGAAATCTGGTCACAATTGGAAGTAAGGGCGCGAGTGTCGGCCCGCCAGGTAACATTACTGGCTATCTCGCGGTTAAGGCGTTGGTCTCTTACGGGTTGCGGCGTAGCTAGATGGTGGACTGTTTTGTCCCAAGTCTTCTACGCTCACTGCAGGGAGACAGAACGACTAATCGTTAAAACTTCCTGTGGTGACGGGCTCGCCCGCTGTAGTCGACAACCCAAGTTGATGCTTCGAGACTCAGGGAAAATGAGGAAAGGAAACCAAGGAGCCGGATCCGTTGAGCGACCTCGCGTAGAGGGGTACCGGATATGCCGTCGCAACCTTGGGGGAAGGTGATCAATCGGGGACTGATAATTTGGTTGCTTTTTGGTCGGTTTATATAGGCCGTGCAATGATGCAATTTGAAATATTCTGAGTAAAAGTATTGTTTCATCGTGCTGATTCATAGCTGCACGAGTCAAAATAATAGCTGAATTGTGTCAGTGGATTTCACTGGAAATCGATGCATTTGTTTATCGTATGTAGTGGACTTAAGGTCCGTTACAGAGTCAAAAGCAGAAAAAGGAATACATCGCATAGTCTAGTGGCAACGTCACCTAACTAAGCCGGGACCTGTTCTAAGGTAAACATTTATTTTTGAATGTGCTTGCAACAATACCGTGTTTATAAAAATGGCATATATTCCATGTATGCACAAAATAATGGAATTGCAAAAGCATATTAAAAATGACTAAATACTTAAATTAATAATTAAATTAAAGTTAGAAGCGGAAAATTAAAATGACAGCAAATGAATTCAAATCAGAAAAAAACAAAACAATTTAAAATAGTAAAAATTAGAATAAGAGTTTAAACAAAATAGTCCTGCATTTTGCTTATAACTAAGATAAAATAGTGTTAAAACTAAAACAAAGTATCTCTTAATCTACGTTAAAAAAGTATAAATAATAATAATAAATAAAATAAGAATAATAATACAACATAATAATATATAAGATTCAAAATAATCAAATGTCCGGGTTAGATTAAAATGTTATAAGTTTCACCATGACATGACGACTGGGCCCAGGGTTGGCTCACGACGAGGAGACTCCTCAACGGTCAACAATACAGTGACGAAATTTTGTATAGCTACGCATTTAATTATGATTTATTCAGGGCTGCTGCACCCAAGGTTGGCTCGCAACATAGCATTTAACCAAGAGCTTGTTTTAAAAAAAAATATTTTTACTAACCTATCTACGGACGGAAGCAAAGGGAAAGTTATACGGCCCTGAACCTTGCTGTGGCGTACCAAAAAGCCTTGCAAACCTAATGCTCAAACAAATGTGTTTAGAACAATCCGTCAACCACTGGAACAACACGCCAGGCTTGAATCATTCCAAAGCGCTTATTAAGGCTTACGACCGTAAGACGGCCCGTGAGGCCCAATCGCTAAATAGGAACAATCTACGCATACTGGTGAGGGCGCTCACGGGGCATTGTGGCCTGAACAAACACATGTTCAACCTCGAGCTAAGAGACACAAAAATGTGCAGGTTCTGCCAAGGGGCAGAAGAAACCTCATGTGCGAGTGTGGCCAGCACTTCCCAGCACCTCATGTGCGAGTGTGGCCCGCTGATGTGTAAAAGATACACCCACATGGGTGGTCACTACCTCCAACCTGAGGAGGTAAAACAATCTGGCGCTAAAAACCTGTTGCGGTTCTTAAATGACACGAGGCTTAGCGCAGAACTATAGTAGGTGGCGAACACAATAGATCAGCAATGGTCGCAGTGTTTCAAGGCTCATAAAGACCCTAAAAAAGCCCCACTCAACAAATAAAAAAAATAAAATAATGTGTCGCCTAGTATCCTTCCTCATCCATGCATTTCTTCATCGTAACCCGGATGCCCTTTTTAATCTGATTGAAACTGTTTGAGAATCTATGCATAAATACAAATGGCTACAGTTTTATCGTTTTATCGACTATTCCCGCGTGCGGCCGAACGCGGAACGGCCACTTTTAGCACCGGATCAGTATTCATAGTCGTCACACAGACGATACACTGGCGAATGTTTACGAAAACATGCGACTCGCACCGAAATGAGGACAAACTCGCCAATCAACGTTTGATGAAACACTAAAGTGAAATCACACCGAGAAACGTATTAATGCATTAACAATAAATATAAATATAAGCGTGTAGTTGAATCATATACAAATGGAAGAAAAGGAAGTGAATGATGTGAAAAAAGTGGGTTTCAGAGAGAAATTGGCAACTCCAGAAGTGAGACAGGTAGGCCTATCTATCAATATTAATTCTTACTGCCCAACAAACACAACACGACTGCCCAACAAAACAAGGGTGTAATGTGTTCAGGGTTCATCTAAGTATGTTCTTCGTTTTTTTTTATTCCACCATAACTTCTAAGCGCTTTGACCGATTTAGAAGTGTGTGGTATTGTTAGAATCGTTATGTCATCCCATAGGGTGCGTAACTGTCCAAATATCAAAAATAAGTAGTTGTCCCGGTAAATAGTGTGGCCCGGGCACATGAGTGGTAGTAACACCAACGTTAAACGACCATCATCGCGGTAATTCACGGCATTTCCCGGTAGTGTGGCCCAGGCATCATAGTTTCAAACATTGATTAATCTTTTCTCATGTTAATTATAATTAGCATTCTAATCACGGTGTTTCATCTCAAAATTAAATAACAATATAAGTAATAAAAAAAAAAATTAAGTCATAGCTCTTATTATTTTATTATTATTTACATAAAAAGTCAGGTTACAGACTGTAGTGTTTGGGCGAGTGGAAGCGAGGAGGGCAGAATCGTCCTGAGCTAAACCTCCTCCACAAAAGCCCATTCACTCTGACCCAGGATCGACTACGGAAAAAAAATCGATAGAGAAGTCCTATAAAATCCTAATCCCCACCAGGGAAGAATGGAAAAATCCGCAGAGGCTTCAAAGCCACAACGCAGACGCAACGGCTCAGGAACAAATGGACGTTTTGGGGCAGGCGTGTATGGACCCAAAACCAACCACAGAATCAGCATCCCCCTTGGACAATACGCCACGGTTTTCCAAGCCGAGATATTTGCCATATTGGAATGCATAAAACTACAAAGTCGACTTGAGGTAAAAAACAGACAAATCCTCATCTGCTCTGACAGCAGAGCAGCACTGGACGCTCTGGCTAAAGCCACCACAGAATCTTCTGTGGTCTGGGACTGCATGCAGGAGCTCAACAAATTGGGAAAATCCAACAAAATCACCCTAATATGGATACCGGGTCACCAAGGCATACCTGGCAACGAAGAGGCCGACAGACTGGCAAAACTGGGCACACTGGAATGCCCAGTGGAGCCAGTTCTAGGGGCCCCTTCGCTACAGGTAAGAAAATCATCAGGGACTGCTTGAAGCAGGAACATCGGGCTTCCTGGAAACAGAGCCAGGGATGACGCCAGGCAAAAGCCACGATGGAGCAACCACTAGAGAAGAAAACCAAGGCCCTACTTGACATGAGCAAGAAGAACCTTAGAACCACTATCGGTCTCCTCACCGGACACACGACCCTTAGAGCTCATCTATTCAACCTTGGCATGACTGAGAGCAAGGATTGCCGAATATGTGGCGAGGAACCTGAAGACAGCATACACATTGTTGGTCGCTGTCCATGGCTCGCCGCCAAAAGACACAGTTTACTGGGACGAGCCTTTCTCGAACCCAGCGATCTGCCCAACTTGAAGGTCAGTGATCTACTTGGACTGGTAAGAAGTACCGGGCTACTAGCTGACCACTGACCTAACGACACAGTGGGTAGTTACAAAAGACCTTACAGATCTAGGTGACATCAAGGGCTGGAATCAAGCCCCCCACTCTATCTACTACTACTACTACTACTACTACTACTACATAAAAAGTCATTTTTTTAAAATGGTATTACAGTTTCAATAGATAATAATTATGCCCTTTAATAGACTAATAGCATCTTGAGGTGTCGACTACAACGGGCGAGCCCGTCACCACAGGACGTTTTAACGATTAGTCGTTCTATCGACCTGCAGTGAGCGTAGAAGACTTTGGACAAAAACAATCCAACGTCTAGCTACGCCACAACCCGTAAGAGTCCAACGCCTTAACCAGGAATAAACCAGGCGGGCTCGAGATACTCGCGCCCTGACTTCCAATTGTGACCAGATTTCACCGGTCTCTCGATTGGTTCCGAGTTCGAGGTCGCTTGCGCGGTCCTCTCCCTTGCGAAGCGGTGAAACGGTGAATACCGAATGTATCGCGGACCATGGCGTCCTTTGCCCGCCTCTTACCCAGGATCGGATGGGCAATGGTCATTTCAAGAGCAGTCGCCGTAAGGTACGCAACCACCCCCGCTCTATAGGAAACAATACAGCTTCCAGACTCCCCCGACTGTTAGTCGGAGTGCACAATCGATTGGATTGCGCCGCACGGTGCGCAGACCGTCCAGACGCGCCAGAGGTTTGATTCCCAGGGGAGGTCCTTCGCCCGAACGTCCTACCCAGGTTCGCACCTCGTGCGTGGAGGCCGTCGGATAGGTGTTGACCCGTGAGTATGACCGACCCTGAACACATGGGTCTTCATGGCCAACCCAGCATGGGCCCATTAGCTCCCCCTTTATATAACAGTAACTTAACCCCTAAACTTGTGAAGGGAAAACTCTCCCGTACCTTTTGCATCCCGAAAGGGACGTTACACATTCTAAGTAATGACCCAATATCCACATAGATGATAATACTTTGCTTGTTTAACGGTGTAATAACAGGTGTATTATACAAATATTAATGTAATCTTTGTATGCACGTAATTATGTACCTACCTACAAATAGATGTTAAAATTTACTCCAATATCGCCTTGTAATCTGTTTAAATCAACAAGATATTAGCCGATCCTTGTTTCTTTAACTAATTATATTTATTGAAGATAACTCTTACCATGTTTATTAGCCATTTTATAGCGCCTATTCGAATATCAATAAAAAGGTGGAATCGTCACATTTTTTAATTTATTTATTTTTTATTTATTTATTTCAAACCAGTTGAATAGGAGTTCCTACACTTGGTTAAGTCAAAAGTAATGAAAATAACAAGTATAATACTGAAGATATTATTTAGAGAAATTGATGGAGTTTGATTTAGATGCATTAAGAGACAATTGATTTAATTGGAACCAAGTACCAAGTTTTTCCATGGTTACGTCAATTCGCTTAACTAGTTGTTCATGATTTGCATCGCTGAAAATTAGTGAGGTATCATCTGCGTACAGTACAATTTCATCGTTATCAGATAACACGCATTCTGGTATATCATTGATGTATACAAGAAAAAGAAAGGGTCCCAGAATGGAACCTTGCGGTACCCCTTTAGTAATTTTTTGGTGATCGCTCAAGCTGTTTTGGACTTTAGTGACTTGCGTCCGTCCTTGTAGGTAGGATTGTATTAGGCTTAGAACTGTATCTCTAATGCTGTAGTGCTCGAGCAATAATTTGTATGCGCTCATATTTCACAAATGACCTCTCTCCAGCTGCCCTCACATGACCTCTTGTTTATTTTTTCATATTAGTTTCCCGAGAAAGGGAAATTATAGTGAATGCGCTAAAAAATATTTCGATATAAAGGCGGATATATATTTATTTATTAACTAGCTGACCCGTGCCCACTTCGTTGGGCGGGAAAACTTTTTACTTATGATGACATTATAAGTGTGGTTTGGTTAGTACTGAGTGCTATGATTTATTTCCTGACTGCCAAAAGAAGGGTATTATTTTTACTGCATATGTATGTATGTATTTGGATGCCAATTTGACTATATTACCGTTATTTGTGAGTGTCTTCTTGTAAGTGTCTTATTCGTGAGTGTCTTATCTCTTTAACCATTTATGCAGTAAAAGTGAAATTATATGCAGTAAAAGGGAGAATGTTTTCAGGGTTCATCTAAGTATGTTTTTCGTTTTTTTATTCCACCATAAATTCTAAGCGCTTTGACCGATTTAGAAGTGTGTGATATTGTTAGAATCGTTATGTCACCCCATAGGGTGCATTAACTGTCCAAATATCAAAAATAAAGAGTTGTCTAAATGTCCAAATGTCAATAAATTGTTATAAATATATCGTGTTTAGTGTCAAATGAAAGGTGTGATAATATTTCGGAAATATTAATGTATGAATGAGTATTATAATAATCTACAAATTGTAATGTTTGGGGTTCGACATATTTAGATTCTATAAAATCGTACGTAGAACGATAGGCCCCAACATTGCCGGCGAAATGTCGTCGACATAATTCGCCGTACTTTAAACGTCCCTATTCGGTGTCGGCGGTCGCTAGCGCAGACCGGAGAGAATCTCGTACTCACTTGTCCCGCATATCTCCTACGAGAAGTGGCTCCCTTCCTTTGGCGTGAGTAAATTTCTATTACTAAAGTAATTCATAGGACTCTGGCTTAGACCATCCTTTTCTTGTTTTCTAGAGGGTTTTTTCTTGTTATCTAATTGGCTTGGATTATCGCCTCCACTATCAACTGTAACATCAATTGAGAATTCGCCGCCGCAAAGACTATCTACGCGCGACGGCGATTGAAGTCAACCACGTGTTCGCCCTTGACGGATGTACCACACTTATATAGTTCTGAGGACGAAAGTATCTGCCCGACGTAGCAGCAAAGCAGCTAGAGTTTCGACCAGCAGGCTGATGCAGCACGTGTACGCCGCGGATTCAGTCAAGGTACAAGCACTCCGATTTTATGTAAGGTCTAGGCAACTCTTTAGTTTTCCTCGAGTGTTCCGTATTCGATATAATAGAGGGGTGTAAAACGTAGCAGGGGCGTAAGGTTCGAAATACCCTGAAGCTAAGGACCCGGTATAAACCGGATAGTGAAACTAATTTCGATTAATCATAGTAAAAATAATTAATTAAAAAATATCTCAAAATTAAAAATAAACCAAAAGGCTAAAATAATTAAAGGTTAATAGCAAATTATCTGTCGCGTGTCGCGCGGCGAAAAAGGTTCAAAGTACATCAGTGGTCGTGTCAATTATCAAGCGTGTCGATTAACTAGTGTATCTAAGTAAATAAATTGTGCTAATTAATATGTCAATGTTAATAAACTAAAAATAGTAGTCACTGTAGAAACCTTAAAAATCAACATAGTATAATTTAATTTTTGTATCGGTCATTATCATCGCCATCCGCGAGATAAACGAGAGTGTTAATGCTG
Organism: Micropterix aruncella; assembly: GCA_944548615.1. NCBI lineage: Eukaryota > Metazoa > Arthropoda > Insecta > Lepidoptera > Micropterigidae > Micropterix > Micropterix aruncella. Next base: position 17,134,463 of record OX155976.1, read on the forward strand.
TAAAGTGATATTATAAAGTTTAAGAGAAGGAGTCTGGAAGGCGTTTGTGGGAAACATTATAAAATTAACCTTGAACCCGCATAGAGGGAAATAAATCTTTAGTTTCGAAATACAGTCTTTCTCATTTGAACGGGAAGAAGTGCGACTCCTCACAGGTACAGAACACGCCAAGTCGGCCACCAGCGCGTATTTTAATACCAGCTATTCACCACCCACCCCTTCCGCTGAGCGAACCGGATAGCTGAGCTGGTGGCCTAGGACTTAGGCAGCGGCACTGGAGGGTTTCCTCAGTGTCTGCACAGGGGAAAAGGACTGGGGACGTGCGAGAGGTAGGGAAACCTCTCGAGAGGACCTGGGTATGGCGCCCGCTCGTCCTTAGGACGGGACTCTATGACATTGCCTAAGATAGCAATATTACCCAGGCCCCCTCGAGACGCAGGAAGAAGAACGCGCGTCCCGAGAACTTGTCGCCGGACTCCACTAGGGTCGCATCACCTCATCAAGGTGAGGAGCCCGGACCACTGCATAAATTGGCGCCTCAACGCGGGGCTAAGCTTTTCTTGTTAAAAATATTTTTTTAAAACATACAAATTTTTCTTAAATATAGTAATTTTTGAAACATCTCAAATATAAGACCACTAATAGGTCGCGCCAATAAAATGGCGCCGCAACTCGGGGCTAAAATTTTTTTTTAAAATATATTTTTTCAGAAATATTTTATAATCTCTAAATACGGTATCAAGTATATTCGCGTTGGTCGCAATTTTGTGCGGTAGCACATAAATTGGCGCCTCAACGATGGGCCAAAATTTTTTAATATATAATTTTCATGGGACAATTTTTTTTTAAAAAAAATATATTTTTGCTAAATTTATCCTATTGTCTATTAAACCTAATTCTTTCTAAAAAGTAAAAAAATTTCCGACTCCAGTATTATTTTTTCATAATATCAGAATTACTGTAAAATAAAGTGTACCTCAAATATAAAATCTACCCAGTAAAATATAAAATCATACCCAGTAAAATACATTCCGGCGGTTCCATACGGAAACCGGTATTTCTTAGATGCAATACGTCTAAACATTATTTCCAAAACAGTATAGGTACCTCGCTGGATGGATCAAAATATTATAAAATAATCATATGTATTAAAAATTTTTATAGTGCTATTGCCAAAATAGGGATTTTTTTTATATATAATACGGCCAAAGTACAAGTTGAAAATAAAATGTTATAACCCTATTATACAAAGTAAATTAATGTAACAATATTTTCATATGCCTAATAATAATCGTGTTCTGTGCAACAAGTAAAATGTCAATATAAGTGCGATTAAAATAAAAACTCGCAGTGGAGAAAGTGGCCGAGCGCCCGAATAAAAATAAACCGGTTCCGAGATAACGAAATCGATGACGGACAGGGCACGGCGCGGTATAAGGCGCACACAGCGAAGTTCTACCGTCAAACGATTCATCGAATATTACCGTTTGGGTTAGCGACAACGAAATAATCAAATTGCAGGAATGCGAGCGTACAACGAGTAGGTACATACCGGCAACCGCGGTAAATAAAATACGGCGCTCCGGCCAAATAACACCGTCATGTATGCACGCGTAGGACATAGAATGATAAATAAAAAGTAGCCTCACAAAATAATAATATTAAAAAGCGGTAAAAATTGAAAATAATAAATAGGTCAAATCAGTATTACAGGGTTAAAAAAAAAAAATAAAAAATAAAATTTGTGTTAAATTTGGTTAAAAATAAAATATTCTAAAATATAAAATACTAAATACTATCCTGACAACTAAAGTTAAAAGTAAAACATAAATAAATAAATAAAGAAATTTAGTAAAGTAAAATGTAAAATATAGCACAAAGATAAGACACGAAGGTCCATAACACCTCCTCTGGGAAGATGGTGGATAAAGGCGAAATTTATTATTTATGAATAAGATATTTTATTTTTATTTTTTTAAACGTTCACTAAGCCGGCTAAACCGACTTAGTAATCGTTAATACATTCTAGAATCTGTAGAAATGGGTTAGAAATAAAAATTAAAATTCCGAAATAAGTATTTAAAAAGTAGCAAGCTAATATGTAGCTGAAATCGCACGGCATATTACTGACATTAGCGCAAAACTGTCCGGAGTATAAAATAAATAATAATAAATATGATGATTGAAGGAAAGCGTGCTGAAATAACGCACATTAGGAGTTGAGGCTCTCCTACACAAGCCCAAAAGCTTCAGACGGGAGAAATAAAACTATATATATATAAAATAATATTATGTATTTCGAGTAAAGAGGGAGAACGGCGGCCAATACATAAGTATGCCATCAAACCGTATCTTTACCCTGCTTTGTTTAGGAGAGGTACAGTGGGACGTCTAGCGAACTGAACATTGATAATTCCTCGAATAACGGGCACTCATCTAAAATAAAAGAAAATAATAATAATTAAACCGGCAGTACATTTATCTAAAAAGACCAAGGCATGACGTGCAGTAGGAGGGTCGAATTATGATATTAATAACTAGGGTATATAGCGCATAATTATGTAAGTTCAGTAGCCAAAACCTTTCCCTTATGCTTCTTTAAATAACGAATTTTGGAAAACATGAAAGTCAATAAAGACACATAATATTAATTATGAAACATGCTGTATTTTTATAAATTATTTGGATGCACTAAACTTTATAAACAAAGTATGAAAAGAGAATAAAAGGTGATACTGAATAAGAAGAATGAAAAGTTATGAATAATCCGAAAGAGTGAATATAAAATTTTAAAACACCATGTAGTATACAAAAATAGCATATAAATAATATAATGAAGATTGAGACGTCATGTAAACTAAAATATAATTATCGGTTCGCACGGGCAAACAATGCGACCCGAAGGAGAAACATAGCCCACAGCCCGAGGGCTATGATTTTCCATGTACATCAAGAAGCGGTCACTACGACCAACCTTGCTATAAGAATCGACCACAAATTGCGATTTGGCAAGATCTAGATTTCATTCATATTTTTCCCAGACCGAAAAACAACAAAACTATGAAAATAAAAGGTTAAAGAATAATTTAAAAAAAATATATAATTAAATACAAGCTTAATACGTTAAAAAACCGCAGCAATGTAACTAAATAAAAGTCATATAAATGATCTGATAAATAATAAAATGCAACACTGCGAGACGTAGGCAATAAAATAAGTTGGGTGATAAACTTGGACAATTTGCACGATCATTGATGGAACTACTGAATGAATAAGTACTGATGAATATAAACTTTGAAGTTATAAATAACATTACTGAAAATATAAAACCTGAAATAATATGATAAATAAAATAATTATTAAAAAGTAAAAATGTATACCGATAAGGGGTCGCGGGAGTTTGAAACACCGCCAGTATACCCCGATAACCCGAAATAAACCTGTTTCGAATAAATTATGAACAATAAAACTACTAAATAATGTAACGTGATTAAGCACGGCGAAGATAAAATAAAATAATGTAAAACCGATGATGGGATATTATTAACTACAATATTAAACTATACAAATGTAAAGAACATAATAAAGTGATTAATATCAGGGATGATGGACTTAAAAAAAAGTAAATGAGACTACATAAAAATGACAATTAATGTATAAGAAGGAGCCGAGCTATATACTCATAATAGGTGGCGGAGGCGAACAAAATAACCTATCTCTTAAAAACAAAACCCTGCCAAAGGAAAGATGCCAAAAGAAAATTCCCAAGGAGAATTTTTTTTAGAAATAACCCATTTAAATCAAAAAAAAAATAAATAAAAAAAAAAAATATAAATAAATAAATATTTTTTTTAAAAATAAATTTATAAAAAAAAAACTTAATAACGAAGTAAATTCATAATAATATAGAGCTCAAATTAAAATATGTTAGTTTTAGGAAAAGACGGGACAAGTCATAGGATAAGTAGCAAGTAAATATTAAAAGTAGTTATAAGTATACTGCTCTATAAATAAAACATGAAATAGTTATAAAAGGTAATGGGTAACAATAAGTTTTTTTCTTGTGTTTATTAAATCTTTCTGGGGAAAATGGAAAAGTAACTGCATTTAATTACTACACTTAATATTTTTTGGTATTAATCTATTTTATTAAATAATAAGTCTTCATAATAATATTAAAATAAAACACAGGAGTCGTTAAAGAGTAAATTAGAAGAAATAAAATAAATACTACTATTGTTGAAAGTGGAAATAGAACATGTTGAAAAAATTATAGAAAGTTGATATTGACATTGTGAATACATTGGGAGTCATTAAAAGTAAATATTTGAAAATTCTAAGAAGGGGACTAAATTGAAAACTAAAGGGGTGGCTTTACCGAAAAATGGAACTTGTCCTTGACACCTCAAGAACCAAAATATTACCGAGAAGTCAAACACCAACCCACACACACCACATGAACAAGTAACTCCTAGATACTGCTGCTGTTTTTTCTAAATTTCAGGACGCGGGGTGAGCATTGAACCATACTAGCGAAAGACGGGCAAACACATATAACAACAAACATGCAAGGAGCTGACAGCGACGAAACCACTATAAAACGAAGGAGAAACGCTGCCAGAGAGAGTAACGGCGAGTACGAAAAATCGGAAGACTACTACTCCGCAGCCGGCAATAAGGTTTATTGGTATAAATTAGACATTCAATGAGTGACAGTTTAATCAAAATCGAGTTTGCATGAAAGTTTAAAATAGACGCTTTAGAGTGCACAAAAGTCCCGTAATGAACTAAACTCGCGTATGTGTTCACAACCTAGTCTCCTCCGTGTCCGAAAGGAAAATTCAAAGGAAATTAAGCTATCTTGGTGAAAGGTTGAAGTGTTAAGAAATGGACAGAACAATTTTTAGTATAATAAGTACATGTAAATTAATGATAAAGTTTATTTTTGAAGATTAATAATTTAAGATTGGTGGTTATTACCACATATGTTAAAAGTTGTAATAATTATCAAGTACTAAATTTTTTCTCGCTGATGTATAAAAATGTAATATCATGTTTAATCATACTAAAGGATATTGTTAAAGAATATGTAAAATGTAACTTCAAGACCTTTAAAGAAAGGTTGGAAATGTAAAATTAAATAACTATATAAAGAAAATATTTAAAGGTTTATGGTAAAGGACACGATCGTTGATGGTACTATATAAAAGAAAACTAATTAAATAACTTAACAATCTAAATATATAAATAAATATAAAGAAAGTTTGGATAAAAAAAAAAATATTGACTATAATATAATTGAAAAAGGACAGCTAAGTTTTCAATGAAATAATACTAGAGTATAACTATATAAAAAAGTCATAATTTTTAGACGCTACTGATATAGCTATGAAGGTTGGAAATAGGGATATAGGTGAATTTTCTTCTACTTTCCACTGATAGGTCAGCATTTCCGCTCGATTTTGGATTTTGTTTTTGGTCTAGGCGTTGTCCCTGTTGTTGGTTTAGGGTGCACGAGGTCGCGCACGACGTTCACTAGCCGGCATTGTAATGTTTGGGGTTCGACATATTTAGATTCTATAAAATCGTACGTAGAACGATAGGCCCCAACATTGCCGGCGAAATGTCGTCGACATAATTCGCCGTACTTTAAACGTCCCTATTCGGTGTCGGCGGTCGCTAGCGCAGACCGGAGAGAATCTCGTACTCACTTGTCCCGCATATCTCCTACGAGAAGTGGCTCCCTTCCTTTGGCGTGAGTAAATTTCTATTACTAAAGTAATTCATAGGACTCTGGCTTAGACCATCCTTTTCTTGTTTTCTAGAGGGTTTTTTCTTGTTATCTAATTGGCTTGGATTATCGCCTCCACTATCAACTGTAACATCAATTGAGAATTCGCCGCCGCAAAGACTATCTACGCGCGACGGCGATTGAAGTCAACCACGTGTTCGCCCTTGACGGATGTACCACACTTATATAGTTCTGAGGACGAAAGTATCTGCCCGACGTAGCAGCAAAGCAGCTAGAGTTTCGACCAGCAGGCTGATGCAGCACGTGTACGCCGCGGATTCAGTCAAGGTACAAGCACTCCGATTTTATGTAAGGTCTAGGCAACTCTTTAGTTTTCCTCGAGTGTTCCGTATTCGATATAATAGAGGGGTGTAAAACGTAGCAGGGGCGTAAGGTTCGAAATACCCTGAAGCTAAGGACCCGGTATAAACCGGATAGTGAAACTAATTTCGATTAATCATAGTAAAAATAATTAATTAAAAAATATCTCAAAATTAAAAATAAACCAAAAGGCTAAAATAATTAAAGGTTAATAGCAAATTATCTGTCGCGTGTCGCGCGGCGAAAAAGGTTCAAAGTACATCAGTGGTCGTGTCAATTATCAAGCGTGTCGATTAACTAGTGTATCTAAGTAAATAAATTGTGCTAATTAATATGTCAATGTTAATAAACTAAAAATAGTAGTCACTGTAGAAACCTTAAAAATCAACATAGTATAATTTAATTTTTGTATCGGTCATTATCATCGCCATCCGCGAGATAAACGAGAGTGTTAATGCTGTAAAGTGATATTATAAAGTTTAAGAGAAGGAGTCTGGAAGGCGTTTGTGGGAAACATTATAAAATTAACCTTGAACCCGCATAGAGGGAAATAAATCTTTAGTTTCGAAATACAGTCTTTCTCATTTGAACGGGAAGAAGTGCGACTCCTCACAGGTACAGAACACGCCAAGTCGGCCACCAGCGCGTATTTTAATACCAGCTATTCACCACCCACCCCTTCCGCTGAGCGAACCGGATAGCTGAGCTGGTGGCCTAGGACTTAGGCAGCGGCACTGGAGGGTTTCCTCAGTGTCTGCACAGGGGAAAAGGACTGGGGACGTGCGAGAGGTAGGGAAACCTCTCGAGAGGACCTGGGTATGGCGCCCGCTCGTCCTTAGGACGGGACTCTATGACATTGCCTAAGATAGCAATATTACCCAGGCCCCCTCGAGACGCAGGAAGAAGAACGCGCGTCCCGAGAACTTGTCGCCGGACTCCACTAGGGTCGCATCACCTCATCAAGGTGAGGAGCCCGGACCACTGCAAAATGTTTCATAAAAAACTTGAACCCAGTTCCCAATGTTTCAACATTGTTTCAAATGTTTCCCCGGACTCCTTGCTACGTACTTGTAGAATGTCAATAAAACCAATATAATTTTATATTAATACTAGCTGACCCGTGCCCACTTCGTTAGGCGGTAAAACTTTTTCTTGTGATGAAATTATGAGTGTGATTCGGTTAGTACTGAGTGCTATGATTTATTTCCTGACTGCCAAAAGGAGGGTTATATTTTTACTGCATATGCATGTATGTATTGGCATGCCGATTTGGGTTTCTATATTACCGGGTTTCTAATGAGTGAATGAAATGATTATGATTATTTAAATTATGTTTATTTTAATTATTCTAAACTTCTCTGTATACTATATTAGATGTAATGTTATTATTTGGTACCAAAATATATTGTCTTTCAGGAGTTCCAGCCCGAGATACGGTCGCGGCTCCATACCTATGTCGTATTATCTCTTTAACCATTTAGGCAGTAAAAGGACAATTATATGCAGTAAAAGGGAAAAGTCTTTTGTGTTAAACACTTGAGACGATAAATTTACTTATTTTGATAAGAATTCATAATTGTTGATAATATGACCAATAAACCTTACCTAACGATTTAAATTATTTTTTGTACTATGTAAAAGTACTTTTTGTGATTTAAGTATAAAAGTTGTACATATGCTGTCGCTGACTTTTTTGTAGGCATTATCAAGCTCTACAACTTTTCTCTAGAACTTAATCATATATCTCTCATCGTTAAGGCAGCGTTAGTTAGAAACGTTTTCGTTCGACCGTTTTTTCCGACTTACTTTGGAAATCCGCCTCCCTCGAAAAAGTCTTTTCATTTTTCGGATTAATATATAGCCTATGACACTCACAAATAACGTGGCTTTCTATCGGTAAAAGAATTTTTAAAATCGGTTCAGTAGATCCAGACATTAATTCCTACGTCACAAACTTTACCTTTTTATAATATTAGTATAGACTAGCTGCGCCCCGCGATTTCACCCGCGTGGTGATGGAAAATTGTGATAATACTATATAATTACGTAATTACGTAATACGATAATACTATATAATTACGTATAATTACATTATATACATATATAATTACATTATATACGTGTAACTCCAACGGTTTTTGCGGCGCACGCGAGAATAGCTCGCAGATGGCAGATTTTTTTTCTACTTACTTGTCACTTATCGTTATATTTTAGATAATTCACACTATATCTTTATAAATTATAGCCTATGTGTTATTCTGATTTTTTTAAACATGTGTGTTGAATATATTTTAAAATTGAATACCTACCAAAAATTATTTGACTTTGTTGTTATATATTATTTTGACAATGAATTGTACTTTTTTTGACTAGATATTTTCATATTAAATCCTTTATTACTTAACATATATTAAATACTAGCTGCTCCCCGCGGTTTCACCCGCGTGGTGATGGAAAATTGTGATAATGATGATAGAAAACTATATATCTTTATAAATTATAGCCTATGTGTTATTCTGATGTGTAAGCTATATTATTGTAAAGTTTCATCAAAATCCATTCAGTAGTTTTTGCGTGAAAGAGTAACAAACATCCATACATACATTCTTATTATTTTTCGCGTTTATAATAGTGGTAGGATTTATTTATTTAAGAAATAATTACTATAAAACATTGTTTTTGCTTATAAAAATATAAGGAACTGAATGGCAAAACCTTAACCTTCTGCTTATATTTGAGTATGTCACCCAACTGGGACTAGCCCGTTCTAGGGTGGACAGGATTCTAAATTTACAATACATTATGTAAAAGTTTTATTGAAATGCTCATAAAACTGTGAGGGACCACCTCTCACTAGACTCCAATTTATTCGGTGTGAGGTGGTGGTGTCAACTTACGAGTTATCTCCGTATTGAAAGGCGGTCTTGAATGAAGTAGAAGGTATTTATTGTTTGAATCGATTGAATATTGCCAGTTATAACGCTTGCCGAATAGTTTAAGTTGACACGGGTATATAGATGCGCGACTGCGGTTACGATGATATATGGTCGAGGATGTTATGTGACTGGGAAATATAAGGAAAGGAAACCAAGGAGCCGGACTCGTTGACCGGCCTCAAGAGAGGGGTGCCGAGTATTGCCGTAGCTACCTTGGGGGGAGTTGACCACTCGAGGAATGATACTTTGATTACATTTTGGCCGATTTATATAGGCCGTGATATGATGCAATTCGAAATATTCCGAGTAAAAGTATTGTTTCATCGTGCTGATTCATAGCTACACGAGTCAAAATAATAGCTGAATTGTGTCTGTGGCTTTCACTGGAAATCGATGCATTTGTTGATCGTATGTAAGTCCGTTACAAAACTTAAGATCCGTTACAAAACTAAATTGCCCTAAAATATGGTCCAACTCCTTACCGCAAGATAACCAGAGTAATCAACCAGCAGGATGTCACTGCGCCCTTACTTCCAGTTGCAACCAGATTCTCCGGTCTCCCGCCTGCTTACAGGTTCGAGATCGCTTGCACGGTTCTCTCCCTTACGTAGCGGTGATGCGGTGTCTACCGAATCTATCGCGGACCTCGGTATTCTTTGCCCGGCTATTCACCCGGTATCGGGTATCCGATTGGTCGTTTCAAGAGCAGTTGCCGTAAGCTTAACAACTACCACCGTTGTGTAGGGAACAGTATTGTTTCCAGGCTCCCGCGGCTGTCGGTGGGAACGCACAGTGCGCAAACTGACCAGGAGGGCCCGAAGGTTGACTCCTAGGGGAAACTGGCCCGCAGGCCAGAGTCCTACCCGGGCTCGCACTTCTGCGTGGAGGCCGCCGGGTGGGTGTTGACCCGTGGGTTTGACCGACCCTAAACGCATGGGTCTTGTGGCCTAACAGCAACAACTCCCATTAGCTCCCCCGTGGAGAGAGCAATGCTGGCAAAATGCACAATGAAGAAATACGAAGCATGAAATGAAACGTATCGCCAAGCTGAAGTAGGGATGGGCAGGTCGCGTCGAAGGGCAGGATGACGCGAAGTGGTCGAAGAGGCTGGTCCAGTGGGGACCAAGAACCACAAAGTGAAGCGTAGGGAGACCACAATTACGATGGCTAAACATGGCAGAAGAAGGAAGAGGCCTACGTCCAGGAGTGGACCAAACCAGGCTGAGGAAGAAGAAGAAGAAGATTATTCAATAACCAGTCAACCCACACGAGATTAGTTTTGAGATAAAAACCCTTTAAAATTGAGACCTCTAAAATTTTAAACGCTCTCTAAAATATTTCGTATATTAAAAACATGAAGTACATAATTTCAATATGTAGCCCGATCACAATTAAAATAACGTTGAACTGGTATTTGCAAACACGAATATGCAATTAAAATGATTGTGTCATATGACTCAGATGGTTTTAATGTTGTCATTATTATCTCTACTAACCTTGATCCCCGAACTACCGCATTAATAACTGATCTAAAACAAAATAAATGACTGCTCACGGATTACTTGTTTGTTGTAAATTATTATAATCAGAATTAAACTTGTCAATGGCTTGCCCACTTAATTCAAAACTCTAGCCAGGGAAGGGAGTCCGCAATTATTTAAAAACACAGCTCAAGAATTCTGCTATAATTTAGATTTAATAAGGTAAATTTTTGTGAGTTCTCATTACCATTTATGATTTTTAGACATTTGTATTATTAGACCATTTTAGTGCCATTTTGTTATACAATACAATACAATACAATCAACTACTCCAGTAGATAGGCATTCCTACACTTGAATGCGTCAAAAAATTAAATGCTAAAAATGTAATTATTAAAAGCATAACTATCGTGATAGTTGTCATGCCTGTAATATTATATGCAATATTACCTACATACAAATAATAATAATAATAATAAAACTCTTTATTCTTAAGAAAAGGCGAGCTTATTGCCTGCAGGAAATATTTTAGAGCTAACCTATACTATTGTAAGAACATTATTTGCGAGTAGACTACATAACTTTACCTATATAAAGAGTATGACAAATAAAATAAAGGAGGATAGAAAGAAGTATATACTTTACTCTTTGTGGGCACAGATTTGCCACATCAAAATAATCTAACACCTATAAGGACGCTAAAGTTTTAAAACGAGGGGAATGGGAGGGGAAAGGGAATTTATCTGGAGGATTTCAAATGCTCTCTGAGTCTGTTTTTAAAAGTTGTTATGCTTGGCGCGGTTCTCACATTTTTCGGAAAAGCATTCCAAAGACGGGCTCCATGCACGGTGAAAGAGAATGAGAAGAAGTCACTGCTGTGACTAGGGATAGAGAGTAGCAGGTTGTTTTTTGATCTCAGAGGGCGTTCATGAGCCGATAGTGCAGTAAATCTGCCCGTAAGATAATTGGGAGCGACGCCATCCAAGTAATCAAAATATACTAATGGGATTTAAGTCAGGGAGAATAATATATTAAAATAGAAATGCAAATTCTATGTAGAATAATCAAAGAAAATGTATTTTATTGTTAATCCAGCAATATACCTTCGTATCTTTTTAAAAATGAATAGATGTATAATAAATTATATGAAAATTAGAATATCAGCTATCATAATACCATTATTTTTAAAACTTTACACGTTTTACATGGAAATATACTCAGAACTTTCAAACTCCCTTATACCATAAATTGGGTTTCTTACCAAATTATTTATAATTATCTTTTTAAAGTGGTCCTCTCCAAGGCCTTTTATTTCCTCTGGAATCTTATTATAGTAGGACAAATTTTGGTGTATAAAACTGTATAAGTCGCTAAGTCGCTGTCGGTTTTGGTGGAGATTGGATTTATTCCTCGTATCGTGATCACTATTCACCGGAACTTCTGTTAGGTGTCTACCTATTCACCGGAACTTCTGTTAGGTGTCTACGAGCTTACATAATAATAAATTATTTTGGAAAATAGAGTCATGATTCTTGATTCTACAAATAGCGGCTTACAAGAACTTTTTGGTGAGACTCTATATAAACTGCGTACGGCTCTTTATAATTTCTGACAATTGAATTCAATTTATTATTATTATTCCAGTGACCATTTTAGTACCTAAAAAGTTACTAAAACTAACAAGTTACTAAAAAGTAAAAAGTTGGATTGTAAATCTAGTAACTAAAAAGTTAAACTGTTTTTTTCCTAATATTATTTATGATTATTATATTACAAATTGATTATTAATTGAATACTTTTTACTACTAGTTTTTAGATCATTGTTAGTATAGGAAATTTATTTTCGTGCAATGCAGCCTGGCGAGAAGTAGGAAACTGAAAATCTGCAACACCGAATGCTATAGTTTTGCTATAATAATATTATCATTGTTGTTCATCCCATGATTGTTTATTCGGTATCAGTGTTTTAACTTTGATATATTTTCATATATTAGAGTAGGTTTCAACAATCTGTAAAGATTTTAGAAAATTAAATTGAAAATTGAAACTCTTGATTGCGAAATTTCGAAATTGGCGGGTTTATTATCACACGATAGTCTCTTACAATTAATCCTACTATGAAGTGTTTTTTCCCGGCAGAGGGACAGCATTGTTAACGCACAACATTTTCATTTCGAGATGAAGACGGATATATACAATTTGACCCCTCCCGAGACGATTAAAACATTTCCAGACTGAAATCTGTCTGGGAGTCTGTGTGGCGAGTCCTACCGGGGCTCACACTGCATGCGTGGAGACCGCTAGATGGGTGTTGACCCGTGAGTGTGACCGACCCCGAATAAATAGGTCTTCGTGGCCAACTCAACAAGGGCCCATTAGCTACATAAGGTCCATGACTCTGGCTTGCATAGGAACCTATGCAAGCCGGAACCATGGACCTGGCTCATGAGATTCTCCTCGCAAAGCTAGATAGGTTGCAGAAGACGTCCGGGCCAACGCCAACTGGGGTCGGCGAGCGAAATACGACGATACTTAACATAAAACAAAAATTAACTCCATCGAAAATATGCAAATGTATAAAGTCGTCGAACTTCAAATTGTTTCGCATTTAGTATTGGTCAAAAACTAGATAGACAACTTATCAGATTGTTATAATTTTTACGACCGAGCCAACTCACAACCAACTAGATGAGTCCTGCCGCTTCCCAAAGATGTTTTTTTTATTTTTTTTATTTATTAAATAACCATTTTTTTAAATACAGCTTTGTATAAAATCCAGCCAAGCCTAAGCTTACCTGCAGGAGATTATGATAGGGTGACTTTCAGTGCAACTTTAGTGGCCATTTTGACCATATTATGATATATCTGCTGCATTATCTGCTACATTAGTAAGGATTAGTCTGTACAGAAAGCCACTTCCTTAATAATATTTACATAATATTTCTAAAAATTACCTCCAATAATATTAACTGTCCTGACTTACTAAATAAAATTAATCTCCGTGTTCCTTCCAAACTCAATAGATTTAACCCTGCTCTTCATGTTCCTCATGCTGGTACCAACTATAGGCAAAATGCATTTCTGTGGCGAACAAGTGACAATTTCAATGACATGATTAAACGCTTCGACTTTGATCTATTCTGTACGAGTGTTAACTCAGCTAGGCAGCGGCTGAACAGTGAATTTTTTAGCATTATTTGTTGAATAATTTTTGATGCATTCTTAATCGATAGCTTTAATTGAAAGATCACATATGTTTCTACAACGTTATTTAAACGTGAAAACCTTTAATTGGCTCTCTGCTATGTTACTCCGGCATTGTTAAATTATAATTAGCTGTTGGTTTTCCTGAAAATAAATAAATAAATAAATAAATAAATAAAAAGATGAACTTAATGCTATTATAATGAATTAATGCTAATAAAATAAAATATGAATCTTATTCGTATCATTTACACGTGTGTTTCACTTTCACTTAATTTAAAGCTATTTTTAATTCTTTTTTTTGTTTTTTTTTTATTATATTTTTTATAAGTTTTTTAAATTTAGAGGAATTTTGTTTAATAAATGAGGGATTCGCCAATTCAATCTTCTTTTGCCATAAAGGTTGCGAAAAGGAGGGACGAGTAGCCCTTCATTTTGTATCTGTCTAGTGCTGTGTTTATGTTGGACATATTGCGATTAATATAAGTTTAAAATACTATGCTGTACACACAAATTTTGGTTTTACGAGTGTATACATATATATGTATATATGTATATATTTATGTATGTGTGTATGTATGTATATGTATATATGTATATATTCTTATGTATTATGCAATGCAACGAAAGTTCATAATATCAAAAGAGTCAGCTCAACTAATTCACAATACTTAAAAAGTCCTATGTTTGCACACCTTTTCACATGAATTTGCAGGTCGACCGACTATCCGCCGATTTTGTTCTAAGTGGTAGAATAACTTAAGGCAAATCCTATTTAACACGACTTCCCAACAAAAAAGGAGTGTACTGTATTCAGGGTTCATCTATGGTTCAGGATTCATCAAAATTTCACAGCGTGATTTTGGTCCAACAATCCAACTGTGTGCCGAATTTCAAATCTCTAACTGTAATATTTAGAGATTGAAGTATGACTAATACGCCCTCTGGGGGACCGCTTTCAATTACAATCTTTTCAACTCTTGCCATGACCGAATGATGCCAGCATGCCAAATTTCAGCTCAATCGGATGAATCTTTTGGGCGCTACCGTGGAGGAATATACACACACAGACACACAGAAGTGCGTCCACAATACTGTCCTTGCCAGGAAAGTAAAAACTGCTTAAGAGCCCTATCACATATTTTTTCCAGAAAGGCAAGAAAAGTGGATTTTTGGCGTTCTAATTCCAAGAAATGAAGAGATTTCTACAAACTTTAATTACTGAATTACCTGGACCATTTCTTGATGTTGACCATAGCGGCCTTTAATTTTAGATATAACGAATATTATTTACTTATTCAGCCCATTTTCCGAAAGTCGTTATTCGTAAAACGCTCGGAAGGCAAACTTTGAGCTCCTTAATACAGTAATATCACTACAACGAAAACCGTATACTATTTTTTTTTATGTCCGTCATGTATTCTTGTTGACCATAGCGGCCTTATTTTTTCGTTTTTTGACCACATATCCAAGGTATACATTACTTACAATTACACAAAATTTAAAAAAAAACTTCCTGTATCATTCTAATTTTCTCAGAAATAAAATAAGATTCTTATATAATACTTATACTATATTAAAGTTCACTCTTTTAGCAATACGACATAATATATATTATTGTCATTAGAAAGGAGAAAACACTGCAAAAAACAATTAGAAATTGTGTATATATTTGCTTGCGCAAGAGAAGAGCGCTCAGTGCCGCGGTTTTCTCCCAGGGTTGAATAGTTATTTATTTATTTATTTATTTATTTATCCTATCTTTTATAGTTACATCCAAAAAAAAATGCGTTCATTTTTTAAACTCATTTTAAAAGAATACCTACGCTATTTTGTAATAGGCCTCTTAAACACAGGTGTTTTCTTCGTTTAATTTTAAATTATTAAAATGATATTTATTTTACGTATATTTTAGGAACGGCTTCGCTGTTCACCTTCACGCGGTGGAAGTTGGCGCTCGTGGCCTGCCAGCTAAATCTCTGTTTTACCTTTTTAAAGATCTTGGTTTCTCCAGGAAAATAATCAACTCCTTCTTAGAAAAAATATCTAAAACCGCGATTTCCGCATCTCAAATTCTATGGCTTCGAATTTAAGGGGGATTGAATGGGTGGTAAGGTGAACGCTCACATGTGGCAAGACAGATCCACTGCTCACCCCCCCCCCCCCAGAAGTGTAATAACACTATATGATGGGCCCGACTTCGTTCGGTGAATTCCATGACAGCTCCGTTTGTATTTTATTTTATTCTGCTCAACTTGCAATGGCTCTAGCAGGGTTTTACCACATCCACCCCATCCAATTATGCCGTAAGTAATAAGCGGTTCACATAAAGCATGATAAATATTTTTTGGATTTTTGGAATCCAGAGTATTCCTCAGTTCGTTGAAAACATATCCAAGGATTCGCACCTTCGTAGCCACGTTATGTATATGAGAGTCCCAACTGAGAAAGCAATCTAGAGAGATGCCAGATATTTCCAAGATATTTCTAAATGACGCTATCGCATTCGTGTACTAAAATAGTTTTATTTAAAATAATCATGTTTATTGTTTTGTTTCAGTTGTATGCATCAGTAACCGCTTTAACCCCTCTAGTCACCGTGGGGAGCCTTATTGGCTTCTCTTCGATACTCCTACCGCAATTGCAGCAAGATAATATCATAAAATTGGATCCGGCGATCACATCATGGATTGGTAAGCATACACCAAGTGCTATTTGTAGTTTTTGGTGTCCATGTTCGTGGGAGACTTCAATAAGGATTCTAAGGGTATCTCACACCCGAATCTATAGAGGATGATTAAGCATCGGCTCGTGCTTAACCCTTCGAGTAGCGGCATAATTTCATGGCAGACCGCGGCAATTTATTGGAATTTCTTGCAATATCGCCGTACTCGATAAAAAGTACTATAACTATGGATCTACTACAGCAATCATAAAAAGAATAACAGTACAATGGCCGCATTGAAATTTGTTATATAGAATATTAAAATCTCATTTTGTAAAACAATTAGATAATTATGAATAAATATGAGAAATCGAAAAAGTGAAAAAAACTCGGCATTTCTAACTTGTACTTGTCTTACGGAAAAATACGGAACCCTATTTAGACATTGTAAATACTATCGTGATCTTTATTAGATTTTCTATCAAACGTAATATTTCGTTTTGCTTATTTACGTACAAAAATATTTAGATATTAGCTCATAAAACCAATAAAAATTTTGAAGATTTCTCGAAAAAGAAAATGATGATAATTGACAATGGAATGTCTGGTAAAATACCAGAAATATCCGCGAAATGACGAGCGAAATTATTCTAGCGGCCGTCTATGTATCTATGGTAATAATAATATATTTGGTATGGATTTTAGCATGCGTTCGAATTAGAAAATAATATTACTGTGCGCTCCGGGAGAAAGCCGCCAATATTGGTTGTTACGTAGTGTAATGATCTGAAAATCATCACATGATCGCTTAGCAGCTCTAAGCTAACCGAAAATAGATTAATCAAATTTTAAAATTAAATTGTACTTGAAAAAGATCATAGTGACATCTAGCGATTTAATTAGGAACTAAAAACTGACAGATGAAAGAAGGGCCGTTGCTAAACTATAGAGCGCAGTGCCAGAGTCACATAAATAAAAGGGTTTGAGTAGTTTTTGAGAGTTAAGGACATTATTAGGGGTTTAAATATAGACAATCAGGAATATTTGGCAAGAAATTAGCATATTTTGAGATTTTTACGAAAAATCGACGTAAATATCAATAATTGACAAATAGACAATAGAAGCATGTTTATGGTCTTAAAAAAGTCGACCGATTGGTTTTTCAAAGAAATATAAAAAGGGGTTCATTAAATAGTAGGAATTATGGGAGAATTAATAGCAATATTGATAAAGTCATTTGAAGAACATTTAATTTATTATTAAGAGAAATTGGAAAACATAATCGACATCGATGGAAGAAAGCCGAATCGATGATGTCCAAAGAATTTTTCACCAAATAATTGCCAGTCAAAATAAAATTTAATAGTTAAAATGAGGAAATTTAGAAACACTTAATTAAAATAGAGGAATTACTAGATAAAAATACTATCAATAAATAAAATTGAAATAAAATAGTTATATTATTTCGCTTTCAAATGTGAAAGCGGAAACGACGCGCAAGAAAGGCGGCAAGGTTAAGTCAAAGTATGATGATTTCCCGCCGAATATGAAACATCAATTTCTCATAATACGTAAAATAAATACTTAAAATCATTTGTAGAATTAGAAGCACGAATTATCGTTAAGAAATTCGTTTGTTAGCAATGTGGCAGAGCGTTATTTAACGAAAAAATAGATAAATCAGATCGTTTTATGATTGATTAGTCAATAGTTGTGGGTTAAATTATCAAAAAAAGGTCACATCGATAAGGGTGTTATAAAAGGGATGGACGTGTTGCTTCCGGCATCCATTAAGAAATTTTAGTTGCACGCTCTAAAGCTGCGAAAGTTTGGGAAAGAAAAGTATATTTTGGTGCTCAGATGTAAGAATAAACAGTTTAAAATAAGGGCACTGAGATGCTGTGAAGCATTTTAGTGCCCAGTTCATTTAAATTCGTATAAAGTGTGCAGATCGTACATCACAGAAACGCTTTATCGCAATCGCCATTGATGCGCTTTTTACAAGGACACTAAAAAAAACGAACAAATAATAGAAATCCAGTGCTAAAAATGTGAATCGAGAGAGCTACGCGGGTTGGCATGTAAAAAAATCCAACATTTCATATAAAATAGAAGTACGAGATTTCGTCGGGGGCAATACGAAAATTATATCCAAGATGGCGAACGAATCAACTGAAACGTCAGATTGAGATCACAACATTGCGAACGTCCTTCGGAGGTGTAATAATTAGCGTCGAAATAAGGGAAAAACATTGATGAGAATGCAGTAACGGCTTGAAAATTGCAGTACGATAGCGAAGCGGTTGAGGTTTCTAAAGAGACATTCTCTTGGTGATGGCAGATTTCTAGAAAGGCGACACGCATCGAAGAAATTGACATTAGTTATAAGTGCATAATGTGAATGCAGCTGTAAATACGGGGAATTATAGCCGAGAGTCATTGTCGGCAAAGATGTACTAAAAATATGTAAGTTTATTTTGCCGAAGCTGGCGTTATTTAATTATTTGGGCCGAAGCTAGCAAACAAATATTGTCATTGTTGTATATTTTTTGGGGTTATAAATATTAGAGTTTTGGGGGGTTTGTTGGAAATTATTAGAAATGATAAGTAGTAGTAACGTAAATGCGTGATTTCTACATATTTGCACGTTAATAAAAATGAGGCATTTAACATCGATTGGTATGAATAGTCGTTTGATAGTTCTACGAGGTAAACCTCTAGTCAGACTATTATTTAATTTGGAAGAGAGTTAGCCTTTGCTAACTCCGTTGATTCAGACACCAGCCATTATATAATGTGCTTTTGAATTTGGAAACTAGTTAAGACTGCGCCGACCATAATTCACGGTCGCGAAATAGGTATTTAACGGTGCACACCGGTTGGCGCCGATTGGCGCGACATCATGTCGCGACGAATATCGTCGCTTAAACAAAAGTACCGTGTAAGTCAAAATTAGATATTTTTCCAGAGAAGCAGGAAAGTGATTCATTGTTAACTATTTTGTCTTATATTATATTTATATTTAACTATATCACAGTAATTGAGATAAACGATGTTATAATTATTTGAATACAGCTCTCTGATTGTGCATTTTCAACGCGGTTATGAGCTCAGAGGCCGTCCACATATTACGTATTCACGTTTTTGTTATTTTCTACCCCCCTCCCCTCCCCTCCCACATGTTAAGAAACGTAATAAGCGGCCTCCCCCCCCCCCCCTAAGATTACGTAATCAACCCAATTTGCGGAAAATGTGAAAACTCGTGAACCCAGCGTTTGCAAGGTGTTATGTGGTAAGTGGAAAAATTAATAGAATGCTTTTAAAAATGTACTTTACTCATTTAAAGTAATTACAAAATCTGAAAGTCTTCTCCACCCCTCGTTAGCCGGCCTTTGAGCCTCTGGTTTCGAGAGGAGTGAAAACGCTTTGACGTATGTACGGAAAAACTCCATGTGTAAATCCGCCATAGTTTATGCGCCAGACAACCACGTTAATTCAGTATTCAGTATTCAATTTATTCATTCAGAATATACAATAAAAGCATGAATTATCAATTAAAGCTAATTATCGCATATTAGAATTCGCCAGTTGCTAGTAATATATTAATATTAGTAGATATAAAACTATTAAAGCATAAATATTAAATCGACAATAGCGTTGACTAAAGTCGGCTTTACACGGCGAATAAATAAAATTTAAAAAAAAGACCTGAATCCATGTATACATGAGTATACATATAAAATAGATAATTATTATAAGACTATTAATAGTCATCTTAGGCACTTTATACAAAAAATAATCACACAATAGAAAATATCAAAATAAAAATGAAAAAAAAAACAAAGTATGTATATGGTCAGGTATGTTACGGTACACATTGTAATCTACATATTAAATATTAAGTTCATAATATTATTATTAATCAATAAGAACTAAAATGAGGTACCTGAAAGTTACATATTATTGCTATTCCCATTTGAAAGAATTGGCATATTATTCCTATTATTATTCTATTTATATTCTATATATTATTATTATAATTATATTATTTCTATTGACTTTCATTTGGTTTTTTGCGTTTATATTTTGTTATAGTTTTGCCTTCATTAGTTTTACGCTTAATATCACTCTTAACCACTCTTTTGTTTAATGCTTGAAGAATGTAGTTAGGTTCCTTAATTTCCATTTGTCTGTCTAATCTAGAGTCTATTATTTCTGGTAATAAACAATCAAAGTAAAACATTTTTAATTTTTCCTCCATCTCACTCCAAAACACTTTATCTTCTTCTATTAGTTCTATTTTCATGTCTACTGTCGTCCAAACGACAAATATGCATATTTTTCTCTGTGTAATATGAAGTTGTCCCTGAACCTGGAAGTACCAATCATGTCTTTTATTTATGTTGGCAATACCATCTTTATCTATTTTCCAAAAAATTACTTCTTTATCCTTGACGGCATCATTGACAGTCTTACTTCTCGCAGAGTACGGACATTTTATTTCCACAATTTTGTTTTCTTCTACCAGTCCATCTGGACTTGCTCCTAAAAAAGGCAGATCTTTGTCGACAAATAAACCGCACGTTTTTATGGGAACTTTGAGATAACTTTCTAGTTGCTCTCGCGCAAGATGTTCATAATTTTGGCCATATTTAATGGATTTGATATGATTAAAATTTTTTTCGGTCGCTAAATTTTTAACTAAGGGACCGCATTTGATCAGCCCCCGTTTACACACTTTTCCAAACACAGATGCCGTAAGTCTCAGTTTTCGCTCCTGACGCCATTCGATTGATTCAGCCTGCAGAATAGTTCGTCTCTCTAATGCGTAGCGATCTTCTTCGGACAAAGCTATACGTTTCATATGCTCTGTTTTGGCAAACTGGTAATCTTCCTCATTCAGGTCAGGTTTTTGACAAGACTCGCCGTAATTTTTGTCCTTCTCGGAAGTGGTAAGCTTTTTATTTGAAAAAGTGCGTGATTGGTGAATTCTGCGTTTTGCGGTTGCTAATCGTTTAGCACTTGTTTTGCTTTCCAGACGTGTCATTAATTTGTTTGGGCTTCGCAACAAAATCGTTTTACTGAGGTAGGTATTTGGTTCTCTTGAATTAAAAGACACTACTGATGCAGCACAGCGTCCTGAATAAGATTGTCTGCCTGAATAGTTAATACGTTTGCCCCCAATAAATTTTGCAATTACGCTATTGAAAACCTCAGCTATATTGCTATTTACGTTATGCACTAGACTTTTTGCATTATTTACTAGTCTTAGAAGAAATTTCATTATATCTGAAAAAATTAGGCCGCCCTCGTTCC
The DNA here is from genome assembly GCA_944548615.1 of Micropterix aruncella. Taxonomy (NCBI): domain Eukaryota; kingdom Metazoa; phylum Arthropoda; class Insecta; order Lepidoptera; family Micropterigidae; genus Micropterix; species Micropterix aruncella. The sequence continues at coordinate 17,156,177 of OX155976.1, forward strand.
TTTTCATTGCTGGTATTAAATTTTCTTCTGGTGATTCAGTTTCAGTCAGTTTTTTGCAATAATAGGGTTTACAACAAGCATGGTTACCAAATACATGATGCGGTGAATTCAATAAATCCTGCTTCAGCTCTAAGACCTTTTCTTCAAAAGTTTTATTATTGTGAGAGCCTATGTGTTTTACTGCTCCAGTGACTGAACGCCTTAGGCGCATTATATTATTTTCAACAGCTCTTCGATATTTTATTGGGTAGCACGTATTTTTAGTCAGCTCATGTAACTTCGTGCAGTAATTCCGCAATAAATGATTAGTGCACTCAATCTTCTCTACTAATACGTTCCCATACGGTTTTGCTTTTTCAATATTTTTATGCGTGCTTGAATCACCGTCAGCTATGAGTTTAGAATATATCAATCCGTGAGTTTGTACTGAGGTTTTAAAACCTTCCACGAGCGCTGTTGCCTCCATGCCGCTAGAAGAACCAGTGTAGTTTTTGAAGCAAGTATGATCGGGAGTTGTCTCTTTTCTATTTTCAGCTCTAGCACAAATCATACAATACTTATTTTTCACCGCCATGTATATAATTTTCTTTGTCCTGTAGCCTATGATAACTGCGGCACCCGATAACGCATTGTAGTTTTTTCTATAGGATCTCTTTGACCAGCAAGCATCAGCAACTACAGTTATAAACGGTACGCCATTGACATCAACATCGCCGTTGATTACAGCCAGATCATACTCTTCCTTAGCTGCGTCCGCCATGACTTTTTCTTTGGCAAGTTCCCAGAGCTCACAGACCTTGGTGTGGCATTTTGCATACAATTTACCAGACATACATGGTATATCAAGAGAGGCTGCAACTTGTTCCAGGCCTGAAAATCCTGCACCAATAGACATGAAACTGCTTACTGCTGTTTCGTTGAGGTTGAGGTTGAGGTTTGCTGAATTTTTATTATCCCTACAATTTTTTAATTCAAATTTTTGCTGGCACATTTGACAAGTCAAATGAAATTTTGAAAGAAACCCTTTCTTGACCTCTTTAGTAACTTTCAAATAACTCAAATTACAATTAAATACTGAGCTGTGATTAGAAATTTCTTGCAACTGTTGATAAGTGTACGTAAAATCTACTATTCTATTCCCACTTATCACGTGTTCCTCTTGATTTTCAATTTCTTTCTCTACGATTAATTCAGAATCTGAGTCCAAATCTTTTAGTGAGTCCTGAAATGAAATAAATACAACATGAGTTGTTTTAAATAATCAAACTACGTAATAAAATAACTCACAACATAATCCATCGAAGGTTCATTACTAAGATTTGCAGCTGGAATGGACCTAAAATTAAACAAACACGTCATTTGATTAAAAAAATGTGTCGGTAAATACTATTTTTTTAAATTATTATTATGTTTGTATGCTATTGAATGCAAGTTTTACCGACAATAGCAACGAAATGATGTCGTGTTATACAGGCTGTTTTATTTTGTTATATATCGTGTTATACAAAATATTTTAGGTAAAAAAAATACAATTTACAATGGATTTTTAAAAATATTTTTCCTGTATGCTAGAGACCTGATTCTGATCACCCCTAAAATATTGCTGGTATATTTTTGAACATCATGTACAGGTAACTGGGTAACATAGCGACATTATCGCAGTTCTATAAATAAGCATATAAGTAGGTAGATAAAGAATTGGTACGTACTTTTTAGGAAGAAATGATTTTCAATTTTTTCATGACCTAAGTTAGCAGACCCTACACACTTCGCATACAAAGTTTTTATATCCGAAGCACCATTTAAATAGAAATAATAAAATAATTTAGAAACTTCTGCTCTCCATACATAAATACGGTACGAGTATTAAAAACTCCATACACACGAGTATAAAAACAAAAATGTCAAACTTGTTTTTATTTTAATTTCGAAAAAAAATTGTCTATGGTTCTCATCTAAAGACGGGTGGCAGTTTGAGTTTAAATCCAGTCAGGTAATAAATAAATATAGTAAAAAAAATATCAAATACCAAAAAATCCTTATACCAATATTTTTTTTATCATATCTCAGCAAGAGAGGGCTCAAATTCCAACGGACGCCGTAACATTTACGCCCGAAATGCGTACATGTGTTTTCATACATTTTATAATTTATATTTCATGTTTTTATTTTATTATAAAAAAACACAGCAACAATCACAAATAATACTTACACTAAAACTTATACTATAAAGATTTGCGAAATTTACAAATATTGTGCTCAAAATTGACAATACCTTTATATTAAATACTAAATATGAACTATAACATGTTTTGTACACACTAAATGAGAAAAATGTGTATTGAATGTACTGAATCTACCAAAACCATGATAGTTTAGAATATGAAACTAACCTTCTTGTCTTCTTTGTTTTTCCTTTTCGTGTTTTCATGAAATATGTTTCCTTGCGCTTCCCCATTAACTAAAATACATGTAGAGTATTATAATAAGTTATAACAAAGTTGTCATAAACATCCATTAATAAAACCCTAATATTACTAAACAATATTTAAAAAAATACTTACTGCTTTTTCGTGTCTACGCGTGACGACGAGTGACGACGCCGAACGACAGCCGTGCAGCTGTCTAGAAGAATAAAATATTACGTCCGCGCGAGTGACGGGAGCTAACGAAACCGGCGTGCTCCCACTTTCGATAGCAGCAGGGAAGTAAATCTATTTCATAGCGCGCCTGTGTATTTATTTACGCGGTTCGCCCATACAAAAAATGTATGGAGAATCTGAGACCTGATTTTCTAGGATTTATTGTATACAATGGTATTATAATACTTGAAATCTTAATATTGTATAGTAAAGATATATCATTTAACTTTCTATTATAATAATTTGTAATTCAAATTATTAATTATTTTACCAGTGAGGATTAAAACCCCGCGCCCATTTTTGTATATTTTCTCGTGTGTTTTTATAAAAAACTATGCACACTATTGCCAAATTTATTATGTCACCTTATAAATGACTTATTGATAAAAACGAGTGTTTTTTTTCACTGCTTTTTATAGCGTAGTTTTAGGGGAATAACTAAAACGCTACACCCTAATTTGATGAATTTCGTGCTGCGCCCTCTTAAGGAAACATTCGAATTATACTGAATGTTAGAATAAAATTAAAGATAAGGAAAATTGTAGATTATATTAAGGTTTTTTTGTTTTGACTGATCGATGGGGTTTCAAAGATAACGGGGAGGGAATAGTATTAATAGAAATAATAGAACGAAAACCATATGGACATTCAGTGGACTGAATGGTAACCAGGTCGTAGTTTATATCGGGCATTAGCGACTGCGGTCATTTAAATTCATTATATCACTGGAACGCCATCGACTAGTTAACAGTGTGTTAGTTTATAAGTAATTTTATTGTTGTATGTAAACATCACGATTCATGTTTCAATATAAATTGACATTGAACACATTTAAATAAATAAAGGATTAGAATCTAATTGTCGAATTTCACGGCGGAGATTTGAACTCATGCATTATCATTATTAATATTATTTTATTAACAATCGACTGAACGCAGCCATTGTTGTCATCGACAAATGATCGATCGAGAATAACTCAAAGAATAAATTGTAAATATTTTGTGGTGAATTAGGCGCTCATTATTATAAATATAATTCACAATAATAGTACTTAAACTAAAATAGAAAAAGTTATAATTTTAATTGTTTAAATATGCATTTTGGTTTAATATATGGATTATTAACTGATAAAAAAAAAAAAAATCTAGCTTACAAATGACGTCCCAACGTGTGGGGCCTTGATAGATTCTAAATAAAATAAATAGTAAATTATTTTCGATCGATCGTAATTTGGGCATTTAATAAATAAAAAAATATAGAAACATGAATCGTGTGATATAACTGTATATTTAGCATTGCGAATTGTTGATATATTGTATATGTGTGTTGTTTCTGGAAATCTGCCTATTTACATAATTTAACGTTATTGTACATTATGTACACATGTTGACTGCATTCGTCGTAATTAAATCAACGATTAAAATAGTACCTCGGGAATAAAAATAGTTTAAAATAAAAATAAACAAATTTGATTGGTAATTAATTTTATTAAAATTAGGCTGAAATTAAAATAAATTAAAATAATTGTAATCAGGACGCGGCGGATAATAACCTTTGACACGATAGCAATCGTCAACCTTTTGCTTTGAATAAAATATAATAAATTAAATTCGTTTAATTAAAAATAAAATAAATTGAATTAGTTTTGAATCAAAATAAAATAAATTAATTAAATTCGTTTAATCAATAATAAAATAAAATAAAATAAATTCGTTTGGATAAAAATAAAATAAATTAAATTTATTTTGAATCAAATAACAAAAAATAAAATAAATTAATTAAATTTATTTTAAATTAAAATAAAATAAATTAAATACGACAAATAAATTAAGAATAGACGTAGACATCATAATGTCTCAAACAGCTTCGTCATCGAAAAAACGAAGGCTGGAGAGAGATATATCTCAGGGACGTGTGGAACCATTATTCGGAATTAGGCAGAAAGAAGATTTTTATAACACTGTGTCTCAATGGAACCTGGATGTAGACCAGGAAAATAAAATGTTTTTGGATAGGGAAAGGGAGCAAATGGCGGATAAGATTCAAGAGTTAGAAAGAAAATTGTCGCAATTAGAAATAGGAAGAGATGCGAAGAGGAAATCTATAAAACCACGTTTCGAACCTGTGCAATCGGGGTACAATGACATATATAAATGGGGTCTACGTTTTTCAGGGGAACATTCTGTCTTAGAGTTTATAGAATCATGTGAGGATAGACTACGATCGCGTCGTGCAAACAGTGAGGAGCTCATACAATCGTTTACTGAATTGTTGAGTGGAGCAGCCCTGAAATGGTTTAGGTCAATTAGGACGAATGATTTGACTTGGTCGCAGTTAAAGGCAAAATTAGTAGAGCGTTTTGAACCAATCAATTATCAAATTAAAATTGATAGTCAGATACGCAATTTGAAACAAAAGCCGTCGCAGAATATCCAGGAATTCATAACTGAAGTTCGGGGGTTGAATGCCCTTTTAAAAGAGCAAATTGGAGAGTCAATGTTATTGGAGATTCTTAAAATTAATATTGCGGATAGGTACAAACCTATTCTAGGCTCTCAAATCTTAACGACAATAGAAGAATTAGTTAAATATGCGATGAACTTCGAACAATATTTAGAAAAGGAAACGACTGCAAAACCTTTCAAACATTTTCAAAATAAAACCGTCGCGACCGTGTCAAAAGAGAATATAGTGTATAATAGGAATAATAATCGGGGAGGTTTCAATGGATATAGGGGACGCGGACGTGGATATACTGTAAATGCGTTTAATACAGGGAGATCGAATTATTCTGATCTGACTGGGCCTGGAAACCAGAGTCACAGGAAGTGCCTTAAATGTCAGGAAGTAGGGCATCATTTTAAGTTTTGTCCTAATATTCGCGGTAAAATCTGTTTCGGATGCAGGTTAGAAGGGTTTACCATTAGGGAATGTACTGGCTGCGTGAAGAATAGCGAGATCGTTGATAATAAAACAGGGGACGTCCGACGGAATAGGGAATCTGGAGACCCTGAAATAGCTCATGGATCACGGAGTCAGGGAAACGAATAGAGAACTCGATGGCTGGGAGGGGGTCGTCGGTTCGCATTTTTAATAATACCCTAAATAGTAATGATATGGATCAGAGACCTTATATTTATGTAAGGTTAAATAATTTTAAATTAAAAGCATTAGTAGATACAGGATCTTCTGTTAATATAATAGGGAGAAAATATATAACATTATTTCAGGATTGCGCGTTTGATAACAAATGCAATAATGTACAATTGATGTCGGCGGATGGTACGATACAGAATATTATAGGAGAATTAGAGATAGATATCAAATATGAGGACATTTGCCGACGTGTAGAATACATACTTAGTAAATACATACTTGAAATACTTACTTATATATAAAATCGGAAGGTAAAGCCATAGGGCGATGCCACATAAAAGATATGGTAAAAATTAGTAAGGGGTGATTAAAGAACCTTACGATTTTATCGGTTGAGTGATTAGTCATAGAAGCTAAATAAATTATTGGGAGTATTAAAAAAACTCACGGTTTTTTTGATGGTATGTTTTGTGGTTGTCATAGCATTATAATATTATTATATTGGCTGTCATTACAGTTATTATTATTTTATTGAGAGAATAACCAGCAGATTATTTTGAATATCAGAGTTATTGATTGTAGCGGGGTGTGTGTTCTTGTGTATGTATTGTATTATTATTATACCAACATAATAAATTATTTTAACACGATATATCAAACATTAGATTTCATCATTTTTCTAGTTATAAATTACATTACAGATAGTATCATTATCCTGTTCCTTTCTAGTAATAGATTAGATATCCTATCCTATCATCCTATCCATCATCCTATCACATTCCTATCCTACCATTCTATCATACACTACCTATCCTATCACATTCCTTATTTCTATTCCATTACCAAAGTATTAATAGCAACAAATCATTAATGCCATACACCAAAAGCAGTATACAATAAATCAGAAATATTTTTAATTACAATACATATTAGCTTACACATTTAGTTGAGCATTATAGTTTTAATTTTTATCACATTAGAATCACACATTATTGCATATATATATATATATAGCATACAGTTACATTTACTAAACATATTATCCATTTGATACTTATATGTATGAGAGAATGCACCTCGTGAAATCGTTGAGTTGTAAAATATTGTTAATAAGCTGACAGTTTTTTCATTTGGGTATCTAGTGGAGTGATATTGTTTTGCAAAATTGGGAAAGAGTTATATCGAGGAGAGCGTTGTGTTGTTTGAATCTCTTCGTTTTAAGCAACAAGTATTCCTTTCCTATCCTATCCTATCTTATCCTAAATCCTATCCTAATCACCTACAACTTGTTGTCCAATCATTCCTACCTAAAGCGAAGAAATACAAGCGAACACGATTAGGAATCTCATTAGTGTAATAAGTTTTTGTTGTTGAACTAAATGGCAAAGCAGTATCGGGATACGATTATTATATTGGAGAGAAGATTCCAAAGTATTATTAGTAAAGTCGATGGATTATTGTTATTGATAAAGTTGGTTGATCGTTATATTATTGAGACTGTATAGGGCCAGATTAGAATCATTATTATAATTATTATAAAATATATTTTTGGAATTGAGTTATAGTGCTATATAGAAAGCGACTATAAGATGAATGGAGAGTCATATTAATATTGGTATTTAGTATAGAATGTTTGGTGGTATTGTCGACGTCTCGCTATTTTAGAGCGGGATGAAGAAATTAGAATCGAAAAATAGCGCTAATTTTTAGAGCGACTATAATATTTATGGGAATTTTTATCTGAAGTGGGCGGTCTTCGGAGTTGGAGCCACTGCTCGGGTCCATGTTTTGTTTTGTATTTGGTAACTTGCGAGGGAGTATATATGGAGGTCTCGGCAAGGTTGAGGTCGCACCTCAACGCGTGATCCTGATCAGATCTACGCTTTTGGACGAGTTGACACCCAGAGTCGGATATGGTCTAGATTCGACAGGGAGGAGCTCAGATACCCAATGGGATTATTATTATTACGGTGGCATTATGGTTACATGCACCAAGGGGGTTATTATGGTGTTGCGAAATTAGAATAGGCCGGATATTGATTTAGTTTATGTTATGAAGGAGATAAATAGTAGCGATCCAGGAGGGTGAGAGAAGAAGGACGATAAATACATTTGTTAATTAGTAAACCAACGTAAGTTGTGATGAAGGAGGGGATTGATTTTGGTATGGAGATAGAATGAAAGGCGCTGTGAACGTGGGAGGTATGCAAGGCGGTGAAAGGATAAATTCAGTTTCCAAATTCTGAAATAACGAATGAGAGTTAGAAACCATTTACAGTGTACGTTAAAATCACAAACAATAGACTAGTGGAGAACCTATTAACAATCGTCAGGTTATCTAATTTGAGATTGTGTCTAAGTAAATAGCAGAAGGACAAGCCCAGCGTGAAATAGCATACTATATTAAATAAAAACTTACTATGCGACTGGTTGGGACAATGTCACGATTTTTTTTTAAATCTAGAACATTAAGGGACGACCAGAGCCTGTTCAAGTGCATTGTTCTGACTTAGGCATATTCAAACTATATTTTTTTGAAGAGTAGATAGTTAAAATGTTCACCATCGAGGACTCGGGTTAAATCCTAATTGAGCGGAGTGGGTGAACGGAGAATAAATAGACGGAATCAATTTAAATTTTGCAACGGAGAGAAATATTATAATTATTATATTGATGTACTGAGATTATTATGGATTGGTCGATAGAACAGAACAAGTAGGTGGAGACATGGTCGAGGACTCGGGTTTATCCTAATTGAGCGGACGCATGTTGAAGCGAAAAAGAGAAGGAGGAGCGGGAATATATTATATAAATATTAAATTTTGCAACGGAGAGAAATATTATAATTATTATATTAATGTATTGAGATTATTTATAGATTGGTCGATAGAACAGAGCAAGTAGGTGGAGACATGGTCGAGGACTCGGGTTTATTTCCTAATTGAGCGGACGCATGTTGAAGCGAAAGAGAGAAGGAGAAGTTGGAATATATTAAATATATTAAATAAATATTAAAAATTGCAACAGGAGAGTTGGAATCTTCATTATTATAGGTATGATATTATTGAGGTGAGATATAGAGGAAAAAGTTAGAAATTATATTAAAAATTATTATCATTAAAAGATCTGGGTTAGGAGATTGGTAGTATATAGAAACAAGATAGAAATTATAGACTTGAAGAGGGAAGACAAGCCACAAAACATATCGTAAGGGTACGTGAATTAAAAGTAAAATATTATCATAACATTATAGTACAAAATATATAGTAAAGGTACGTGAATTAAACGTAAAATATTATAATTAACATATAGCACAAAACATATCGTAAAGGTACGTGAATTAAACATAAACTATTATCATTGACATTATAGTACAAACATATCGGAGGAGTTACATAGTTATTTCTATAAAATTATTAACATTAATATTATATTACAAACATCATGAATAAGCAGTTGGAGATTGAACAGATAACAAGAAAGATATGTGATATGATTGCTTGAGGGCAAGCAGAGATTTTGGGAGGGGGTATTGTAATGATCTGAAAATCATCACATGATCGCTTAGCAGCTCTAAGCTAACCGAAAATAGATTAATCAAATTTTAAAATTAAATTGTACTTGAAAAAGATCATAGTGACATCTAGCGATTTAATTAGGAACTAAAAACTGACAGATGAAAGAAGGGCCGTTGCTAAACTATAGAGCGCAGTGCCAGAGTCACATAAATAAAAGGGTTTGAGTAGTTTTTGAGAGTTAAGGACATTATTAGGGGTTTAAATATAGACAATCAGGAATATTTGGCAAGAAATTAGCATATTTTGAGATTTTTACGAAAAATCGACGTAAATATCAATAATTGACAAATAGACAATAGAAGCATGTTTATGGTCTTAAAAAAGTCGACCGATTGGTTTTTCAAAGAAATATAAAAAGGGGTTCATTAAATAGTAGGAATTATGGGAGAATTAATAGCAATATTGATAAAGTCATTTGAAGAACATTTAATTTATTATTAAGAGAAATTGGAAAACATAATCGACATCGATGGAAGAAAGCCGAATCGATGATGTCCAAAGAATTTTTCACCAAATAATTGCCAGTCAAAATAAAATTTAATAGTTAAAATGAGGAAATTTAGAAACACTTAATTAAAATAGAGGAATTACTAGATAAAAATACTATCAATAAATAAAATTGAAATAAAATAGTTATATTATTTCGCTTTCAAATGTGAAAGCGGAAACGACGCGCAAGAAAGGCGGCAAGGTTAAGTCAAAGTATGATGATTTCCCGCCGAATATGAAACATCAATTTCTCATAATACGTAAAATAAATACTTAAAATCATTTGTAGAATTAGAAGCACGAATTATCGTTAAGAAATTCGTTTGTTAGCAATGTGGCAGAGCGTTATTTAACGAAAAAATAGATAAATCAGATCGTTTTATGATTGATTAGTCAATAGTTGTGGGTTAAATTATCAAAAAAAGGTCACATCGATAAGGGTGTTATAAAAGGGATGGACGTGTTGCTTCCGGCATCCATTAAGAAATTTTAGTTGCACGCTCTAAAGCTGCGAAAGTTTGGGAAAGAAAAGTATATTTTGGTGCTCAGATGTAAGAATAAACAGTTTAAAATAAGGGCACTGAGATGCTGTGAAGCATTTTAGTGCCCAGTTCATTTAAATTCGTATAAAGTGTGCAGATCGTACATCACAGAAACGCTTTATCGCAATCGCCATTGATGCGCTTTTTACAAGGACACTAAAAAAACGAACAAATAATAGAAATCCAGTGCTAAAAATGTGAATCGAGAGAGCTACGCGGGTTGGCATGTAAAAAAATCCAACATTTCATATAAAATAGAAGTACGAGATTTCGTCGGGGGCAATACGAAAATTATATCCAAGATGGCGAACGAATCAAACTGAAACGTCAGATTGAGATCACAACATTGCGAACGTCCTTCGGAGGTGTATAAATTAGCGTCGAAATAAGGGAAAAACATTGATGAGAATGCAGTAACGGCTTGAAAATTGCAGTACGATAGCGAAGCGGTTGAGGTTTCTAAAGAGACATTCTTCTTGGTGATGGCAGATTTCTAGAAAGGCGACACGCATCGAAGAAATTGACATTAGTTATAAGTGCATAATGTGAATGCAGCTGTAAATACGGGAATTATAGCCGAGAGTCATTGTCGGCAAAGATGTACTAAAAATATGTAAGTTTATTTTGCCGAAGCTGGCGTTATTTAATTATTTGGGCCGAAGCTAGCAAACAAATATTGTCATTGTTGTATATTTTTTGGGGTTATAAATATTAGAGTTTTGGGGGGTTTGTTGGAAATTATTAGAAATGATAAGTAGTAGTAACGTAAATGCGTGATTTCTACATATTTGCACGTTAACTAAAAATGAGGCATTTAACATCGATTGGTATGAATAGTCGTTGATAGTTCTACGAGGTAAACCTCTAGTCAGACTATTATTTAATTTGGAAGAGAGTTAGCCTTTGCTAACTCCGTTGATTCAGACACCAGCCATTATATAATGTGCTTTGAATTTGGAAACTAGTTAAGGAAACATTCGAATTATACTGAATGTTAGAATAAAATTAAAGATAAGGAAAATTGTAGATTATATTAAGGTTTTTTTGTTTTGACTGATCGATGGGGTTTCAAAGATAACGGGGAGGGAATAGTATTAATAGAAATAATAGAACGAAAACCATATGGACATTCAGTGGACTGAATGGTAACCAGGTCGTAGTTTATATCGGGCATTAGCGACTGCGGTCATTTAAATTCATTATATCACTGGAACGCCATCGACTAGTTAACAGTGTGTTAGTTTATAAGTAATTTTATTGTTGTATGTAAACATCACGATTCATGTTTCAATATAAATTGACATTGAACACATTTAAATAAATAAAGCACCAGAATCTAATTATCGAATTTTGGTGCATCGTATTAAACACATGCCATTCGTATTAATATTAGTATTTACTAACAATCGATCGAAAATATTATGGTATCCAATTATAATGGCACCCAACTGGTGGGGCCTATAGAAAAAATTTAGCTTACAGTAGTTAACGGTGTTCTGATGTGCAACCAAATTTGGTCGTTACGTATCCGAAGGGTTGTACCTGTTAATTCTCAAATACCTGTTTTCATTCCAGCAATACTTAAGCCATTCGAGACAGCACATATTTTTGGGACCATTCCCAGAATCCATTTTTTTTATATTATCCATTTTTTATTAAAAAAAACAAATGACGAAAGACAAATAAATAACTGATTCTTAAAAAAGAATGACATGGTCTTGAATTAAAATTTATTTCAATTTAAAATTCCAACTCAAACCCATGTTATCCAAGTAAAAAGTGGCCAGTGGGAAAAAAACAACAATTAAACAGGTATGGACCCGATATCAACGTCTGGTGCTGCCGAACATAACGCATTTATGCCAAGGCACGCGTAAGCAGACTCCATCAACTTAGGTTGGTGCGCGAGGACGGCTCTGCAAGTAGATTATAATAGCGAGCACGATTATAATTATCCGGAACAAAGAGACAAACATTCGCTAGCATGCTGTGATTATCAACTCTGCCCCGGATCAGCCTAAAACCGAAGGGCATGACGAGCATTTCTCTACGCAATTTATGAGAATTATAGCCCACCATGCCTAGTAAAAAACTAGTTGGGTATCATCGCCATGCACGGAGTCGATCTTAGTATGGACTATGGCGTAGTTAGGCAGATTCTGCAATGGAAAAATAATAGACAACGCGAGGCTGGCTTACTTCAGCTATTTTCACAGCTTGATGTCGTATGGCATCTTGCTGTGGGGTCATGCTGCCTACAGAAAAATATTTTGACACTTGCATCTCATTACATCTATGAAAACTTAATGTATGCGCATAAAAATAAAGAACTGTTTTTAAAAAACTCTGATAGGCATGGTGTCAATACTAGAAATAAAAATAAACTTGCTGACCATAAAAGTCGACTCTCCAAAACCACAAAATCATTCAAAGGGCAATGTATACGCTTCTACAATAAAGTCCCAGAAAACATGCAAAATTTATCTGTGATACAATTTAAGTCATTTATTAGGAAGAAACTGTACTTAAAGGGCTACTATAAAATAAATGATTATCTAAATTCTAGATTCTAGACGACAAGACGTCGATGATTTATATCACGTTAAATATCACAATAATTTGTTATAATGTCACAATAATTTAATTTTTATATCATTTATGTATGCTTGTATATATTATTGACGTCAATAAGTTACGATTTCGTACTATTTTGAATAAAAAACTTATGATTATGCTTAATAAATGTACCTTTTTTTAATTTGTAAATTATTATTAATTATAAATAGGATAGAAAACGAATTTACCGCGTGAAATTTGTAGGACCCAACGTTTCGGTGACGTTGCAGCCGCCGTTGTCTAGGGTAGACTGAAGATCTGTCAGTCCGTTGTTTTGCGGGTAGGCCGCAAACCGCTGCCGCCACTGCGTAGGTTATAACGGTGGTGGGGGGCCGGGCTCGGAGCGCGGGAATTTTTAAAATCCGTCTTGCACACAACACTCACTGTATCCTGTTTTACGTCTTTGCGTTCGGCGTTCGGCGGCGGGAACATTTTAAGAAGAGGGTTCCACGTAGAAGAGAGTTTGTAGCCGTCATCTCTATTGAAGTTCGGAGTTCTTCTTATTTCAATGGCTTCCCGGATCATGCGAGGAAAGTAGAATTGTTCCTTGGATAGAACAATGGGATTTTGAAACTGCATCCAGTGGTTACTTCCGCTATCCAATATATGTTCGCAGATCGCCGATTTTTCTCGCTGAACGTTTTTAACAGCTTTGATGTGTTCTGTCAGTCGCGTGGCTACGGGCCGTTTCGTTTGTCCAACGTAGGCTAGACCGCAGCTGCATTCGACTTTATACACACCCGGGGTTTGCAGTGGTATTACATCCTTTACAGGCCTCAAAAATCGAGCTATATTTTGGGTCGGTTTGAAGATCGTTTTTATATTTATAATGTCAAACAACCGCGATAGTCTTCGATTTCATATTATTAATTATTGTTATAATTGTTATCTTTCAGCTGCAATCGCCGTACTGCCACTGGCACCATTCGCCTTCATCGCCGGGTACACCATGGAGCGCTTCGGAAGAAAGAGAACGCACTACCTCGTCTGTTTCTTTCTGACGGTCGGCTGGATCATAATTGCCGCTTTCAGGACCCTGGAAGCGCTGCTAATCGGCAGATTCCTCACCGGCATCGGAATGGGCTTCCAAGGTCCTCTGACCTCTGTGTATATCGCCGAGACGACGTCGCCCGAGACTAGACATGTATTTTTAGCTTGCATAGGCACGCTGTTAGCAGTAGGGATCTTATTTGTGCATTTATTAGGAACTTATTTCAAGTGGTGGGTCACGGCCTGGGCTTGCGCAGTCTTACCGTTGCTAAGCGGTTTAATGATCATACCCTTACACGACACACCAAACTACTACTTACTGAGAGGCAATACGCATAAATCAAACAGATCTTTCACATTCTACCGCGGAATAAGCGAGAAAACAAACGGCGAGCTAGAGAAAATGGTAAACGCAGCAGAACACAGACAGAACAACGACAAGGATACCCTAACAAAGATAAAAGAAGTCTACTCAGCGATGAAAAAGAGAGAATTCGTTAAACCGTTCATCATTATGCTGTGTTTCTTTCTAATGTCGCAGTTTTCCGGCAATAACGTCATAGCGTTTTACTCCGTTCAGATAATTCAAAATATCCTGGAAGGAGAAGTCAATCCTTTCACGGTTATGCTGGCAATCGATGCGATACGACTGATCTCCTCGATATTCGCTTCGAGCGTACTTTTGCGATACTGCTCCAAGCGTACCTCAGCTATTATAAGCAGCTCGATAGCGTTTGTGTCACTGAACGGCATGGCCATTTTTATATACCTCCAGAAAAACAGCTACATCTCGAACGACTATTACTGGGTGTCGCTGCTGTTCCTATCGACGTATATAATATCGTTATCGCTCGGAATCATTCCACTGCCCTGGTCCTTGCTGGGCGAGCTTTTTCCAGCAAATTTGAAAGGAATAGGGGGTAGTCTCGTGACGTTTTTCACTTGTATGTCTCTTTTCATAGTTACGAAGGTGGCTCCTTCAATGTTTGAAAATTGGGGGATTTCCATGACGTTTGTCTTCTACGGAATATGGATTTTAATCCCGACTATTATTATAGCAGTCATGCTGCCGGAGACGCAAGGCAAAACGTTACAAGAGATCGAAGAACACTTCAAGAAGAAAAAGGAGAAACTACCCCCGATTTAGGTCGAGTAGAGTTGTGGGGGTTGTTTCAACGCGTAGAGCTATGCGAATCGATTGTGACGATAATGACAATAAAATATTTTATTAAAATGTGCTTTTTTGTTGTTAATTTGGTTATTGTTTGTTTCTTCCCTTTATTGTGAAATGTTACAAAAGGCGGGTTTATTATCATACGACAATCTCTTACAACTAACCCTACTATGAAGTGTGTATATGTATGTATGCGTTTAACATGTATGTATGCATGTGTGTATCTAGTTATTGCATTCGATCGACAGAATTGAAATGCATTCTGTAATTAGATTCCAACCTAAAATGGTGGCCACGCTGCCAGAGACGCAAGGCAAAACTCTATAGGAAATCGAAGAACATTTCAAGAAGAGAAAAGAGAAACTACCCATTATTTAGGTCGAGTAGAGCTGTACGAATCGTTTGTTACGATAATGACAATAAAATAATTTATTTGAAAATGTGTTTTTCTTCCCCGGCCCACCAACCCTAAGAGGTGGTAAAGTATTATAAGGCTAACCGGGCACTGCGGTGTATTTTATTTCCGAAAGATTTGTGGACTATAGACGTCTATGAAACCGCGCGCACTATGGGAAAAAATCGGGCCTGATTTAAATTCTGTAAATTGTTGCAGATTTTTTAAGTTGGAAGAACGAAAGTGACAGTTGCAAGATTGCCACTACGAAAAATCGTAATGGAAATGTGATTCATTATTAAATATTATATTAAATAAAACATAACTTCCTTTTAAAAAAATCGTATTTTAATTTCTATGACTTTTGAAATAGAATTTCGTTTGTAATAATGAATAAAGTGAAAAAAATACTAGATGCTGCTGTCACCGCTTGCTCTTTATGGTCTGATTAATGATATAAAATGAAACAATGTCTTGGAAATGATTTATTACGAAATATATAAAAACATATTTGGATTAATGAACGTTATTTTTTTGTTTCTGTAGAAAAATTGTTCTTAAATACTGCTAGCGCAGTACCCGTAACAAAAACAGTGAGCGCACCGCAAAAATACTGCGTTTTTCCATTCGGAATAACATCGTAGGGAAAAGTCCCTAACGCCGGAAGGCACCTAGGGTCGGACACTAATAGTATCTCCGTAAATCGCGGCGCGATCGATACAAAGACGTAGGAAAAGGAAAAGCGTACGCTTCCCTGCGCCCTTTTCACTTGTCTTTGTATCGATCGCGCTGCGACTTGTCGAGATACTATTAGTGTCCGGCGCTAGGTGCTGTCCGTCGTTAGGGGACTTCCTCCTACCGCATCGCAGTGCGCGCCTAGCCTAAACGCGCATTTTTTCGAGATGAATATGGAAAGTTGAACACACACCCTAGCATACAGGCATACACACAGTCAGACACACAGCCATCCTTACACCTATCGACACGTATCTCGACAAGTCGCAGCGCGATCGATACAAAGACAAGTGAAAAGGGTGCAGGGAAGCGTACGCTTTTTCTTTTCCTACGTGAATCCCCAGATAAGGAACCAATTTAAAATTTGAACTCAAAAAAATTGCTCATTGCCTTTGATATTAAAGCTTTAAACTGCGGATGACACCAGCGTAAACTATGCCCATTCTAATATTGACCAAGTTGTTACAACTTTAAATGCTGAATTGGTTTCACTAAATGCATGGTTTGAGAGAAACAAGTTATCCCTTAGCACGTCCAAAACTGTTTCAATGTTTATATCCTCTCAGCACAATAAAATACAAAATACTCCACAAATACATATTGGGATAAACAACATCGCCTATGTCAGTTCTCACAAATTTCTTGGTTTAGTTTTAGATAATCACTTGAGATGGAATGCACAAGGAGAACAATTAAGAGACAAACTTTCTAGTGTCTGTTTTCTGCTGCGCCAAATACGAAAACTGATTAATTCTAAGGACACGAAAACGATTTATTTCGTTTATTTTGAGTCTTTTCTCCGTTACGGTATTCTCTTCTGGGCGCAATGCACCATCGATCTAAGGCAACATATTTTTTCATTGCAAAAACGGGCCATTCGAATTTTAAGTAATCTGGGTTATGTAGAATCATGCCATGATCATTTCAGAAGGCTTAAAATCCTCACCCTTCCATCTCTATACGTTTTAGAATGAAACCTAGCTCAGCTGCCGATACATTCAGATACCCATAAACACTTTACCAGGGGGAGAAATAATCTGATTCTTCCTCGTCCAAATTTAGAACTTTTTAAAAAGGATCCTAACTACGTCGGAATTATATGCTACAATAAGCTACCCTCTAGTTTTAAAAAATATGCCGCGAAGGAAAAGTGCTCCAATTTAAAAATAAACTCAAATTATATCTCATTAAAAAGGTTTGTACGACATTAACGATCTCTAAAAACTGTATGCATCTCGAGACTATATCTCTTTCTGTAATAGGTTTTAAATCGATTTTCAATTTTACTAAAATGTATTGAATATTTCTATTATTAATATTATGTATGACTTGCTTTACAAGATCATATTTGGACTTAACATTAAAGCAGGATTTCCAGAATTAATAATAATAATAACAATAATTAGTACCGTTATTATGTACCTAGTGCAAAACCGACCGAATATATTCGAGTTTTGATTCGAGGTGCTCTAACGGAACTAGACCACAGGGTTCATCGGAGACTCATATGCTCATCCGCACAATATACTATCCTCAGATACTGAGGAGTGCGGCAGTCAAAAATGTCATGGTCGGCTACGAGTCAATCACTAAGGGACTTTACTCCTGAAGAATCCGCTGACAAAGAAGTCCTGCTTTGATGAACTACATGAGTTTTTATGTTTTTTATGTTTTTTTTATTTTTTTAAGTATAATAAATTTGATATAATACAATTTTTAATTCATACTACTCTAAAAATCATATCGCATAATCATAATAAAAGGTAATCTTTCAACTACAAATGTTACACGAATCGTTACATAAAGTGCAAAGTTTGAAATTAATTTGAAATCAAAAAACCCTTATAAAAACTTAGAATTATTATATTATGTATAATTTTAATAACCTAATAATATATATTTAAACCTACGTACTAATTATAATATCGCGCCAAAAAATGACAACTTCAGCAATCTAATATTACTCATAATCTAACATGAGTTAAAACATATACAGAATACACCGAAAAAAATAATTTTATGTGTAAAACGTTAAAATAAAATGGGAAAATAAAACAGCGTAAAAATCAAATATAAAGAAACTAAAAAATCCACAATTACATGTTGTAAATATTAAAATTTAAATAATAAATTAAAATGAGACGACGTGTATGGGTAAGTTCATCACACTGTGTGAAATCATGGGATGCATTAGATAATATCCATCACGTAGTTAAATCACGCTCATGGTTACCATCCTGGGCCGGTCATATCCTTACTGCTACTTGCGGTCTGGCACTACAGTTAACACAAAGGTTGCAAGCAAACATCTGGAGCAAGCGACGCACACAAGCGACATCTGGAGCAAGCGACAATTAAAATACTGGAGCAAGCGACACGTGTGAAGCGACCGCAGAGCGCAATGCATTTAGTACTAGATTATTTTAATAAGGATAACAAAATATAAATTAATAATATGCGCTATATAAACTTTACAAACGCAATTAAGTACATTATTAACCAATGGTTTCTTAACGTTAAAAACCTTTAACTAATTCAAGATTATACGCATCGGTATTAAAATCCTAATAGCTAATAGCCTCAGTGGCTCGTGCCAACAAGGGTTTGACAGTATCCTCCAAACCCCCAATACAGTTTGTGCGGGATGGCTCTAAAGGCAAAAAACATTTAACTACAAAACCTTTCTCAATAATCGAGAAAGCTACAGATTGGATTCTGGAGGTTGATTCGGTCTCTAAGCAGTATAAATTCCCTGAAAGTCTCGGATGCACAGCCCTCCGTCCAGATATAACTCTTTACTCTCTATCTCGGAAGGTGGCTCTTATTGTAGAATTAACTGTTCCATGGGAATCAAATATCCCAAAAGACCACGAGTACAAATTAAATAAATACCATGATCTTGCAAATGCCGTAACCCGGAACGGCTTCACTGTTCACCTTCACGCGGTGGAAGTTGGCGCTCGTGGCCTGCCAGCTAAATCTCTATTTCACCTCTTTAAAGATCTTGGCCTTTCCAGAAAAATAATCAACTCTTTCTTAGAAAAATTATCTAAAACTGCGATTTGCGCATCTCAAATTCTATGGCTTCGAAGGGGGAGTGAATGGGTGGCAAGGTGAACGCTCACATGTGGCAAGACAGCTGTCCTAAACCTACCACAGCCGGTTCGTAAGTCCGGAATCCACTGCTCACCCCCCAGAAGTGTAAAAAAAATAGTATTATGATGGGCCCGACTCCGGTCGGTGAATTCCATGGCAGCTCCGTTTGTATTTATATATATATATATATATATATATAAATTAGGGCTAAGGTTAACCTGACGCTGCTGTCTGCAAAGTCCCCACTCATGCCAGACGCATGCTTCCATTTCGTACAAATAAATGGTTAGAATTTCCTTTTTGAAACTAATATCCTTATCCAGAGCAGGCGTTAATACATTCAGCATACATAAACTTCTTCACTTTAAGATGAACAGCGTTCACTCGAAAGTTCACAGACACTCGAGAGCAAAAACCATAACTACGCAATGACGCTAAGCAGTGACGCTAAGCGCACTGCTTCCAATTACCGTCCCATCAGCTTAACTTGCATTGCTTACAAATCCATGGAAAGAATCATTGCAGCAAAATTACGCGAATTTATATCGCAAAACAAAATTGTCCCAAATGAACAGCATGGTTTCATTCCCGGGCGCTCCACTGTCACCAACTTACTTCTTTGTCTCAACCGCTGGACTGAGAACTGGGATGTAGGTATACCGACAGATGTTATATATCTCGACTTCGAAAAGGCCTTCGACAGAGTTCCTGTAAGAAGACTTTTGCAAAAACTTGAACATCTCGGAATTCGAGGGAAAATTTTAAGTTGGATATCATACTTCTTAACTGGTCGCACCTTCCAAGTGAAAGTAGGCGACTTTAAATCTGAACATTTCACTGTATCCAGTGGTGTACCCCAAGGGTCAGTGCTGGGTCCAGTTTTGTTCACCTTGTATATTACGGATCTTCAAGCCTCAATCACTACTTTGCCGATCAGCAATGCAGCTACTTTGCCGATGACAAAAAATTCTTCGCCAATCCTCTTCTATGCAGTGGACAGCTTCAGCAAGATCTTGACAAGATCAAAGCGTGGACGGAAGATTGGTTGCTTACCTTAAACGTTGAGAAATGTGTAGTGCTTCATATCGGGAAAAGCAATAACCCCAACAAACAATATTTTCTGGCAAACGCCTAACTAGAAGCAGTCAAGCAACAAAAAGATCTTGGAATAACAATTACTGATGATCTCAAATGGGAGAAACACATAATTGCAATTGCTAAAAGAGCCAACTCTAATCTCTATCTAATAAGGAAGGCTTTCCAACATCTGTCAATAGAGATTTTTATCAAGATCTACAAGGCATATGTGAGACCTATTCTTGAGTATGGCTATCAGATCTGAAACCCTTACTTTTGCAAAGATGTAGATACCCTGGAAAAGGTACAGCGAAGGGCAACCAAAATGCCAGTGGGCCTGAAGAATAGGAATTATGAAGATAGCTTGAAATTACTTGGAATTACTACACTCAAACAAAGAAGACAAAGAGGGGAACTGATTGAGACATATAAAATTCTAACACATTATTACGATGTACCTGCACTGAAGAATATTTACAATTTCAACGTGAACACAAATCTTCGAGGTCACAACAAAAAACTCAACCGTACAATATTTAAATCTAATCCTCTTAAGAACGTTCTGCCAAATAGAGTGGTGGGCATGTGGAATAAACTTACAAGATCTGATCTGGACGTATCAGCAAAGCTGCCTGTCCAGAATAAATAATAATAATAATGACGCACTCAGGCAGGTAGCCTACGATACATTACACATTACTATCGAGACTGATCGAGGTTAATATGACGCTGCTGTTGAGTATGTTTCAATAAACAACATCCAGAACGTACATGTCTTTTACAGGTACTTCTATCGCCAAATGCACGCTTACATTTCGTACAAAAAAATGGTTTTAATTTCAGATGAACTACGTTAATGTGTTTAACTAATTCTCCCTTAAATGAGAATGCGTGGTTACATTCAGCACAAATATAATTCTTCACTTTAAGATGAACAGAGTTCACGTGTCTATTTAAATGCTGTCGTCTTGAGAAGCTACATTTGCATATCTTGCAGGCCAATGGCTTCAACTTCAGGTGGACTGAATTCGTATGTACTGTTAAGTTATATTGACGAAAGAAAGCGCTTTCGCATTGCTTACATTTAAATTCCTTCATTTTGCGATGGACCATGTTGAGGTGGTTTTTAACTGTTGTTTGACATGGAAATGGTTTCTCACATATCCAACATTTAAAATTAATTGATTTTCGGTGTACGAAGTTAATATGTGTAGTTAATTGACCGCGTTGAGAATAAGCTTTCTCACATTCCTGACACGAATACTTCAATTGGCGGTGAATTGATTTTATATGTTGGTTCAAATTAGCACTTTGAGTGAAAGCTTTGTCACATTTACCGCATTTATATTTCTTTATCTTGAGATGCACCCCTTCGATGTGTCTTTTCATAAGGGATTTATAATTAAACCCCCGGAAACACTCCGCGCACACAAATTTCTTTCTGCAAACATGGCACAGCAACTCCACCATATCTTTCAGACATTTCCAATAACCCATCGGCTTACTCGTATCGATGTTGCAGCCACAAACAACGCAAGAGAAATCAACTAATCTCTTCACCAATACTTTGACCTCTGTCAAAATTACATCTTCTGCCTCTTCCTCGACGTCTGATTCCACAGCATCGCATCGTTCTGGTTTGATAATACATGTTTCACCCTCTTCGAACAATAGAATGTTTTGTCTTTCGTCGCCCGTGTCTGACAGCTCCACTTTAAAAACCTCAATTTGAACACTTGCATTACTTTCATTATTATCCTGCTTCTCCATTGCGATATCAATAACAATCGAAAACTCGGAGGAATCAGTTTGATAAGTAACACTGTATAACAAGTAACAGTAACACAAAATATACGTCGCGTTGGTTTGACATTTGTTGTCAGTGTTGCAATGTGAATATTTAAAAAAGGTAGGTATGTAAGTGTTGCCGTGGCAACTTCAATGGTTTAACATTGGCATGTCCTGCAGTTATGTAAAATATATATAAATAAATACATAAATATTATCATAATAATAATATTAATAATACATAAAAAGTTATAAAAGGTCGGCTCCTTAGCTCAAAAAAATAGAAGTTATGGTTCCCAACCGGCAGAAAGCATGAAACTTGGCATGCATGTATCTTTCATGTATATGCTTCAATGTAGAAGTAGGAAAACGTTGCGATAGTATTGCCCCCCCCCCCTCCCCTTTTTGTGTACCTCATCAGCAGAGTTCTAATGGGCCCTGTTAGAGTTGGCCACGAACACCCATTCGTTCAGGATCGGTCATACTCACGGGTCAACACCCATCCGGCGGCCTCCACGCAGAAGGGGGAGCCAGAGTAGGACGCTGGCCTGCGGGTCAGTCTCCTCTAGGAGTCAACCTTCGGGCACTCCTAGACATTTTGCGCACCGTGCGGCGTAAGCCAGTCGATTGTGCATTCTGATCGACAGCCGGGGGTGTTTATTAGACTGTCTACTATAGAGCGGGGGTAGTTTTTTACCTTACGGCAACTGCTCTTAAAACGACCAATCGGCTACCCGATTCCGTGTGAAAGCCGGATAAAGGACGCCGTGGTCCGCGATAGATTCGGTAGACACCGTATCACCGCTACGTAAGAAGAGGAGAGCGAAAGCGACCTCGAACCTGTAACCAGTCGGGAGACCGAAGTAATCTTTGCAACTGGAAGTAAGGGCGCGAGTGTAGGCCCACTGGGTGGTTAACCTGGTTTTTCGAGGTATAGCGTTGGCTTCTTACGGGCATGTGTCGTAACTAGACGGTGGACTGTTTGGTACAGTCTTCTGCGCTTACCTCTTGTTTGACAGAACAATCTACTTATAGTTAAAACTTCTTGAGGTGACGGGTTCGCTCGTTATAGTTGGCAACTCTAGTATGGCTTGTATATAAGATACTTCAACCAAAACTTTACAATGTGATTTCGGTCCAACTAGACATTTGTGTAGGTACCTACCGAATTTCTAGTCTCTAAGGATAACATTTAAGGGATATATTTATAACCAATGCCATTCCTGGTGAAACAATTTCAACTACAATCTTTTCAACTCTTGCTATGACCAAATGATGAATATATACAAATTTTCAGTTCACTCGGATTAAGTAAGCACATTAATTATACCTTGACTATTTTTATTTGCAATATAATCACTAAGACATTTTATTTTACTTCTTGACAATCGTCACTTTTTTTTTTTGTTATTTTTGACATTACTTTTATTAATTTATACTAAAAAACTTATTTTTATCAGTATTTCAAAGAATTAATTACTCTGTGTTTTTATGTAGTAAACTATATAGTGGGACTCGATTTAATTCTACAATAATACCTTCTTTATTCTTACGAGTAACCTTTTATTTTTTGATTATTAATAGAAGAATTTGATCATTAATGAAGAATTTAATCATATCACGGCCAAATCTAAATGTAATACAACTGTCTATACAACTATGTATTAGTTTTTAGGACAATAAATTATTTGATTTTATTTGACTGACTTCGAAAACTTTTAGGCGCGTTTACTCCTAAAATGTCAGCGGAGAGTGTGTTTTAAACCCTTCAGGCCTCGGCCCCTTAGCCGATTGACAAGTTGATGTCCCAAAAAATTTTAGTAAAAATTAGTAAAAAAAATGAATTATGACACAGTCTCACCAAAACATTAGTTACTGCCAAACCACTGTACCCATAATTAAAATAAAACATATTAACATATTAAAACATAATAAAATAAAACAAATTAAATTAAAATTTAATTAAAACGGGGCCGTCACGCTGAATCGTGTTGTGGCCGATATCGGCCAATCGGGGCATGAGGGGTTAATATAATTTCATTATATTGACTAGTTAATTTTCTAGGGCAGCACTTAGCCACATTTTTTATTTAGGCCCTAAATTAATTACAATGAAATATAACGTGAGAGCGCTCTGAGAGTTACGTTAAATATGCTTTACCATTAACACCCTTATACCACCACTGCGTAGAGATAGTTATTCTGCGCTAGCGCTGCGATTGACCATTTAGTATGCGTCTGGTTCCCGGCGCTAGCGGACGTGTCTGCGCTTGACGCTTTGTCAACGCTGGAGTTTTATTGGTCAAACCCTACAAAATTGACTCCGCCTATTTTTCGGGCGTTCGCCCATTTCGGATATTTTTCTGAGGTCTCATGTCGCCTTAATCGGATGTAAATGCTCAAATGATGCCTAATGAGTAAACTATTTCCAAGGCAAATTGCATCCGATAAAAATCTATATGTGCAACCCTGGATATTTACTCGCCGACAAAGCTTTGACTTGAACGTTAAGAGTGCTCCGAGCCTATGCCGTTACACAAATGTAGGTAATTTACGCTTGCCGGCGGCGGCCACGCACGTGTGAGTAAATCGCATACATTGATCACGCTGAACAGACGGTCACCCGCCAAAGCGAAGTAACCCGCATTTTATAATTTTATTGCTCATAGCAAATTGCAAATAACAAAAACTGCAAATTGTAGTAAAAGCAAATCCTCTTGCACACGTATTTATTAGACCAAAATGGTCGATTTGACCGGCCGTTCCGACATATTTGGCCCAGCGGACTCAAAATAGCGGCCGTTTTTCAAGATGGTCGCTAATAAATCAAAATGATTTTTCTCATGCTGATTTTAATGACCCATGGGCCTTTTCGGCTATTTTGGGGTCGTATATTTCAAATATGGCAGTAAAAATAACTTTAGTTAATTTTGAACAGGATTATAAACATTTTTAACGAGTATTTACTTTCACGTTACCGTTATGTTATACGCGTCTTTTTCGAGTATTTATTTGCACACTGGAAAAGACGAATCTAAAGTCAAAACTGTCAAAAAAGTCAAACGAGAGAATAATTTTGTTTATTCTGTAAGTAATTTCTGAAATTTGCTACCCAGAAAACATGAAAAATTTGAACTATATATAGAATATGTGAATGGGTCTTTGACTTTGACTTTGTGGTCGCTGGCTCAAATATGACGACTACATGTGTTTTTCAAAGTATTCTATAGTTTTGAATATTTTCAAAGACTATTTGATTTTAAAAAGATTTTCAAATTATTTTATTTTTCTATGGTTTCAAAATATTTCTAAGTATTCTATAGTTTTGAATATTTTCAAACACTATTTGATTTTAAAATGATTTTCAATTATTTTATTTTCTATGGTTTCAAAATATTTATAAGTATTCTATAGTTTTGAATATTTTCAAGGACTGTTTGATTTTAAAATTCCCGTGCTTATTCTGGTTTAAATGACGTGTCGCAACCTTAAATCAGTGCATATCCTATCAATGCTCTTTGTAAGCTAAATATCTTACAGCCAACCACTTATCACTTATCTCAGCGAGAGAGCGCTCAAATTACAATGGAAGCCGTAACATTTACGCCCAAAATGCGTACATGCGTTTCCATACATTTCATATTTTATATTTCATGTATTTATTTTATTATAAAATAAACACAGCAACAATCACAAATAATATTTACACTAAAACCTATACTACAAAGATTTGCGAAAATTACAAATAGTGTACTCAAAATTGACAGTACCTATATATTAAATACTAAATATGAACCTGTTTTGTACACACTAAATGGGAAAAATATGTACTGAATGTACTGAATTTACCAAAACCAAAATAGTTTAGAATATGAAACTAACCTTTTTGTCAATAGTTTCTTTATCTTTGCTTTTCCTTTTCGTGTTTTCACGAAATATGTTTTCTTGCGCTTCCCCATAACTAAAATACATGTAGAGTATTATAATAAGTTATAACAAATATGCCATAAACATCCAGTAAAAAAAACTAATATAAAAAAAAATACTTACTGCTGTTTGCTTTTTAGTGACGACGCCTGACGACGCGGTACTGCGGTGTAGAAGAATAAAATATTACGTGAGCACGAACTGATAAGAGCTAACCGAAAGATACGTGCTCTCACTTCCAATAGCAGCAGGGAAGTGAATCTATTTCATAGCTCGCCTGTGTATTTATTAACGCGGCTAGCCCATACAAAAAATGTATGGAGAATCTGATACCTGATTTTCTGGGATTTATTGTATAAAATCCTATTACAATAATTGACATTTAAATATTTTATAGTGAAAATATGTCATTTAATTTTCTGTTATAATAATTTGTAATTCAAATTATTTATTATTTTCCCAGTGAGGACTAAAACCCCGCGCCCATTTTTGTATATTTTCTCGGGTGTTTTTATAAAAAACTACGCAAGCTATTGCCAAATTTATTATCTCACCTTATAAATGGCTTATTGATAAAAACGAGTGTCTTTTGTCACTGCTTTTATTAGCGTAGTTTTAGCGGAATAACTAAAACGCTAGACCCTAATTTGAGAAATTTCGTGCAGTCAACCTCCTTCCCTAAGTGAAATTGCGTTCAAAATCTTTTAATGTCTTTGGCTACTTGCCGGGACTGTTTTGGGGTGACACAACCGCTTTTTCACTTTCCCCGCCAAACAACAACTAGAGCTGTCAACTACAACGGGCGAACCCTTCACCTCAGAAAGTTTTAACGATTGATCGTTCTATCTCCCGTGAAGTGAACGCAGAAGACTTATGACAAAACAGTCCACTTTCAAGCCCCGCCACTTGCCCGAAAGAGGCCAACGCCCTATCCGCGAGATAACCAGGTATGTTACCCAGCGGGCTTACACTTACGACCTTACTTACAGTTGCGACCATATTACTCCGGTCTCTCGACTGGTTACGAGTTCGAGGTCACTTGCGCGGTTCTCTCCCTTACAAAGCGGTAAAAGGGTGTAACCGAATCTATCGCGGACCACGACATCCTTTGGCCGGCTGTTCACCCGGGATCGAGTAGCCGATGGTCGTTTCAAGAGCAGTCCTTCGCCATAAGGTCAGCAACTACCTTCGCTCTCTAGGAAACAGTACTGCTTCCAGACTCCCCCGACTGTTAGTCAGAATGCACAGATGATTGGCTTACGCCGCACGGTGCGCAGACCGTCCAGGAGCGCCAGAAGATTGACTCCTAGGGGAAGCTAGCCCCAAGGCCAGAGTTCTACCCGGGCTCGCACTACATCCGTGGAGGCCGCCAAATGGGTGTTGACCCGTGAGCGTGACCAACCGTAAACAAATGGGTCTTCTTGACCAACTCAGCAAGAGCCCTATAGCTCCCCCCCGCCAAACAACAGGTGAGGAAAGTATTGTGAACAATTTTTTTTTTTTTTTGGAACCTGATTTTTTTTTTGATCATCCCTCCGCCCCCTCCCCCTCCCTCCATATATTTCTGTAATTTAGGTAAATGTGGCTTTCAGAATATATTTTTCATACAGATACCTCTCACAGTTAAAAAGTAAATTTAGTATATGTAAAAAAAAGGGTTGAATGATTTTTGGATTTTACAATTTATTTTAATGGATACGTATTTCTTCTTTTAGAAATGAATTCGCCATAATTGATATATCCGAAAATGATATCCTCAATGCCCTATTATCTGTTGTGACATATATAGTTGGGGGATACCTTTGGTGACCTATAGAATCTATAGTAACCTGTAGAAACTAGAATCCCCTTAGTAAAAGTCACTTGTTTTTATTAGAATTCGATTTATTGGGATCTTAGTCCCCATTACGAGAATATAAAGAAAGTAGAAACTAGAATCATTGAAAGAAGAGCAAAAGACGTGCGATCCTTATCCAGGGTCGGCTTGCAAAGTATTGGATTTTAGAACACTTATTGGATTGTAGCACGTGGGGACACGGGAATGTAGGATGTGACGATCTTCGACGGAGTCGCGTTTCTTTTCGGCTGGCCGATCCCCGTTCTTCCTCTTCCCGCTCTACGCCGTGCTTTCCCACGGGAGACGGCGGCTGATGTACATGCGACGGGCGGCACTCTCGTACGTGCGATGATGTTTACGTTGGTCGCGGTCGACCGTCTTGCGATTCGGTAGGTAGATCGGCAGGAATGGTCCAACGGAGAAGATTAATCCGATAGGAGAATCCCTGTAATTACACAGGAGCAATAAGTGGGAGAGAAGGAAAATGAGGAGTCAGTTTGCCCAATCCTAGGGAGTCGGCTCACTCTTCAATCCATCCCTTCCCAACCGAACGGATAAGGATTCATCTTGTATCTAAATATTGAACAACCGCTTCAAAACTCACCGGGTTAATTTATCTAATTACGTGCACCACGGGATTCTCGATTAATATCGACCGCACCAGCTGAATTGCGAATTCGAAAAAGAAGAGCCGGAAAGATGGCCGTCTCATTATACCGCTTCCATACTGATTGCCTACTCGACTCGTTTTGGCTTCCGGTGCTTAATTTACATTTATTTTATTAATTTGAATAATTGTTACAGTATTTTTATAAAATACTAGATTTAATTTCTAGTTAAACGGATCTGATTTAATGTGGCTAAGTGTCCGCGTTTTTACGTACGGAATTTAATTACCCATGTTAATCATGATTTTGTGTATTAAAAATTGTATAATACCCAAATAAATTATTGTATTAATTTTCCTAGCATCCTGGTTTATAATTTGATCTTTCTTTATTTTTACCGACTTAATTAAAATTATTCTTTTTCCTAAAATCCATTTTCATAACTGAATACAAGATTTACTTGTGGCAATCGACTAGCCGACAATGGATTCGGTGTCAAATGTACGCTTGTAGATACTACGATAGTCGTACGTCGTATATGACCGTCCTAGCTTGCAAAGCTTGTGAATTGCATCAAGATGGCGCTGCATGCATCTTATGCGTGTGTATTGTTGTTTACTTAAAGTGCAATGCGAATTTATCGGGGAAAACAGCAATCGTGTCACACTGTATTTTGAGAGATATAGGGATCAAAGTGAAGCTCGGCGGAATCAAACTTCCCCATCCTACCCTCGCCAACCCCGTGGCTGCTGATGGCTCCCGGTCTAAATCCCTTCTAGGGAACCATTGTTACAATCACAGCCTTTATTGCGCTATATCCTCAGCTAAATAGTTGTGTAGCGATTTTGGAAAAGTTGTTTCCCATATCACTTGCCATTATTGACAAATTAAAAAGAATAAAAAAACACGACTGTCGCTACAGAAAGTAAACTATTGTACCCTATTTATAATTATTTTTATTACTGTTTTTATGAAATATTTGTGGGTTATGTATTTATCCATATAGAAAGATGTATATTTCCGAAATTCACTTAATCAGACTTTTCATTTGACACTAAACACAATATATCTATGTTAATTTATCAACATTTGGTTACCTATTTAGAGAACTACTTACTTGATATTTAAACCTTTGAGATACTAACAATACCACACACTTCTAAATCAAGGAATAAGTAAATGAAAAACGTACAAAGATGAACCCTGAACACATTACACTCCTTTTTTGTTGAGCAGTCGTGTGAAAAGTAATGAAAATTACTCTATTATTATAGGCCTCAAATAGTATACATACCCAATACAATAAAAATATGTTTTTCGACATCATTGTGGATCTTTTACATCGTTTTGTAAATAATTCGTCTTAATATTACTATTACCTACACGACGATTTGTCACAGTCCTAAATATAAAAAGAAATCAATGAGTATTACCATAAATGAAAACATATTTTATTTCCTGGCAACGCTGTCAGCTGTCAAAAATCTTGCGAGTCATTGAGTCCCTAGTCTGTGGAGTCTGTGGAGTCATTTTAGGTAGACAGAAAGTCGAGCGTGTTTCTATAATATTAAACTGAAATATTACGATGAATCAAAGTATTGTCGGCCATTCCAGCAACGTCGGAGTGAAAATAGAAGAGAATGGCTCAGATGACAATATTTCGCTGGCAGATTTCAATGCAGATTCTGATCAGAAAGGAAATATTGTTGAATCTTACGAGAAGGAGACGTGCGTTATTAAACTAGAGCTGAATAGCCGTCTAAGAAACAGCGAAGAAAGATTTTTACCCAGTAAAAGTGAAAAAGTTCCAGTTAAAGCGGAGGCAATCGATTCCGACGAAACGAATTTTCAGGCAGGTGACGAAGGAGAGACCTGCGTTATGAACCCGGAACTAATTATTGGTTCAAGTGGCGATGAGGAGCGAAATTTACGGAGTGGACGTCCTGAGGGAGAAAAATGTTTTTTGTGTCCGGAATGTGACAAAACGTTGTCTTCGAAACGTAATTTAACTAGACATATTAGTAGTATTCACATGAAATTAAAGAAATTTGTGTGTCAGGAATGCAGCCACGCTTTCTCGCGACAATCGGATGTAAAGAAGCATGTAGACGCAGTCCACCTAAAAATGAAGAAATACGTTTGTTATGACTGCACTCAAGCATTTTCAAAAAAAGGAAGTCTAACGCAGCATATGGTCGCCGTACATCTAAAATTAAAAAAATATGTTTGTCATGACTGCAGTCAAGCCTTTTCTAAACATGAAAGTCTAAAGAAGCATTTAGACGCAGTACATCTAAAATTGAAAAAATACGTCTGTCAGCAATGCAACCACGCCTTTTCACAACGAGTATCTCTACTCAAGCATGTAGACGCAATTCATCTACAATTAAAGAAATATATTTGTCATGATTGCAGTCAAGCATTTTCACAACGAGGAAGTCTAAATCAGCATGTAGTCGCCGTACACTTACAATTGAAGAAATTTGTTTGTCATGACTGCAGTCAAACCTTTTCACAACAAGGAAATCTACAGAAGCACGTAGAGGCAGTACATCTAAAATTTAGGAAATACGTCTGTCAGGAATGCAGTCAAGCCTTTTCAGAACAAGGAAGTCTACAAAAGCATGTAGATGCAATACACCTAAAATTAAAGAAATTCTGTTGTGCGGAATGTGACTATTCATTTGCACAAAAAGGAAATCTAAAGAGACACATCAGAACAGTTCATATCGACTTGTAGAATTCGTCTTGTGCAAAGTGTGATCGTGCCTAGAAGCGAAAAGGAGATCTAAAGAGGCATTTAGATACAATCCATGTAAAAGTTAGCTTTTCGATGAAAGTAGACTGTAATTGTACCTTTAAGGTTCCTTTACAAGGTGGTACCTTTAAGATTCCGATGCTTACAAGGTGGACCACCTTGTAAGCATCGGACGCATCGTATCAAACGGATCGTAGTATTCTTTATATAGGAAGTCATACAAGTGCTTCCACTAATCCGCACCGTACGGATCGCATGGATCTGCTCATCGTCAGTGCCGACGTCGTTGCTCCGAGGGGCAACTTTTGCGATGCGTGCCGATGACGTCATACGGAATGCCGATCAGTGGACGCACCCCGACACACCTCCCGCAACCAACAAAGAAGGGATAATATCTGAGAGGAAATTGGAGACAGATTAAATATTTTTTTAACTTTTTCAGCTTTTTCTTCCTTATCTTCTAACCTAACCTAACAAACAAGCAATTACGACAAATTTTTCTTCTTCACTTTCTTCCATAACCGTCGTGTCTATTGAAATTCGGGGTTCTTATTTCAATGGCTTTCCGGATCATGCGAGGAAAGTAGAATTGTTCCTTGGATAGCACAATGGGATTTTAAAACTGCATCCAGTGGTTACTTCCGCCATTGATTTTATAGTGTAAAATCAATGCTTCCGCTATCCAATATATGTTCGCAGATCGCCGATTTTGCTCGCTGAACTAAACAGTTTTGATGTGTTCTGTCAGTTGCGTGGCTGTGGACCGTTTCGTTTGTTTAACATAGGCTAAACCGCAGCTGCTCTCGACTTTATACACACCCGGGGTTTGCAGTGGTATTACATCCTTTACAGGCCTCAAAAATCGAGATATATTTTGAGTCGGCTTGAAGATTGTTTTTATATCGAATCTGTTTAGCATCTTACTTATTTGATCTGTCACGCCCTTGAAGTATGGTAAGAATGCTCTTGATCTGCTCGGTTTCTGAGTTTCGTCTGTATTAGATGCGTGCGTGTTTCGTGATCTTGTGCGTGTCTTGCTACAAATTTCTTGCGGTAAATTCGTTTCTATCCTATTTATAATTTCAAACAACCGCGATAGTCTTCGATTTTATAGACTGCGATTAGTTTATGGCGGATCCTGTAATGAATAAAATCCCATGCCGAAACGAAGTAAACAAGTAAACAATATGCCGCTCCAGTGTGGAGTGCATCAACACACGCAAAAATGGTCGATACTGCTGTGAACGATGCTGCAAGAATTGTCTCCGGCTGTCTCAAACCTACTCCCGTCGAAAAGCTTTATCCGATCATTGGCATCGCTCCCCCTGCAATACACCGTAATGTCCTGGCTGATATAGAACGCCTAAAGGTGATAGATGACCCAAGACACCCACTGCATAGACAGCAGTCACACCACAATTGCCTCAATTGAGTCATTCATGAGTTGAACCCATCCACTCCATGGGAGTCAGTCATCGAATCGCATAGCTCAATGGCTTCACTTGGCGAGGATGTTAAGAACCAGATAGCACCGGGTTCCCATCTCCCCTACACCACCTGGCGCAGTCTCAACAGACTGAGGGAGGGTGTGACAAGATGCCGGGCTAATCTCGTTTGCTGGGGCTACACAGAGAACCCTATATAGGGGCGTAGCTACCGCCGTATCTGCCGTATCAATTGTACGGGCTACGGGGACCCCCAACCTGACCTGAACTGATCTGGCGACCTGAGTAGTATGTTTGAAATATTACAACTGGAGAAACTCCTGTCTTCTTCAAACGAAGAGATATTAAACGCTTCCGGAAAACTGTCGGCTAAATAGAGTAAAGACATAATATCAGTTATTCTTTATGACCAGGCTCTAAAAACATGTTTAAAATCTGACATTCAAAAAATTCATTCCATTGATTTATTGCTAATAATTTTTCAAAAGTCTTGCATACAGTTTTCCGGAGGTAATAACAGCATGCTTTTTATTCTTGACCCTTTCAGTTACAACTGCAACTGCTGAAAGAAGTTTTTCAAAATTAAAACTGATAAAAAATACCTAAGAACTTCGATGGGACATGAACACCTGTCAGATCTGTCACTATGGTCCATAGAGGCAGAAACTTTAGAAAAACTAAAATCATCATCAGCTATAAATGATTTAATAAATCAGTTTGCCGAAAAAAGGCAAGGAGAGTGTATATTTAATTTGAATTGTCTGTAAAAATTTTGGAAAAAGCGACAGATAGATAATTATGATGAATAAATATTTCTTTTAATTTTATGCAAACGATTTTTTTTCTTCTGTGAGAAATCTTTACCCTTCCTAAGGGCCCCCAAACAAATTTTTATACGGGGCCCCGCCAAGGCACGTTACGCCACTGACCCTATATGCATATGTGGAGCGCTGCAGGATGAAGAATACCTCCGATCCTGTCCACAACTGTCAACCTCTATCACACACCAGACATCTACAAGAGACAAACAATAAGGCCATCCAGGCTGCATATTTTTGGAGAGACATGTCCTTTAAAGCTGTGGAAGAGACTAAAGGGGGTCTAGAGAACTAAGTTACAGTATAAGGGGGTCGCGTAAGTGGTTTATTTTCTCTTTACCAAAAAAGGGGTCGCGATTTAACCCTTCAGGCCTCGGCCCCTCAGCCGATTGACAAGTTGCTGTCCCAAAAAAATTTAGCAAAAATTTGTAAAAAAAATGAATTACGACACTGTCTCACCAAAACATTAATTACTGCCAAACCACTGTACCCATAATTAAAATGAAACATATTAACATAATAAAATCAAACAAATTAAATTAAAATTAAATTAAAACGGAGCCGTGACGCTGAATCGTTTTGTGGCCGATATCGGCCAATCGGGGCTTGAGGGGTTAAAAAAGGTTGGAAAACACAGCTAAGCAAGTGATTCGACGACACCAAATCAAACAACACATAAAACAATAAAATATTTTATTTCAAAAAGCGTTATTTTTTTTTAGTAAGAGTCGATATAAATAAAACTAATTAATTGTGAGTTTAAAGAAATAATAATTTGATATAAATATAAACTCGAAAACTTTCTCAGTTATTAGACATTAAAGTTGAAAGACAAACGGATTATTTCTCGTCGTTTGCAAATCGCATGCATCGTGGTTACAACTTTCGTGACAGGCTCGCCCGTTGTAATTCACAACCCTGTCCTCGAGCTGTACTTCAGGTAGACGCCGCGCAAGCGACCTCGAATCTATGACCAGATGGGAGGATGGAGAAATTCGTTCAAGTCTGGTAGTAAGGGCGAAAGGATGCCCGCTGGTTGGCACCTCCCAGTGCCTCGCGGTGAGGCTTTGGACTTTTATGGGCTATTGGTGTGTTTTTCTCGTTTGACTGTGGATTGTGTTTGTCCTCAAGTCGTTATACTGTATGGAAATATGCTGTCTCCTAAGCAGCAGGGGTGGATGTTGATCTGCTGTCACTCCACTCTTGAAACGACTTATCGGCCACCCAATCCCCAATGGCTTTACGGGCATTGGACGCTCAGGTCCGCGATAAATTCATATTGAATTACCGCTGTAATACAACAAATAGTGACGCCTTCAACAGCAAGCAATTCCTTCCCTGAATCAGTGGGGAGAAGGGAGTTATCCTGAAGGTTAATAACAGTTGGAAATTACCTGCGAAGACTGGTATCAAGGGGGCGAGGTTAGCACCACTTGTTTACCTTCCTAGTGCCTCGCCGCAAGGCGTTGGCCTCTGGCGGTTTTGTGGCTTTGCTGGACGGTAGATTTGTATCGTCCCAAAGTCGTTCTGGGTGTCGGATTTGCAAGATCATGATAGTTATTTAATTTGTACTCGTGGTGTTTTAGGATATTTGATTGCTATGGAATAGTTAATTCTACAGCCATCTTCCGAGATAGGGAGGAAAGAGGTATATCTGGACAGAGGGCTGTGTATCCGAGACTTTAGGGAGTTAACGAGTACGTATTCGAGTCTGTATTCGAGTCCTTAATCGAGTCTATAACGAGTCCAAACAATTAGTTAACGAGTCCGTAATTTTGATAGAAAACTATACAGAGCGCTTCGTTATTGATTACACTTACAGATCATTACCAAAAATTATAAAATATTATATTTTTGTGTTAGGTCGATTATTTTTTTCATTTTCTGTCAAGTTATACATTTTACGTTCGTTTTATTTTACATGATTGAACACGGCATGGCACAGCAGAGGGGCAGACAAACGGGTACCATCATTTTACGCTCCGATTCGGTCATTTTGCTTTTTGATTCGGCTTCGTACTTATATTTGCCTTTCGCCTTCATTGCACCACCCTGAAAAGGAAGAAAATTACAATTTTTAATAACCAATGCATAATGAAACCAACTTATTTTTATTGTAACCCTTCGGCTACGTAACGACCAAATTTGGTTGCACATCAGAACACCGTTGACTATGTAATGACCAATATTGGCGGCTTGCTCCTGGAGCGCACAGTAATATTATTTTCTAATTCGAACGCATCCTAAAATCCATACCAAATATCTCATTATTACCATAGATACATAGACGGCCGCTAAAATAATTTCGCGCGTCATTGAGTGGATATTTCTGGTAAAATTCCATCGTCAGACATCGCTGTTCGGTCGTCATTGTCAAACATCGGGTCGTGAACAGTTTTTTTGTATTTTTTAGTGTTTTCAGTTGGAATATGAACAGAAATGTAAGTAAATTTGATTCTTAACCACTTTATTAACAGAATTCAGTGATTTTATGTACATTTTATTCCAATTTTACCTGTTTTTTGAGTTAATTATTGAGTTTTTTTTTGCGATAAATAACTCTAAAAATGCAAATTGTCTGCCTAATTCGTTGACAAAATACATATTATTTTGTTTTTCGCTGAAATATATGAAGTTTTCGGCGTATTTGTAAATAAAATTCGGCGTGTTCATAAAAAAATCTTTTTTTTTTTTTCGAGAAATCATCAAAAATTTTATTGGTTTTTATTAGCTAATATCTAAATATTTTTGTATGTAAATAAGAAAAACGAAATATTACCTTTGATAGAGAATCTAATAAAGATCACGATAGTATTTACAATTTCTAAATAGGGTTCTGTATTTTTCCCTAACACACGTACAAGTTAGAAATGCCGAGTTTTTTTCACTTTTTCGACTTTATCATATTTATTCATAATTATCTAATTATTTTACAAAATGAGATTTCAATATTCTATATACGAAATGCGATCATTGCACAGTTATTTTTTGAGAATGCTGTAGTAGTTCCATAGTTATAGTACTTTTAGTGGAGCGCGGCGATATTGCAAGAAATTCCAATAAATTGCCGCGATCTGCCTTGAAATTATGCCGCTACTCGAAGGGTTAAATATACCTTTAATGTCCAATGCTCATTTTTAATATTCTAACTAACTCATTTTAAATATTTTTCACGAGCAAATCGTTTTTTTTTAATGTCCAATGCATAATAAAACCAACTCATCACTTATGTGCTGACCAAAATCACCTGACCAAAATCACCATCGCCTAAGCAAGTTGGGAGAGAATGAAAATGTGCCAATTCCTTGAAAGCGAGAGGGGTTTCATATTAAGTAAACGGTTGGGGTGACTGCGTGCGAATGAGTGAAGGCAAAGATCAAGAAACCGTACCTGTTTTAGCAAGGAAGTAACTATCGTAAGATAAAACAAACTGTAAGATTATCTAATAATAGCGTAATTGTAAGTTAAAAGGTATCTTAAGTCCACTGAGCAAGTATCGTCGATAAAAACTACCTGTCGAACTTATACTCGTCCAAATAAATTTGAACATATTTCGTGCAGTGTTAGATTCAGATGCTTTACCTTTTGTGGGTAGTTTTAATGCGAAAAAATGGCAACCATTCATGTCATTCAACCATTCGGACAACCATTCGCTCTAGCGTATTGCCCTGTCTCGTTCACACGGACTAATTTCCGATTTTAGTTCACAAAGAAACGCAATCGAGCCCAGTGTAAAGTACAGAGTATGTGCATATTTTGTAAACACAACATGGATAGCCAACAATGCATAGCGGTGATGTCATAAGAATACACGGCCCGGTGGCGTAGTGGTTAGGTCGCCTGATCTCACATTGTAAGGTCCCGGGTTCGATTCCCGGCTGGGTCACAATTTTTCGTTTGGATCAAATTAACGGAATTGCATTTTCAATTCTGTCGATCGAATGCAATAACAAGATACACACTTACACATTTGTTACACGCACGCATACATATAAACGAATACAAACAAATAAATTAAAAAAATAAACAAGAGGAAGCAGACGACGACACTTACCCCGGCCTGGTAGGCCCCAGAACTCTCCTCCTTCTTGGTGAAGAGCTCGCCAGGTGGGTAGTAGACGGCCGGTCCGGCAACGTTCCTGCTGGTGCCGATAGGTGGCGCCGGCTTGACGGCTGCTCCGTCAACTTCGGACCTCAGCTTGGCGTTTTCAGCGACGTTTCTTTTGCGAGCTGCTCCATCGTAGTTATGAGGATACTGAAAGCGAAGACATTTTTCTTTGATCATGTTGGACAGACTGGTGAGAAAGGAAACCCGCAATCGGACGTGAGCCAGCATTGCCATTGGCAGACAATATGTGAGAATGGCCCTGTGCACCTTGTTTGGGAGCCAATAGGCCCAGTGCAATTGGGCCATTATGACTCATGTGTTAGAGTCGGCCTAACTCACAGGTCAGCACCCATTCGGTAGCCTCCAAGCAGAAGTGCCAGCCCAGGTTAGACTCTGAGCTTTCTGGCCAGTTTGCCTGGACCGTTTGCGCACCGTGCCGCATCAGCCAATCGATTCGGAACTCCGACTAACAGCCGGGAGAGTCTGGAAACAGTTATGCTACCTATAGAGCGGGGGTGGTTGTTAACCGTATGGCATAATCCAATTATCAAATACCTAATGAATTTCAAATAAAATCTAGAAATTTATTTTTTATTTATTTATTAATTTACAATAACTTATATAATATGTCATATAAACACCATTTACATAATATGGTTGAGTTGGGAGAGATTGAGCACATCCTATGGTGAAAATGTTTATCCGCATTCCTAACTAGGTCAGAGACCCGTATCTAGGGATGC
The DNA here is from genome assembly GCA_944548615.1 of Micropterix aruncella. NCBI lineage: Eukaryota > Metazoa > Arthropoda > Insecta > Lepidoptera > Micropterigidae > Micropterix > Micropterix aruncella. The sequence goes on from OX155976.1 coordinate 17,194,638, forward strand.
TGATTTTTGTTTAATTGTATCGACGAGCTGACTCTTTTGATATTCTGAACTTAAGTTGTATTGCATGATACATAAGAATATATACATATATACATACGCATACATACACACATACATAAATATATATATATATATACATACCTACACATATATACATAGCAAATAATACACGAGATTTGATATTAGTTAGTAATATATAATTTAATAAAACAACTTAAATTATTAGCGAGAGCAATTGAGACTCCGCATACATTGGACCCCTTTCAAGCAGGTACTTCTTTATAAGTATTTTGAATGAATTTAAGTTGTTTGCATTCTTATAACTCTCATTTAAATTATTATAAAATCTCGGCGCAAGGAAGTAAAAATGCCTTTGGGCAAATGAGGACTTTACAATCGGAATATTATAATTCGACCCAGTAGCTTGCCTTGTGTTTTTAGTTTGTTGGCTTCTTGTCTGCTGATCCTTGATTCTGTGAAACTCAATTAGTAATTGTTTTATGAATAATTGCCTCACATCAAGTACTCCATATTCTTTAAAGAGTTTCGCTGAGGGGTATCTAGGGGGTTTTTTATTGATGACCTTTAGAATCAGCTTCTGCGCATTGATCAAAGGAAGGAGTACTTGTGTGGTACAGCCACCCCATGCAATTGTGCCATAGGACCACAGGCTTTGGCACAACGCCATATACACAGTTTTGAGAAGGGGCTTTGGTAGAATATTTCGAAGCTCTCTAAACACGTAGGCGAGTTTCCTTGTTCTTGTTGCTAGGTTGCTTACATGTTGCTTCCATGTCAATGTTGCATCTATAGTGACACCCAGATACTTATATTCCCTAGTCCTTTCAATGGTTTGACAATTGCAGACGTCAGATCTAGAGCAAAAAGTTGAGTGCATTGTTAGTTGGTTTTCGGTTTCTGAATTATTTATTGTTGCCTTGATGTGAAATTGTATAACTTTAGTCTTAGAAATATTTAAAGTGAGAATATGGTTGTCGAGCCACTGCTTCGTCAGATTTAGGTTCGATTGAGCTTTGCGGTATGCATCTTCCCAATTGTTAGCAGACGTAAGTAACACGGTGTCAAATGACATCTAAATATCTTCTTTCAATAATAAACTCTTACACTCTTACCAATAAAATTATCTTATAACCGCGTTAAACCCTTGTTATTGTTATACCCGGTATAGCCGAGTTATAACGAAGTTGTAAAATCGTGACCAATAAATCAGTTATAACGCGGTTATAACTACTCCCTGAAACCAAAGACAAGTCATATTTCTAGCATGGCAACGCCCGCTTGGAAGCAGTGTGGCCAACTGAAGCGGCATGAAATGCACATGAAATGTCACTTTTTGTTGTCAGAAAGCCCTTGCCCATTGTTTTGTTACGCGAATGCTGATTGAATTTATAGTGGTATTTTGCAGGTCAGCTCTCAGGATATCGATGATTCTTGCGGCGTATGGCTTAGTGAAACGATATTTAGTTTTAAAATTGTAATCATCCAAATCGAACGGGTCGTATCGCAATTTGTAAATTTTTGGTCGCCTATCACGACGCATTTTGATTTCTTCCAATAAATCCAGATCGATCATATCATCCAAGTCGACAAAATCCATTATTCGGCTAAAACGCAGGATTTCACAGCAGTATAAAAGGCGTATCCTCGTCGTAACACGGCTATTACGACGAAAGCGCACGATTCGCGAACGAGAAGTTCCACGTCCGCGGCTGTCAGGTGGCTGTCAGTTTGAAACAGCTGTTACGCCGGTCGGCCATTTTTAAGTTAATACTCCGTTAAACCGCTGTTATACCTGGCCTAGGGGTGGTATAGCGGAGTTATAGTGCGGATGGAAATCCAGTACCACTATTCCATGCTTATACCCGAGATGATCAGTGGTGTAAGCTATACCGCGTTTATTGGTCACAGATTTTCTTATACCTAGTAATAACAGAGGTATAAATTTTACAACTCGTTTATTGGTAAGGCTGTTATAGCGTTTGTGAGAGTGGCCACGTCGGGGTCACCAGTGTGAGAGTGGCTACCCTTCACTTGACTCCAATTGATTGTGAGCGAAGGGTGGTTCTCATCAAGAAGTTTTCTCCGTTATTGAAAGTCGTCGTAGTTGAAGTTTAATTATTTAATCAGAAGGTATGTAGTAGGTTGCCAGTTCGTAACGCCTTGTTTGATATTTCGCCGGTGTGTAGGTAGTGTGGGCTCGAGGTGAAGTCGTGGTAGTGTGTCCGAAGTGTGTAGCGCCACGGTAGATTCGAAGATAGTGATAGTCGCGTATACTATGCATAGTTTGGTTGACTCGAAGGCAATGAAGAGCACGAGTACTTGCAGATGAGCGGTTACTGTCCGCCAGGGAATGATAAAATATGTGTCGAATGTACTGCTTTTTATATGGTGTGTAATGATGCAATAGTTATGAGTGGGGTGAGAAATAAGTGTGTCAATTCGTATCGATCAGAAGAAATGACAGTAGTCATCGTTTGACTGTGCATAAAATGCCGAATTTAGTTGGAAATCAATTGCAGGTGGCTCGTGTATATTCGAGCGTGTTGGCGATTTCGATTCTATAGAAATTACTTTTTTGTTGTGGGTATTTTGGACCGAGCCTCCAACACGTTTCTTAAATACTGCAATTGATTTCGATCGCAATGCCATTCCCAATCGATTCCATACAACCGCAAAATAATAGGAAAAACTGACGTCCTGACGCCCCAACTGCTCAGAGCAGACTGGCGAAGGCATCGCTTTGAAGCTGAGAGTCCCTTCCACCTAACCCAATCGGCCAGAAAACTCTGTGGCTATTTTAAGTATCAGCACAAAAAAAAATGCATTACTCTCCGGACACACCACGTATATAGGACCAATCATGAACACCATTTTGTATTCTGAAATCGTTCTCGCGACTGATATAGTACTTCGTATTGCTAGTTGGGTAATACCGATGGGTGCGGAGTTTTGCAGCCAGACCTAAGAAATTGAGTTACAATTCATTACCTCAGCAACTTGGGTTGTCGACTACAGCGGGCGAGCCCGTCGCCTCAGGAAGTTTTAACGAATAGTCGTTCTATCTCCTTGGAGTGAGCGCAGAAAACTTAAGGACAAAACAGTCCACCGTCCAGCTACGCCACAAGCCCATAAGAGGCCAACGCCTTAACCGCGAGATAGCCAGGAATGTTACCCAGCGGGCCTACACTCACGCCCTTACTTTCAATTGTGACCAGATTACTTCGGTCTCTCGATTGGTTACGAGTTCGAGGTCTCTCCCTTACGAAGCGGTGAAACGGTGTTTACCGAATCTATCGCGGACCACAGCGTCCTTTGCCCGGCTGTTCACCCAGGATCTGATGGCCGATGGTCATTTCAAGAGCAGTCGCAGTAAGGTCCGCAACCACCCCTGCTCTATAGGTAACAGTACTGCTTCCAGACTCCCCCGACTGTTAGTCAGAGTGCACAGTCGATTGGCTTACGCCGCACGGTGCGCAGACCGTCCAGGAGCGCCAGAATTTTGATTCCTAGGGGAAACTGACCATAAGGCCAGAGTCCTACCTAGGCTCGCACTTCATGCGTGGAGGCCGTCGGATAGGTGTTGACCCGTTAGTGTGACCAACCCTGAACAGAATAGGTCTTCGTGGCCAACTCAGCAAGGGCCCATTAACTCACAATCGTCAATCAATAACACCCAACCAATCATCAACACCATTTTGTATTCTGAAAACGTTGTCACGACTGATATACTACTACGTATTGCTAGTTGGGTAATACCGATGGGTGTGGAGTTTTGCAGCCAACCCTAAGAAATTGAGTTACAATTAAATACCTCAGCATCTGGGAAGTCCGCCATTAGATCGTCGATTTTCTTCGGTGGTGCCTGAACTCCCAGTGATGGAGTAGTCGGCCTCGGGAAAGGCCCCGGCGACAAAGCGGTCTGTGGCTCGCCACCCCGACTGTCGTAGCGGTTGTTGAACGATGAGTAGTTGCTCTCCGAGAACTTGTACACCAACGGACCCTGAAATAGATCAAATCAAAATTAATTAAATAATATCGTATATATTAGTTCAAGAGGCAGCGACAAAAATGTTTTGCAAGAGTTTTGTAAAACCTGATGCTTTCAGATCAAACAGTATTTTGGCCATATAATCCTGGGGTAGAGTCAGCAGGCCAGATACCGGGACACCTGGAGCTGGTGTACTAGGAAAGGTGTAGTTTTAATTAGTACCCCCAAAGTGTTTTGGAAAAGCTGGATATTCATCCGTAGACATTGGATGCAATACATAACATGAAACAAATGGTCAGACTGCCTAACAATAGAATGCGGGCCGTCAGCATTACTCCAAACATGTCACAAAAATTAAGTCCATTATATTGCGCAGCACATTAGACCAATGTGTCTAATGTCAAATTAATAGGATGGATCCAATGCCACCGTTTCTTCTTCTTTTTTTCAAATATGCAATAAGCAGTAGTACTTCGTCGTCCATCTTTTTTATCTACTCCCACGAACACGACATACGGATGCACCGATAGCCTAGGAACGGCTGATTTTAAGAATGTCGGTCAGTAAAAATCGGACATGTATGGAGTAAATCAGATCCGACAGTCTAATCAGACAATCTGAAGCAAAATCGGACGTGTATTGCCGGCAATCAGACATACGAATACAAATAAAATTATAGTAAGTATGTATTGTATAATGATGATAATACAGTAGAAAACCAATGGGACTGGACCACATTCAGATAATCAAAAATTCGTTTTTTTTTTTTCGAATAAAAGGCCTTTTTTAATTAATTACTGTATGTATTAATATGTTAAAAAAAGGGAAAAAACTATTTTTAAAGAAAAAGAGTAAGCCGTTACTTACTTTACATGATTAACAACCAACTGCTCATCTAAGATCTTAGCTTTTTCACAAAGAATCGGGCCCGAAATTGTGTGTTCCCATAGAATGTTGCTGCAAAAACCACTTGAAAATGGCATCTTTTAAATATTTGTTTGTTGCTGCTTTCATTGATTTTCTTTAAGAACTTCCATCTTTGTTTTCAAGCACTGACATGAAGCTTAAAAGAGTAGATTTGCTCTTTTCTGTCTTAATTTTTTTTCAATCCTAATCACGGATAATCAGCGATTCGGATAGTGGGAGTTTGGATAATTGGAGTTCTACTATAGATACATAGGTAATAAAGGTAAGTAATAATAACTACTTATATAAAATGATAAATATTACACTATAAAGATTGAGAGTTATGATAGACAATAGACAATAGTTATGTTAAACTGTGCGCCACCGCAGTTCCACCCGGGGTTCAGTTTAAATTAAATCGGATTATTTCTAAGTAATTTAGAGTACTTCAGCATAGACAACTAGAGTTGTCAATTACAATGGGCGAACCCGTCACCTCTAGAAGTTTTCCCTGGAGTGAGCGCAGAAGAGTTGGACAAAACAGTCCACCGTCAAGCTACGCCACATGCCCGTAAGAGACCAACGCCTTAACCGCGAGATAGCCAGGAGTGTTACTCAGCGGGCTTACACTCACGCCCTTACTTCCAATTGCCACCAGATTACTCCAGTCTCTCGATTGGTTACGAGTTCGAGGTCGCTTGCGCGGTCTTCTCCCTTACGAAGCGGTGAAACGGTGTATACCGAATCTATCACGGACCAAGGCATCCTTTGCCCGGTCGTTCACCCAGGATCGGGTAGCCGATAGTCATTTCAAAAGCAGTCGCCGTAAGGTCCGCCCCCGCTCTATAGGAAACAGTACTACTTCCAGACTCCCCCGGCTGTTAGTCAGAGTGCACAGTCGATTGGCTTACGCCGCACGGTGTTTTCGCCGCAGCCTGATCTAGATAAGGCATGTACCGACCTCAGCTCCCGGCTGTTCCAAAATAGTGTTTGCCCCTGAAGAGATGAAGGGGTCAGTCGGTTTGGCTAGAAGAAGATTCTTGAAGAAGCCAAGACTCACAACGAGTTGTAGAGCTTAAGTTAAGTAAAGAAATATAGAATGGTGAGCCTCAACTTGGAAGGCCTTCGTCAAGCAGTGGGATTCCGGAAGAATAAGTAGAATAAAGAAATAGTAGAAGTAGAAAAGAACAGAAGTACTCACTTGGGGTCCAGTTCCATTTAATGGAGGACTCCTTCCATCTTGAGGAGGATATATTACCCTCTCGCCTGGATATGGACTATTTCCTGAAAAGTAGAAATATATTTCTTGTCACTCTTTTGTGGTAGATCACCAATGATATGTATTTGCAGCTTAAGTCAACCACAGTAGAAATACCGCGAATTCACTTTATAATAAGAATACTTTATTATATTACTATTTATTTATTTGTATTAGGAACCTAATACTTCAATTGAGATTTATTTATTTTATTTATTTATTAGCTACGTATACATTCAAATGCAAGAGCACAAAAGAAATATAATTTACAAACCAGAAAATGCCGCTATATGCTTCTAAATTTAGGCATACATCTGTCTGAGCCCTGGCTAAATTGTGCATAAATTAAATGAAAAGTTTGTATTCCTAATGTGCCGAGTAAAGTGAAACAGCCCCTTCTTGCTAGGCACTCCTGTGATATAAGGCGAGCTTACTTCCTGAGTCTTATTGGAGTGCCACAGTTGTGGTTCGCCCACACTCCACACTTACACGCTCAACACACTCCCACAAACACATACACACACCCCCTGAATACTAGACTATTATGTAGTTCTAAAATTAAAGGTACATTAGTTTTATTTAGTTTTTTAAAAAAAAACATAATTTATGTAATTTTATTGAAATCTGTAACCGGTTTTATTTGTTGTAAATCTGCATACATTTTTTAAAATATTATTACTGTAATACTGTGTGATTTCTCAATAAAAAATAAAGAATAAAGAATTGTCTATCTATTTACCTGTCTTATTAGTCGTTGATGACTCGTATCTGGCGGTTCGCATTATCTTGGATGAGTCGTTGATGGGTATTGGATGACCGTGATCCACTGTGGTCGTATTGGTTACATTGGTAATCCTGGAATTGCAGTGGTTGCAGTACTGGCAAGCGCCAATCGGATGTGTCAACGGCCCCGGGCTGAAATCAAAACAATTATTAGACAATAGACTAATAATGGCGGCAATTGGTCTTTCTCGGGTGGAGGTCGTCATCATGTACTATAGTCACGTCGGTCAAGCAAGTCTGTTGCACATTTGTATCAATCATCAGGTTCTTTGTTAAATCCTAGAACAATGTGACAATACGCAGCAAGGACAGCCATTCGGCTACAACCGTAAAGTAAAAGTCGGTTGTGTCACCGGCAAGCAGACACCCCCCCTCCCTTCAACCCCAATCAAACTCTCCTCCAACTCCCCCCCTACCTCCAACGCCTATCCCCAACCCCCTCCCCCTCCCGAAACCACCTTATCCCCCAACGCCACCCTCCCCCATAGTACTTGAACTGTTTCTATTTTCTTCGAAGTTAAATCATTCCAGATAAAGTGGGATAGGAACCTATGAAAGAAGGAAATATCGGAAGAAGAAGAATATTTTTGACCCCTCCCAACCAACCCCTCCCCTCCACCCTCCCCCCACGATAGTGATCGATTCTGACAATATTTTCCACTAGTAATTGACAGTAATTCCTACCTCCCTCCCCACCCCCCGTATCTCCCCTGTTAGTAATCACTGATCATAACATGACAGCATTTTGTAGCATTTCCGTGGTACTAAAATGGCTATTTTCCAATATGGTTCCTTTCGGTTAGCCTCGGGAGGCTCGACGTTATCATTCCATTAAAATGTATTTCGGAATTTATTTTTTTGTGTTGCTTCTGTAAGAGATATTGCCTCCACAATTTAACATAGTGGTTTCGACCCTACGACGCATCTGTGTATCATATTTATTTTTGAAACGTATTTATATTTGCAATATAAACGAAAGTTTATATTGCAAATGACCAACAAACTCGAATGACTAACCAACGGTAAATTTATTAAGTTAATAAAATCATATTTATTAATATACAAAATGCATTCACATCTCTTATGGATCGCAGGGACTCATATTGCTTGATAGTTAAAGGACCACTCTATGTCAAAACGGAATTTAAAAGAAAATTTGATTAGGTAAAATTAATAAATAAAAAGCAAATACTTAGATTTTTTAAATCTATATATATATATAAAACAAAGTTGGGTTTGTTCGAACACTTATAACTCGAGAATGGATGGACCGATTTTCATGGTTTTTTGATTTGTTATATTTGTCTCCGTCCCGAATAGCAGAATAACTATTAAAAACAAAAATTGACGAAAAATTAAAATAAAAGGAAAAACATTTTCCCATACAAAATGTAAATCCGTGTTTTTCTCATGGTCAGTTGTATGTGGCATGTTCACGCGTCGACAACTCCGTTTTATTTGTTCTTGCGCCTAATAAAAAAAACAAAAAATGTCGTATCTCACAAGGTGCTTCAATGAAGAGATTAAACCGAGTGCATCCCATGCTGTACAATATGTAAATAGTTTAATTCAATCATGGCTTGCTGACACGCGATTGATATATTTAATTTTGGTACTTTTATGTTTCTTTTGGTATTATCTTAATAAAGTAGTGAACTTAATATTTATTTTGTATTCATTTTATTACTTTTATAAAATTATAAATTAACTTCAGCTAATCTGTAACACGACATTTATTGACTGTTAAGGCGGTACGAAGTTCGTCGGGTCAGCTAGTTTACAAATATAATAGACGTATATGTGAGGTTTAAGACTAGAGGTATTTCAATTTAATTTATTTGTGTATATTAGTCTGTATATTTACTTTAAATTTATTTTAAGTATGTATTCATGCATTTATGTATTACTATATATTGGTGTTGGGTTTGATAATAATTTCTTACTACTATTTTTTTTTAATGTTGGTATAACTCTTTGTGTGTGTGTGTGTATTTGTATCATGCAAGAATGAATGTTTTGAACTTTATTCCAATAATAAGTATATAACCGAACATCATACTTATCAGCTCGCAATATGCTAAGATCAGCATCCCTAGATACGGGTGTTTTTGCTCAGTTTTTTAATTTTTTAATATTTTATAAAATAAACCAGTTGGTAGGTATCCCTACTCTTGGCATAGTCAAATTCTTTATACAAGATAATATGTTACACCTAAGTTTGTCTAGTTTGTCTAGTTTAGTTTGTCTGGGCTTTTTCCCGCACTTGGCCTCTTGATTGGGCCGTTGTGCGTGGCTCATGTTTCTATTTATGTTACTTCAGCCAACCCAGGCTGTCCCAGAAGGTTAGCAGCCTATTTGGGTTGCTACAGGCCTCCGGGACAGATGCTGGAGATTGTAGTATTCTTGCCCGTTGCTCTGCCACGCTCCTGCATTCCATGAGCACATGCTGTGGCGTTTCTTCTTCCTCCATGCATCCTCTGCATAGAGGGCTGTCTGTCACACCTATGGTAAACAGGTGTTTGTTTAGGGGACAGTGGCCTATCATAGTACCTATGACTTTACGGATTTTGTCCCTTTTTAATCTGGTGAGGTTGCGGGCAAGTTATTTGGACGCTTCCGGAACCGCGATTTTTGTTTGCCTGCGTCCTGCGTTTTTTTTCCATTCAGTAAGGTGGGTTTCTTTGGTGTACCTGCGTAGCCATGTTTTTATTTGGGCCTGGGGAATGGGCATCAAGGGTTCCGGTCCATATACTATTTCCTTTGATCCCCTTTTGGCCATTTCGTCTGCCGCGTCATTGCCCAGTGAGTCGCTGTGCCCTTTAATCCATTGCCGGGTCACTTTATTTGACCTTGCAATGGATTGAAGCGCATTGTGGCATTCCAGTACAAGGACTGAGGTTATAGTATTTTTTGCTAGCGCTTGTAGCACGGAGGCACTGTCGGAGACAAATTTCAAACTTAGGTCTCCGACATTTTTGGCTGCAACTGCCTGTGCTGCTCTGGTGATGCCAATGCATTCTGCTTGGAAGATCGTATTTAAGTTGCCTAGGGTAGTTGATATTTTGATGTTTAGATCATTTGAGAAGACGCCGGCTCCGGTACCTTGAGTGGTTTTGGAGCCATCTGTGTATATCCTTACTTCATTTGTACCAGAGTGATCTGCTGCTTCTGCAATGAGTTGGATATTGTATCTTCGATCAAAGACATGATGGCATATTATCCTGTCCATGGGTGCGTCCAGAAGAGGTATTTCTTCTAGAACCCGTTTCACAATTTTTGAGTGTGGTGTTTCTGTGTTTTGTTTCCACAGTCCATTTGCTCTTAGTCTTAGAGCGGCTGCCTTAGCCTCCTCTTGGATGACAAGATCCAGAGGTCTCATGTTTAGGAGGTACCCTAGTGCGGCCGATGGTGTGGTTCTCATACATCCAGTGGCTGCTACACACGCTAAGCGTTGCAGGCTCTGGAGTCTCGCTTTCACTGTGGTCAGTTGTATTCTGGGCCACCATACAACTGATCCATAAGTCAGAGAGGGCCTGATGACTGATGTGTACAGCCAGAGTGTGATTTTTGGGTTGAGACCCCATTTTTTCCCCACTAGTCTCCGACACTGCCAAAAGGTTAGACAGGCCCTCTTTCTTTTGGCATCGATGTGACTCGCCCAGTTTAGTTTACTGTCAAGGATGACTCCCAGATATTTCACTTGAGTTGATAGGGAGAGTTTGGTGTTGAATAATGTTGGTACTTGTAGTTCTGGTAACTTCCTCTTGTTGGTGAAGAGGATGAGTTCTGTCTTTTTCGGACAATTTACTGACAATTGATGTTCGTCACACCATTTTTCTACTATCTGCAGAGCTGAGCGCATGACTTTACTATGTTATACCTAATGTGGTATAATTATTTTTTAACACAGATTGACAATTTTTTTTTAAATTCAATGAAATACGGCCTGCAAGATGATAGCGATGATATTGTAAATAAATTGCGAATTGCTCTTTTTATATATGACTAGATGAGTCGATGAACTTCGTACCACCTAAAATTGATTTGATTGTAACTCTTCATAAGCGTTTATTGATCCTAATCAACCTTCCAAATCCAATTCATTGAAATCTATAATATGGCCGAATCATGTACCGTTTGAGTTTCGTTTGGTGATTAAATGAAAGTCGTTTGTAACTAAAATAAATAAAACATATTGAATTTACATGATGAAATATAAATGCTTTGTCGACTTTTCCGACTTTTTCGGTTTTTCAACTTTTTCGACTTTTCCGACTTTTTCGACTTTTTTGTATTTTTTGACTTTTTGACTTTTTGGACTATTTTGACTTTTTAGACTTTTTGACTTTTTGAAATTTTACACAATCGCAAGGAATGAACGGTTTATGACGGAATGAATAAACGGAGTTATGGATGGCGCAGCTGTCAAACAGTAGGATCGCTGTGAACGCCATCTATTGAAAGTGGCTTATTTCCCATAATGACCGATTTCGATTTTTTCGATTTTCAGTTGTTTCTTTTAATTTTTCCTAAATATTTTTTTGTAAACCACCCCTGAATCAAGGCAAACAAAACAAGAAAATAATAATTCAAATCGGTCGAGTCACTTTCGAGATCTTGCGAGACTAACGCACGGCGATTCATTTTTAAATATAAGAAGAAGAAGATAGGTATGCGATGAGCCAACGGCTATGGGTTCAACTTGTTTTTCCTGCATGGTTTATTGTACTGTATACCGAAAAGCATAGCCATTCTTCTGTAAATCATGCTGTTTAAAATAAATATTTCCCATTTATACAACATCTATTGAACAATTTTTTACAAAACTTGATATAGGTACATGTTATTTACATCGCTCTTTAACAGTTTTATGTAATAGAAATTCTCATACTCTACCGCAAAGCTTATGGTCAAAGCTAAGGGTTAATGCATATCCCGATGTTTGGTAAGAAGCATCAGGAAAGGGAAAGAGCTATCGAAAAACTAACAGACCTACCTCGTCGAATTGCTTGTACTCAGTGGATGAGGAAAGTTGGCGTCGAAGAAGAGTCGTGATAAATCCACATACGCTTACCTTCCACTTGTGGTTTCGGTGTGATAAGAGCGATGCTCTTGGTGAACCTTCTCCGAGAGTTTCTCGCTGATTTCCGGGATGGTTTGAAATTCTGCACCAGCCGGCACCTCATACGTGTACGTCTTGACTGTGGTCGTCACTTTGTTCAAAGGAACAGCCTGTACAATAAAAACACAACAATTTTTAAGTTAATACGTAAGGATACTAGGTGACACATTTAATTGCATTTATATATCGACTGATTACATAAATGAATTTATAGACAATACTTGATTGTCGATGGAATGAAAATGGCCAACATTTCGTAAGTTTTAGACTGTCAAATTTAAGTGCAGTCTCAAAGTCACTTTGTTGAGAGCGGGTTGGGCATTTCGTTAACTCCTGTTTTTGTTAACTAAATCTACGATTACGCTAACAATACGGCTTATAATGGTTTAGCCGATATTATAAGTATAAATTAAAGATTAAATAAGATCCACATGATTATTTATAATTAATCCGTGGAGAATGAATCATGTTGTTATATGAGGGTTTTTTTTTTTTTGGGCTTTTCTAAGGTCTTTATGAGCCTTGTAACACTGCGACCATTGCTGAACTATTGTGTTCGCCACCTACTATAGTTCTGCGCTAAGCCTCGTATCATTTAAGAACCGCAACAGGCTTTTGGCGCCAGATTGTTTTACCTCCTCAGCTTGGAGGTAGTGACCACCCAAGTGGGTGTATCTTTTACGCATCAGCGGGCCACACTCGCACATGAGGTGCTGGGGAGTTTCCTCTGCCCCTTGGCAGAACCTGCACATTTTAGTGTCTTGGAGCTTGAGGTTGAACATGAGTTTATTCAGGCCACAATGCACCGTGAGCGCCCTCACCAGTATGCGTAGATTGTTCCTATTTATCGATAAGGCCTCACGGGCAGTCTTAGGGTCGTAAGCATTAATTAGCGCTTTGTAATGATTCAACCCTGGCGTGTTGTTCCAGTTGTTGACGGATTGTTCTAAACATATTTGTTTGAGCATTAGGTTTGCAAGGCTTTTTGGTACGCCACAGCAAGGTTCAGGGCCGTATAACGTTCCCTTTGCTCCCGTCTTAGCAAGTTCATCGGCTTTTTCATTTCCCTCGATTCCTGCATGGCCGGGAACCCATCTTAGAATTACCCTGTTCTTTTCGCCCAGGGAATTCAGTAGTGATATGCAGTTTTGCAATAGCTTTGAAAAAATGGAGTCTAAGAATAGTAATGTTTCCTATAGAGTGGGGGTGGCTGTTAACCATTTCAAGTCGTGAAACACAAAGCATACTTTTATCGGTACTTGCATCAACTCTTTTTTTTTTAACGTCTTTTATCTTGTCCTTTCAGGAGGCTACACATCTGATACCCTGGACAGTTCATCATTTGACTACAAGAAAACGTAAGCTGTGCAATTTTTTCTTCGAGTTCCATGACTTTCAAAAACGTTGGTAATCGATAGCGTAACCTATCAGCGACTTTTCTCCTAATAATAATCGGATCAAACTAAATATTTTTCTGTAGGTTGACACTGATTATTATTATCATTTATTTATTCAATAATTAATTTTAATAACTAATTAGTGCCTAAAAGTAGAAGTTTAATTGAAACGGTAACTACCTATTGGCATATTTAATGTTCAAGATTTTGTACCAACATGTTGAAAAACAACTTAAAAGTATATGGAAATCTTACCTGCCTAAACTATCAAGAAATATATTGTGTTCCTCGCAGCAATTGGAAATCTCTAGGGTTGTCGACTACAGCGGGCGAGCCCGTTACATCAGGAAGTTTTAACGATTAGTCGTTCTATCTCCCTGGAGTGAGCGCAGAAGACTTGAACAAAACAGTCCACCATCAAGCTCCGCCACATGCCCGTAAGCGGCCAACGCCTTAACCGCGAGATAGCCAAGAGTGTTACCCAGCGGGCTTACACTCACGCCCTTACTTCCAATTGCGACCAGATTACTCCAGTCTCTCAATTGGTTACGAGTTCGAAGTCGCTTGCGCGGTCCTCTCCCTTACGAAGCGGTGAAACGGTGTATACCGAATCTATCGCAGACCACGGCATCCTTTGCCCGGCTGTTCACCCAGGATCGGGTAGCCGATGGTCGTTTCAAGAGCAGTCGCCGTAAGGTCCGCAACCACCCCCGCTCTATAGGAAACAGTACTGCTTCCAGACTGTTAGTCAGAGTGCGCAATCGATTGGCTTATGCCGCACGGAGCGCAGACCGTCCAGGAGCGCCAGAAGATTGATTCCTTGGGGAAACTAACCATAAGGCCAGAGTCCTACCCAGGCTCGCACTTCATGCGAGGAGGCCGTCGGATGGGTGTTGACCCGTGAGTGTGACCAACCCTGAACAGAATGGGTCTTCGTGGCCAACTTCGTCTTAGCAAGTTCATCGGCTTTTAGGTGACACATTTATTGCATTTATATATCGACTGATTACATAAATGAATTCATAGACAATACTTGATTGTTGACGGAATGAAAATGGCCGACATTTCGTAAGTTTTAAACTGTCAAATTTAAGTGCGGTCTCAAGCTCACTTTGCTGAGTTGAGCATTCCGCTAACTCCTGTTTTTGTGGCTAATATGGCTTATAATGGTTTAGATGATATCATAAGTATAAATTAAAGATTAAGAAGATCCACATGATTATTTATAATTATACCGTGATTACAACAATCACCACTGATGATGTAAGCATTTAACAATCCCCTTGAACGGCGATCGGTGAGCAAACGTCATAAACAGCTGACAAGTGGGATTTTTTTAACCATAGAGCACAGTCATTTTGTTCAAAGACAACAAAAATTATCCAGACCTTTACTAGCAATGAAGCATATTTAAAGTATACATTTTTATTTATTTAAGAATTAATTACTATAAAACATTAATTTTGCATACAGAAATAACAGGAACCAAATGGCAAAAGCTTAACCTTATGCTTATTTGATTCTGTCACCCAACTAGGACTAGCCCGTTCTAGGGTGTATAGGGCTCTAATATTACAATACATTATGTAAAACTTTTAGTAAATCATAAAACTAAATCTCCAAAAAAAACAGAATTTTATTATAAAATCGGCATTAAATGGAACATTACATTCTGTTAAACAGAGTGTGACAAAAATAGGATATAAATATATTTAAAAGATTTTTTCTTTAAATCAAGAAAATATAAACAAATAATTATTATTTAATATATGGCAAGTAAAATAAAATTATTTGCAATAACACATAGTCAAAATAAGTAGAATTCATTGTCAAAACATTATAAAACAACAAAAATAAAAAATGTTTGGTAATCAGGTCAATGTTAAAACAAAATCGACATATTTAAAATACAGTACAACCTCTGTACTCAGGCATCTCAGCTCTTCGGCACTCCCAGTAATCCGGCATTCTTTTCGCGGTGTTGACGCATCTAAATAAATCTGGCAACGTCGGCCACTCACTGCCATGACATGACAGCTGCTTCAAAGATAAAGGGGCAAACACATTATCGGACGCGTCCGTTAGCCGCTGCTTATGGGCGCGACGGAATAGGTATCGCGGACGCCTGTGTATACGTTCGTAAGCCGCGGCTTACGGACGCGTCCGATAATGTGTTTGCCCCTTAACCCCTAGAGCCCCGTTTGGCCGATATCGGCCAAAACATGACTCAGCGTGACGGCCCCGTTTTAATTTTATTTTAATTTATTTTGTTTCATTTTATTATGTTAATATGTTTTATTTTAATTATGGGTACAGTGGTTTGGCAGTAATTAATGTTTTGGTGAGATAGTGTCATAATTCAATTTATTTACTATTTTTTACTAAAATTATTTGGGACATCAACTTGTCAATCGGCTGAGGGGCCGAGGCCTGAAGAGTAAAGCGATGATGCGGCTATCGTCTCGTTCGCCACATCGATAGCGTGGGCAGAAGAAAATGGCGCCTGTGCTCATGACGTTTTAGTGTTAAAACGGTGACAAGAACAAGCCCTTAAAGGATCGTTCAGAAATAAAAAACAAAAGACAGACAATTATTTCAAGCCTTCCACGTCAATGGAATAACGTAAGTTACACTACAGTAACACCTTTGTATATTTTATATTTTTAATGTAGCCTACATTAAAACAAAAGTTTCTGTTAGGCTTTTTTTAATTATTTTTATTTTATTTTAATTTTTTTATTTTATAAAATTATCCAAAACAATACAATTGATTTTTGCGAAGCAGATGAGATTGCATTTGTGTGGATTTTATCCCCCCACTAGATTGTATATCTGTTCTGGGGTGATAGTATTTAAGACTTCACTTTAATCATAATAACTTCACTTTCTTTTTTTTTTTTTTTTTTTTTCTCATTCATTCCGTTTGCTCATTCATTCTTATAAATTTTAAGGTTATTATAAATATATAAATGTGTATATAAATAAAGAACTAATATTAAATAAAGAAAAAGAAAATATTTAAGTGTATAGATAAGTAAAATAAATAAATATATAGATTAATATATAACTAAATTGACCAATAAATTAAGTAGCCTAAAAAGGTTTCTTACTGTGCACATATACTTGTGAATTTAATTAATTAATATAATTTTATCATTTTTTTTTAAACATAATCAACCGAAAACATATTTCTTATCAAGTATCAGGTGACAGATATGGACCGAAGTTTGATCCCTCAAATTATCGACCGATACCAGTACCTACCTGATGTTTTAGCAAAAATTTTGGAAAAAATAGTAATTACACAACTCTGTAATCATCTAGAAACCAATCACATGTCATCCGAAAACCAATACGGCTTCAGATCCTATTATTGGATTGGATCCAGACAAGTTGATGTCCCAAATTATTTTCCAATAATCCGGCGTTTTCGGTAATCCGGCAGTGCACTGGTCTGGTATCTGTCGGATTACAGAGGTTGTACTGTATAATCATAATGTATAAACCTAAGTTTTATTAAATTATAATTTCTAACATTTCATGTATGGTTAGTCTGCAATGACTCGATAACCGTTTCTTTATTTTCTTTTTCTTCTTCTTCTAGAAGTGCCTCTCAATTACTGGAGGTTGGCTGTTAGCTCTGAATACTTTTGTCGGTCTTGCGCCATCCGGAAAAGCTGTTCCATACTGGTGATCCCGGTCCAGTTTTCCACCCGGGGATTCTTAGCACCCCTGACCCATTAAAGGGCCACCAGGCACTCGGGGGAATGGCTATTTTTGACTTTTCCATTGCTAACTACTAGGGATATATAGTGCAGTAGTCTCCCGTTGCCTTCTGCACCAGACATTTTAGGTCTATTTAGGACCTTGGGCCGCTGAGACCTCTTCAAGCGGTTGCCCAGTTTGGAATGGTTATACCGCCATCGACTCGGTCTTTTGCTATATACTTTTGCTTCCCATTATAATTAGACCAATATGCAAACGGCGATCGAGTACATTCGGGACACGTCCTGTGTCAACAGCAGGTTAATCTAGACTGCATAATTCCACTTTATTCACTACATTTAATAATTATAATTAATATTTATTGTTGAGATTTTTTTTTAAATATGCTGTCACTATGAATTTAAATTTGGAATTTAAACATTTTAATATTTTCTTTTTAAATATGCTAAATGTCAAATTCATTTTTATTTCCGTATTGATCATATTATAAAATATCGGCGTAATGAAAGAGTAATGTCTTTGTCCAAATAATATTTTCATTCTTTCCTGGGTATTACTAAACTATTTTATAAAACTTGTCTCGTTGGTCTTTGGTTCTGAAGTATTCCAAAATTTGAATTATTATCCAATTTTTAGAAAAAGTTGCCTAAAATCAAAGACTTTAGCTTCCATATAAAGTTTATTGGTGGGATGGCGATATGGTCTGCGGAGGATAATTTTTCAGTATATATTTTTGCACCACTTGCAATGGCTCTAGTAGCCTTAAGTAATAAGCGCTTCACATAAAGCATGATAAACGGTTTTTAGCGTTTTGGATCCAGAATATTCCTCAGTTCTTTGGAAACATATCCAAGGATTCGCACCTTCGTACCCATGTTATTTATATGAGTCCCAAGGGATGAAGCCATCCATAAATGAATTGCTTGACAGTCCCTTGAGTGCATACTCACTGAAGAGTGTGGCACTTGAGTTTAACTTGAGTGAGGGTTTTCTAAGGTGTACTTAAGCACTGACTATGAATACCGCTGTATGTAATGTCAAGGTCAGTAACGACGTCTTTATTATTTAAGTACTCGGTACTCAAAAAACCATTATGTCTATTATAATATAATGATAATTGATGATATTTACATATATGGAAACAACAATTTTAGCAAACCTGTGGGCTTAGGCATTGTGCGCAGGTCAACGCTGGTACTGGATGGGAGATGGCCGGTGACACTTGTGACGGCACAATGCGAGATTCTGAAAGTAAGGAATTTAAATAGTTTTTAAATTTAGAAAAAGTAGTGCAAAGTAGGGTAAGGAAAAGTAGTTATTTTGCTCGCGGATATCAACCTCCGTAAGAACTACGCCAACCACCGTATCTATATCCACTCGGATAGCAAGGCAGCTCTTATGGCATTAGCCTCAAATACCATTAATTCAAAGCTAGTGCAAAACTGCGTATCGCTACTGAATTCCCTGGGCGAAAAGAAGAGGTTAATTCTAAAATGGGTTCCCGGCTATGCAGGAATCGAGGGAAATAAAAAGCCGACGAACTTGCTAAGACGGTAGCAAAGGGAACGTTATACGGCCCTGAACCTTGCTGTGGCGTACCAAAAAGCCTTGTAAAACTGATGCTCAAACAAATATGTTTAGAACAATCCATCATCCACTGCAACAACACGCCAAGGTGGAATCATTCCAAAGCGATAATTAAGGCTTACGACCGTAAGACGGCCCGTGAGACTTTATCGCTAAATAGGAACAATCTACGCATACTGGTGAGGGCGCTCACGGGGCATTGTGGCCTGAACAATCACATGTGGCCAGTGGGAAGGGTTATAGCTCTTCTTAATTCCTTACCCACTGAAATAGATATCTTTTGTACATCCCTTTGGCAGCTAAAAAGGCATCTCCCTGCTATCTCATGTTTATCATAATCTGTCTTTTATTTAGTTTTATATTTTTATTTTTTAATTAATTTAGTTATGTAGTCATTTATTTTTAGACTTACACTCCAGCTTTAATATTCAAGGGCGAATTGGATTCATCTGTAATGCCCTTGAATACTATTTGAAACTAATAAATAATAAATAAATGTTCAACCTCAAACTCTGAGATACGAAAATGTGCAGGTTCTGCCAAGGGGCAGAAGAAACTACCCTGCATCTCATGTGCGAGCGTGGCCCGCTGATGCGTAAAAGATACACCCACTTGGGTGGTTATTACCTCCAACCTGAGAAGGTAAAACAATCTGGCGCCAAAAGCCTGTTGCGGTTCTTAAATGACACGAGGCTTAGCGCAGAACTATAGTAGGTGGCGAAAACTATAGATCAGCAATGGTCGCAGTGTTACAAGGCTCATAAAGGCTCATCAAAATTTAAAAAATAGTTTACTCTTCCTTGGCGGAGGCTAAAGCGCAGAGTTTATTAGAAGAGTGACTGAAAAGATACATTAACAAGTGGCTCATGATGAGTAGTAGAAGTGAGTGCGAAAAAATTGTAACTCGCATCCTAACGTAGGCTGTAAAATATTTTGAAAAAAGTTTGAGAAAAGTTGAGCGCGCTGCGTCATCTAGCGGTATATTCGCAATATTTTACCTACCGAAGTTTGGTAGCAAAATCATGGTTGTCCAATTATAGTATGACCTTGAGCAATCTATTATGCTATATGTATGTATAATCAACACCTTAATATGGATACCGGGCCATCAAGGCATACCCGGCAACGAAGAGGCCGACAGACTGGCAAAAGTCGGCACACTGGAATGCCCGGTCTAGCCAGTTGTTAGGGTCCCCTTCGCTGTAGGTAATACAATCATCAGGGACTGCTTGGAGCAGGAACATCGGGCATCCTGGAAAAGGAGCCAAGATTGTCCCTATGATGGAGCAAACAATTCCAAAGAAAACAAGGCCCTACTTGACCTGAGCAAGAAGAACCTTAGAACCACTATCGCTCCCCTCACCGGACACACGACCCTTAGAGCACAACTATTCAACCTTGACTTGACCGAGAGCAAGAACTAGCGAATATGTGGCGAAGAACCTGAAGACAGCATACACATCCTTGGTCGCTGCCCAGGCCTCGCCGCAAAAAGACAAGGTTACTGGGACGAGCCTTTTTCGAACCCAGATCGAAGTGACATCAAGGGCTGGAAACATGCCCCCCACTCCGTTTACTACTATTATTACTACTACTATGTATATCGGATGAGAAATTGGGGCAAATTGTCATGATATCCATACATATTTGTATTAATAAATAATTTACAGTACCTGTTTTCTCTTCCTTGTAGAGTTCGGTGGTGTATTCGGCTGGTTTTGGAGGTCGGACTGGTGGCGGGCTGAAGTTCACCGGTTCATCCGTCGTCTCCACCCATCTCTTCTCCGTCCTCTCGGCTCTCCGCAGCGAGGAGTAGCCTGATGATGGAGGGGATATCGGCTTCAGGGGTGTGCTCCTAGCGAAAATTATGAAAATTAGGAAGTTGCATAGACCGAAGTGGTGCCGAGCAGTTTCGCTTCGGCCTGATAGCCGATTGTTGTTAAACTGCCTAACTCATGGTTCCGCTCCCATTCCACTCCTCGAAGAGGGAACTACGTTGAAAGATCCTATTAACTATGTCTGTTAATTTTATTTTATATAATATGTATTGTAACTATGTAATGAAATGTAATGTAAATACATGTATGTGTATGTAAATGTAAAATGTAAAAAAAGAAAAAAATGTAATTATGAAACGAATAAATAAATGACTCCTTGGGGGATTGGACGGGGATAGAAGCCTTTGATCATTGGATATACTATTAAGTTGGAGCAGAAAAGACGACTATGGTCAATATAACTGCTTGGCTGGTGGATGGATTGGCTTCTGTCTCCATCCACCTCGTTGGAGTAAGAAAATGAAAATGTTGACTATGTCTAGGAGTTAATGGGCCCTTGCTGAGTTGGCTCTAAGACCCATTCTGTTCAGGGTTGGTCACACTCACGGGTCAACACCCATCCGACGGCCTCCTCGCATGAAGTGCGAGCCTGGGTAGGACTCTGGCCTTATGTTTAGTTTCCCCAAAGAATCAATCTTCTGGCGCTCCTGGACGGTCTGCGCTCCGTGCGGCATAAGCCAATCGATTGCGCACTCTGACTAACAGCCGGCGGTTCTGGAAGCAGTACTGTTTCCTATAGAGCGGGGGTGGTTGCGGACCTTACGGCGACTGCTCTTGAAACGACCATCGGCTACCGGATCCTGGGTGAACAGCCGGGCAAAGGATGCCGTGGTCTGCGATAGATTCGGTATACACCGTTTCACCGCTTCGTAAGGGAGAGGTCCGCGCAAGCGACTTCGAACTCGTAACCAATTGAGAGACTGGAGTAATCTGGTCGCAATTGGAAGTAAGGGCGTGAGTGTAAGCCCGCTGGGTAACACTCTTGGCTATCTCGCGGTTAAGGCGTTGGCCTCTTACGGGCATGTGGCGGAGCTTGACGGTGGACTGTTTTGTCCAAGTCTTCTGCGCTCACTCCAGGGAGATAGAACGACTAATCGTTAAAACTTTCTGATGTGACGGGCTCGCCCGCTGTAGTCGACAAGCCTAGTTGTTAACTATGTCTGCAGCTGTGTCCCACTTTGTAGGCAGTTAGAGATTTCCAATTGCTGCGAGGAACACAATATGTTTCTTGATAGTTTAGGCAGGTAAGATTTCAAAATACTTTTAAGTTGTTTTTCAAAATGTTGGTACAAAATCTTGAACATTAAATATGCCAATAGGTAGTTACCGTTTCAATTAAACTTCTACTTTTAGGCACTAATTAGTTATTAACATTAATTATTGAATAAATAAATGATAATAATAATCAGTGTCAACCTACAGAAAAATATTCAGTTTGATCCGATTATTATTAGGAGAAAAGTCGCTGATAGGTTACGCTATCGATTACCAACGTTTTTGAAAGTCATGGAACTCGAAGAAAAAATTGCAAAGCTTACGTTTTCTTGTAGTCAAATGATGAACTGTCCAGGGTATCAGATGTGTAGCCTCCTGAAAGGACAAAATAAAAGACGTTAAATAAAAAAAAAAGAGTGGATGCAAGTACCGATAAAAGTATGCTTTGTGTTTCACGACTCCACTTGGTTAACAGCCACCCCCACTCTATAGGAAACATTACTATTATTAGACTTCATTAATTCAAAGCTACTGCAAAACTGCATATCACTACTGAATTCCCTGGGCGAAAAGAACAGAGTAATTCTAAGATGGGTTCCTGGCCATGCAGGAATCGAGGGAAATGAAAAAGCCGACGAACTTGCTAAGACGGGAGCAAAGGGAACATTATATGGCCCTGAACTTTGCTGTGGCGTACCAAAAAGCCTTGCAAACCTAATGCTCAAACAAATGTGTTTAGAACAATCCGCCAACCACTGGAACAACACGCCAGGGTTGAATCATTCCAAAGCGCTAATCAAGGCTTACGTCCGTAAGACGGCCTGTGAGGCCTTATCGCTAAATAGGAAAAATCTACGCATACTGGTGAGGGCGCTCATGGGGCCTGAACAAACACATGTTCAACCTCAAGCTCAGAGATACGAAAATGTGCAGGTTCTGCCAAGGAGCAGAGGAAACTCCCCAGCACCTCATGTGCGAGTGTGGCCATTACTTCCAACCTGACGAGGTAAAACAATCTGGCGCCAAAAGCTGCTGCGGTTCTTAAATGACACGAGGCTTAGCGCAGAACGCTATAGTAGGTGGCGAACACAATAGATCAGCAATGGTCGCAGTGTTACAAGGCTCATTCTTAGACTCCCTCGGCTGTTAGTCGGAATGCACAATCGATTGGCGAGACTGTGGACTGTGTTGTCCTTAAGTCTGTGTGTAATCAAGTCTTGGCTGAGAGAACGATCTATATATCGTTATAACAGCATGAGGTGTCGGGTTCGCCCGTCGCAGACGACAGCTTTAAAGTGGCCAGTTACCCATTGTCGTCACTCTGTTCTGTAAAGAGAGGTCATAATAGAATAAAATAATAGAAAACTCTTACCTTTATACAACTTCCTCTCCTGATCCCTTTGTAGATCATCCAGTAAGGAATCCAACTCCTCAATGTTCTGGTGCATGTCTTTCTTGGTTGTCGTGCGCACTTTGGAGTAGCCTGTAATTAAGAGAGTGTGGCTTTTATTCACCATCAAATGCACTCTGGAAGATAGTATCGTATGACGGAACAACGGAAGTGGCTAACACTTCCGGATCCCGGTAACCTGCTTGCTGGGACCTATTCAGATGACAGTTCATGTCCCCTCTGTAGTTCGCTGTAGTTCTCTCCTTCAATGTGGCTACGCCGCCTTCTTCGATCTGACGAAAGAGCTGGCTACTAAGTTGGAAAGGTTACAGAACTTCTGTATCTCCTTCTTTTATGGCTTTAAAATATATGACCATATTACGGAGTAATAATAATAATAATAATAATAATTAAACGCTTTATTTGCTTTAACAAAAAGGCGAGCTTATTGCCTAAAAGCAATATCTTACAGCTAACGGAGTACCGAAGTAGACTGCAGTATTATAAATAAAATAAAAACTAAATTTATGATCTTGGCCTTTCCAGAAAAATAATCAACTCTTTCCTAGAAAAAATAACTAAAACATAACTAACATGAGCAAGAAGAACCTTAGAACCAACATCGATCCCCTCACCGGATACACGGCCCTTAGAGCACATCTATTCAACCTTGACTTGACCGAGAGCAAGGGCTGCCGAATATGTGGCAAAGAACCTGAAGATGCAAATTTATATTACAAAAGTATATAAAAATAATTCGTTACCTGGGGTTGTATCTAAGTATGACGATGTGTTGTTGAGATCATTTAGTTCTCCCTCTTCTTTGTAGTAAGAATATGACGAGTTGTTTCCGACAGGTTTTGCAGGAATTGTATATTGCTAGAAAAAGATATAAAAAAGCATAAATAAAATACAAAATGGAGCTGCCATGGAATTCACCGACCAAAAATCGGGCCTATCATAAATAATTATTACACTTCTGGGAGGTGAACGGTGGGTTCCGGACTAACGACCGGCTGTGGTAGGTTTAGGATAGCTGTCTTGCCACATGTGAGCGTTCACCTTACCGCCCATTCACTCCCCCTTCGAAGCCATAGAATTTGAGATGCGGAAATCGCTGTTTTAGATAATTTTTCTAGAAAGGAGTTGAATATTTTCCTGGAGAGACCAAGATCTTTAAAAAGGTGAAACAAAGATTTAGCTCGCAGGCCACGAGCGCCTACTTCCACCGCGTGAAGGTGAACAGTGAAGCCGTTCCGGGTGACGGAATTTGCGAGATCATGGTATTTATTTAATTTTTACTCGTGGTCTTTTTTGGGATATTTGATTCCCATGGAACAGTTAATTCTACGACAAGGACCATCTTCCGAGATAGAGAGTAAAGAGTAAAGACTTTCAGGGAATTTATACTGCTTAGAGACCGAATCGACCTCCATAAGCCAATCTGAAGCTTTCTCGATTAGAGCCAACCCGCACAAACTGTATTGGGGGTTTGGAGGATACTGTGGAACCCTTGTTGGCACGAGCCACTGAGAGGCTAAGTACCTCGCGAATAACAGCAAGGACTTTGTCGTGGCGGTAAGTGTACCGCCCTTGATCCAAGGCCACCTTGCAGCCAGCTAGAATATGTCCAGCTGTGCAAGGGGTGTTGCTACAAAGGGGACATGAACTATCCTAGGCATAATATATCGGCGATATACTCGTATATTCCCAATGTATTAAACATAAATATGACTTCAAATCACGATGTGAAATTTCGTTTGGAATATCTCGTATATAAGCGACACAAATAATATTTAAAGTCCGATATGTTTAAGAAAATACTACATAAATTCCGACAAAATACCATTTGAAATAATACTATTCTAAAAAAAATCCACATGGAAAATACTACAAATATACTACGAATTGGCGCGCAGGGGGAGGTTGGGTTTGTGAGCGGTGAAGGATGGAGGGGGATTACGGGGGTGCTTGTCTACCTGCCGGGAATGTCTCGGAGTGACAACCAATTTTTTATTTTATTTTATTTATCAGAAAACTTACACCGCTTGATACTTATTACTTACTTATATTATGCAAATCTAAATCAACTAACTACACATACCTCAGACATACTAGAATAGACCACACGACCAGCCTGAGATATCGAGAGAGGAATAGAAAGAGAAAGCTGCATATGGCCCCCTTCTATCCTTCTTTAGTATGGCCCCCTTCTTCACGTTCGCGGGACTCACGTAAATATAATATACTGATTGCAAGAATGATAAACGCGCATGCGCGACTAGACAAGGATAGATATGCAGATATCTCTTTCTATTCCGCTTTCGCATTCACTCACAGTCCGCCTTCGTACTCCCGCGGTCTCTTCTAGTATGTCTGTGAGACATAATATTACAGCGCAAGAATAAAATATGAAGAAATAAAATGATCATCAATATGTTGAAAATTAAATAGTCATTATATTATAATAGTCAATAAAATGGGGAAAATTAACCTTATTAGAATTCGTTAGTATCATACAATTCTCTCTCAATACGGTAGCATTTTAATGCCGACCTTGAGGTGACACTAAACCTGGGAACGACCATATCGAATGAACTTTTGTCGAATAGGAACTTTTTGAAAAATATAAGCCTAATTTTTTTTAAGTTTCTAAGCAAATCCACTAGATTCTAGATAAGTAACCAATTTAGCAATTCTTTAGCATTAATTGTTGAATAATTTTTGATGCATTTTTAATCGATAGCTTTAATTGAAAGATCATATATGTTTCTACAACGTTACTTAAACGTGAAAACCTTTAATTGGCTCTCTGTTATATTACTCCGTCTTTTTGTTAAATTATAATTAGCTGTTGGTTTTCCTAAAAATAAATAAATACATAAATTTATAATTTAGACTCGAAAAAGTTGATCATTGCCTTGGACATTCAGGCTTAAATCTGATTTTGGAAACTTTCAGGCCCGATTACTCATACAATGTAAGCGGGGAGTGTGTTTTATAATAATTTCATAATATTGACTGGTTAATTGTCTAGAGCAGCACTTATCCACATTTTTTATTTGGGCCCTAAATTAATTACAATTAATTAAAACGTGAGAGCGCTCTGAGAGTTACGCTAAATATGCTTTACCATTAACACCCTTATACCACCACTGTGAAAAGACAGTTTTACTGTGACAGTGCTGCGGTCGAACGTTTAGTGTCCTACCGCTCGCCGGTTGTGTCTGACGCTTCATCAACGCTGGATTTTTATTGGTCAAACATTACGAAAGTGGTCAGTGATTTTATTGGCCAAACATTACCCCGCCTACTTCTTTGCGGGTCCGCCCATTTCAGTTTTTTTTTATATAGCTTATCGCATTAAAAAACTAAATAGAATAAATAAATAGTAAAAAAAAAAACACTAAAAACACGCTTTTATAAATGATCTTAAATCGTGGTCAAAGTTCATTACAAGACCTTTCTAACAAGTCCAAACACGGCTATGATACGATATTCCATCATGGAATGCTATTGCCTATCTTCCGGCTTCATCATCAGACCTTGAAACCTAATCGCGGTCAAAGTTCATTCCAAGACTTTTCTAACAAGTCCAAATACAGCTGTGATATGATGTTCCATCATGAAGTTCCAGTTCATATCTTCCGACTCCATCATCAGATCAGTTCGACAGTACCATATTATTGTATTGTCATCAGAACTACATACAGCTGCCAATTTTCATGATGCTACGATCCTTGGAAGATGGTTAAATTAGTTACCTTAGATTCCATTACAAAGTTACATACAGGTCGACCTAATAGAAGCGTGTTAAAAACATAGATAGGTAGGTACCTCGACTGTGTGTAGATCCTTTTTGTTGTATTTGCCTCCACCCGGTATCCTTTCCTCCTTGAATTCATAATGGTACTGGGTGTCCCCACCTAGATAAAAAATAAATTAACAAAAGTTGACTAATATAATTGATTATATAGGGCAGTGGCGGTTCCGTTACACAAGCCGAAAAGCCCGGCTTGCCTTTAACCCCTCAAATGAATGGCGATTAGCTCGGGTTGCCTACGGCAAAATGTTTATAAATTTATATTTACATTTACATTTACATTTACATAGAGCGGGGTTTACTATAGAGCTATAGCATTACTATAGAGCGGATTACTATAAAGCGGCGCACATTTACATTTATATTTACATTTATATAAATTTATATACATTTTGTATACATTTTGCCAAGGCATCCCTTAAGGGACGCCTCACATTTGAGGGGTTAAAAGTATCTCTAAACTAATAAATGAATTTGCGAGCGCCTATTGCTATCTAGCGGGCACAGATCGCTCCACGCGACAAAACAGCTTATCGACAGGCAACAATTCGCTGCAATTTTACCGAGTTGAGTTGAGCTAGTCATCTCGCTCGCACACATGGGCTTGCAACGGGGCTTTCAAAATCAGTGGTCCTCTCATTCTAACCTGTGGCAAATTACGCAAAACAATATATGCAATAAATAAATACAAACGGAGCTGCCATGGAATTCACCGACCGGAGTCGGGCCCATCATAATACTATTTTTTACACTTCTGGGGGGTGAGCAGTGGATTCCGGACTTACGAACCGGCTGTGGTAGGTTTAGGACAGCTGTCTTGCCACATGTGAGCGTTCACCTTGCCACCCATTCACTCCCCCTTCGAAGCCAAAGAATTTGAGATGCGCAAATCGCAGTTTTAGATAATTTTTCTAAGAAAGAGTTGATTATTTTTCTGGAAAGGCCAAGATCTTTAAAGAGGTGAAATAGAGATTTAGCTGGCAGGCCACGAGCGCCAACTTCCACCGCGTGAAGGTGAACAGTGAAGCCGTTCCGGGTTACGGCATTTGCAAGATCATGGTATTTATTTAATTTGTACTCGTGGTCTTTTGGGATATTTGATTCCCATGGAACAGTTAATTCTACAATAAGAGCCACCTTCCGAGATAGAGAATAAAGAGTTATATCTGGACGGAGGGCTGTGCATCCGAGACTTTCAGGGAATTTATACTGCTTAGAGACCGAATCAACCTCCAGAATCCAATCTGTAGTTTTCTCGATTATTGAGAAAGGTTTTATAGTTTTGTATTGACGAATAAGCTATACGACTATACGACTTTTGTATTGACGAATAAGCTAGGCTTGCGTTAGCATGAAGTAAAATGTGAGCGTGTTCCGTATTTAGTTCCGTTTGTTGTGAACAAGTGACAGAGCAGATTTTTTATTGTATAATTTCAAATGATTTGTGGTTTTTATTGCCTGATAAACAATGGTGGAAATTGTCCCTTGTGGTAAGTTCAAGTCTTAACTTGATTTCGTGAATCTCGACTATACATAACTAAATTAATGCTAACATTGAACAAGAAAAAAAAACATAAAAATATAAAACTAAATAAAATATAGATTATGATAAACATGAGATAGCAGGGAGTTGCCTTTTTAGCTGCCAAAGGGATATACAAAAGATATTGAGAAGAGCTATAGCCCTTCCCACTGGCCTGTCTACAAAAATATGTGTACGGTGGTACGGCACATTAAACAATAGATGCGATCTCCTCGCTGTGTAATTTACCGGTACGTACAATTCAAACTTACATAGTATTTCCGGCAAATAAATAGTTCCTTGAATTAGTTTATATGCAAATATAATTAGTGAAATATATGGACGCGTTTCAAGACTGTTGTATCCTGCCATTCCTAGCACAAAATCGGACGGAAATAAGTATGGATAAATATTGTATTTTCTGTAATAAATATATCTTAAAATTTTTCTTTGAATACGCTCTACCATCTGAATGTATTTGTTTTCACTTGTACACCAGATGACCGAGTTATGTTCAAGTATGCTACGGACTAAACAATTATATAGTAGAAACATTACATGAATATTATTAAACTGTTTGCATATGCGAATAACAAAACCGACCATTTTGCTAGCACGATTGCAAATATTTGTAATGTGTGCACGGAAGTTCAACAAGTTCAACAAGTTCAACAAGACATCCTCAAGTAAGTGAGGTCAGTCGTAGAGTCTTTGCAAGTCTCCATTCTTTTAAACGGGTTCAGAATCTCTTACCTCTTTATATTAAACGCTAAATGGCACAATCTTTTCTTTTACCGCTAGTTAACTACGCTGATGTGGCCTACCTAGATGCGAATGAAGAAGTAATCGATAAGCTAGATAGGATTCAAAACGCGTGTATTCGCCTTGTTTATTCTCTGAAGAAGTTTGATCACATATCAAACTTTCGCATGCAAATAGAGTGGCTTTCCATCAGACGATGTCGGGATTTTCATATAGGTACTCGCCCTATTCTTCCGCGGTCTACAGTCAAACTGTCCTAATTTGTATAATCTCTTCTCTCCGCTTTCACCCCATGACCTTCCATTGCGCTCTCAGGAAAATCTATTACTGACTATACCTCAGCATTCATCAACTTTCATGTCTAGGTCTTTCGCAGTGCAGGCTCTCTGGAATACAGTGACGCAGTGACTCTGGAATTCCGTGTCTTTACCGATAAGACAACGTGAAAACCTGAGCGGGTTTAAAAAATCTTTAAGGAGACATTTCCTCAACTCATGAATACCCCCTCTCCTCTCATCTCCTTTGCTTGTCCTTATATTCCACTCCTCCCTTCAATATCTAGTTGGCATACGTTACTAATTACTGTTTTATATTTTAAACGATGATGACTATTATGTAAATGTATTCATTATTACTTGTAAACCAATTTGCCCACATAAACACAATAACGCTGGCGGTATGGCCCGAAGATATTGCCACTTGGCAATAGGCCCACCACGTTGTACCTTTTTGTATGTGCAATAAAGCTTTTCAAACATAATAAATATTATAAATAGGATAGAAAACGAATTTACCGCGTGAAATTTGTAGGACCCGACGTTTCGGTGACGTTGCAGCCGCCGTTGTCTAGGGTAGACTGAAGAGCTGTCAGTCCGTTGTTTTGCGGGTAGGCCGCAAACCGCTGCCGCCACTGCATTTAGGTTATAACGGTGGTGGGGGGCGGGCTCGGAGCGCGGGAATTTTGAAAATCCGTCTTGCACACAACACTCACTGTATCCTGTTTTACGTCTTTGCGTTCGGCGTTCGGCGGCGGGAACATTTTAAGAAGAGGGTTACATGTAGAAGAGAGTTTGTAGCCGTCGTCTCTATTGAAGTTCGGAGTTCTTCTTATTTCAATGGCTTCCCGGATCATGGGAGGAAAGTAGAATTGTTCCTTGGATAGAACAATGGGATTTTGAAACTGCATCCAGTGGTTACTTCCGCTATCCAATATATGTTCGCAGATCGCCGATTTTCTCGCTGAACGTTTTTAACAGCTTTGATGTGTTCTGTCAGTCGCGTGGCTATGGGCCATTTGGCCGTAACGGACTGACAGCTCTTCAGTCTACCCTAGACAACGGCGGCTGCAACGTCACCAAAACGTCGGGTCCTACAAATTTCACGCGGTAAATTCGTTTTCTATCCTATTTATAATGTCAAACAACCGCGATAGTCTTCGATTTTACATAATAAATTTGTTTCTCTTCAGTAAATACTTGCATCTCAAGCTGTAAATACTTGCATATTAACAAGTAAATATATAAAAAAATCAAAATATAATTAGGTATATCTTACTTTGTTTTCCTAAACTGCCAAACTTTCCTCCGGGTAGATGTTCAGATTTGATCATATCTGTGAAAAAATATTTTAGTTAAAATTTTGTTTAATCAGCATCTATTTCATCTAAAACTTCAGCCAAGAAACGAACCACGCCGCCCGAGGTTGCAATGGAACCTTACTGGGTTCATCTGCCGGCTAAGAGAGAGCGCTCATCGATTTTATTTATGACAGAGATGAAATCAGTCTTGGCTACTTGCCGGGAAAGTCTTGGGGTGACACAATCACTTTCTTCTTCTTTTTTAAAAAAGGGACATTGTAAAGTTTTTAAAATGTTAATGTTACTCTCTAACTATTATGTAGTATGTCCTCTCTTGTCTAGTATTTTAAATTGTAAATAATATTATTAAATAGTTGTAAATATTATTATTGTATTGTAATATTATTTATTAGTACATATCTTTTTATATTAGGGGGGGCTTGTTTTCAGTCCTTGATTTCACTTGGATCTATAAGATCTTTTGTAACTAGCCACTTTGTGGTTGGGTTCGTGGTCTGCTAGTGGCCCGGTACTGCTTACCAGTCCATGCAGATCACTGACCTTCAAGTTGGGCAGATCGCTGGGTTCGAGAAAGGCTCGTCCCAGTAAACTGTGTCTTTTGTGGCGAGGCCTGGTCAGCGATCAACGGTGTTTATGCTGTCTTCAGGTTCTTCGCCACATATTCGGCAGTCCTTGCTCTCGGTCAAGCCAAGGTTGAATAGGTGTGCTCTAAGGGTCGTGTTTCCGGTGAGGAGACCGATAGTGGTTCTAAGGTTCTCCTTGCTCATGTCAAGTAGGGCCTTGGTTTTCTTTGGAAGTGGTTGTTCCATCGTGACTTTTGCCTGGTGATATCCTTGGCTCTGTTTCCAGGATGCCCGATGTTCCTGCTCCAAGCAGTCCCTGATGATTTTCTTACCTATAGCGAAGGGTACCTACTCTAACAACTGGCTCCACCGGACATTCCAGTGTGCCCAGTTTTGCCAGTCTGTCGGCCTCTTCATTGCCGGGTATGCCTTGATGGCCCGGTATCCATATTAAGGTCATTTTGTTGAGCTCTTGCATGCATTCCCAGACCAGGATGGTTTGACATCCCTCGCTTCCACTCGCTGAAACACTTCAGTCTGTATGCTGTAAGTCTGGCGGATTGAATTATGAGCTTGTCCAGAGGCGGGCAGCAGAGTGCCACCTCTAATCCCTCTGTTGGGGAGGTCTTCATGACCCCAGTTGCAGCCCTCAGGTAGTTAGTTAACTTGAAGGCTTTTCAGCGTGTTTTTTGTCTCGAGCATTTTCACCCTGGACCACCAGACTATTGTAGCATAAGTTAGTCTAGGCAGCAGTACTACCC
Organism: Micropterix aruncella; assembly: GCA_944548615.1. Classification (NCBI taxonomy): domain Eukaryota; kingdom Metazoa; phylum Arthropoda; class Insecta; order Lepidoptera; family Micropterigidae; genus Micropterix; species Micropterix aruncella. Next base: position 17,226,897 of record OX155976.1, read on the forward strand.
CGTAGAGCAATGGCCCTCAAAGTTATTTCGTCTACCGCCCACTTTGAAAATAAATTATTTTTCAGCCCCCCATTTTTTTTTACTTTACAACATCTTAAAAACTACAATGGCATTCATTACTTTAATTCTAAACGAGACTTTTTTACCAGTGGAAGCAATTAAAACCCAACTTTATAATATTAAGACTAATTAAGAGTATCCTTTATTCAAATTAAAACACACATAATCAATTTTAATGTTAAAACTAACCTAATGTGAAGGATTCATCCTTCATCTTCATTAACTGATAAGAAGATTCATCTGATGATTGTTAACAAGTTTGTTATCAGGTTCGAATTTACTCAAACACAGGCGCAAGTCGCCGCATTCAGTAACATGCAAACGATTTCTCTTTTTAGTAAGCAACGTTGCCACAACACTAAATCCACGTTCACACAAATATGACGATGATGGGAATGCTATCATAAATCATTGAACGATCGACCACAATCCGGGGTATAATTGCGGGATTTGCTTTTGTAGCCAAAATTCTTGGTAGCCATTTTTGAATTTGATTTTTATTTCCTCGTTCGTTGTCAGTTCTATAAATTCAGGTACAGGTAGTGGGCCCGATTGCGTTTCTTTGTGAACTAAAACTAATATTAGTCCAAGCGAACGAGACAGAGCAATACGTTAGTGCGGAATATGAAACGAACGATCGTCGATAAATACTACCCATCGAACTTATACTCGTCCGAATCAATTCGGGTATATTTCGCGGGCAGTTTTAATGCGAAAAAGTGACAACCGCTCATCTCACATTCCGCTCTAGCGTATTGCCCTGTCTCGTTCACACGGACTAATTTCCGATTTTAGTTCACGAAGAAACGCAATCGAGCCCAGTATTTATCGACGATCGTTCGTTTTATATTCCGCTCCGTATTGCTCTGTCTGGTTCGCTTGGACTAATCTTGAGGTGTCGACTACAACGGGCGAGCCCGTCACCACAGGGAGTTTTAACGATTAGTCGTTCTATCTCCCTGGAGTGAGCGTAGAAGACTTTGGACAAAACAATCCGACGTCTAGCTACGCCACAACCCGCAAGAGACCAACGCCTTACCGCGAGATAGCCAGGAATGCTACCTGGCGGGCGACACTCGCGCCCTTGCTACCAATTGTGACCAGATTTCTCCGGTCTCTCGATTGGTTCCGAGTTCGAGGTCGCTTGCGCGGTCCTCTCCCTTACGAAGCGGTGAAACGGAGAATTACGAATCTATCGCGGACCATGGCGTCCTTTGCCCGCCTCTGACCCGGGATCGGATGGCCAATGGTCATTTCAAGAGCAGTCGCCGTAAGGTACGCAACCACCCCCGCTCTATAGGAAACAATACAGCTTCCAGACTCCCCCGACTGTTAGTCGGGAGCTAACGGGCCCTGGGGAGCTAACGGGCCCATGATGAGGTGGCCACGATGACCCATGTGTTCAGGGTCGGTCATTTTCACGGGTCAACACCCATCCGATGGCCTCCACGCATGGGGTGCGAACCTGGGTAGGACACTGGGTCAACCAGTCTCCCCTGGGAATCAAACCTCTGGCGCTCCTGGACGGTCTGCGCACCGAGCGGCGCAAGCCAATCGATTGTGCTCTCCAACTAACAGTCGGGGGAGTCTGGGAACTGTATTGTTTCCTATAGAGCGGGGGTGGTTGCCTACCTTAGGGCGACTGCTCTTGAAATGACCATTGGCCATCCGATCCCGGTTCAGAGTCGGACAAAGGACGCCTTGGTCCGCGATAGATTCAGTGTACCACTTCGTAAGGGAGAGGACCGCGCAAGCGACCTCGAACTCGGAACCAATCGAGAGACCGGAGAAATCTGGTCACAATTGGAAGCAAGGGCGCGAGTGTCGGCCCGCCAGGTAACATTACTGGCTATCTCGCGGTAAAGGCGTAGGTCTCTTGCGGGTTGTAGCGTAGCTAGACGTCGGATTTGTAATGTCCAAAGTCTTCTACGTTCACTGCACGGTCGATAGAACGATGAATCGTTAAAACGTCCTGCGGTGACGGGTTCGCCCGTTGTGGTTGACATCTCAATATGTTAGTCAGAGTGCACAATCGATTGGCAAGCGCCGCACGGTGCGCAGACCGTCCAGGAGCGCCAGAGGTTTGATTCCCAGGGGAAACTGACCAGGGCCAGAGTCCTACCCAGGCTCGCACCCCGTGCGTGGAGGCCGTCGGATGGGTGTTGACCCGTGAGTGTGACCGACCCTGAACACATGGGTCTTCGTGGCCAACCCATCATGGGCCCGTTAGCTCCCATGGGCCGCTCATCATGGGCCGCTTGGACTAATATTAGTTTTAGTTCACAAAGAAACGCAATCGGGCCCACTGTCCTCACTTCGGAAATAAAAATGAGCGTTCACAATGCTTTTCCTCTGCCGAGAACGTGATAAATACTGGCTAACACAGCTGACTTTTTATTGTGTTCTAAAAAACAAAAACTGATTTCGTTCTTTCTTTTTTAATAATACATATTGTTTCTTTCTTTTCTCACATATAACTTTATTTATATTATTTAATCGAATTTTATATTATATAATGGAATTGCATTTTATTTATTATATATTTTTAATATTTTTTTATTATTATTATTTTTTATTTTATTCTGAAGACCACAGTTTAGGGCAATTTACTGTCAATAGCTTTTTACTAAAACTTGTACATTTGTAGGCAACCAAGCAATCAAGCAAACTTGATTGTAATATTGGAGTCCTGTCCACCCTAGAACGGGCTCGTCCCAGTTGGGTGACAGAAACAAATAAGCAAAAGGTTAAGGTTTTGCCATTCGATTCCTGTTGTTTTTGTAAGCTAATCAATGTTTTATAGTAATAAATTCTTAAATAAATAAATAAATAAATAAATAAATAAACAAATCCATCCAAATCAATTACTTTTAACAAAAATATATAATGAAATGAAATAAATGAAATACAAACGGAGCTGCCATGGAATTCACCGACCAAAAATCGGGCCCATCATATATAATTATTATACTTCTGGGAGGTGAAGGGTGGATTCCGGACTAACGACCGGCTGTGGTAGGTTTAGGACAGCTGTCTTGCCACATGTGAGCGGCCACCTTACCACCCATTCACTCCCCTTTCGAAGCCATAGAATTTGAGATGCAGAAATCGCGGTTTTAGATAATTTTTCTAGAAAGGAGTTGATTATTTTTCTGGAGAGACCAACATCTTTAAAAAGGTGAAACAAATATTTAGCTGGCAGGCCACGAGCGCCAACTTCCACCGCGTGAAGGTGAACAGTGAAGCCGTTCCGGGTGACGGCATTTGCGAGGTCATGGTATTTATTTAATTTGTACTCGTGGTCTTTTGGGATATTTGATTCCCATGGAACAGTTAATTCTACGATAAGGACCATATTCCGAGATAGAGAGTAAAGAGTTATATCTGGACGCAGGGCTGTGCATCCGAGACTTTCAGGGAATTTATACTGCTTAGAGACCGAATCGACCTCCATAATCCAATCTGAAGCTTTCTCGATTATTGAGAAAGGTTTTGCCGTGAGATGTTTCTTGCCTTTAGAGCCAACCCGCATAAACTGTATTGGGGGTTTGGAGGATACTGTGGAACCCTCGTTGGCACGAGCCACTGAGAGGCTAAGTACCTCGCGAATAACAGCAAGGACTTTGTCGTGGCAGTAAGTGTACCGTCCTTGATCCAAGGCCACCTTGCAGCCAGCTAGAATATGTCTAGATGTGCAAGGGGTGTTGCAAGGGGGGTGCAAGGGGTGTTGTAAGGGGGGTGAAAGGGGTGTTGTCGTACAAAACTAATTTACTATGGGGTCTTTACCTATGAAGTTGCTGTTCTATAAAGGAAATTTAAAGCCAAACACATTGTATGAAAATATATATTTAATTATTAGAAATATTGACCCCTATTATCTATACAGATTTGTCATTTTGATGGGAGTTGCTTAATTCCTCTGCTGTAAAACTCTCGTGGACAGGAACCAATGAATGCTTTGAGAACGTTTTTCTCCGACTCTTCAAAGTTGTTTTTTTTCCATTGTTGAAAGTCATCTAAATTCAAAAAAAAAAAAATACGTGTGGCACTCGGGGACTGCCGCGGTAAAGCTATTGCATAGCATTTTTAACAACTTATGCAATTATAATTATTTATTTATTTTATTTATTTCTGATATCAGATAACTGCGCTCTATCGGAAAATGTTGAAATTATTCTGAATCATTTGCGGCTGCGGTGGCAAATGATTCGGAATAATTTAAACGTCTTCCGATAGAGCGCCGCGCACGAATTTTTATTCGATTAAGCAAAAAAATCGCAAATAAAAAGATAGATAATTAAATTATCATCAAAATGGTGCAGGTTTCATAATAATACGCCAGATAGTATTTGCGTAGTAGTCGTTTTGGTGTTCGGTTAGACCTAATTTCACAAATTAATTACACTATGTAATATAAACAAAATTTAAAATATTGACAGCTAAGAATATTAGGAAAATGTTCTTGTTTAACATATATTTTTTTCGAATCGTAAGCAGTACTCGTTTAGACGTAATTATCAGTTTAAAATCATTAATTTTCGTTATGAAATTTCTTCATTCGCTCGCCGCGCTGGCCTAGGCCCGCGATAAAAGCTATGCAATAGCTTAAAAACAAAATCTATTGGGGCAATTCTGGATTGTACGGTGGGTGACCAAGAGTCTCCAGCCGCAAGTCCTGCAACTTTCGACTGTTTGCAGTGAAATCTGTGGTTATACGTTATCATTCAGAAATAGTGGCGAGCTTCTCCATCATTGTTTGCAGTTCTTAGCAGTACACCTGTACGGTAACTGTATAGCCAAACTGCAAGAAGCTGTAATAGAAAACATGTGCTCAGGGTGTCATATTTGAAAATATTGTAAATTTTCAACTTTAGCATGGTTGCACAAACGAAAATATTGGAGCAAAAAAAAACGACGGAAAGACAAATAAATAGCTGATCCTTAAAAATGAATAACGTAGCCCTAAATTAAAATTTATTTGAATTAGAAATTCTAATTCAAACCCAAGTTCAAAGTTCAAAATGGCCAGTGTGCAAAAACAGCAATTACACAGGTAAGGACCCAATAGTAAAATCGTTTAAAACAAGATGTATGCTAGACAGCACCTCGCAGAAACTGCAATTAATGCAGACATTCACTCGCATCATACCCGCGGTAGCTCCCTTTTATGCGTACCCCGAATACGACTGGCAAAAGTACAGAAAAGCTACTTGTACCTAAGCATTAAATTCTATAATCTACTCCCTACAAAATTTAAACAGCTGGAGGACATAACATTAAAAAAATCGGTTGTGTCACCCCAAGACTTTCCTGACTAGTATCCGGGGAGGTGCGAAAAAACAGCGACATTTTTTACTCTGGTACCCCAAATTTGTATGGCAGGTACCCCAAACGTTGGTCGTAAGTACCCCAAAAACTAATAGGTTCTTCCGATGGTTAACAGAAGCTTCTATGCCAAATTTTAACTTAGACAGATTAAGCGTCTGGGCGCTATCGCGGAAACAATTTTTTCGCCGGGAACCCCAAATTTGTATGGGAGGTACCACAACCGTAGGGCGTAGGGACTCCAAAAACTAATGGGTTCCTCCGACGGTTAACAGAAGCTTATATACCAAATTTCAGCTCAATCCGATTAAGCGTCTGGGCGCTATCGTGGAAGAATACATACATACAGACAGACATACAGACATACAGACATACATACAGACAGAGATCGGTCTGGAAATAGTCTCAATCGTCTCAGGGAGTCTCAAAATATATATTCCCATCTTCATCTCAAAATTTTTTTTTAGCGCGATTACAATACTTTCCTTTCCGATAGGTCGTCAGGAAAGTAAAAAACATCAAGGAGATGCTGATAGGCCACCCTTTCTATAATCTGGCCGAATTTGAGGGCCATGATTTTTCAAATATTGTGCCCATTTAAATTACTTAAAAAGTAGAGCCTTATTGTCTGATTATTATATATGGTCTTATATCTGTACTTTTAGTTTAAAATGCATAACGTAGATTTAATTTGATTATTTAACATTTTACTGACGATTTCAATATTACGATGAATAATTTTACTACGCATCTTTTCGAATTACTAACTAGGTACCTCAAATATTAGGCTTCTATTTTGATTATTTATATTTCTAGACAATCTAGTATTTAATTCTTGACTACCTATGTATGTTCAGTAAAGAGTACCTAGTAACGAGACTTACTACCTAACCCAATTATTTTGACACGTCCAAGAGCGGTCTTTAGCCGTCAATTGGACACGATGAAAATGTAAAATGTAAAATGATGAATAAAACGTTGTCATTATTAAAAACTTACCAAATTGTTCATCTCCATATGGTACGGCTCCTTTGGTAGAATATTCTTTGTATTCCCTGTGTTTACTATATGACTTTTGAGCCATATTGACCTAGAATTCTAGACCTGTAACAATTTAAAAATATGCATTAGCGATATCCAAATATCTTTATATTCGACAGGAGCGTAAAATATATCTATCAAATATTTTAGATATAGGAGTAAGGGGGAATACTAATAAGTAACGGGAGAGTGTTGTCAACTATAACGAGCGAACCCGCCACTCTAGAAAGGTATAAAGATATTGATCTTTCTTTCGGGAGCTAATGGGCCGAGTGCAGTCGAGCCACTATGCCCCATGTGTTATGATCGGCCTAACTCACAGGTCAACACCTATTCGGTAGCCTCCACGCAGAAGTGGAAGCCCGGGTAGGGATCTGTGCCTGAGTGCTATTTCCCCTGAAAATCGCCCTTCGGGCACTCCTGGACGGTTTACGTACCATGCGGCGTCAGTCAATCGACTGTGCATTCCGACTGATAAGTGGAAACTGGAAGCGGCTTTGTGTCCTATAAAGTGGGGATGGTTGTTAACTTTGAGGCAACTACTCTTGAAACGATCATTCGGCTACCCGATACCGGGTGAAGAGCCGGGCAAAGGACGCTGTGGTCCGCGATAGATTCGGTAGACACCGAATCACCGCCACACTAGGGAGAGGACCGCGCAAGCGACCTTGAACCCGTAACCAGTCGGACGGCCGGAGAAATCTGGCTGTAACTGGAAGTAAGGGCGCGAGTGTCGGGCCGCTGGGTGCGAACCCGGTTTCTCGCGGTACGGCGTTTGTTTCTTACGGGCGAGTGGCGTAGCTAGACAGTGGACTGTTTCGTCCCGTCTTCTACTCTCACCTGACGGGAGACAGAATGATGAATTGTCGTTAAAACTTCCTGAGGTGACGGGTTCGCCAGTTGTAGTTGACAACTCTAGTTTTCCCGCTGAGAAATTAAATTCTTCGGATAGCAAATACTGCAGAAGATAGACTTTTACATAGACTATTGATGTGAGCTTCCGAATTTAGATTATGATTTTGTGTCTATGACAACATCAATGGATGTATTGTTGACACGATTTATAGGCTCACCTCGACAGCCGAATTCAATTCCTACTGATTTCGAAGCATTTATTATTAAACTAGCTGCGCCCCGCGGTTTCACCCGCGTGGTGCAGCTAGTTTAGCTGAAAATTGATATAATGATGATAGAAAACTATATATCTTTATAAATTATAGCCTATGTGTTATTCTGATGTGTGTGAGCTATATTATTGTAAAGTTTCATTAAAATCCATTCAGTAGTTTTTGCGAGAAAGAGTAACAAACATCCATACATACATTCTTACAAACTTTCGCGTTTATAATATTAGTAGGATATTAGGATTGTTATCTCGGAACCATTTAGTTGCTAGTTGTAAACAGTCTTCAATTGTATCAGAGTAAGCATTTATATTTCTATCTTTTACTAAAACGCTACTATCGTCTGCATAAATGATTATTTTTACTGGTAATACCGCTTCAGTAATATCATTTAAAAGAGTATGGACAATGGCGACCCTAAAATAGATCCCTGAGGTACTCCACGTGTGACATATCTCCCCTTGGCCTATACTTTTCCTATGTCATATATAAAAAGATATTGTCAAACTATACTGCAGTTATTATTATTGTTATTATTATTATTTATTCCGGACAGGCAGCTTTGCTTATACGTCCAATCAGATCTTGTAAAGCTAAACAATATTAACAATATTATATATACAATAATAAGAGGTTTTAGGTACAAATCGAGTCTGTTTTTAAATTGATTGATAGAGCTTGCACTAATCACTTCAAATGGTAGTTTATTCCACATGTCCACCACTCTATTTGGCAAAACGTTCTTAAGAGGATTAGATTTAAATTTTGTACAGTTGAGTTTTTTGTTGTGACCTCGAAGATTTGTGTTGACGTTGAATTTGTAAATATTCTTCAGTGCAGGTACATCGTAATAGTGTGTTAGAATTGTATATGTCTCAATCAGGTCCCCTCTTGGCTCTTTGTCTTCTTTGATTGAGTGTAGTAATTCCAAGTAATTTCAAGCGATCTTCATAATTCTTATATTATTATAATTCATAATTACTATACTTAAGGTTTAATACTTTATTCATTTCATTTTTGTACATTTAGCCCCATTGTTATCAATGTTTTAAGTAACTCGGAAAAATTGAACACCGAAATGCAGCTAATGTTCATTGCCCACCTAACTAGGACTAAACTGTCCCGTATCTAGGCGGGTCAGAGTAATTAAAATAAGTAATACAACTTATGTAACAATTAGCCTAATTAACGTAAAAAAACTTTTTATTTTTATAATTAATGAATGTACTTAATTAGGATTGAATAATATATAATTATAAATAAATAACATTATAATACAAATCCAAACACTAAATTTGTACGAATAATACATTGTAGGTAATACAATATGGCAAATACACATATACGTAAATACGATTTCAATAAATAATAAATGATATATGGTATAAACATATTTGATATACATATGATATATGGCATTATGTGGCCCATGTATTTTAACTTCTTTCTCTTTATGGTCTTCAGTAATTTCAATCCTATGTGCATTCTATACATCCGGGATCACAAATACGTGAGGTATTTTTGCCAAAAAATAATGTATTTTCTTGGTCAACGTACTTCCGTACAAAATTTACAATATTTACAATAGTATATACGTTTGTACGTATATGTGTATTTACGTATACGTAAATACGATTTCAATAAATAATAGATGATATATGGTATAAACATATTTATAATTTAATAAAATATATAAATACAATTATAAAATCACTGCTAAAAAATATGAAATAATATAAATAAAAATATATGATATGATATACTATTAATATATACATAATAATTTATATAAACATACAATATTATTTTTTAATTAAAATAATTATTTTTTAATAATAATTAATTATTTTTAATATTATATTTTTCATACTCTTCCAATCAACCCACGCCGAAATTTGTATTGAAATCCAATACGCAAAACTTTTGATCAGCTCTATTTTTAATACAATGAGCGAATGTGTACGTAAAGTGCTCTTGCTGCTGTTGGGTGCTAAAAATAATCGAAATTTCGCCGAATATTATTGTGCTCTTGGCCCGAATTTCAGGAGATCGCGAATCAAAACAAACCGCATCGCAGAAGTAATCATGTACCTATATACCCATTTGATGTGTTGTTAACGATTCTGTTCTGAAACATTGTATTGCAAGGTAAATGATAGCTTGTAAAAAAACACGATTTCAGCATAACTGCAAATTATTTTTGTCTCGATGGAGCCTGCTGCACGCACGAAAAAAACATGACTCATGCGGCGTTACCTCGCTCTGAGGCGTTCCATTTATTAAATTTATTATTCAATATAAATGCTGCCATCTACCGGTTGCGACAAGAATTATTTACTAACCTCAGTCTAAAATAGTACGAATGAAAATCACTAGATTGATTTAAATTCTAGACATAATTTTATATGTATTCTTGATATACGGAATGTTATTACTGAACGGACAATTTTCTTTTGGGTACAACGAGGTGCAACGAAGTAAGCAACTTTTATTAAAAAAAAAAAAAGTATGAAAAGCTATCATTACGATGCGCTATCTAGCGGTTGGTAAAATGTCGCTGATATTGTTTATTTACGACGTATTACCTACCGCTAGATGGCGCAGCGTTCTCAAACGCTTCTCAAACCGTTATTTAACAGTTTGAGATTTCAAACTTTGAAATTTAAAAAAAACAATAAACTTTAAACAATAAACAATTATGCAATTATACTGCTATACAATAATACATTTACATGTTGTAGTCAAATCGGTGAGTATAAAAAGCATATATTTTTGGGTGTTTGTAATAAACAATATCAGAATCTTAAATGAAACTGCTTCAAATGCAACCATGACGTTGTCACGTTCAACTGTCGTCAGTAAACCGACTTTACAAACAACCGATTTTTTTTAATTGATTTTAGTATCAAATATTGAAATTGAAATAATAATGATTTTAACATCGGAAAGTATTAGAGGCTCTCTAGACGATCAAGCATGCTTGTCAAGCGTTGCGTCACGGGCTGGGCAGGGATCATAAACGGCAAGATACATGCAAATATTTTTTTGTATTATTTACTAAAAATGCCTAATTTTATAGTTTTATACCAGGGAGGCACGTCATTCATCAATCAATTACGTCTAATTAACGTGACTCCCTGGTATAAACTACAAAATTAGGCATTGGTAAACATTTAAAAAAAATATTTGCATTATTCCTGCGGTTTACTATCCTGCCAGGAGCGGACCGTGCGTTTGTGGGGCCCGGGCTAATATTACTTGGGGGCCTGCCTAATTAATCAACTAATTGCCATTTTGCCAAAAAACTGTTTTCGATAATGATGTCTAGGTCACTAGGTACACAATATATAAAAAAAGAGTACAAGACAATATTTTATTTGTTTAATATGACAGACACACAAACACAACTGATACACACAAACATTTAACTTTTCACTAAAATAGACAAAACAACATTAATACTAATTGTAATAATATCGTAATTAGTAGCTTAATTAAGCAAGTAGTAATATTATTTGTAAAACTAGTTAATATAAGAAAATTTTAAACAAACATTCATTACTATTTACCTATTGACAAGGCACTAGCCTCGGTAGGAACTCAACTGCTATAGGTAGCTAAAAATGTATACGGCATAAACTTAATCAAAATCGTAAATATGCTAGCTTACGTGTAATACACACAACTAAACTATCGAATATTTAATTGAATATTTGTGTAATGTCTTTCCTTGAAATTTATTTTAGTTGGTGGCGTAGCAACGCGCGCAGATACAGCTAGTAATATTATAAAGAAGTAATGTTTGTAAGTTTGTATATAGGGGGTAATCTCCGAAACTACTTATCCGATTTCAAAAATTCTTTAACTAATGTGAAGCTTCATTATCGACGAATGGTAAAAGCTATATTTTAATGCGATAAATATTGGTTTTTAATTATAAATCCCGATATTTGTAAATCAAGTCGGAAAAATGACCTGGTGTTTTATCGGCGTGCGCTGACGAAACGGTTTGATATATATTTGAAACATTGATTTTATATGGTATTAGATTGCTCAATACAGTAGTACGTTATGGCAACTGGAATTTTATTGTGAAACGCAACGTGTAGATGGAACTCATAGTTCCAAACATTGATTGATCTTCTCTTATGCTCAATATACAATATATAGCGTTCTAATCACGCATATATACGTTATCATAGGTATCTTAAAATAAAAAATAATGCAATAACAAACGAAGTTTTAAATCATAGCTCTTATTATTTTAATATTATTTACGTAAATATGCCAATTTCAATTTGAAATACAGTTTCAATTTATAATAATTAGGCGTTTTAACTATATGTACTTCTATACTAATATTATTTATTTATTTATGAATTAATTACTATAAAACATTGATTTGCTTACAAAAATAACAGAAACCGAATGGCAAAACCTTAATCTTTTGCTTATTTGATTCTGTCACCCAACTGGGACTAGCCCGTTCTAGGGTGGACAGGACTCTAATATTACAATCAAGTTTCCTTGATTGCTTGATTGCTTACATATGTACAAGTTTTAGTAAAAAGCTAATAACACTAAATTGCCCTAAAATGTGGTCTTCAAAAAAAAAGTAAAATAATAATTATAATAATAAAAAATATTGAAAGATAATATAATAAATAAAATGCAATTCCATTATATAATCGGCAATAATATAAAATTCAATTAAATAAAATAAATAAAATTATATGTGAGAAAAGAAAGAAACAGTAAGGATTTAATATGAAAATATCTAGTCAAAAAAAAGTACAAATCTTTGTCAAAATAATATATAACAACAAAGTCAAATAATTTTTGGTAGTTAGTTCAATGTTAAAATGTATTGAACATACATGTTTAAAACTATGTTTAAATTTGTGCACCTAAGTTTTATTAAACTATTATTTCTAACATTTGATGTATGGTTAGTCTGTCATGATTCGATAACCATTTCTTTAATTTATTTTTGAATTCCCTCAATGTCAAATTCATTTTTATTTCCACATTGATCAGATTGTGAAATCTCGGCGCAATGAAAGAGTAATGTCTTTGTCCAAATGATGTTTTCATTCTGGGTATTATAAGGCTATTTTGAATAACTTGTCTCGTTGGTCTTTGGTTCTGAATTATTCCTAGATTTGAGTTATTGTCCAAAAATAGCCTTAAGAGGGAAGTTTTTAGAAATTAGTTGCCTAAAATCAAAGACATTAGCTTCTTTATAAAGTTCATTAGTGGGATGGCGATATGGTCTACGTAAAATAATTCTTAATATAAATTTATGCGCAACTTGCAATGGCTCTAGCAGGGTTTTACCACAGTCACCCCATCCAATTATGCCGTAAGTAATAAGCGATTCACATAAAGCATAATAAACAGTTTTTAGTGTTTTGGAATCCAGAATATTCCTCAATTACAAAGAAGTAATATCTGTAAGTTTAGATGTAGGGGGTGATATCCGAAACTACTCATCCGATTTCAAAAAATCTTACACTAACGGAAAGCTATAGGCTATATTTTATTTATATTATATTTTATTATATTATCTATATTATATTTTATTTATATTATCTATATTATATTTTATCGACGAGTGCTATAGGCTATATTTTATGGCGATAAATATTGGTTTTCAATACGAAATCACGATATTTGTAAATCTTCTGAGAAAAATGAGCTGTTTTATCATTTTTATAAGTGAAAATAAGCTCATTTTGTAAATATGTAAATTTTAAATGAAATAAAAAAAATATTGATTATTTTAAAGTCATTAAAATTTAAAAATGAGCTCATTTTTATAAATGTGTTGTTTTATCGGTGTGCGCTGACGAAATGGTGTGATATATGTATGTTAAAACAACATCATATCATAAGACATAAATATCCGCCTAAATATAAAAGAGATCTATAAAAAAGTAAGCGACACCATATATCTAACTTTTTAAGCTACAATAACTGATAATAATAACAATTTAACCTACAATAACTGATTATATGTCTATAAAATATAAGAAAAATAATTATCCAGTGTTTATTGAAGACATAAGAATCAAAATAAATTGATCCATTATCACGGGTGTTAAACAGAGATAAAATTAGCCATTTATTTTACGTTTTTAGGTGGTATAGTTATAGATATTTTGAAATTAGTGACGCCTGCAAGCACATCGAAATACCTAGGTTAGCGTACAGCGAAAGGCGGCGCGGGTGGCCAGGAACAAGACTCGTACGTCTACAAGAGAGGTAACGTGCTTCTGAGGGGGCTGCCGTGTTCCAACAAAACCACGCAACCCGGGTTACGTGGTTTTGTCGGAATAAGGCTTATTCAACTCTATTCTTCGAATACTATGTAACTGTATTATTACTTTTTCATTATGACGTTTCATTCCCGAGATATACGTGGTGGACAAACCACGTAACCCAATTTTAAAAAAAATTATTATGACTAAAATACGTAAACCACTATTATAGGGTTTTATCGCAATAAATATCGCAGCCCATAGTCCTAGCGTATTACGACTAAACCACGTGCCGCGGCTCGGTCGCGGCGCGGGCCTCAGCAGCCCGCCGAGGCAATTCAATTATTTTGAATATTCCCATTGTTAGTCAGGCTAATTGGAATATAACCTGACTAAGGTTATATTTTATGTGGACAATTGTACCTCGCAAAATAAAAACAAAACGCTGTACTCAGCATTACTAAGAATAGTCAATGACTCTAGCGTTTAGGTAGAAACCATCAAAATAATATAGGTACTTGGAACCAGGTCATACTTTTATGGCTGCCGACAGCGTTCATGCGTGTATTGCGCGAAAAATCAACACTGCTGGTGATCTGTATGACTACGAAGATTTTCAGATGAAAATAAAATCTTGTAGGCGCAATTTGGAGGTGCAAAGTCTCCGATATAAAGACTTCGTGAAATTTTTAAGATGAGATGACAGTCAAGTTCCCTAAGTCATACAACATTTCAAAACTAAAAGTGGTTGAATTTAGAAGAGGGTACAAAACTATTCGCTAAGAACGCTTATGAGCAAGCAGAGTTTTTAGAGTTAAATGTATACAAAAAATCTCTGCAGATTAAACTTCAGAACGCAATCTCCAAAGGCAATGATATCAGTGTTCAGACTTTAACATATCTAGATCACCAGGACTCGTGTTCAGGGATAAATAAGAAAAAAAAGAAGACCTCGTAAAGTTGGCTAAATGTATGCCCGCTTCACATAGGGAGTATTTTGAAAACCTCGAAGTTAATGAAAACCTTCCAGATGATTATAGTTTGGAAGGAGGTCGTTAAAGAAGTAAAAAAAATATAAACTAAATCTAATCTGTAATTTGTAACTGCATAGTAAGTAAGTAATAATAATATAAATGACTGTATAATTTATTATACTTAATAAAAACAATTTATTTTTCACATATCTTTTTAAGTGTTTTTATGCAATTTTACTTAATTTTATTGCCTGTCTGCTTATTTTCTTATATTTGGTAATATAAAAAACTCTTACAAAATTTTAATATGAAAATTATATATATATTAAGTAATCTAAAGACACCTAAGATTTTTTTCCATTGACTACACAGGCTTTAATATCCATAAATAATAAAATAAACTCTAATATTATAATTACAAAACCACGTAACCCAATAATACGTGGTATTGTCATCATAAAGTATACTGTTTGCTATTGAATTTGTGCGAAAAAAGAGATATTTATCATTTAAAAATACTTATACTGAATATAGAGTATTTTTTTGTAGGTAGGATTTGAAGAACTTTAAATGATCTATGATATGAAAAATACCCCAAGAAAATGTATGGTGTAGTTTAGGAATAAAACGGATAGATCTGTTAAAAACTTTAAGAGCGATTATCTCAGTTCAGTGTTTCGCGGGTTAGGGGAGACCGGGGCTATGGGGCCACCTTAAGGGAAATCGAGAAAAATATTGTTAGTTTTAAGGAATTTTGATATCGCTCCTAGACAAAATTAAATTTCAATATGTTGACTATCACCCTGAATACCTCATAAGGGGAAGTTTTCAAAGTGTTGATACTTAACAGCTAAAAACTATGAACACTGCAAATGGCCTCATTACCCCATGGTATGGGGTAATGACGCCACCCCTGGCCTGGTTACCCCAAATAATTATAAATACAAGTTTAATCAAAGAAATAAAGTTTGTTTAATTAAAGAACATTACAAAAATCGCAAATATAACATTTTGCCTTTTCAGCGCCACTGCAGTCCTTGTGCGCCCACTTTCCACAAATTGTGCACCTGAACCAAATTTCACGACTTTTCCCATATTCGCCACATACAAGGCAAATTTCATCATCGGAACTCTCCTGATCTTTTAAACCTTCATCGTCGAATACGATTTCAGTTGAGGTGTCTGATGAGGAGCTACTAAATACTTTCTTCTTAACTCTCAATAACTTCTGTTTCTCTACTTCCTTGTTAGCTTTCTTTTCTTTTTTCAAACTTTTCTCAATAAGCTCGTCTTTGAGAGGTGTTGACGTTAGTATTTGGGATGAGCCTTTCTTTCGGAGATGTTTTGTAATCTTCTTGATCCTCCTTGGAATAGGTGTTATTTCAGCCACTGTGGTATGGGGTGACTTGTTCCAATTTGAAGGCCCGGCGACAACTTCCTGATTAGATGGTTCAACGATAACATCCTGATCTGATCGCTCGGAAACAACGTCTAAATCTTCAGCAGGAGGTGTAAATTCGGTCTCATCAAAAACGTATGGATTCAATGGAAAAATACCAGTACACTGGAACCCTTTTAGAGCTTTGTCTACGGAAGACACTCTTCTATAGGCAGAACAAAAGATAGAAGCAATGTCATATTGTACGACTCTCTCATACTGCTTTGTCTTTAGATGAAGGTCTATCTCTCGATTAATTGCCTTCTTCAGAGGTCCAAAAAATACAACGTCCAGGGGCTGGGTGCGATGGGAGGTGTGCGGTGGGAGTGATACCATGACAATTCCATTAGCTCTACAGAAATTGTAAGCTGATAGGGATACATGACTCGAGTGATTGTCAAGTACCAACAAAACTGGTTCCTGTGTTGAACATTTAACAGTCTTATGGAAGTGTTCGAGCCATTTTACAAACAAATCTTCGGTTATCCAGCCAGACTTAGAGCAAGTGTAGATGGCATCTGGAGGCCCATCCTTCTCCAGCAGAGGTGTCATTCTTTGACGCTTAAAGATGAACATAGGCGGAACGTATAACCCTGCAGCACTGAAGCAGCAAACCACCGTGGTATTTGTTCCTCGCTCAGCGCTGGAAATAAGACCAACTTGCTTCTGACCTTTTTTGGCCAGTACTTTTACTGCACTCCCAACTGTATTAACACCTGTCTCGTCACAGTTGAATATTCGAGATGCCGGAAACTTGTATTTACCATATACTTCTTCGAGGTTGCTGTAAAATTTTGACACGTCAAGCTTGTTAAATCCCAGTATTCTACTGAGGCTTGTGTGCTCTGGCTTTCTAAGTGAAATGTCACCACAGCGTTTCAAGAAGCCAGAGAGCCAACCCTCACCGGCGAGTTTGGTAGTTTTGTTGAACTTATTTTTGATGTTATTAATTTCAGCAAATTCATAAGCAATTTGCCTTATTTGAGTTGTTGTCACACCAAAATATAATTTTGCCAAAATTAGGACATGAGCCTTTAGTTCTTCTTCTTGTCCAGCGCTGAACACTGTTGGTTTACCCATATTGGGGCCTTGTGGAATTCCTTTTTTTAATTGGTTTCGAAAAGAACTCCTCGGAATGTTAAAAGTCTTCGCCACACTTTTGACACTTCTGCCGTTGGCCACTTGAGCACAAGCCTCTGTCATACATTCCTTGCTCCAACTGGCTTTATTCGTCTTCCTCTGATAATTTCGAACCATCTATGAAAAGGGAAAAAAACACGTAAAGCACTTTGTTTCCTTTAATCCACAATATTGGGGTAATCAGGCCATCCCTGGCCTCATTGCCCCATTTTGGTGAAGTTTACAAACATATGGAAAATATAACCTAAAACTGTCATTGAAGCAATCAATTGCATGCTAAATCATGCTGCAATATGCTATTATAAAGCATACATTGTTTGATCTTAGTATTACCAATCAAATTTTTCATATGTTTACTTTTGTAAAAGTCCGACCTTAGATGGAATGGCGGTATTTTGATTTTTCGCCCACGAAACTTTTATATCTCCTCACATGAACACGGCCGTCGTCGGACTGTTTAATTATGCCAATGAGAGTTGGTAGCACTGCATATAAGCGGACTAAAACGCGCGGGGTTTGAATTAAGCGGGTGGCCTCATTCCCCGGTGTGGCCCCATAGCCCCGGTCTCCCCTACGTGGTATAGTCATAACACGGCAGGGGGACGTTTTGCACTATATATCTAAAGGTAGCGTCTAAAAAGGTAAATAATCGCCACCCTACTGTAATTAACAAATCGATTCGAAACTTTACGCTAAGCGAAGCCGCAGCAACAGCTAGTTGTTTATATATTTGAACTGCTTGTCCCCCAATTAGTTAACTGTAATACGAGACATGACGTAATGGTTCGCCGTCCGTCTGCGGCGCAAACTCAAAATAACCAGCACTTTTTTTCCAACTCGCAATCAAGGGCGTTTTAATTTTGATAGCTTCTATATCTCACGTCAATCCTATACCTATTATAAGGGGCTCTCTAGACGATCAAGCATGATTTTCAAGCATCGCGTCGCGCAGGGGCGGATCTATATTAGGGCTTTTTGGGCTGCAGCCCAGGGCCCCGTGGATATAAAGGGCCCCAGCCTCCATTGAAAATAATGGACAATATTGTGAAATAAAAAACAAAATCTCAAATTGTCAAAAATCCTATGATAAGGTTGGCAACCCTGAGATCAAATTCTCGCATCTATTCCGGGGGACTCCCCGCCACTTGTTTTCAGTGTATTTTCTCGCAAACGCAGTCATTCGCAGCGAACAAGCTTCATGTATCAATTTCTCGGTGGATGGGGCGGACCGCTAGCGACAAATTCTTTTGCAGTACCTTTTTTTAAAAATCTTTATTCATAGAAATAACATCTATGTACCTATATATTATTTTATCTTATTTTTGATAATTTAAATGATGTATGTGATGACAAATCAATATTTCAAATATCTATTAGCATTTATTTATTTTTAGCAATGTGCCTAAGTTTTATGTCCTTAAGATTTATATTATTATTCGATTTATTATTTTGTTTATTTTATTTATTTAAAGAAATGCGCTTTTTTTTAAACTACATTACATTACATATTATCATTAGAGGCTCCGTTATAAATAGTAGCAAAAAAGAGAGTACCGCAGCCCAGTCCTTCTTTAGATCAACGCTGCCTAACTAGGCCTAGGCCCGTACTCAGGCAAGCGTTCCAAGAAAATAGTGGCTTGTGCATACTTTAAACTACATATGTTAAAAGAGAAAAAATATATAAAAATAGTATCTAATAATATTAGGACTTAACTTAAGGCAATAAACAATGTATGTAGAAATTAATCATTACTCTAAAAACTAGGTCATTGATATGTCAATGCGTCTGTCAGTCTGTCAGTCTGCAAATTATAATTGTAAAATACCTATCAATCAATATATCTTTGATCAATATATCTTTCATTTGCCATTAATGTAATGATTTTTGACACAACGCATAACAATGGATTAACATGACATGAAGTTTATTAGTAATATTGATAATGATAGGCATAATACTGCTGATATAAATATATGCAGGAGCATCCTTTCAAAAAAAAGGGCCATAAAATTCTTAGCTATGAATATTACAAGTCTGAACGAAAATTACGATAGTCTAGTACTCTTCTTGCAACATCTCAATGTAGACATTGATGTAATTATACTCACTGTAATTATACTCACTAAAAAATCATTTAAAAAACAGCCTATCTTGCAAACAACAAACTCAGTCCTGTCTTCGCCGTCGCATTAGAAATTCAAATTCGCCGCTTTAAAAAAAAGAAGAATTTTGGTTTTATTGAGGACACTAAAAATTTTCGTTTGGTCCGATCGGCACCAAACTTCACAGGAACCATCTCCAAACTAAACTAAAGTTTCCCTCTAAATATCATCAAAATCGGTCGAGCGGTTTAGTAGTCCATAGCGGTCATACAGACACACATTCATTTATATATATATATATACATACATATACATATATATATATATACATATATATATATATATATATATATATATATATATATATATATATATATATATATATATATATATATATATATATATATATATATATATATATATATATATATATATATATATATATATATATATATATATATATATATATATATATATATATATATATATATATATATATATATATATATATATATATATATATATATATATATATATATATATATATAGGTATATATTATTGAAAATAATTAAAAAAAATTTACACCCTTAAAATATCAAAATATATATATATATATATATATATATATATATATATATATATATATATATATATATATATATATATATATATATATATATATATATATATATATATATATATATATATATATATATATATATATATATATGTATGGATAAAGATATAATAATAATATTGTTATTGCATTATTGTTTTTATTTTGATAGGGTACTGTATATACGTGTTTAGAATGCTATATATTGTCTATTGAGCATAAGAGAAGATCAATCAATATTTGGAACGGTGCCGGTTGGATATAAGTGCCATCTACACGTTGCGTTTCATAATAAAATTCCGGCTGCCAAAACGTACTACGGAATTGAGCAATCTAATATATACTAATATTATAAAGAGGTAAAGTTTGTGAGGTTGTAGGAAGTAATCTCAGGATCTACTGAACCGATTTTAAAAATTCTTTTACCATTAGAAAGCCACGTTATTTGTGAGTGTCATAGGCTATATATTAATCCGAAAAATTAAAAGACTTTTTGGTGGTAGTCGGATTTGCAAAGTAAGTCGGAGAAAAAACGGTCGAACGAAAACGTTTCTAACTAACGCTGCCTTAACGATGAAAGAATATGATTATGTTCTAGAGAAAAGTTGAAGAGCTTGATAATACCTACAAAAAAGTCAGCGACAGCTTATGTCTAACTTTTATCTTTAAGTCACAAAAAGTAGTATTTTATATTAAAAAAATAATTTTAATCGTTAGGTCATGTTTATTGGTCATATTATCAACAATTATGAATTCTTATCAAAATAAGTAAATTTATCGTCTCAAGTGTTTAAAACAAAAAACTTTTCCCTTTACTGCATATAATTTCCCTTTTACTGCATAAATGGTTAAAGAGATAAGACACTCACAAATAAGACAGACACTCACAAGAAGACACTCACAAATAACGGTAAATATAGTCAAATTGGCATGCAAATACATACATACATATGCAGTAAAAATATAACCTTTCTTTTGGCAGTCAGGAAATAAATCATAGCACTCAGTACTGACCGAACCACACTCATAATTTCATCACAAGTAAAAAGTTTTACCGCCCAACGAAGTGGGCACGGGTCAGCTAGTAACCTATACAATTAATGCTTCAGCCTATCCTCGAAACTTTGCAGTTAAAAAAAATGTTTAATATCCCATGTAAAATTGGCAAAATGAGTTGACTCTTATCTGATTAACAGTATTTCAATGGTCCCTTTTTTGGATTCGAGGCCGTTCAGACAAGTATCAAGTATTTCGTATTCCTTATAGGGACTAGTAGACCTTTTAATATTGTACGAATTTCTTGCATCGTAGTGTGGATCGCCTTGACGGATAATTGATAAGATAAAGTTTTTCAGTATTTTATAATTTAATATATCATTTTGTTGTCGATATTGATAGTCATAAAATAAAATATTTCGAATTATAAAACACTAGCTTTGCCCGCGGCTTCGCTTCGCGTGAAGTTTCGAATCGATTAGTTAATTTATGTAGCGTGGCGTTTATTTGCCTTTTTAGACGGTGCCTTTAGATATATATTCATTTTATTAGTATACTGGTATACAAGTCAGATACAGATTAGCAAACATCCATACATATTAGCAAACAAACATTTTATTTATCGTAAAGAAAAAATAACAATAAACAAACAAACGAAAAAAAACACAAGAATAATGAAAAAAGAATAAATACAAGACAAAGAACAAAAAGATCATAAAACACTTTAGCCACCAAAGCATTTTAGACTTCGCTCAGGTAATATTCCTCCAGTGAGTAAAACGCCTTATCTGTGAGGTACCTCTTAAGGCGTCTCTTAAACGCGTCAAGAGATTGCGCCTGCCTAATGTGCTCGCTGAGTTTGTTGTAAACCGCTGGGCCGGCGATATAGGCTAGCCTCTCCGACTTGAATAATGCATGACTTACCGAACGTAGCATGCTACGGGATCTTGTTGGATAGTGGTGATGCACACCATTCACTTCGAAATCGGCTACATTTCTGCGAACGAACAGCGCTACTTCCATTATATAAATAGGCGGCAGCGTCATGATGCAGAGATCTCTAAACAGAGGCCTAGCTGGCGTATCAAGCGCCACACGCCCTATTGTGCGGACTGCACGCTTCTGCATAACGAAGGCCCTCTGCCTGTCGGCTGCTCGCCTGTAGGCAATGCCTGTAGGCAATAAGTTAGCTTTTTCGTATGAGTCATTGATTATATTGGGTATCAGATTGCTCTATGCCATAGTACGTTTTAGCAACCCTTTCGCGCCGGCGACACTGATAGCATCATCCGACGAAACAAATAGCAATGTATTTTTTTATATATAATAACATTGATAATGAATGTTTTTTTATGAATTTATATTATAACGAATTGATTATAAAAACCCAACGATTTAATCAAGGAAAAATAATAACATTCAATTATTAGTGCCATCTATCGATTTTTTTATATAGGTTTATTACCTACATCGCAGAAATAATACAGAGAGATTAAAATGCCATCTATTAGACTATTTGAATATTATAGCACCTAATTATTATGAATTACAACTGTATTTCAAATAAAAATTGACATCTTTACGTAAATAATATATAAATTATTAGAGCAATGATTTCAACATTTGTTAGGTTCAACATATTATTGTTTTATTTTGAAATATGATACCGTATAATCGTGTTTAGAACGCCAACTATTGGCTACTGAGCACAAGAGGAGATTAATCAATGTTTGGCACTATGAATGCCATCTACACATTGCGTTTCATAATGACATTCCAGCTGCCAAAACGTAGTACGGTATTGAGCAATATAATACCTTATAAAATCAATGCTTCAGCCTATCCTCGAAACTTTGCAGTTTAAAAAAAAGTTTAATATTCCATGTAAAATGGGCTTACTCATATCTGATTAATAGTATTTCAATAGGCCAATACTGTACAATTTCAATACAATACAATACAATACAATTTCAATAGGCAATATAATTAAATATAAAATTAATAAAGTTTGCTTTTTTTATAACGTCAACCGCGACACTCAACATAATTGCCTGAGCGGTGCCGCTGCGGCGTTCTACATACAAATGATGATGACATGATGATCCGACGACGGCGACCTCTTG
Source organism: Micropterix aruncella (assembly GCA_944548615.1). NCBI lineage: Eukaryota > Metazoa > Arthropoda > Insecta > Lepidoptera > Micropterigidae > Micropterix > Micropterix aruncella. Next base: position 17,250,098 of record OX155976.1, read on the forward strand.
GTTGACAGGATTTCTTAGAAGATGCGCGCGAAAGTGACTCGTGAATCCCAGTTTGTTTTCGAAAGTCCGATTGCAACAACTACAGTAGAGTTCACCGCAGTTGTTGTAAGTGGGCTTCCGACGAGTTTTGCCCTGTTGGGGTTTCCAACCGGGCTTCCTCAAACTCTTTAATTTTTGTGGTCACCGTGGAGCGCCACTCGCTGCGTTTGAGAGCAGCCCTCTCCCAGCTCTCAGGTGGACCACTGGCGGTTAGGTGCCTTTTTAATACATCTTTGTAGCGTAGGTGCTGTCCGCCGAGTTTGCGTGCGCCTTTTGAGAGTTGGGCATAAAACACGGCTTTCGGGAGGCGGTCGTCTTTCATACGCACTATATGCCCACACCACCTCAGCTGAGCTTTCATGAGCATAGCTTCCATGCCCTGCATTTTCGTCCGTCGTAACACTTCTGTGTTTGACGAACGGTCTTCCCATGTTATCCTCTGGATGTTTCGGAGGCACCGCATGTGGAAGACGTCTAATTTTTTAATCTCTTTCCTGTAGAAGCACCACGTTTCGGATGCATATAACAATATGGGTAGGACATATTGAGATGTCAACCACAACGGGCGAACCCGTCACCGCAGGACGTTTTAACGATTCATCGTTCTATCGACCGTGCAGTGAGCGTAGAAGACTTTGGACATTACAAATCCGACGTCTAGCTACGCCACAACCCGCAAGAGACCAACGCCTTAACCGCGAGATAGCCAGTAATGTTACCTGGCGGGCCGACACTCGCGCCCTTGCTTCCAATTGTCACCAGATTTCTCCGGTCTCTCGATTGGTTCCGAGTTCGAGGTCGCTTGCGCGGTCCACTCCCTTACGAAGCGGTGAAACGGTGTACACCGAATCTATCGCGGACCAAGGCGTCCTTTGCCGGACTCTGAACCGGGATCGAATGGCCAATGGTCATTTCAAGAGCAGTCGCCGTAAGGTAGGCAACCACCCCCGCTCTATAGGAAACAATACAGTTCCCAGACTCCCCCGACTGTTAGTCGGAGAGCACAATCGATTGGCTTGCGCCGCTCGGTGCGCAGACCGTCCAGGAGCGCCAGAGGTTTGATTCCCAGGGGAGACTGGTTGACCCAGTGTCCTACCCAGGTTCGCACCCCATGCGTGGAGGCCATCGGATGGGTGTTGACCCGTGAGTGTGACCGACCCTGAACACATGGGTCATCGTGGCCACCTCATCATGGGCCCGTTAGCTCCCAATATGGGTAGGACAATCGCTTTGTAGACTGCATACAAATATCCCTGGTATGTCACACGGTGCGTTCCGGCGCCACACCGCACGCGAACCGGTAATATACGCCGGAGCGGAACCGCTCAGTTTTCACGTATTTTTGTTAGTTTTTAATCGAAGTGTTTAAAACTAGTACAAACGAAGAAGATATTGGCATTGACTACCTTATTTCACTAGTTCTACGTACAATTAGCTACAACACTATTCGCCCACTGCGGCGCCGTAGTAACGTTGCGGTGCCGTACCGTGCACTGTACGTGTGTACGCCCATACGGCGATATTTTTGCGGTACGGCGCCGCACCGCATGGTGTGGACCGGCTCTAAGCCAGATGAAAACACATGTATCTTTTTACTGTTAAAAAATGGTGTAATTAATTACAGTACTTTTATCTTGGGAGCTAATGGGCCCTTGCTGAGTTGGCCACGAAGACCCATTCTGTTCAGGGTTGGTCACACTCACGGGTCAACACCATCCGGCGGCCTCCACGCATGAAGTGCGAGCCCGGGCAGGACTCTGGCCTTAGGCCTAGGTATTAACCTTCTGGTGCTCCTTGCGCACCGTGCGGGGTAAGCCAATCGACTGTGTTTCTGACTAACATTCGGGGGAGTCTGGAAGCAGTGCTGTTTCCTATAGAGCGGGGGTGGTTGCGGACCTTACGGCGACTGCTCTTGAAACGACCATCGGCTACCCGATCCTGGGTGAACAGCCGGGCAAAGGACGCTGTGGTCCGCGACAGATTCGTTATACACCGTTTCACCACTTCGTAAGGGAGAGGACCGCGCAAGCGACCTCGAACTCGTAACCAATCGAGAGACCGGAGTAATCTGGTCACAATTGGAAGTAAGGGCGTGAGTGTCGGCCCGCCGGGTAACATTCCTGGCTATCTCGCGGTTAAGGCGTTGGCCTCTTACGGGCTTGTGGCGTAGCTAGACGGTGGACTGTTTTGTCCTCAAGCCTTCTGCGCTCACTCCAGGGAGATAGAACGACTAATCGTTAAAACTTCTTGAGGTGACGGGCTCGCCCGCTGTAGTCGACAACCCAAGTTGATCAAACCTTACGAAATTGACCCCGCCTATTTTTTCGCGTGTACGCCTATTACGGATATTTTTCCGAGGTCTCGTGTCGCCTTTTAACGAGGGCGCAGAATATGTTTTCGCCTAGGGCACCAAAAACCCTAGAGCCGGCCCTGAGTCTAACTATAACACAAGATGAATAACCGTTCGTGCCATATAAAATACAAAAGACCACACAATCGGGCGTCGAAATAATAATGCATGACATTGAACGATTTTATGTTTTGAGTAAACAACACGTTCGCCTTGCAAACGTCGCGTCGTGTGGCCGTATGCAGTCGCCACGGCGAAGGTGATGTCATCTCTCTGTCCGTTTGCGAAGAACGAGCCGAAAATAAAACCGGTCAAGGGTGGTGCGATCCGGCGCGGTTGACCCCTTCTAGAACCGTCCACAAACAATACAATACAATCAACTACTCCAGTAGATAGGCATTCCTACACTTGGATGCGTCACAAAATTAAATGCTAAAAATTTAATTATTAAAAACATAACTAGGTATAGTGATAGTTGCCGTGGCTGTAATATTATATTCAATATTACCTACATACAAATAATCAAAATATACTAATGTGATTTAAGAGTCAGGGAGAATAATATATTAAAATAGAAATGCAAATTCTATGTAGAATAATCAAAATATATATATTTTATTATCAATCCAGCAATATGCCTTCGTATTTTTTAAGCTATTGCATAGCTTTTATCGCGGGCCTAGGCCAGAGCGGCGACCGAATGAAGAAATTTCTTAACGAAAATTAATGATTTTAAACTGATAATTACGTCTAAACGAGTACTGCTTACGATTCGAAAAAAGTATATGTTAAACAAGAACATTTTCCTAATATTTTTAGCTTTAAATATTTTAGATTTTGTTTATATTACATAGTGTAATTAATTTGTGAAATTAGGTCTAACCGAACACAAAAACGACTACTACGCAAATACTATCTGGCGTATTATTATGAAACCTGCACCATTTTAAAGATAATTTAATTATCTATCTTTTTATCTACGATTTTTTTCGAATAATCCGTTTTTTTTATTTATCGAATAAAAAATTCGCGCGCGGCGCTCTATCGGAAGACGTTTAAACTATTCCGAATCATTTGCTACCGCAGCCGCAAATGATTCGGAATAATTTCAACGTTTTCCTATAGAGCGCAGTTATCTGATATCAGAAAAAATAAAATAAATAAATAATTATAATTGCATAAGGTGTTAAAAATGCTATGCAATAGCTTTACAGCGGCAGTCCCCGAGTGCCAAACGTATTTTTTTTTTAAATGAATAGATGTATAATAAATTATATGAAAATTAGAATGTCAGCTATCATAATACCATTATGTTTAAAACTTTACGCATTTCATTAATCATCAACATGGAAAATAAACTCAGAATTTTCAAACTCCCTTATACCATAAATTGGGTTTCTTACCAAATTATGTATAATTGTCTTTTTAAATTGGTCCTCTCCAAGGCTTTCAATTTGCTCTGGAATCTTATTATAGAAGGACAAATTTTGGTAAATAAAACTGTATCGCACTTTGCTAAGTCGCTGTCGGTTTATGCGGATATCGGATTTATTCCTCGTATCGTGATGATGACAATCACTATTCACCGGAACTTCTGCGTACATAATATTTTGGTAGATGTAGGAAGTCGCTGTAAAGATTGGCTGTACCTAATTTGTTTGAATTCGCAGCCATGGTTTGCAGTCAAGCGATCCTATTTATTTCATTTATTGGTTCTTGCGAACCAACCTAAGTCGGCGGAGTCTGCTTACGCGTGTCTGGGCGTCACATATATACGCTATGTTTGACAGCGCCAGACCTGGATATTTTTACAGCGAGCATAGCTCTGGTGTGGTGTGGGCATTGCGCTACTAGTTTATATCAGAATGATATCGATTGTTTTTACACGACTGCCAACAAAAAAGGAGTGTAATGTGCTCAGAGTTAATATATGTATGTATTACATTACATTACATTTTCGTCGTGTCCAATTGACGGCTAAAGGCCGCTCTTGGACGTGTCAAAATAATTGGGTTAGGTTATAGGTAAGTTTCGTTACTACTCTTTACTGAACATACATAGGTAGTCAAGAATTAACTACTAGATTGTCAAACTATAAATATAAATATTCAAAATAGAAGCCTAATATTTGAAGTAGTTAGTAATTCGAAAAGATACGTAGTAAAATTATTCATCGTAATATTCAAATTGTCAGTAAAATGTTAAATAATCATTTTAAATCAACGTTATGCATTTTAAACTAAAAGTACAGATATAAGACCATATAAAATAATCAGACAATAAGGCTCTACTTTTTTAAGTAATTTAAATGGGCACATATTTGAAAAATCATAGCCCTCAAATTCGGCCAGATTATAGAAAGGGTGGCCTATCAGCATCTCCTTGATGTTTTTTTTTAATTTTATGTCCTCCAGCTGTTTAAATTTTGTAGGGAGTAGATTATAGAATTTAATTCTAAGGTACATGTAGCTTTTCTGTACTTTTGCCAGTCGTATTCGGGGTACGCATAAAAGGGATCTACCGCGGGTATGATGCGAGTGAATTTCTGCATTAATTGCAGTTTCTGCGAGGTGCTGTCTAGCATACATTAAACACTGGCATATGAACGCCGAATACATAGACCCTTGCCTTGCTGAAATATTCTTTGCATGAGGTCCTAGTAGTTACCTGATACATGCTGCGCGGTGCTCTCTTTTGCAAAAGAAAGATTCTTTTACTGGTATGTTATCCGTGTCTTTATACCATAACTTCTAAACGCTTGAACTGATTTCGAAGTGTGTGTTATTGTTCGAATCGTTATGTCATATCGAGTGTCAAAGCGTACTTTTACTGGTAGTTGTCAAATTTTCCAAATGTCCAAATATCAATAAATCAACATAAATATATATTGTTCAATGTCAAATGAAAGGTCTAATTGAGTACATTCCGAAAATATACATTTATCTATATGGATAAATACATAAACCACAAATATTTCATAAAAAACCACAATAAAATAATTATAAATACAATAGTCCACTTTCTGTAACGGCGGTGCGTTTTTTTTCTTTCTTTTTAATATATTTATTTGTTATTATATGTATTCTATGTATAATATCTAATAGTAATAAAATTTTAGTCGACCTTCCACACTTCCGAAGAAGAAGAAGTAGCGAATATTTTTAACAGATATTTGTAACGGATATTTGCATAAGTCGCTATGTTTGCGCGATTTTTTGCCGCCTACTTTAGTATTTGAAACCGGCAAATGTCGACCCACACACATCTGCATTCCGATGAATGTGGGAGAAAACGGGTTTCGGTAATCGATACACAGACAGACAAGCAATAATAATAAAAATGACATATATAAAAGACTTTTTAGTGGTTGTTGAATATCGATTTTAGTTTATTGAATACCTTCCCGTCACTGGCTGGTGGGATTTCCTGTCACTATCAAAGATTTGGCGCCAAGATGATTGACGCGAAAACGGCGTTGCCAACTAGTTTTATCTGATCATGTTTCCTCGTTTCGTAATAGCATGATTTCTAATATTCAAACATAATATAATTTACTTTAATTTATTGCAATATAATTTCATATATACGACCCATTATCAAAAGTATTTGCTTATTGCTATTTGCTTACTGCTAGTATACATGAGACTAGACATCGTTACAGACAACCTGAGGTAAAAATGAACACGACATATGGACAACGACATTATACTTTTCTAGCTCCGAGACTATACAATAAATTGAGAATGGACGTACCGACGACCGACTTACCATACCCTACTTTTCGAAGAGTGGTGATAAATTGGCTGCTAAATAAATCTAGGAAAGACTGCGAGGCGTTATTAAAATCTCTTGAATGAACATATTTCTATTTATATATATATATTGTGCAAATTTACGGCTATATTGTATTCTATTGTAGTAGGTACCTAAATTCTTAATTAACTTCTATATTATATAATAAAATGGCATTGCAAATTGTCATTTTCTTTGATAAATAGTTATCAAGGCACTTTTTCATATGTAAATATATACTCGTATTATCATAATAATATTTTTTCTATTTTTTATTTTTTAATTATCATATTATGTATGTACTTCTTTATAATAATTTTTATTTATATATACTTTTAATATAAATTCATGTAAAGTTTATGCGATAATCGTATCTATGTATGTATTATATTAGATGTAAGAATATTTATTTATGAATATTTGAACAAAAATACCTTCTGTTTAATTTGGTATCTTCAAAATTCTTGTAATTATTAATTGTAAATACCATTGCAATATAAAGTTTAAAAAAAATATTAAAATAAAATGAAAACCTAAGAGCGGGTATATCATGCTCTTTCGGCGGGCAATATACGATTTCTGTTGGTACCACCTCGATACAGGTTATTCCTAGTGAGGTGGTAAACCACAAACTATTATTTCTGAATCTCTTTCCGAGTTAGGTAAATTAAAAAAACTGCTTAATTAATTATGAAATATTAGGCTAAGAGAATGTTTTTGTAATCAAATATATTTTTTTATGGACTTAAATAAATAAATAAATAAATAAATTTAAATTTTAGGTTAATTTGAAATTCAAAAACTATTGTCCGTTATGAACCCCTGTTCGAACCCCTGATTCGATAGGTCAATGCCCATTTTAGATTGCTGGTTTTAAACTTATTTGCCTACCCTATTATCCGGGCAATATTACAACAATAAAAATTAAGTTCGTATGAACGCGACGCAACAGCCACCAATGCGACAAAAGGGCGGTAAAACTATTAAATTATAATATATAGTTTTTTTTCTTTCTTTCTGACATAACCGTGCCACTTCAATAGGACCCAGGAAGTGAACTCGCCTTAACACAGGAGTGCCTAGCAAGGCGAGCTCGGTTGCATTATACTTAGCACATTAGAAAAATAATCCGGGCTCAAACAGATGAATACCTAAATTTAGACGTTATAAATTACGTCTAAATGTAACATATAACAGTAATTCGTAAATTGTAAATTATTTTTCTTTTCTTTTGTGCTCTTGCACTTGGATGTGTAACGCATAAATAAATAAATACACAAACGGATTAAATGTCGTATTAGATTAATAAACGTCGCACTACGCTTTGGCAGCTAGGATTTTACTACGATAACAATCACAGTACCAAAAAAATATAAATCTTCTCTTATTATATTCAATATCGCGACTTTCGTGGTATGGCTGTATGACGGCATAAAATAATAATATAGTAAGTACTATATTTCGACCGTGAAATATGACTAGTTCGCCCCCTTTAGGACCGATTTCAACCACAACTCTTCCCATGAACAAATAATGCTTGTATACCAAATTTCAGCTCAATCGGATTAAGCGTCTGATCTCTAACTAATTGGGAAATACACCCAGACACGTAGACAAACAGGCACATAGACAGACACACACACAAACTTTCCCCGAAAATGGTCTTAATCGTCTCAGGGGGCTCAAGTTTTGATTTTAAAATTCGGCTATTATTATACGTATTAGTATTATTATTAATAATAATATTATCGCCAGGCAAAAGCCATGATAGAGCAACCACTTTCTAAGAAAACCAATGCCATAATTGACATAAGCAAGAAGAACCTTAGAACCACTATCAGTCTGCTCACTGGACACACGACCCTTAGAGCACATCTATTTAACCTTGGTTTGACCGAGAGCAAGGACTGCCGAATATGCGGTAAAGAACCCGAAGACAGCATACACATCGTTGGTCGCTGCCCAGGCCTCGCCGCAAAAAAACACAGTTTACTGGGACGAGCCTTTCTCGAAATAGCGATCTGTTCAACCTGAAAACCAGTGATCTGCATGGACTGGTAAGCAGTACCGGGCTACTAGCAGACCACTGACCCAACCACAAAGTGGGTAGTTACAAAAGATCGTGTAGATCCAGGTTACATCACATCAAGGGCTGTAAACAAGCCCCCCACTCCGTTTAACACTTCTACTAATATATTATTATTTTATACTGTGTAGGCGTATTTAGAGCGCCATCTACAATATGCCGCCATACTGTTATACTACAAAAAGCCGCCATATTGAGCATAATAATAGAAGATTAATCAATTGATGGAACTATGAGTGTCATCTACAAGTTGCGTTTCTTAATAAAATCCTGGTTACCAAATCGTAGTATGACGTTGAACAAACTAATATGCTATATAATATATGTATCCGGGAGCACAATAATGCGCATATAATCGCTATGTACTGAACAATCTCATAGATCACCTATGTATATTAGGGTATCCTTGTCCCTTTGACAAATCATTGCCTTTTTTATAAAAAGAATAGCGAATTATTTATGTAAAGAATAGCAAAATATATACTGCAGTACATTATTGCATTAACACAATTAGAGGCGATTCTTGGGCATGTCAATGCTTGGATTTTTTTTATTCTTTATTCTTTATTCTTTATTGAGAAATCACACAGTATTACAGTAGCAATATTAAAAAATATATACAGATTAACAACAAATAAAACCGGTTACGGATTTCAATAAAATTACATAAATTACGTTTAAAAAAAACTAGTTAATAAAACTAATATACCTTCAATTTTAGTACTGCACAAGAGTCTAGTATTAAGGGTGTGTGTGTGTATATGTTTGACGGAGTGAGTTGAGGGTGTGGGCGTGTGTGATATTAGTAATGGCGTATATAAAATATAATAATAATAATAATACTCAATAAAAATAGCTAATACGAATAGTCAGTTTATTGTATCGGTTAGGGTTTGATTTACGGAGTATTTATAAGTGATTATGGAATTATTAAATATATCAATACCATTTAAATGGACATTATAAAGCTCACAGCAGCGTATGAGTACTCCATTCCTTGATGCATTAGTTTTGAAATGCGGCAATCGACACAGGTCAAATTGGCATGTGGTCCTCATGGGAGCGTTAATATTGATGTCAAATGCCAAACTCGTCAAACACGTTACTCTGCTCTGGTTTCTTCGCGTTTAAGAGCCCTATCACATATTTTTTCCAGAAAGGCAAGAAAAGTGGATTTTTGGCGTTCTAATTCCAAGAAATGAAGAGATTTCTACAAACTTTAATTACTGAATTACCTGGACCATTTCTTGATGTTGACCATAGCGGCCTTTAATTTTAGATATAACGAATATTATTTACTTATTCAGCCCATTTTCCGAAAGTCGTTATTCGTAAAACGCTCGGAAGGCAAATTTTGAGCTCCTTAATACAGTAATATCACTACAACGAAAACCGTATACTATTTTTTTTTATGTCCGTCATGTATTCTTGATGTACACTACGGCTTTATTTTTTCGTTTTTTGACCACATATCCAAGGTATACATTACTTACAATTACACAAAATTAAAAAAAAATCTTCCTGTATCATTCTAATTTCCTCAGAAATAAAATAAGATTCTTATATAATACTTATACTATATTAAAGTTCACTCTTTTAGCAATACGACATAATATAAATTATTGTCATTAGAAAGGAGAAAACACTGCAAAAAACAATTAGAAATTGTGTATATATTTGCTTGCGCAAGAGAAGAGCGCTCAGTGCCGCGGTTTTCTCCCAGGGTTGAAAGGTTATTTATTTATTTATTTATTTATTTATCCTATCTTTTATAGTTACATCCAAAAAAAAATGCGTTCATTTTTTCAACTCATTTTAAAAGAATACCTACGCTATTTTGTAATAAGGCTCTTAAGAGAGTTTTGTTTTATTTTACCTTGCCACCTGGCGTTTTTGATCGACTTTTCGCCTGTGATCCTTGAATTTGATTGGTTTTGCTATTGAATTTTATGTGAAAAATATATTAAAATGTGACAGTAAAATAAATAGTTAAAGTATTTCAATAAGACGCGACGTTAAATAATAATTATGGACGAAAAAACAACATTGCAATGGGCTCGATTGCGTTTCTTCGTGACCTAAAATCTGGAATTAGTTCGTGTGAACGAGATAGGGCAATACGCTAGAGCGGAATGTGAAATGAACGGTTGTCACTTTTTTGCATTAAAACACTCCACCAAAGATAAAGCATCTGGATCTAACACCGCACGAAATGTGTTAAAATTTATTCGTACAAGTATAAGTTCGACAGGTAGTTTTATCGACGATCGTTCATTATCATATTGCACTCTCACGTATTGCTCTAAATCGTTCGCTTGAACTAATTTTAGTTTTAGTTCATAAAGAAACGCAATCGGGCCCAATATATAGTTAAATAATCAAACTTAAATAGTCACATAGAATAAAATTATACATAAAATGATATATAAATTGTACATAATTGTTGCATGTTACAAGTTAAAACATAATTTTGTAGGTAGGTATATAATCGAATTTAAAAACATGCAAATAAACAGTAATTTCAAAAAAAGTACACAAGAGGGTCAAAACTTTGGTGGATATGATACGGTGAAATGGAAAAAATCTAGACGAAGGAAAGATTTACAATGAGTTGTAGCGCTAATGACGATGATGGTAACAAAAAGTCGAAGATTATTTGTGACACACTGGCAACTCCGTTCATTCGGCGTCCGCGATTGGTCGTAGTGGAAGCCGCCATTTTGGGCACGATTACGAAAAAGAAAAACTGGGACCCGCCCGCATAGCATAAAAATAAGTTTAACACACTATATTCATCTATAAATACGAGCAAATTGAATGTAAATAGTCACTAAACGACGTCCGCAGTCGTATAAGATTAGAAGCCGACAGTTTTTTCTGAAATGACATCCGGGTGAAGGAAAATTCAAAATTAGAACATCGACCTGTCTTTTTTTTTTTTTTTTAATAAAATCAGGGAAATGTCTAACTTTATTGATTTTGTTTTGGAAACTAAGAGAGATTGTTGCGGTTTGTTGTTTGTAGTATTTACTGTGGTATTAATTAGATAAAAATGTCGCCGCATCCCAGTACCGGGTGGACGCGTCTTGCCAAATATGGTAATATTTCGATTTCTTAGCCGCAAATGTTTTAAACAAAAGCAAAAATATTTCAGAATAGCTAGGGTATACTTACGGGTTTGTTTCACTATTTCTCGACGATCACCATTTGATTTTAAAAATAAACACAGACCACAATTCACCATGAAAAAAATCACGATTTTCCCGTTTTTCAACCGTCGACACAGGTCAAATGGTAAATTATGCACTAGTTCGTATGTTTTTTTGCCTTTTCCGGTTATTTTCGTTCGTTTTGAGTGCGGAAAGCGAAGATCGGTTAGCAGACGATCGTGGCGACGAACGCGACCTCCACCGACGAGAGTCTGTCGCAAACTGGCAGTGGGCGCGGGAGTTTTAAATCGTGTCGCAGCTTTCGATCTGCTCGTAGTGATGCTGTATGTATGCTCGTAAAAATCTCATTGATGACTCGGAAGTTTCATCTCTTGGTGACGCCAAAAATCGTCGGTCCCTGAAAGTCCGGATGCACAGCCCTCCGATACAACTCTTTACTCTCTATATCGGAGAGTAAAAAGTTATTGTAGACTTAGTAGCCTTTATTGTAGAATTAAACATTGAGAGGGAGCTAATGGGCCCTGTTGGAGTTGGCCACGAATACCCATTCGTTCAGGGTCGGTCATATACACGGGTCAACACCCATCCGGCGGCCTCCACGTAGAAGGGAACTAGGGTAGGACGCTGGCCTGCGGGCCGTTCTCCCTTAGGAGTCAACCTTCGGGCGCTCCTGGGCGATTGCGCACCGTGCGGCGTCAGCCAATCGATTATGCACTCCGACTAACAGCCAGGTGTGCACTCGGATAGCAAGGCAGCTTTTATGGCACTAACCTCGAATACTATTAATTCAAAGCTAGTGCAAAACTGCGTATCACTACTGAATTCCCTGGGCGAAAAAACAGAGTAATTCTAAGATGGGTTCCCGGCCATGCAGGAATCTGGAATAAAAAAGCCGACGAACTGCTAAGTCGGGAGCAAAGGGAACGTTATACGGCCCTAAACCTTGCTGTGGCGTACCAAAAAGCCTTGCAAACCCAATGCTCAAATAAATATGTTTAGAACAATCCGCCAACCACTGGAACAACACGCCAGGGTTGAACCAATACAAAGCGCTAATTAAGGCTTACGACCCTAAGACGGCCCGTGAGGCCTTATCACTAAATATGAACAATCTACGCATACTGGTGAGGGCGCTCACGGGGCATTGTGGCCTGAACAAACACATGTTCAACCTCAACCTCCGAGACACAAAAATGTGCAGGTTCTGCCAAGGGGTCGAGGAAACTCTCCTGCACCTCATGTACGAGTGATGCCCGCTGATGCGTAAAAGATACACCCACTTGGGTGGTCATTACCTCCAACCTGAGGAGGTAAAACAGTCTAGCGCCAAAATCCTGTTGCGGTTCTTAAATGACACGAGGCTTAGCGCAGAACTATAGTAGGCGAACACAATAGATAAGCAATGGTCGCAGTGTTACAGGGCTCGTAAAGACCTTAGAAAAGCCCCACACAACAAAATAAAATAAAACAGCCGGGGGAGCCTGGGAACAGTAATGTTTTCGAGTAATGAGCGGGGTGGTTGTTAACCTTATGGCGACTGCTCTTGAAACGACCATTCGGCCACCCGATCCCGGGTAATTAAGGCGGGCAAAGGATGCCATGGTCTGCGATAGATTCGGTTAACACCGAATCACGGTTTCATAAGGGAGAGGACCGCGCAAACGACCTCGAACCCGTAACCAGTCAGAGACTGGAGTAATCTGGTTGCAGCTGGTAGTAAGGGCGCGAGTGTCGGCCCGCTGCTTGACTTACCTGGCTATCTCGCGGTAAGGAGTTGGCTTCTAACGGGCATGTCGCGGAACTTGACAGTGGATTGTGTGTCCTCTGCGCTCACCTCATGGTGAGACAGAACGAACAATATCGTTTAAACTTCCGGAGGTTACGGATTCGCCCGTTGTAGTCGACAGCTCTAGTTGTAGAGTTGATAACCGTTTTCTCTACATATGGTATTAATGTGTTAAAAGGAATATGTCCTACATTGTTGATTTTTGATCACCTGTCACTACTCACCGCGCTGATTCGGAATCTGCAATAATCTTTATTCTGCCTCAATAAATAAGCGAGTTATAGACAATCAAAGATGCATCAAAGCAATACATTTCGGTAGAATGCGTTAGTTTTTTATAAATAATACGTAAACACCTATATGGACCCAAAACCAACCACAGAATCAGCATCCCCTTGGACAATATGCTACGGTTTTCCAAGCCGAGGTATTTGCCATATTGGAATGCATAAAACTCCAAAGTCGACTTGAGGTAAAAAATAGAAAAATCCTCATCTGCTCTGACAGCAGAGCAGCACTGGACGATCTGGCTAAAGCCACCACAGAATCTTCTGTGGTCTGGGACTGCATGCAAGAGCAATACGGGGTCACCAAGGCATACCCGGCAACGAAGAGGCCGACAGACTGGCAAAACTGGGCACACTGGAATGCCCGGTGGAGCCAGTTGTAAGGGTGCCCTTCGCTACAGGTAAAAAAATCATCAGGGACTGCTGAGCAGGAACATTAGGCATCCTGGAAACAGAGTCAGGGATGTCTCCAGGCAAAAGCCATGATGGAGCAACCACTACAGAAGAAAACCAAGGCCCTACTTGACATGAGCAAGAAGAACCTTAGAACCACTATCGGTCTCCTCACCGGACACACGACCCTTAGAGCACATCTATTCAACCTTGGCTTGACCGAGAACAAGGACTGCCGAATATATGGCGAAGAACCTGAAGACAGCATTCACATCGTTGGTCGCTGCCCAGGCCTCGCCGCTAAAAGACACAGTTTACTGGGACGAGCCTTTCTCGAACCTAGCGATCTGCCCAACTTGAAGGTCAGTGATCTACTTGGACTGGTAAGAAGTATTGGGCTACTAGCTGACCACTGACCTAACCACATAGTGGGTAGTTACAAAAGATCTTATAGATCTAGGTGACATCAAGGGCTGGAAACAAGCCCCCCACTCCGTCTACTACTACTAAATACCTATATGGCGGTAGGTAGTTACTTTTTTTTAACAATGTCGAAAGTAATGTTTTAAAAAATATATTAATTTAAATTTGTTTGTTTTTGTCTTAAAATATTGCGTATCAGAGGCTTTTTCTATTACCTACATTATAAGCACCAATGATCGAATCTAGTAGTTTTTTTATAAAGGTTCCTATAATGAATAATTTCCCTAAATATTAGCAATACTATTCTTTTACAGTATGATCATATAACGATTTTTTACAGGATGATAAGTTTTGTTCATATAACGTTTCCTACGAGTGATATTTAAATTAAACACATAATTTGAGTTTTAATCCAGATATTTACGAGTACAAATATACAATACAATATAATACAATACAATCAACTACCCCAGTAGATAGGCATTCCTACACTTGGATGCGTCACAAAATTAAATGCTAAAAATTTCATTATTAAAAGCATAACTGTCATGATAGTTGTCATGGCTGTAATATTATATTCAATATTACCTACTTACAAATAATCAAAATATACTAATGTCATTAAATAGTAAGAGAGAATAATATATTAAAATAGATATGCAAATTCTATGTAGAATAATCAACGAAAAAAATTTTATTGTCAATTCAGGCATTATGCCTTCGTATTTTTTAAACATAAATAGATGTATAATAAATTATATGAGAATTAGAATGTCAGCTATCATAATACCGTTATGTTTAAAATTTTACAAATTTTACTAATTATCAAAATGGAAAATAAACTCTGAATTTATAAACTCCCTTATTCCATAAATTGAGTTTCTTACCAAATTATTTTTAAATTGGTTCTCTCCAAGGCTTTTCATTTGCTCTGAAATCTTATTATAGAAGGACAAATTTTGGTGAATAAAACTGTATCGCACTTTGCTAAGTCGCTGTCGGTTTATGTGGAGATTGGATTTATTCCTCGTATCGTGATGATGAAAATCACTATTCACCGGAACTTCTGCTAGAGGTCTACGAGCGTACATAATATTTTGGTAGATGTAGGAAGAAATCATGATTCCTGATTCTACGATCAGCGGCTTACAAGAACTTCTTGGAGAGACTCTATATAAACTGCGTACCGCTCTTTTGTGGAGGAGAAAAATTCTTTTTGAATTTGGTGCCATTCCCCAAAACAGAAAGCCATACGTTATTATGGGGTGGAAATATGCGAAATAAACAGATAATTTCGAATGGCGAATATGGCACTGCACAATTTCTTACTGAGATCATTTAAGTGATCAGACCATAAACGCAAACTGATAATTATAAATCAAATCTTATTTAATACCATACTTATGAAAGTCCACGTTTTTATCACAAAATACTTTTGCAGTAGATGTATCGTTTTGACTAAATCTTCCATTGATATCTTCCAATGTCAACAATGACAATTTTATAATAATTGGTTACTCGGCTCTTATACAAACAAATGACTTCAGTATTTGGTAGAGTCTCTTTATTAATATGATGCGACTGCCTAACACAAAAGGAGTGTAATATGTTCAGGGGAGCTAATGGGCCCTTGCTGAGTTGGCCACGAAGACCCATTCTGTTCAGGGTTGGTCACACTCACGGGTCAACACCCATCCGGCGGCCTCCACGCATAAAGTGCGAGCCCGGGCAGAGGGCTAGACTCTGGCCTGAGGGCTAGTTTCCCCTAGGAATCAACCTTCTGGCGCTCCTCGACGGTCTGCGCACCGTGCGGCGTAAGCCAATCGACTGTGCACTCTGACTAACAGTCGGGGGAGTCTGGAAGCAGTACTGTTTCCTATGGAACGGGGGTGGTTGAGGACCTTACGGCGACTGCTCTTGAAACGACCATCGACTACCCGATCCTGGGTGAACAGCCGGGCAAAGGATGCCGTGGCCCGCGATAGATTCGGTATACACCGTTTCACCGCTTCGTAAGGGAGAGGACCGCGCAAGCGACCTCGAACTCGTTGTATCTATATATATATATATATATATATATATATATATATATATATATATATATATATATATATATATATATATATATATATATATATATATATATATATATATATATATATATATATATATATATATATATATATATATATATATATATATATATATAGGTATATATATATATATATATATATATATATATATATATATATATATATATATATATATATATATATATATATATATATATATATATATATATATATATATATTTATATATATAAAAGAAAGTCGGGTTTATTCGATCACTAACTCGAGAACGGCTGGACCGATTTTCATGGTTTTTGATTTGTTGTATTTGTCTCCGTCCCGAATAGCAGAATAACCGAATAGCAATAACAACATCGGGTCGAATAGACCCCTTACCAGAATGTGTCGCGTTTTTGACAAATCGTGTAAAGGCTTAGACATATTTTATGACTCCATTAATTTAATAAAAGACTCGATCATATCTCCTACTTCTTAAGAGTTCACTAACTTCCTTCCTAATGTACTGTATTATATGATTATTATATTATTATTTTATTATAACATACTATTGTATTATATCATATTATGTATAATAAATATTATTATCCAATAACCCATACTTCTATTTTGCTATATCCAAATAACCATATTTACAACTTATTTAATTATTACTTTTCTTATCCTTGTATTATTATTAGCTTTATTATTTTTTTTTCTCTACTATCAACGTTTTCGTGTTATTTCTGTTAATTTGTAATGCAAGCATTGCAAACTATTCATAGGATAGTAAATTAGTTTCGTTTGAATATGTTTTTAAAATACTAGTTTCATATATTTACTATCTGTAAGTTTGCTATAAAATAAAATAAAATAGAATAAACTATTAAAAACGAAAATTGGAAAAATGACGAAAAATTAAAATAAAAGAAGAAACATTTTCCTATACAAAATGTAAATCCGTATTTTTCTCATGGTCAGTTGTACATGGCATGTTTACGTGTCGGCAAATCATCCCCTTTATTTGTTCTTGAGCCTGATAAAAAATAACAAAAAATGTCGTATATATATCACAAGTGCTTCAATGAAGAGAATTAAACCGAGTGCATCCCATGCTGCACAATGTGTAAATAGTTTAATTCCATCATGTCTTTCTGACACGCGATTGATATACTTATTTTTGGTACTTTTATATTTCTTTTTGTGTTATTATCTTAATAAAGTAGTGAATTTAGTATTTATTTTGTATTCATTGTATTACTTTCAAAAAATCATAAATTAAGTTCAGCTAATCTGTAACACGACATTCATTGACTGTTAGGCGGTACGAAGTTCGCCGGGTCAGCTAGTGTATTATAAAAATATGATTTCTAGGGTGGTTTTCGTCTTCATTTGCACTCTTCAAAATCATCGATCAGTTTTGAGACATCCAGTTTTCGGCTATCTTAGCTTCCTAGAAGAGTTGGATGGAACGTCGATCGTAGACTTAAGATGACACGATACTTGGGAACGACCATATCTGAAGGTTTTTAGTTTTATATATTTTTTTTATTATAAGAATTACTTTTTTTAATCTTAGCGAATCCCTCGATAAGGAACCAATTTACATTTTGGACTGAAAAAAGTTGGACTTTAGGCTTCAAACTGATTTTGAATACTATCAGGCGCGATTACGCCTACAATGACCCGTATTCCGTTTCTCGCAGGTGCCTAAATTAGGTTCTAAAAACGCGCTAAAACGACGCCTAATTTTGAAGTGACATTTTGTTATTCCCTTTCATGGGTCCTAACTCGCGCGTGCTTATGTAGAGATCACCAGGTGCTTAAATTGGCGTTAAGCACCGTCAAGACCCTTTTTGGTATTACGTTTCTACAACTGTCATGGCGGATGAGTCTTGCTCGGAGTCTTATCTAAGAACGGTCTAAAAACGATCAGTATTCGTCTGACAGCCGTGTAACTTGTTTTTGCTCGTGATTCCGAAGACTTTTCGCATTGCAATTTTCAAAGATGTTTGCTCAGCATTAGCTTTTAAATCGAAGAAGGGATATGAGGAGCGCAGATTATCGTAAGTAATCGTTTATTCATAAATCTATATCTTGCCCTGAAAATCCTGTGTATTTTTTTTTGTAGATTATGATAAATCGCCCTGTATATTCTTGTTTAGGCACATTCTCTTTATTATTGTTTGCCATTTTATTTTAAAACAAAAAAAACGCGAATCGACACACAAATACGAAACGGCGCGGCGGCGAGCGATCGAGCGACTGACCGGGCGGCGAGCTGTCAAAATTAAGACCCCGCTTTAGAACGGCCATAGACAAAACGAAAATTTTAAGATTTAAGACCGGTTCTTAATTTTGATGAAACAGAATACCAACAAAATAACGAAGGTGCTTAAGTTCTTAATTTTTAGCACCAACTTAGTTTAAGCCCGCAAGAAACGGAACACGGGCCGAGCCATTGTAAGCGGTGAGTATTTTTGACGTGACAACTTCTTATAAATCGATGGAGCCTGCTGCACTCACGAAAAAACATGACTCATGCGGCGTTACCTCGCTCTGAGGTGTTCCATTTATTATATTTATTATTCAATATAAATGCTGCCATCTACCGGTTGCGACAAGAATTATTTACTAACCTCAGTCTAAAATAGTACGAATGAAAATCACTAGATTGATTTAAATTCTTGACATAATTTTATATGTATTATTGATATACGGAATGTTATTACTGAACGGACAATTTTCTTGTGGGTACAACGAAGTGCAACAAAGTAAGCAACTTTTATTAAAAAAAAATAAAAGTATGAAAAGCTATCATTACGATGCGCTATCTAGCGGTTGGTAAAATGTCGCTGATATTGTTTATTTACGACGTATTACCTACCGCTAGATGGCGCAGCGTGCTCAAACGTTTCTCAAACCGTTATTTAACAGTTTGAGATTTCAAACTTTCTTCAATCATGAGATTTCAAGATTTCAAAAAACAATAAACTTTAAACAATAAACAATTATACAATTATACTGCTATACAATAATACATTCACATGTTGTAGTCAAATCGGTGAGTATAAAAGCATATATTTTTGGGTGTTTGTAATAAACAATATCAGAATCTTAAATGAAACTGCTTGAAATGCAACCATTCCATCAGTATTTTCTTATGACGTTGTCACGTTCAACTATCGTCAGTAAACCGACTTTACAGACAACCGATTTTTTATTTTAATTTGAATATATTTACTGGTTAATTCTCTAGCGTCGCGCTTAGTCACATTTTTATTTAGGCCCTAAATTAATTACAATTAATTAAAACGTGAGAGCGCTGTCAGAGTTATGCTAAATATGCTTTACCATTAAGACCATTATACCACCACTGTGCAATGACAGTTATTCTGTGCTAGCGCTGGGATCGAAAGTTTGGTATACGCCCGGTCGCCGACGCGAGCGGATGTTGAATCTGTGCCTGACGCTTCGTCAACGCTGGATTTTTATTGGTCAAACTCTACAAAATTGACCTCGCCTATTTCTTCGCGTGGCGCCCATTTCGGATATTTTTCTGAGGCTTCATGTCGTCTTACGTACCATTTTGGGTCCCCAAACTATCATAGGTCCCGGTGCGCCGCGCCGGCAGCACCGGCTTAGTTACGCCACTGTGCCTAAGTCTTCTACGCTCATCCCACGGCTGACAGTACGATGTCATATCATTATACCAGCCTGGGGTAACAGGTTCTCCCGTTATAGTCGACACCGCCCTTATTTATTTATTTATTTATTTTAGTAACACATCTAGTAATCAATTAATGTCATATTTTTAAGTAAGATGTTAGCAAGAAATTGATGCTACATTTTTTTTAATGTTTGACACAGTCTCCTAACTAGGCCTAGGCCTGTTCTAAGGCAGACTTTTAATGACTAGTGTGCACTGTCAACTTTAACTATATGTTAGTACTTATTTTTAAATCGACAAATATGAAACTATAAATATTTACGCATATACAAATATAGATACTCATATGCATCTATAGATAAAATATTTATCAATATATGCACACATACACATACATACGTATATGTATACGAAAATAATAATAAAACCATAAGAAAAAATACCATAAGAAATGGAAAAAATTCCATAATTCTTCCGACTATGACACTTTTTGTATGTTACGCGCTCGACAAAGACGCGTCCAAGCAGAATGTTTTAAGAACTTTATAAATCAATGCCAATGTGATATAACCCGTTCCCCGGAAAAGTTCTGGCTGTATGTGAAGAAACTTCAGAAGAATGATAGAATTCCGCAACATATGACCTATGACAGCCACTCAATTAGCGGTGGCTCACAAATATCCGAAGCGTTCTCTCAGTATTTTGAATCCGTGTTTGCGGATATCCCAACTTCCGCATCTTCATCACATTTTATGACATCCAGCAATATTTCCCCAATAGCGACTATTAGCAGCATCGATACAAATGAGGCATTGATTTATAAGTACCTTAAAGCAGTTGACAAGAAGAAAAGTGCAGGCAGCGACTCGATTCCTCCCTGCTTTATCGCTAACTGTGCTACACAACTTGCAAAACCTGTCAGCATGTTATTCACAAGATCTGTCGACGAAGGACAATTTCCCGGTAAATGGAAGGAAGCCCATATCATACCAATTCATAAGGGTGGATGCAAATCGAAAGTCGAACATTACCGACCAATCTCCATCTTACCTACTCTAAGCAAGGTTTTCGAAAAGGTCGTCTTCGACCAAGTTTATCCTGTTATTTCCTCGTCTCTTTCCCAACAGCAACATGGGTTTACACAGCGACGCTCTGTTTTGACCAATCTGTGTGAATTCACAGACTATGTATCTTGCCAAATGGATAATCGCTCTCAGGTCGATGTTATATATACCGATTTTAGCAAGGCATTCGATCGAGTTGATCATGCGATTCTAATCTGCAAACTCGGCAATATCGGTATACATGGTGACTTACTGCGTTGGTTTATTTCGTATGTCAGCAATCGTCATCAAGCTGTTGTCATCGGGGGGCATAAATCGAATTTTATATCGGTCCCATCTGGGGTACCGCAGGGGTCTCATTTAGGACCATTGCTCTTCAATATCTTCATCAACGACGTAGGCAATTGTTTCTCCAATAGTTTTCACATCTCCTATGCTGACGACTTAAAAATTTACCAGTCTGTAAATAGCATCGAGGATAGCGTCTCCATCCAAAGAGACCTCGACCGGTTCTACGACTATTGTGTTAGGAATAAGTTAACATTAAATATTTCAAAATGTCAAAAAATCACTTTCACAAGGAAAAACAATAAAATAAATTTCATTTATAAACTTAATAATATTCCCCTAAGTGAAAAGAGTGAGGTGCGCGATCTGGGTTTAGTATTAGATAATAAATTGCTGTTTGATAAACACATTGACTATGCTACCGGAAAAGCTCATAAAATGTTAGGATTCATCCAGCGAGTGTGTAAACCGTTTAGCGATGTAAGAACTCTTAAGATTTTATACTTCTCCTATGTACGCAGCATTCTCGAATACGGATCTATCATTTGGTCGCCTCAATATACAGTCTATAAAAATAGAGTTGAGAGACTCCAGAAGTACTTCATGAGACATCTTGATTTTAAATCGTTTCAAACCTCCGAAAGTTACTCTGAGAGACTTAACCGTCATAACATGGACTCACTCGAGGATAGGCGCCTCCAATACGATATACGTTTTCTGTACAATATTATTAATAATAAAATAGACAGTCCCTATTCTGTTGGCAGAATCTCCTACCGAATCCCAAACAATAAGACCAGGGCTCGCGATTTATTTTATCTACCGAGAGTCAATACCAATTATGGTCAAAATATGTATTTTTATAGAGCACCTCGATCATATAACCTCAACTTTCAATGTTTGGATATTTTTAATTTATCTTCAAATACTTGCTTCGAAGAAATTAGAAATACGATAAACAGCCTTCGGGTTTGATTGGTATTTCTTCGTCCGTTGGGTACTTAGGCTGTGGCAATCGCCACTACACTATAACAATGCTTTCTAGTCAGTATAATATTTTCTACAAAAGTTCATATGTATATTAACATTATAAATACATTGTGATGTATATTATATATATGTATATATATATATATATATATATATATATATATATATATATATATATATATATATATATATATATATATATATATATATATATATATATATATATATATATATATATATATATATATATATATATATATATATATATATATATATATATATATATATATTTATATTAACTATATTTTTACATTTTATCATTACCGTATCGTATTATTTATATTAATTCATTGTTTGTGCACGTGTATGTATGTATATATGTATGTACGTTATATATCATCATATATCATACATCTACATAACTCATAATATAGCTTCCCTATCCCTTTCCCCTTAATTAAACCTGCATTTGTTTTATTGCTCATTGCGCTGTAACAATAGAATTAATTTAATTGTGAAAACTTTTAATTGGCCTTAGATGTATATATTATGTGTTAGTATTAAGTATAAAACGCTGTAAGTTTTCTGAAAAATAAAAATAAAAAATAAAATAAATAAAACCAAAATAAATAAAAATAAAAACTAAAATAATATACACATATAAATCAATTACATATTGATATAACGTTAAACATACCTATAATAGTCATTTAAAATTATTAATAACAAGCCCCCCACTCCGTTTACTACTACTACATATTATTACGCTGCTATGTAGGTTCCTAATACGTATTTTTTGTCGATTTCACCAGATTATGTATCTACCTATTGATTGTTATAGATACCTAGTCTTTATAGAAAAATAAAAAAATACGTGTGGCACTCGGGGACTGCCGCGGTAAAGCTATTGCATAGCACATTTTTAACAACTTATGCAATTATAATTATTTATTTATTTTATTTATTTTATTTTTTCTGATATTCCGAATCATTTGCGGCTGCGGTAGCAAATGATTCGGAATAATTTAAACGTCTTCCGATAGAGCGCCGCGCAAGAATGTTTTATTCGATAAAGCAAAAAAAAACGGATTATTCGAAAAAAATCGTAGATAAAAAGAGAGATAATTAAATTATCTTTAAAATGGTGCAGGTTTCATAATAATACGCCAGTTAGTATTTGCGTAGTAGTCGTTTTTGTGTTCGGTTAGACCTAATTTCACAAATTAAGTACACTATGTAATATAAACAAAATCTAAAATATTCAAACCTAAGAATATTAGGAAAATGTTCATGTTTAACATATATTTTTTTCGAATCGCAAGCAGTACTCTTTTAGACGTAATTATCAGTTTAAAATAATTAATTTTCGTTAAGAAATTTCTTCATTCGGTCGCCGCGCTGGCCTTAGGCCAGCGATAAAAGCTATGCAATAGCTTAACAATGATTTTGATTATTGTTACAAAAATTCGCCCTTGTATGAAAATGCAGGTCTGGTCAAATTTTCGATTAGACGTACAGCCGTAAAATGGCTCTCTAGACGATCAAGCATGCTTGTCAAGCATCGCGTCGCGGGCTGAGAGGGGATTGTAAACCGCAGGAAATTGCAAATATATATTTTTATATATTTACTAAAAATAATATATATTTATTATTCAAAATACAACAGTCAGCGTCCCTACCCATCTCCAACAACCAATCGGTAATTGATTTTTTAAAAGTGGATGTGTTCTCATTACTTTTAATTGCTTCGGGAAAATTGTTGTACATTCGAGGGAACGTGAAATGGCGTTGGCCAATTACTGTGTAAGTTCTTGGCACCATCATATCACCAGTTTTTGTTGCTCTCGTCTTTCCAATTCGTTGTTGATTATAAGGGGTCATTTTATTCTTAGGGTTCCCCATTCGGGCAAAGCGGGCATTCGTGGGAGTTTGGTAATTTGCCTTACATTTTTAGCATTTTGGCATTTTTTTCCACACTATTCAAAAGCCTCAAATCAAGATTCTCAAGGCAAAAAAGAAGTTGCTGTGGGTCATTTTCCCAATAACAATAATATTAACTTTCTTTTAAGATGGCCGCTTTTGCCTCCCTTCCCCAATGCTAACAGCTTTGTTTACACATATAACATGCATTTCAAGAACGGCCTCCATAATCAATCGAAACCGTGATGACGACAAAATTTCCACGTTCGATCATCGATTTATCCGACGACGCAACGATCGATCAATCGGTAGATCGCACAGATCTCCCTCCCTCGAGATCGAAACCCACATGTTTTCGCGACCGACGCACCAGTCCTTGCGCACTGCACTTTCACTGTTCGCTGCGCCGACTCTTTGTGTAAAAAAAAAGAAGGCAATGCTAGTGATCACACCCACGTCCACAACGGCCATCTGTCGCATAACCTTATACGGCCTTTGGATTAAGTAGTGGGGACAACCTACGCTATAGTAATGTATGTACATATATGACTACAGTCAATAAACTTTGCTTTAAGCCATCGGACCTGCAGCTTTCCACGCTGATGATAGCTCATATGAAATTATTTGAGACTTACTCAAATCATTTGAGATATAATACTTTTTCGCAAGATTAATTTTAAATATGGCCCCCAGCTTCAATCGTCTTAGGGGCTCTCTAGACGATCAACCATGCTTGTGAAGCATCGCGTCGCGAGCTGGGAGGGGATCGTAGACAGTAGGAATTATACAAATATATATTTTTAAATATTTACCAAAGATTGTAGTTTATACCAGTACACTATAA
This sequence comes from Micropterix aruncella, assembly GCA_944548615.1. Lineage (NCBI taxonomy): Eukaryota > Metazoa > Arthropoda > Insecta > Lepidoptera > Micropterigidae > Micropterix > Micropterix aruncella. The sequence goes on from OX155976.1 coordinate 17,275,267, forward strand.
AATCAATGATACCAGGGAGTCACGTTAATTGGACGCAATTGATTGATGAATGACGTGACTCCCTGGTATAAAACTACAAAATTAGGCATTTTTAGTAACTATATATAAAATATATTTGCAATTTCCTGCGATTTACAATCCCTTCCCAGCCCGCGACGCGATGCTTGACAAGCATGCTTGATCGTCTAGAGAGCCATTTTACGGCTGTACGTCTAATCGAAAATTTGACCAGACCTGCATTTTCATCCAAGGACGAAATTTTGTAACAATAATCAAAATCATTTTTATTTTTCTATAAAGACTAGGTATCTATAACAATCAATAGGTAGATACATAATCTGGTGAAATCGACAAAAAATACATATTAGGAACCTACATAGCAGCGTAATAATATGTAATAAGTAGTAAACGGTGTGGTGGGCTTGTTTACCTGCATCTATAAGACCTTTCGTAACTACCCACTTTGTGGTTGGGTTAGTGGTCTGCTAGTAGCCCGTTACTGCTTACCAGTCCACGCAGAACACTGACCTTCAAGTTGGGCAGATCGCTGGGCTCGACAAAGGCTCGTCCCAGTAAACTGTGTCATTTGCGGTGAGGCCTGGGCAGCGACCAACGATGTGTTTGTTGTCTTCCGGGTTTTCGACACATATTCGGCAGACCTTGCTATCGGTCAAGTCAAGGTTGAATAGATATGCTCTAAGGGCCGTGTATCCGGTGAGGGGATCGATGTTGGTTCTAAGGTTCTTCTCGCTCATGTCAAGTAGGGCCTTGGTTTTCTTTGGAAGTGGTTGCTCCATCACGGCATTTGCCCATGGCGACATCCTTAGCTCTGTTTCCAGGATGCCCGGTGTTCCTGCTCCAAGCAGTGTCTAATGAGAAATAATAATGTAAAGTAATAATAATAACAAAATAATGTGCCACCTAATAAACAATAACTTTTATGTTATCATTACTACTCTAAAATTTCGAATTGTTAACACCTACAGTATTACAAATCATCCAGTGCCTCTTACGGGCTTGTGACGTAGCTAGATGGTGGACTGTTAGCATTAAGTATAAAACATATAAATATATAAGTATAAATAGGATAGAAAACGAATTTACCGCGTGAAATTTGTAGGACCCGACGTTTCGGTGACGCTGCAGCCGCCGTTGTCTAGGGTAGACTGTAACGTCGGCTGCGGCTGCAAGGTCACCGAAACGTCGGGTCCTACAAATTTCACGCGGTAAATTCGTTTTCTATCCTATTTATAATGTCAAACAACCGCGATAGTCTTCGATTTTATATATAAGTATAAGTTTAAAAATTAAAAAAATAAATTAAAATTAGGGTCGGAGACCCAAATCTAACCATCTAACTACGCCACTGCTTCTTACTAATTAGAAAGCACGGCTTTAAGATGATTTGAACCCACGACTAGCCATAATGTGACCCCTCGGTCTTCTACAGACTAATTCCGCCCGATTAGTAACGCACATCGACCAATGACAAATAGCCCATTATAAGCATGACAAGAGTGTCCATTCATGATATCGTTTCCAAGTAACAACGCCTTCGCATCTTGTTGCAACTGTACATACTATGTGGGTTTTAGCTCGTATATACCTAGCTACCTACCTTAAATATAAGATGTGTGAAGCCAGTATTTACCTACTACTATACGAGGGCGTATTGAAAAATCATGTCCGTAAGAATCTAGAGCAGCTAGAAAAATATATTTAATGTTATTCCAAGAAAGTAAGGTATTAGAGATAAACGCCAGCTGTGTTTGAAACGGTCTTTCATGTTTTTGACGTGACAACGTCTTATAAATCGATGGAGCCTGCTGCACGCACGAAAAAACATGACTCATGCGGCGTTACCTCGCTCTGAGGCGTTCCATTTATTATATTTATTATTCAATATAAATGCTGCCATCTACCAGTTGCGACAAGAATTATTTACTAACCTCAGTCTAAAATAGTACGAATGAAAATCACTAGATTGATTTAAATTCTTGACATAATTTTATATGTATTCTTGATAAACGGAATGTTATTACTGAACGGACAATTTTCTTGTGGGTACAACGAAGTGCAACGAAGTAAGCAACTTTTATTTTTTAAAAAATAAAAAAGTATGAAAAGCTATCATTACGATGCGCTATCTAGCGGTTGGTAAAATGTCGCTGATGTTGTTTATTTACGACGTATTACCTACCGCTAGATGGCGCAGCGTGCTCAAACGCTTCTCAAACCGTTATTTAACAGTTTGAGATTTCAAACTTTCAAATTAAAAAAAAACAATAAACTTTAAACAATAAACAATTATACAATTATACTGCTATACAATAATACATTTACATGTGTAGTCAAATCGGTGAGTATAAAAGCATATATTTTTGGGTGTTTGTAATAAACAATATCAGAATCTTAAATGAAACTGTTTCGGATGCAACCATTCCATCAGTATTTTCTTATGACGTTGTCACGTTCAACTATCGTCAGTAAGCCGACTTTACAGACAACCGATTTTTTTTAATTGTTTTTACTATACATTTGTCAGTAAAATAATCGCCTATTTCATAACATGCTTTTTTACAAAAGAAAGGGAGAAGGGTAATTCAAGTTCGAGAGAACGGTAGAACGAGAATTGTAGGCAATACTACAGGCAGTAGAACTGCGAATACACTACAGAACACTAGTCAATTTAACATAATACTACAGAATAGAATCGAATCCTAACGAGATCGCGAGAGAACTGGAAGTTTTGTTTCGCAATGTTATAAGTATTGTACTTCCCCATTATAAATATTTAAAGCAAACCTTAATAGATGGCTACTTAACAAGGGATATGTAAAATCTGATCAACTTCTTTGCAACGCACGACAATTTATTTAGTATCACTTATCTATTTTTCTTAATTAAATTTTATTAAATTACAACTATAAATGTATATATTTATTACATAGCTATATTTTTTATAAAATTGGTATATTTATGTATATATACAGGTGGTGGGTCCAAATAATTTATTTAAAAAAAAACACTTCATTTCTTAAAATTGCATAAAAATATGCACATCTAGAGACGGGCCAAATTATCGCCTAGTTAGATGTGCTATTGGCAGTAAAGGTCATGTAAGATGTGTTAAACCTCCCTATATTAATTATCAAATAATTTATATAATTATTATAAGATTACATGACCAATGAATGAACTGTATACCTAATCCTATGTACCTAAATAAAATAAATAAAAATAAATAAATAGGATAGAAACGAATTTACCGCGTGAAATTTGTAGCACCCGACGTTTCGGTGACGTTGCAGCCACCGTTGTCCAGGGTAGACTGTCACCCTCTGTCACCCACCCGTTGTCAGTCTACCCTGGAAGTCACCGAAACGTCGGGTGCTACAAATTTCACGCGGTAAATTCGTTTCTATCCTATTTATAATGTCAAACAACCGCGATAGTCTTCGATTTTGTACTTCCTCAGGCAAAAATATCGTAAAACAGGTTTATTCAAAGTCAATATCGATTTGTATTGTACGTTTGCTGTGTGGCTGATTATAGCCTTTGAGGTGCGGTGACATCACACTCCGTGACATTTTACGAGACTCAGGACACTAAAATTAGAATAAATTAACACTAATGACAGATGGTCACCTGCGAGACGACGCCCACACACACGCTCGCAGGTTGCAAACAAGCGTTGCCAGAATACTGGAATTTATAACTGCAAAAAGGGAACAAATGCCCTTCCGACTTCAAAAAAGGAGGATGTTATCAATTCGATGGTAGGTACCTTTTTTATGTTTGTTACCTCAGCACTCCGTCGTTTATAAACGGATTTGAAAATTTATTTATTTATTTGAAAGGATTGGTCCTATTTTTATCAAAATCCTGTTCTGATGATGGGGTCCATGAGGATTTGAGGGAACTCCTCAAATATTATCATATGAAGTTGAAAATGTAGGTACATGTTGGTTCAGTTCCGATGAGTTTTTATCGTAAGCAAGGCCTCATTCTACAATTTGGGTTGGAGACTACAGCTGGCAAACCTGTCACCTCAGGAAGTTTTAACGATTGTTCGTTCTATCTCCCTGGAGTGAGCGCAGAAGACTTGGACAAAACAGTCCACCGTCAAGCTCGGCCACATGCCCGTAAGAGGCCAACGCCTTAACCGCGAGATAGCCAGGAGTGTTACCCGGCGGGCTTGATTGGTTACGAGTTCGAGGTCGCTTACGCGGTCCTCTCCCTTTTGAAGCGGTGAAACGGTGTTTACCGAATCTATCGCGGACCACAGCGTCCTTATCCCGGCTGTTCACCCAGAATCGGATAGTCGATGGTCGTTTCAAGAGCAGTCGCCGTAAGGTCCGCAACCACCCCCGCTCTATAGGAAACAGTACTCCTAAATAGGATAGAAAACGAATTTACCGCGTGAAATTTGTAGGACCCGACGTTTCGGTAACGTTGCAGCCGCCGTTGTCTAGGGTAGACTGTTAGGACGTCACCGAAACGTCGGGTCCTACAAATTTCACGCGGTAAATTCGTTTTCTATCCTATTTATAATGTTAAACAACCGCGATAGTCTTCGATTTTTATATAACAGTACTCCTTTTGGACAGTCGTGTAAAAAAGCACTTTTTGACAATATTAACAGTCGTCACTTTCTGATGTTAGCGCTCCAGGTACAATCAATGGTTCTGGCAACGCTGAATGACCGGTGACTAAAGCGTTACGTTAATTACTACTCATTCAAAATAGTTGTTTTTCTGCGCCCACCAGAAACCACCGGAAGTTACCTAAACGCCTAAAATTATGCCAAAACTTCACTCTTGCAGAAATATCTGAATTTTTTTACATTGTTTTTATATGTGGACTCATTGTTTACTATCCGTAAGGTATATATGTCTATTATATGTAATACTAGCGGTAACAAAATAGAGAACGGGAGTGCGAAGGCGGGCTGTGAGTGAATTCATTCACCTAATAGAAAAAGATAGGGGCATATGAGTAATGAGACTCCCTCTATCCTTGTCTTGTTGCGCGTGCTTGTTTATCCGTATCATAGCACACTTATGGCGTCAAAGCGTTCCCATAGTGATATAAACGCGTTGCCATAGTGATATATGTACGTCTCGAATGCACGTCTAGACAAGGATAAAGGGGGTACTATATGCTGCTGTCTCTTTCTATTCGTCTGACGCATTCTCAGACTGGTCACGGGGTCTAGTAATTATATGACTATGGGTATTACCCTGTGTTGTCCGTGTTATATCTGTGGCCATGGGTATACCAATTTTCATGGAGATCGGTTGAACGGTATATGAGCTGATGTACTGCGGCGCCATCTATTGGCGAGTTACAACAAAGTGAATAACGCGACAATATTATGCGGTCTCAAATGTCTGTGTATTTTAAATTTCATGGCGATCGGATGAGCGGTATATAAGTTGATGTAATGCAGCGCCATCTGGTGGTGACTTACAACGAGGTTAATAGTGCGAAAATATTACGCGTGCTGAAATGTCTATGTATACCAATGTTAATGGCGATCAATTGGGCGGTATAGACGTTGATAACCGGTGCGCAAACCGTCCAGTGGCGCCGGGATGCAATCCCGCCGGGAGAAACTGGTCTACCAGCTCTGAGGCCTGAGACACGAGAGTCTTACCCGGGGTAGCCTTCCACTCGAGGAGTCCACTAAATCGTGAGTTGGGCCGATCCAAAGATTGTATGGCCCAAGCTACACGAAACCGTTCGCTACCTATAATAAGAAGCAACTAGAGTTGGCAACTACAACGGGCGAACCTATCACCTCAGGAAGTTTTAACGATATTAGATCGTTCTGTCTCCCGTTAGGTGAGCGCAGAAGTCCACCGTCTAGTTACGCCACATGTCCGTAAGAAGCCAACGCCTTACTGCGAGATAACCAGGTTAATCACACAGCGGGCCGACACTCGCGCCTTTACTTCTAGTTGCAACCAGATTACTCCGGTCTCCCGACTGGTTAAAGGCTCAAAGGTCGCTTGCGCGGTCCTCTCCCTTACGTAGCGGTGATAAGGTGTCTACCGAATCTATCGCGGACCACGGCGTCCTTTATCCGGCTTTCACCCGGAATCGGGTTGCCGATTGGTCGTTTCAAGTTGCAAATAGAGTTGTCAACTACAACGGGCGAACCAGTCACCTCAGAAAGTTTTAACGATTGTTCGTTCTATCTCCCGTGAAGTGAGCGCAGAAGACTTGGACCAAACAGTCCACCGTCAAGCTCGGCCACATGCCCGTAAGAGGCCAACGCCTTATCCGCGAGATAACAAGGTAGGTATAATATGTTACCCAGCGGGCTAACACTCACGCCCTTTCTTCCAATTGCGACCAGATTGCTCCGATCTCTCGATTGGCTACGAATTCGAGGTCGCTTGCGCGGTCCTCTCCCTTACGAAGCGGTGAAACGGTGTATGCCGAATCTATTGCGGACCACGGCATCCTGTGCCCGGCTGTTCACCCAGGATCGGGTAGCCGATGGTCGTTTCAAGAGCAGTCGCCGTAAGGTCCGCAGCCACCCCCGCTCTATAGGAAACAGTAATAATAATAATAATAATAATAATAATTAAACGCTTTATTTGCACAAAAAGGCGAGCTTATTGCCTAAAAGCAATATCTTAGAGCTAACCTTAACCTAGTGGAATAACATGTTATGCGGTAAAAATAAACTAATAAATTTAATTTACTGCTAAACAGTACTGCTTCCAGACTCCCCCGGCTGTTGGTAAGAGTGCACAATCGATTGGCTTACGCCGCACGGTGCGCAGACCGTCCGGGAGCGCCAGAAGGTTGTAGGAAGGTAGAAGGACTCCTAGGGGAAACTAGAGCAGAGCAGTTGCTGTAAGGTAAACAACTACCCCCGCTCTATAAGAGACAGTACTGTTTCCAGACTCCCCCGGCATTCGGTCAAAATGCACAATCGATTGGCTGACGCACGTTGCGCAAACCGTCCAAAGGTTGACTCCTAGGAGGGACTGGCCCGCAGGCCAGAGTCCTACCCAGGCTCGCACTTTATGCGTGGAGGCCGTCGGATAGATATTGACCCGTGCGTGTGACCAACCCTGAACAGAATGGGTCTTCGTGGCCAACTCAGCAAGGGCCCATTAACTCCCAATGGGGCAACACAGTCTGTGCAACTCCTTCATTACCATCTACCATTGAGCTTCTAGTCGGTGGAGCCATCTTCGGGCGCGAGCCGTTGGTGCCCCGAGAAGGAAAATCATCTGAAAACAAGATGAGATCGCGGCTCGGTCGTCAAAACAGCGCGACGCCCGCTCGGCGCCCGTGTCGATTCTAAAATAAGTCGTCTATTTTTGTGATGGTGACCCAATAACCAGCTGCAGTGAGAACGGTCCTTGTTCTCTCTCCGTGTTAAACGTCCGTGTCTTAAACGGAGGCGAAATGATCTTACTGTGCATTTGGCATTTGGTATTTCGGGTACACGGAGGTCGGTCAGGTGACTGTTCAAAACACAGAACAAAGAGGCCCATGAGTAATGTACTATTTTTGTCCTTTTAGCCAAGAGGCAGCGACAAAACAGTGCAAGAGTATTATAGCATGGGCTGTCGAATATCGGTCGACAGGCCCTGTATTATAGGCCTGTGACTTCTTCTACTTCTCGTACTGTTGGGTGGGGGCTTCGTGTGAGCCGGGTCCATTGGCCCGGCTTTCGAGTATATGGCGTCTCAGGGCTGTTCACCCTGAGGCAGGATTCTTAGTACGTGTAAGAACAATGTTACGCTCCTTTACTCGAGGCACGTCCTGGTAGGTCCGTTTTGAGGAAAATATTTATAAGCATAATATTTTCCTCTTTAGTGCCGATTTGGCACTCGTGTATCAGGTCCAGCAACTGGGACGCCGTGATCGGTACCTGCTCGTCTTCCTCGAGAAAGCGCATTTCGTCTAGGTAGGTATACCGGCTCTTCAGGCTGGGGTTGTGGGGGCGGTGTGGCCGGCCACTCTTCGTCCGTTTGAGTGGAGGCGGACTCTGTGATTATAGCATGGGGTGGATGTGCTAAAACTGTTCTACAACCGCTATACGTTGCGCAAAAGTCTGTTATAAAACAATCATTAGAAAACCTTTCACATTTCCGAGTGATTCATTGGGCTCGATTGCGTTTCGTCGTGAACTAAAATCGGAAATTAGTCCGCGTGAACGAGACAGGGCAATACGCTAGAGCGGAGTGGGAGATGACATTAAAACTGCCCGCCAAGGTCAAATCTTACACCGCACGAAATATGCTCGAATTTATTCGGACGAGTGTAAGTTCGACAGGTAGTATTTATCGACGATCGTTCGTTTCATATTCCGCTCTAACGTATTGCTCTTTCTCGTTCGCTTGGACTAATTTTAGTTTTAGTTCATTAAGAAACGCAATCGGGGAATTCAAAGTTTTTTTAAGCGTTAGGTTATTATATGCTAAAAATAATTTTAATTCATCTACGTACGAAAACCATACCAGCAAAGTCGCAACAAACATTAACAACCAGGAGAGCAGCTGGAGATTACATGAATGTGCCTCTCATGAGAACAACTTCTGGTCAAAGAAATTTCTCGTTCATTGGGACAACAATTTATGACATCAAATCATTTTTATTGTCTTAAAAACTAATACATACCTAGTTGTATACAGGGGCGGACCGTGCGTTTGTGGGGCCCTGCGCTAACTATTACTTGGGGGCCTGCCTAATTAATCAACTAATTACCATTTTGTTAAAAAACTTTTTTTGATAATGATGTCTAGGTCACTAGGTAGGACACAATATAGGAAAGAAAGAAAAAATACAATATTTGATTAGTTTAATATGACAGACACACAAACACAACTGTAAGACATTTAACTTTTCTCTAAAAATAGACAAATCGATTAGCGTAAGAAAACGTTGCTACTAAACAACATTAATACTAATGCTATTGCTACTAAACAACATTAAACTAAACAACATTAATACTAATTGTAATAATATCTTAATTAAGCAAGTATTGATATTAATTGTAAAGCTAGTTAATATAAGAACATTCATTACTAGTCACCTATTGACAAGGCACTAGCCTCGGTTGGAACTCGGTTCACAATATTGTCCATTGTTTGCAATGGAGGCTGGGACCCTTTATATCCACGGGGCCCTCGGCTGCAGCCCAAAAAGCCCTTATATAGTTGCGCCCCTGGTTGTATAGACATAGTTACAATTACATTTACAATTTTGATATTCTATTTGTATAAAAGAGACACCGCAGCAAGTCTTCAAAAAAGAGTTAAAGAAGTGGCTGCTAAGTGATAGTAACTAGATTGCTTTCTCCGTTGAGACTCTCATATACTTAACGTGGTTACAAAGGTGCGAATCATTGGATATGTTTTCAAAAAACTGAGGAATATTCTGGATTCCAAAACACTAAAAACTGTTTATTATGCTTTATGTGAATCGCTTATTACTTACGGCATAATTGGATGGGGTGGATCTGGTAAATATAAATATAGGAAATAAATATATATAGACCCGGACATAATAATTTTATTTCCACCTATCCTCCCAGTCAGTGAGAAATTACGCACCGGTCGAGATAGACGTAGGTACTCCTGTTCGACTGTTCTTATTTATCGTGCTGTGACTTCGTAATTATCGCCATCGTGAGCTGGCCAGCTGAAGTTTTGATGACATTCGGAGTGTGAAAATACGGCAAGAAATCGCGCGGAAAATACAAAGGTGCGTGAACATTTGATACTTTCCTTCTCCTCCCTATAATACCCAAATAATAATGATGCCTATAATACCCAAAAAATAACCAACCTTCCTTACAGTCCACTCTCTATATTATTAAACTTAAACCCAACATTTTGGTCCTTCAAGCCGGATTTATAATACCCTGTCCTTTGGGATCGAAAACCCAAAAAATAAGCAACCTTCCTTACAGTCCACGCTATATATTATTAAACTTAAACCCAACAAAGTGTAAGTATGTCAATAAATATAAGAATGACTTTTTATTAATTAATTAAACAAATCACTAATATATTTTATAGTTGTAACTTTTACAGTTTTGAAGATATGAGTTTCTCTCGATTATCTCTGAAATCAATCTGATGGAGAACATAACGTTTTGATTTGATGCTCCTCATTTTATTTACATGTTTACAATAGCCACCTACTTATAAATAATTGAAGGTGGACAGCCTCCGCAAATACTACAGGCCGTAGGATATCGCGCCTTGTCCGTCCTCAAGGTCTTCCTCGAGACAGATCTTTCCTCGAGTTCCGCAGATTCATTTAAATATTAAAAGTGTGTCAAGATCTCCATGCCTTTAAAGGAAGCGGCGCGGTGGGCCTCAAACGACATGCGGCTGTCTGAGAACGCCCCTATACCAATATTTACCAAACTTCGGCCTTTACAAAATACGTCTAGTTATCGCAACGAATTACCAAAAGATGGAAGAGACATTTATTATTTACTTCGTTTGACAGAAAGAAATCAGCAGTAGGTACCGTCGAGTCGCCTTACTTGAGACAGATTTTGACTTTAAACAAAAAATAAATGTATATATATTTATATATATATATATATATATATATATATATATATATATATATATATATATATATATATATATATATATATATATATATATATATATATATATATATATATATATATATATATATATATATATATATATATATATATATATATATATATATATATATATATATATATATATATATATATATATATATATATATATATATATATATATATATATATATATATATATATATATATTTTCAAATTGAAATTATGTTTATTACTAAATAAATGAAATGATAAAATAATGAAAGGGCACTTATCTGGTCTGTGGTGACCAGGAGTGACTCCACGCCTTATTCTTCTCTTCCTTCAGCGCTTGCTAGGTGTTTCCTGCTGTGGTATTGGAGCCTGATCAAAATGGTAGCGGCAACACAACAATGCGAGACGAGAATGAATGCTGGAAAATAATAGGCGATTAGTGTTTCTTAAATATTAATGATTGTTATAAAATGTATATCAATATTTCGGCTCAGCCGTCGTCAAGATATGTGACATTTCTGAAATCGAACAATTCGTTGAAAATTTAAATTCAAGGAATCGAACAAAAAGAAATGGATTAATAATATTTTACACGATTTAGTTAAGGTACCATAACCAACCGTGCAAAACGTTATTTTAAATGAATGATTATAAATTAAAATAAAAAGCATTTGATGATTATGATAATATGATAAACCTTATTAATTTTGCCTATTGAGACCGGAACCTTTGCAAGCGCCTAAAATATAAATATAAGCTAATTCCCAAGATTTGACGTCCCTTTCTTTTGCATTATCACCCAGGCATTTTATTATTTTAACTTTAAAACATTGATCAAAAGATAAATTATGCGCCCTGGCATGTAAAGATATTGGGAGTTGGCTTTCATTTCCTACACTAGCCCTATGATTATTTAGTCTAATATTAAGTGGTGTTGTTGTTTCACCGATATAAAAGGCATCACAAGTCCTGCACAGAAGTTGATATACTATATTTTTTGAAATACAACTGCAATGAAAGGGAACCCTGTAACTATTAGTAGTATTTGGACTGGTAAAAAAAGGACTTAGATCTAACAGAGGACAAGTTTTACAACGTGGACGACCGCAAGGTTGAAGGCCAAAAGTATTATTACCAATAGAGAAATTTTGATTATTTTTTGTTTTGTTTAATATTGATCTAATATTAGGTGGTCTGCGGAAAGATAAAATTGGCGGTGAATCTAAGAGATCCTTAGTGGATGCATCATTAGAAATGATGGGGAATAAATCAGATAATATATCTCGCAGTTTCTCAGCACCAGGAAAATAAGTGGTGCTAAGGAAGATTTTATTATTATTATTATTTTTATTTGAAGTAATTTTAGGTTTTGGTATATATTTTACTTCAGAATTTAGAATATGTTTATCCAATAGAGGAGCAGGGTATTTTCTTTCAAGAAGAGATTGCTTTAGATTATTGAGATATTTATCTAAATTTTCTTTGTTGTTAACTAAACGGTGTCCGCGAATGGACATTGAATAGGGAATGGATCTCTTGGTGTGAAATGGATGACAGCTATCAAAGTGTAAATACTGTTCTTTATTTGTAGGTTTTATATGAATCGCGGTTTTAATTTTACCTTCGGAAATTGTTAAATCAACATCTAAGAAAGTAATTTGTGATTTAGAAATGGTATGAGTGAAATTCAAAGGGCCAAAATTATTTAGGTCGTCAAGGAAGGTTGTTAGAGTAGTTTGTCCGTGTGGCCAAATCATTACTATGTCGTCAATAAATCTATACCATAATATGGGTTTTAAATTTTGCGTTTGAAGAAAATTTTGCTCGAATAATCCCATGAAAAGGTTGGCATACGAAGGTGCCATTCGAGTTCCCATAGCAGTCCCTTTAATTTGAAGATAAAATTCATCTTCAAAGGAAAAAGCATTACACGTTAAGACAAACTCGGCTAATTTGCAAAGAAAATCTGTAGAAGGTATTTGAGGATGAGGTCTCTCATCAAGAAAATAAGAAATGGCTTCCAATCCTAAATTATGAGGAATATTGGTATACAGGGATATGGCGTCAATAGTAACAAATAATAGGTCGTCTGACTTTGGAATTACAGTATTATTTAAAATATCAATAAAATGATAGCTGTCTTTGATATGAGAATTTAGATTTTTCACAAAAGGTTGTAAAAAATAATCTACAAAAGCCGAAATTCTTTCTGTCGGAGAGTTAAAGCTTGCGACTATCGGTCGTCCAGGATTATTAGGCTTGTGAATTTTAGGTAATAGGTAAAAATTTGGAGTTCGGATAGGATCAGGAATTAAAGTTTTAACATCTTCGTCTGATAATTTTTCATTTGATTTATTTTGTTCAATATATTTTTTTATTTTCACTGCAAAATTTTTGTTTGGATCTCTGGATAGTTTTTTATAGAAAGTTTCATCTCTAAGTTGTCTCAAGCCTTCAGTAACATAGTCAGTTTTGTTAAGTATGACAGTAGTGGAACCTTTATCAGCCGGCAAAATGACGATGCTGGTATCCACAGACCAGATAAGTGCCCTTTCATTATTTTATCATTTCATTTATTTAGTAATAAACATAATTTCAATTTGAAAAAATAATAATTTATATATATATATATATATATATATATATATATATATATATATATATATATATATATATATATATATATATATATATATATATATATATATATATATATATATATATATATATATATATATATATATATATATATATATATATATATATATATATATATATATATATATATATATATATATATATATATATATATATATATATATATATATATATATATATATATATATATATATATATATATATATATATATATATATATATATATATATATATATATATATATATATATATATATATATATATATATATATATATATATATATATATATATATATATATATATATATATATATATATATATATATATATATATATATATATATATATATATATATATATATATATGTATATATATATATATATATATATATATATATATATATATACAGATTAGGAAATAAGTTAGTGTAATTTCGTAGCTCGGACCCAGACGGCGGGTTCCGGGTGCTCGTCATATTTCCAATTAAAGTGTCTTCGCATCTCTAAAGTTCGCGTTTTAATTGAGAGTGGACGGGCAAAGAGACTTTGCATTCAAGGAGACTTTGTCTTCGAGTCGTCTTCTTGCGGGGCAACGAAAAGTATCCAACAAGTAAAAGAAATTGGTGAGCGCAAATCAAGACCGTGAGTTAGCATCAGAGCAAATCACGGAAGTTGTGCAACAAGTAGGGATGGCAAGTTTTTGAAAAGTGAAAATAAAGTCAATCAAAATTTAATCGAAGTTTTAACTCAAGTAAGGATATCCTCTCAAGTAAGGCGATTCGACGGTACCATTGATTACTGCGGCGTTTAATAAAATTCGGTTGTGGCACCCCAAGACTTTCATGGCAAGTAGCTAGGGACATATTTCATCTGAATATTTATTTCACAAATTAAGTCGATTACCAGTTGGCAAAATTTCTGCTAATATGCGTCGCAGAGAAATGAAAATTTGAATTTTGAACGCACGTCATCTCATTTAATTCAAAATCAAATTGCAAACGCGGGTCTCCGTGAGCTTTCGAATTCAAATTTCCACGAACGATCCACCCATCGCAAGCGTTGCCGATTTTAGGTGCTTTACTAAATAACTAGCTGACCCGTGCCCACTTCGTTGGGCGGTAAAAGTTTTTACTTGTGATGAAATTATGAGTGTGGTTTGGTTAGTACTGAGTGCTATGATTTATTTCCTGACTGCCAAAAGAGGGGTTATATTTTTACTGCATATGTATGTATTTGCATGCCAATTTGACTACATTAGCGTTATTTGTGAGTGGCTTCTTGTGAGTGTCTTATCTCTTTAACCATTTATGCAGTATAAGTGAAATGATATGCAGTAAAAGGGAAAAGTCTTTTGTTTTAAACACTTGAGACGATAAATTTACTTATTTTGATAATATTTCATAATTGTTGATAATATGACCAATAAACATGACTTAAGAGCCTTATTACAAAATAGCGTAGGTATTCTTTTAAAATGAGTTGAAAAAATGAACGCATTTTTTTTTGGATGTAACTATAAAAGATAGGATAAATAAATAAATAAATAAATAAATAACTATTCAACCCTGGGAGAAAACCGCGGCACTGAGCGCTCTTCTAATGCTAAAAGAATACATGACGGACATAAAAAAAAATAGTATACGGTTTTCGTTGTAGTGATATTACTGTATTAAGGAGCTCAAAGTTTGCCTTCCGAGCGTTTTACGAATAACGACTTTCGGAAAATGGGCTGAATAAGTAAATAATATTCGTTATATCTAAAATTAAAGGCCGCTATGGTCAACATCAAGAAATGGTCCAGGTAATTCAGTAATTAAAGTTTGTAGAAATCTCTTCATTTCTTGGAATTAGAACGCCAAAAATCCACTTTTCTTGCCTTTCTGGAAAAAATATGTGATAGGGCTCTTAACGATTAAAATTATTTTTTTTATTTGAAAAACTACTTATTGTGACTTAAATATAAAAGTTAGACATATGCTGGTCGCTGACTTTTTTGTAGGCATTATCAAGCTCTACAACTTTTCTCTAGAACTTAATCATATATCTCTCATCGTTAAGGCAGCGTTAGTTAGAAACGTTTTCGTTCGACCGTTTTTTCCGACTTACTTTGGAAATCCGACTACCACGAAAAAGTCTTTGATTTTTCGGATTAATATATAGCCTATGACACGCACATATAACGTGGCTTTCTATTGGTAAAAGAATTTTCAAAATCGGTTCAGTAGATCGAGAGATTACTTCCTACAACGTCACAAACTTTACCTCTTTATAATATTATTATAGATTAACGTATGGCACTTAAAATATTTACGACTATAAATATAACGATTATTTATATCTAATATATTTACGACTACTACCGTAGGACGGGGTGGCTTTGTGCTACTTTTTGAGGTTTTTTTTATTTTACTAGGATTTCTGGGAATTTTTCGCCTATGAAAAAAAACACAGTTATTCATTAACTCTTTAATAATTGGTACATGAATACAAAAAATACTTTTATGACATACATTTTCAGGAAAACAATACGTGGCACATTCTCACCTGCGTCGTCGGGGCGACAATGTGCCACTTTGCATTTTCATTAATATCTCCTAAACTAGTTGCAATGGCACATTGCCCCCTATTTGGACTACTAGGACAAGTCCTCACGTTACAAACATATTTTAAAAAACTAACTTCTACATTATTTTAAACAAAATGCAGACAATAGAAAAAAAGACATTTTTTTAATCACTCGAGAAACATTAATTAGTCTACATTTTATCATCTCAGAAATTTCGTTGATTTCTGCTAAGCCATTTGTAATATTTCGTGCAATTCTATTAGATAACAGATGGTTATATCGTTTTTGAAAAGAACACACCCATTCTTTGCCAGGATACTTGTTCTGGAAAGCCATTACTCTTCTCCCTTGTTTATCTAAGTAGGTTTTTGCAATAACTCGTAGTTCCAAAGATGTTATTGAAAATCCAAACGCAGATAACGCAGTGATGTGTGATACGAATGCAAGTTCCTCTTATTTAGTGAATATAGTTTGTCCTCCAGGTCTCCGAGGGTTTGTACCCTTCAGTTTAGCTGCCAAAGTATTTCTGTGGATGCCATCCTTTCAGCCGCGGCTCGCCTAGAAATGTTCCCAGAACGTATTTCCTCCAAAATTTTTCTTAAAGTTTCCTCCGTATAGTTTTTATATGATCTGGCTCCCGGGGTCCGAGTGTACACCCGTGGCATCGTCGCACATCAACTTATAACAAAGAAAAAAAAAAAACGTGTGGCACTCGGGGACTGCCACGGTAAAGCTATTGCATAGCATTTTTTTAACAACTTATGCAATTATAATTATTTATTTATTTTATTTTTTCTGATACATATCAGATAACTGCGCTCTATCGGAAAACGTTGAAATTATTCCGAATCATTTGCGGCTGCGGAAGCAAATGATTCGCAATAATTTAAACGTCTTTCGATAGAGCGCCGCGCACGAATTTTTTATTCAATAAAGCAAAAAAACCGAATTATTCGAAAAAAATCGTAGATAAAAAGATAGATAATTAAATTATCTTTAAAATGGTGCAGGTTTCATAATAATACGCCTGATAGTATTTGCGTAGTAGTCGTTTTTGTGTTCGGTTAGACCTAATTTCACAAATTAATTACACTATGTAATATAAACAAAATCTAAAATATTCAAAGCTAAGAATATTAGGAAAATGTTCTTGTTTAACATATATTTTTTTCGAATCGTAAGCAGTACTCGTTTAGACGTAATTATCAGTTTAAAATCATTAATTTTCGTTAAGAAATTTCTTCATTCGGTCGCCGCGCTGGCCTAGGCCCGCGATAAAAGCTATGCAATAGCTTAAAAATATATATTCAGTTCCTAATGACATAATTTTGATGGCACATTTTCACCTGCCAAGTTTAGTTTTTTTTTTAAATTACGCATAACTTTTCGAAATGATAATCAAAGAATGATTTTTAGCGTATTTTGGTACCAAATAATATTATTAAAAGATCGACATACCGTGATAACAATAGCTGTGACCAATTTTTCTCTCCAGATGAAAGTATGCAGATAACCTCACAAATCGACCAAATGTGTCAGTTTTTCTGGCGTAATGAATGAATGACAGGCAGGTTCGCAACTAAGGAATTCCGAATGCGTCTAATAGATGGTGCATCTAGTTACGTTTCGGTCAATGTATGGAGAATTGCCGTCAGCTTCGCTAGGTTGCGGAATTATATTCAAACGTATGGCGGGACAGCCGCTGCACATTCTCACCTGCCCGGCACAGTCCTCCCCCCCGTCCTACGGTACTTGAAATATTATGAGTTGAATATCAACCAAAATTTCACAATGGGATTTCGGCCCAACGAGGCTCCTGTGTACCGAATTTCAAGTTTCGAAGTTCAATAATTCGAAATGGAAGTATGACTAGCGCTCCCTGGTGGATCAATTACAACCACAATCTTTTCAACTCCCGCCATGACCAAATGATGAGTATGTAACGGACCTTAAGTCCATTACATGCGATCAACGAATGCATCGATTTCCAGTGAAATACACTGACACCTTAACACTTTAACCCTTCAGGCCTCGGCCCCTCAGCCGATTAAAAAGTTGATGTCCCAAAAAATTTTTGTAAAAATTAGTAAAAAAATTGAATTTTTACACTATCTAACCAAAACATTAATTACTGCCAAACCACTGTACCCATAATTAAAATGAAACATATTAACATAATAAAACATAATAAAATAAAACAAATTAAATTAAAATAAAATTAAAACGGGGCCGTCACGCTGAACCGAGTTGTGGCCGATATCGGCCAATCGGGGCCTGAGTGGTTAACCCGTGCAGCCATGAATCAGCACGATGAAACAATACTTTTACTCGGAATATTTTGGATTATCATTTATCGGCCTATATAAACCGGCGAAAAAGCAACCAAATTATCATTCCCCGAGTGATCACCTTCCCCCAAGGTTGCGACGGCATATTCGGTACCCTTCTCACGAGGTGTGTCAACGAATCCGTCCCCTTGGTTTCCTTTCCTTACCCTCCCTAGTCTCGAAGCATCAGTCTGTAATCCCACCGACTCGAGCCGTGCCCAGTACAAGATACTAGGAGCGCACATACAATCCTCATTCGTATATCCTCGTAACCGCAGTCGAACATCTATACACTCGCGTCAACATAACTCGTTCGGGAAGCGTTATAACTGGCAATATCAAACTTTCAATCAATAAATACCTTCTACTTCATTCAAAACCGCCTTTCAATACGGAGGTAACTCGTAAGTTGATACCACCACCTCACACCGAACAATTGGGAGTCTTGTGAGGGGTAGTCTCTCACAAGTGCAAGACAAATTTCAGCTCAATCGGACGAAGCGTTTGAACGCTATCGTGGAGGAATACAGACAGACACAGACACACAGAAGTGCGTCCACAATACTTTACTTGCCAGAAAAGTAAAAAGCACACTAATAAATTTGATCATTTTAATGCTAAATCTGATAAAAAGTCGCGTCGCTTTTTTCTTTAGTTTTAATCAGTTTTTATGATGATTTCAAAAAACATATCTAAGCTACAGCCACATAGGTTGAAATTTTTTAAAAAAGCTATGAAGAAGAAAAAGAAAAAGAATAATAATAAGAAGAAGAAAAGACGAAGAAGACGAAGGCGATAAAGACGAAGAAGACGAAAAAGACGGCGAAGAAGACGAAGAAAACGAATAAGACGAAGGAGACGGAGAAGACGAAGAAGACGTAGAAGACAAGGAAGAAGAAGAAGACGAAGAAGACGTAGAAGACGAAGAAGACGAATAAAACGAAGAAGGAGACGACGAAGAAGACGATGAAAAAAAAGAAGAAAAGAAGAAGAATCCTCTTCCTCTTCCACTTCCACCGCCCGGATTCGTTCCGACTTACCCTATTCATTCCGTACCTCCGCCTAGCCACGCTTTGACTAAACCTACTCATTCCGCACCTCCTTCCGGACTTGCCCCGACACCCTACTCATTACTTACTTCAGGTCTAGTACTTCTAGATAAGGCAGAATAGGTACCACCTGAGAGAAGATTATCAGAAGAAAAATATTTTCGCCCCCCCCCCCTCCCCTCCAATACTTCCCTTCTCCCCCCCCCCCCCCCTTCACCTCCCAGCAAATCTAGTATTTTTGTAGTATTTCTGTGGTATTAAAATGGATAATTTAATATCACAGAAATACTACAAATACCTCGGGCGGCTCAACCTAACGTCACATTTGTCATGGCCCTTTCTTATTTACGATTTTACCAAAACCCAACTGTCCCGTCTAGATGCGCTGGTGACAGCTAGTTTAAAATCCTGGCTGTCCTTAGCCAAACCAGCTCACCCCTCGACTCTCTTCAGGTCCAAACAAAATTTTGGGCTAGCGCTAAAACTGCCCTCTCTGCTCTACGCCAACTCCAGAATAACCAAAAATTCGATTCTGTGCAATTCCAAAGATCCGGCAATATCGAAGCACGTAATAAGTGGCCGTAGTAATTCAAATGATCTACAAGCCCGCGTAGACTTCCACAAAAAGTTCCTTACTGGAATCAGCCAGAATGGCACTGGTCTGGGGTATGGCAGTACAACCACGAGCGACGTGGACTTGAAGAAGTCTCTTTTGCGGGGAGATTACGACAGCAACAGTATGGCTCATGCTATTGGCCTTCAATGCCAGAATGATTGGACAACAATTGGGGACTTTTGCATTCCGCCTCCAATGCACTGGAAGGTAATGCTCTATGACTGGACGCCGGAGATGCTGAAATTTTATTTGAATGCCTTTCAGCATACACTTCCAGACCTCAGTAACCTCGCTCGTTGGAGCTTTGCCGAGGATAGTTCTTGTCCCCTCTGTAGCAATACCCCTTGCACAGCTAGACACATTCTAGCTGGCTGCAAGGTGGCCTTAGATCAAGGACGGTACACTTACCGCCATGACAAAGTTCTCGCTGTTATTCGCGAGGTAATTAGTCTCTCAGTGGCTCTCGTGCCAACAAGGGTTTGACAGTATCCTCCAAACCCCCAATACAGTTTGTGCGGGATGGCTCTAAAGGCAAAAAACATTTAACTACAAAACCTTTCTCAATAATTGTGAAAGCTACAGATTGGATTCTGAAGGTTGATTCGGTCTCTAACCAGTATAAATTCCCTGAAAGTCTCGGATGCACAGCCCTCCATCCAGATATAACTCTTTACTCTCTATCTCGGAAGGTGGCCCTTATTGTAGAATGAACTGTTCCATGGGAATCAAATATCCCAAAAGACCACGAGTACAAATTAAATAAATACCATGATCTTGCAAATGCCGTAACCCGGAACGGCTTCACTGTTCACCTTCACGCGGTGGAAGTTGGCGCTCGTGGCCTGCCAGCTAAATCTCTATTTCACCTCTAAAGATCTTGGCCTTTCCAGAAAAATAATCAACTCTTTCTTAGAAAAATGATCTAAAACTGCAATTTGCGCATCTCAAATTCTATGGCTTCGAAGGGGGAGTGAATGGGTGGTAAGGTTAACGCTCACATGTGGCAAGACAGCTGTCCTAAACCTACCACAGCCGGTTCGTAAGTCCGGAATCCACTGCTCACCCCCCAGAAGTGTAAAAAAATAGTATTATGATGGGCCCGACTCCGGTCGGTGAATTCCATGGCAGCTCCGTTTGTATTTAGTATTAAAATGTATGCCGCGCTGTATATTTTGCTTGTATAAAGCCCGGACCACACTAACGGGAAATGCCGTTAATTATCGCGATAATTTAGGTGTGGCCGCAGCAAAACCACCCATCATCGCCGTTATAAAAAGTCATTTACCGTTAGTTTGGTCAGGTTATAAGAGATACTGAAACCTGCCGTAATTCAGTTTTGGCACTATCGTGGAGGAATACACACAGACAGACGCACAGAAAAGCATCCACAATACTTTCCTTGCCAGGAAAGTTAAGAAATCGGTTGTCACTAAAGACTTTCCGGCAAACAGACATCCCCCTCCTCAACCCACCTACCCCCATAACACCCTAAACCCCATAACTCCTCAATCCCCTCATTTTCAACTTTACCCCTTCCCGCAGCTTCAGCAACCACAAGGCTTCCCCCTCCCCCATCCGCGCTAACTACCCACCGCCGCCTACCGCCGACCCCTCCCCCCCCCTCCCAATCGATAGTGATTGTATCAAGTGTATTGAAATTAGTATTTACAAATTAATTTACAATTTTGGCAAAAAAAAAACCAAAAAAAAACCTTTTTTTAAAGTTTTATTTTTCTTTTTAATTTTAACTTGCTAACTTGGATTCACCCCTTCAAGGCTGCCGGTAACTTAAAACTCACCTGTACTCACCAAAATCAACCAAAAAAGGTGGGGCTCCATTTTTGCGCGAGAAGGCTGGCTTTCAAAAGGTCAAGTTATCCCTAAAGCGTCTAATGCAGTAATCGGTCACCGTTACACGAAATAAAAAACCGTTCATTAATTTTTAAGAAATTTTTATTTAAATGTCATTTTAATAGCATTTTTAAAAAATAACATTTTACAATTAACACGACCTGACAAATTCGAAACGGAACTTCAAAGAATTACCTAAGTAATTTTAATTAATATAATTAATAATGTACAGTATCGTCTCCTCAGACGCTGGAGAGGAAGGGAAGAGGGGACGGGGGTAAGGGGGGGGGGGGGGACATCCGCGATTTCTCTACTACTTCTCTATGGCTTACGATCCTAGTTAAAATTTGACTAATTTCTACCGAGAGATACGCGCGCCTGAAACACAAACGGAAAAGTGGGTCTGGGCCGTCGTTCGTTCAGTCTTAACGTTGGAAAATGAAGTGGGGAGAGGGGGGGATCAATCGCGAGAATGGCACTTATTTACGAAGGGGAAAAATCAACAAAATATACAGTTTCGACGGCCGCTCAGTGTGGCGTGACCAACGCGTGTTCGAATGGCGAGCGTCGTTCGACCGTGCGATTGAATACTTTCGATTGATATTATTCTAAGATAATACAGCTTGCAGCAGCCGTTAGATAGGGTGATATGAGTAGTAGATAAGTATGCTCCTGTTTGAATGTAAGTCAGCAAGATCAAGTGAAGTGAAGAAAGAGATTTTACTTCGTCCTCCAGCCTCAAACAACATCCCGTCAACTACACCGGAGGATGAAGGCAATGCTCTACAAGACGAGTTAATTTTTAAGCTTCAAAAACATAGTCTCTCACTAAAATGGCTGAGAATACACTATTTTTATTATTATTATTATTTATTCTGGACAGATCAGTGTGGCGATTGTTGAAAAAATTAGCATGCCAAATTTGTCTATGGTCTGTTTGATTTATATGTGCCGTGCCACAGACAAATTTAGCATGCTAAATTATTCAAGAATATGCAACTCAGATCTTTGGCCAGACAGGCAGCTTTGCTGATATGTCCAAATCACATATTGCAAAGCTAGACATAAAACATAAACAAGTTTTTCAGTACAAATCGAGTCTGTTTTTAAATTGATTAACAAAGCTTGCACTAATCACTTTAAATGGTAGTTTATTCCAGTCGTCCCCACTCGTGTTGACGTTGAATTTGTTAATATTCTCTAGCCTAGAATTTTATTTATCTCAATTGGGTGCAATTTTTGCCTTTTTTCTTTGAGTGTAGTAGGTTTTTAGTAATTCCAACGATACGTTTAGAAAAAAAATAATTTATATAAGGCATCTAAACTGTTCCAAACCCTCATCGATACCAACAAGCCGTGGACTTGAGAAAGTATCATATCAGAATTATTTTGGCAAAAACGAATTTGATACATGTCATTTTTTACTGAGAATATATGTAACAGTTGTTTCGGCATATTGACTACTTCTGAAGTCACTCTTCATGATTTTGTCCAATATTTCTCAATAAACTCTGGAATGCATGTTTTGTGTGTAAATGCTTTCTAAATAATGCATTGTTATATTTCACACAAGTAAGTTTCTTTGCCTTACTGACGTCGGTTCTTTACTGCAAGCATTATAGTTGTTTCGACATGACGGCTACGACTGATTATGAAGTCACTCGTCATGATTGTGATCAATATTTTTCAGAATTCGGGAATGCATATATATTGTGAATATAATTTCTAAATAATGTATTGTTATATTTCACACAAGTAAATTTCTTTGCATTATTGACTGTCTTCTTGACAAAATGGCAAAAAATGGCAGAATGGAGTGGCATTAGTAGTGGTTTCAGCATGATGACTACGACAGATTATGAAGTCACTCGTCATGATTTTATGCAATATTCTTCAGAATTCTGGAATGCATATTTTCTACAGTAATTGCATTTTCTAAATATTGCATTGTTTCATTTCACACAGGTGCCTTATTGAGTCTCAGATAGGACTATTTCAGACTGGTCTTTACAGATTTTGCTTTGGGGAAGAAGAGACATGGCTCCACTTTCGCTTGTACCGAAGGAAGATTGAAGGAATCGTCCCGAGCTTGTAGAAACCACACGGCTCAGTAACGAACTGTAATCAAACGGACACAAGAAAAATCTGCAAAGATTACAGTGCACCTGGGCTTCTCACCCCTTCACCCCGTAAGTGACACTGGAAATCCACGGCTATGATATACGATTAGAGGGGAAGAAAGTAGTCGGTTATCATTAGGAAAGACCTCGGCATCACTATATCCTGGGCCTCAAATTGGAAACCAATGTAATCGGTAAAGTTAAGAGAGCAAACTCATTTCTATATTTAGATATAGAAGTAAGTAGAAGATATAGAATACGAAAAGCTTTTTCTACTATCACCAGTGAACTTTTCCTCAAACTCTATAAAACCCACGTTCGTCCGCTCCTCAAGTACTCTTACCAGGTATGGAATCCGTAGTTTAGGAAAGATTTAGAGCACCTGGAAAGAGTTTAGAGAAGAGTAACGAAGTTGGTGCAATCACCGAGGAACAAACGGTAAGAAATACAACTGAAAGAACTCCGCCTGACAACGTTAAAGAAACGTAGGAAGCGAGATCTAATAGAAACTTACAAAATGTTTCACGGTTAGAATAGTGTGCCGAACTTCGAGATCATGTATACCATGAACACCAACAAGCACCTGCATGGACACTCGTTGAAGTTGAGTATGGCAATTGCAGCATCGAACCCCAGGAAACACTTTTTGACAAATGGTGTAGTAGATGCTTGGAATGCATTAACGGAGGAAATGGAAAGCGATCAATGCTAGCTCCGTCAATAGCTTTAAAAACAAACTACATTCTTTTTAGTGAAAAACCGTCACAAGTTTAAAAACAAATGCATGTGATATACACGCATCAGCCATGCGCTGCTAGTGTATAAATCTTTAACTTTTCAAACGATACTTATCAATCGCACAGACGATCGCCTCGCCAAATCCGTACAGAGCGATCCGTAAAAATCACCCCGCGTGCCACGGTCCGAAACACTAGTGCAATAATCACTTCGTTCAAACATCTTACAAACTAAAAATTCTTACATTTGTGTGTACAGATTTCACTATAATTTACCATAATATAAACACTGAAAAATACAAAATTTTTAAGAAAAAAAAAACAAAAGCTAACAAAAATGCTTCGGATTCAGTTTTGATTACTTACTTGCTAACCGACAATAAATTCCACTATGTTAATTACATATACAAATACTTTGAAATTGCAACAAAGCTAAATTGATCATCCGATTTCGATCGCTATCATATATTATTATCAATACAAACTAAACGCTCTTAATTATGTGTTTTTTTTCTTCTTTTTATTACAATTTTAATCCAGCTTATACAGATGACTAGATTCTGTGCTCGTGATTGGGCACGAGGCGGAGGAGAATACTGCTTGAAACGCGAGGTGAAATGGGGGGGAACCCTCGAGAATACGAGCTCACAACCTAGCAACAGGTTGAGTATTTTTGTTTTTTCTTTCGTAAAGTTTGGGCTCCTGAATAAAACAGTCAGAGTTTTAATTGGCCGACACTTGCAGTGGATAAATCAGTATCAAAAAAAATTACTTTTAATAGTAATTTGTACGAAAAAAAAAATTATCTAATTCGAAAAACTCCATTTTCTAAAACACAGTCAACCCCTCCGTTGCATCGCGACCCGCACGGATTTCGTATGTAGTACGCTTAAATTGCATCGCGCCCTGTCGGGTTTCATGTTGCGCTCACTGCCAGAATTCGATTTAAAAATCGGAACGAGACGCATACCGTTCCTTTGGTACGTTAGAGTATAGAAGAAGATACATTTTCGCATGATAATAGATTACAGAGCGCGCTCTCCAAATTTCAATATAATACAATGCCTGCAAACGCCATTTTACGTCTGTCATTTTTCGACACGCGCACGGCTTTCACGGAAAGTGTTATTTTGGGGTTTTCTGGTGCGAATTTTCCAAGAAAAGTGTGTAATTTCCTTTCTAAAAGAATTTGTGAATCAGCATTAATGATTTAGTGTAGCATATGTGCATTTTTTCACATTTTTTGACTATCTAAAGTGTTTGTCAAAAATTTCACTGAGAGCACGAGGTTAGAATTTTTGGTATATTTAATTGTTTTACGAGATAAGATTTCAATGTTCTATATTGGAAATTTCAATGCGATCGTTTTACAGTTCATTTTATGATCCGTATAGTGGTTTATGACTTATGGTCGTTTTTCTCAAGGCCGTCGATTTCACCCTCGATTTCGTAATTTAAAACGGTATGGAGCAGTTTTAAGCTCTAAAGTAGAGCACGCTGCACCATGAGAAATATTTTTGGTGAGGTCACAATTATAACATTTCACAACAGTTGCAAAGCAAGTTCGGTAATTACGTAACCGAGAGATGCGGTAATATGGCGCCATCTCTCGGTTATGGAGCAGCGCGCACAACGCTTCTTAACCCCTCAAGTGGCGGGTGTAAATCTTGGCAGTCACCTGTCATTTCTGAGAGTTGAAGGTCAAAAATATAGCACTTTCGAGAAACGATCATAAGAAAGAAACAACTTGATGGATCATGAAAAGAAGAATTGTAGAATGATCGCATTGAAATTTGGAATATAAAACATTAAAACCTCATTTTGTAAAACAATTACATAATTATGAATAATTATTAGAAAGTTGAAGAACTGAAAAAAACTCACTTATTCAGCGATATCGACGTTTTATCTCAAAATACGAAACCCTATCTAGAAATTGTTAAACACATTTGTGTACATTATTACATGCTTTACCAAATCTGTTAGTTCATTTTATTGATTTTCATACATATATCCAAAGAGAAGCTACATAATATCCGAAGAAAAGCACAGATCCGAGCAATGGCAGCACTCGACTAAGTGCCCCCAGAATACAAACAATTATATTAGGGATTCGAGACTGCGAGAAGCACGACTGAATAATCGTACAATACAGAATGTATCCGTCTTTCTCAAACATATCTAACAGGGGGTGGTTGCACTGTGATTTTGGTGTAAATTCAGTTCGTTGAGAGTGCGGTTCGTCGCGCCGCACTCGTACCCGTTTTGGGACGTTACTGAGCATTGACTACAATACATCGTACCCGATTCAGGACGTTACTGTCTTGAGGGGTTAACCGTTAACTTTAATTTTAACGAGTTTTTAATTTTTTTTTTTCACAAAATATTATTAAAAGTTTATTATTTTCTGATACTGATTCACACACTTCAAGGAAGCCGGTTAGTTGAAACTCAGACCATATTGAGTTTCCTTATTACGCGAGGAAAGGAGGAAATGTGGAGATTTTCCCCCTCTATAATATTCACTAAATACTGTTTTACTCTAGAGCATACTGGAAGGGAGATATTGTGCAAAAACTGATTTAGGTCGCTATTTTTCTAAGATGGCGGCGCGAGCGACGGTGCGGAGTGGTCGGACACAATTTATTATACAGGAGCCATTAAACAAAAATTACATCTCCTCAATCTTTTGCAATGTAGACTTCTTGTTACAGCTATTTCGACCAGTTTGACCGAGTCAAGATGCTATAGTTTCGGATTCTGAAAATTTCTATTTCTAGATTTTTTTTAGGAAAGAGTTGATTATTTTCCTATATAAATTAAGATCTTCAAAGAGATGAAACAGAGATTTGGAACGAGTGCCAACTTCCACCGCATGAAGGTGAACAGTGAAGCCGTTCCAGGTGATCATGGTATTTACGAGATAGTATCTACTGGCATTTGCGAGATGACAGTGTTTATTTAATTTGTGCTCGCAATCTTTTGATTCTACAATTCCCATGGAACAGTTAATTCTATAATAAGGGCCATTTTCCATGACGGGGAGTAATGAGTTATTATATCTGAGTGGAGGGCTGTGCATCCAAAACTTTCTGGGAATTGATACTGTTTAGAGACCGAATCGACATCCAGGATCCAATCTAAAGCTTTTACTATTGAGAAAGGTTTTACAGTGGAATGTTTTTTGCCTGACAGTACTCTCCAAACCACCAAATACAAACTGTACGGTCAGACTCTCGTTGGCCCGAGCTAATGGAGTCTGATCAATTCTTGAATAACAGGAAGGACTTCGTCATGGAAGTAAGCGTAAGAAACTCCAAATTTGGAATTCATATTTTCTCAAGGCTATTCAGTTGCAACGAGACGTTTCACCAAATCCCTCAAGCAATTTCAGGACAAAGGACGAGCGGAAAAATCTTTTCACTGGCCACTATCTAGCGAATACATATAAGAATTTCTTAGAATGAAATGCGCACATTTAGCAAACTTATTGATTTTACATCTTACCCAGTGAAAGAAGTCTCGAGTTGGGCTGGGTGAATCGAAGAGCAAAATATATCACTCGACAAGATCAGTCTGTACAACCCTTCAAAATGCGAAGACTGGAGTACTTCGGACACGTCACACGAGGCGGAATGAATATCAGTATGGCCGCTTCGACGAGAAGATACTCAGATTTTTGCGTATCTCGAGGGTTCCGAATGATGACTTAGAGAAAACGATTAACAATCCTCGCTTAACGTTTGAGACAGCACTTATTTATTTATGTACATACGACGTTTCTACGACGATACGATACTGTTGGGGCTTCTGGCGCGCTTGGCGTCGGGAGACTTGCGGTTCCGTCCGGTGGAGTCGAAGCGGAAGCGCGGCTTCTTGGGCTTCTGCGGCGACGGCGAGCCGTTGCAGCAGTGGCAGCCGCGCTTCACGACCCCGCGCAGCGAGGCGCGACGGCCCGGCCCCGACGAACCCTCCTCTTCTCTGAGTCGCGCCGTCGGCGGGCTGTCCGGCGCCGACGAGTCCGACTCCAGGCGATGGTGCACCAGGAGGCCGGATTTCAGGACGCTCTTGTCCTCGGAGGAGCTCGTCTCGATCTCGGTGCAGGGGTTGAGCTCGTCGGAGAGCGAGCGCGGGCTGGCGGAGGGCGCGCGCGTGCGCCGCGCCCCGTACGTGCGCAGGTGCGGGGCGCACTCCGCCTCCGCGTCGGGGCTGCCGCCGCCGAGCGCGCTCCGCAGGATCGGCGTCCCGGAGGCGACGGAGCTCTTGATCACGGAGTTGAGGCGCACGGGCTCGCGCGACTCCGCGCTCGAGTCCGTCGACAGGGTCTCGTCGTAGGACCGGCTCGGGCTCTTGCAGCACTTGTCGCTGCCTTCGCTCGAGAAGTCGGCTCCGACGCCGCGCAGGCGGCCGTCCGACTGGTTCGAGTTCGAGTTCGAGTCCCAGAAGAGCTCGCCGTGGGGCTCGGGGCTCGAACAGTGGTTCGACTCTACGATGGACTTTAGAATGGCGCCGGCCGACGGGTCGTACGCTCCCGACCCGTTGTGCCCGTGTTTTTCGGCGCGGCGAATGACTCGTGCGACGTTTCGCGGTGCCGTTAGATCGTCCGGCTCGCCCAGCATGTGCTCGAATCTAAACGACGAAATAAGTAAAATTAAAAATGATTCCAATTTGACACAAAAGAAGACCACATTTCGAAGTCTTCGCATTTGAAACCGAACATAGAAATATCAAGGACAATAAAGATTCACAAACTCAAATAATTTGCTTTGCGGAATACTGAAATGCTTATGCATCTAATAGTTTAGGAAAAACAGCCAGAAATTCGTTTTCTTATATTCACTTTACTCACTTTATATTTCCCTTAATTTTATTCTGTACCTAAAATTTTTGTATATTCTCTACTAAAAAAGGTAAAGCTAACTATAAGAAAAGAAAAAATGTTAAGGGAGCTCAGCTCTGGATGAAGATGATGATGATTTATTTATGTATAATTCTGATTTGTATTTACATTTAACATAAATTATACATGCGTTAAGCAGTGTGTGTGTTTCCTTTTATTAACCGACATCCAAAAAGGGAGGAGGTTATCAATTCGGTTGTAACTTTTTTTTTATATTTAACTCAGAACTTTTTTGAACTGTTTTAAAAAAAATTTTTTTTTTTTAACCCTTGGAGTAAATGGGTATTTTCATGGATGCATCTGTCTCTTTTGCAGGATTTTCGGCGACATCGACGGCGCTCGACTTAAAGTACTATAACTCCGAAACTACTACACCAATCATAAAAAGAACAACTGCACAATGATTGCATTGAAATTTCGAATATAGAATATTGGAATATCATTTTGTAAAACAATTAGATAATTATGAATAAATATGAGAACGTCAAAGAAGTGAAAAACACGCGCGACCAGATTTGGTCGACTCGTAATCAACGGATAATTGTTTCGCGACCAGATTTGGTTGACTCATACTCAACGGGTTAAGGATGTACTTGCAGATTGGTCCCTTTTTTATCAAAATCCTGTTCTGATGATAGGATCCATGAGGAATCGAGGGAACTCCTCAAATATTATCATAATATGAAGTTGAAAATGTACATGTTGATTCAATTCCGATGACAATGTATATTTTTTTGGGTGAGCATGACCTGGGGGGCAACTGTTGAGAAAATTTTAGCATGCGAAATTTGTCTATGGTCTATTTGATTTACATGGGCCATAGACAAATTTAGCATGTTAAATTTTTTCAAGAATAGCCCCCCTGAATCTACACCCTGGATTGGCTCCCGACGAGGGGGCTTTTTAACGGTACACAGCACAGACACGAAATTTTGTATACTCATTCAGTTATGATAGCCCGCTCGAAGTTTCGCCATGACATGGCTGCTGCACTCAGGGTTGGCTTCCAACGAGGGAGCTCCTCAACGGTCAACAGCACAGACACCAAATTTTGCATACGCACTCAATTATGATAGCCCGCTCTAAGTTTCACCATGACATAACTGCTGCACTTATGAGTCAGTTTTTTTTTTTGTTAAAATTTTGTCTATTATAATATAATTAAAAGTAGGTGAAATGTAAAGATGTCAAAATCTGACTTACTTTTACTTAAAAGATTTTATACCATAGCACTCAAACAATTTCATACTTAGAGGGTTTTAGCATCATTTAAGGAAAACAAATGAAGCTGGAACTCTCGCCTGATTTATCACAGGAAATTCCAGTTCAAATGCAATCATCTCAGAATTTTGTTAACTCCATGGACTTGATCACATTTTCGGTATGCCGACCATATCACTTACGTTTGTTACGAATTATAAAATTACTTTAATCAACTCATTCCTAGAAAAAATATCTAAAACCGCGATTTGCGCATCTCAAATTCTATGGCTTCGAAAGGGGAGTGAATGGATGGTAAGGTGAACGCTTACATGTGGCAAGACAGCTGTCCTAAACCTACCACAGCCGGTCGTTAGTCCGGGATCCGCTGCTCACCCCCCAGAAGTGTAAAAAATAGTATTACGATGGGCCCGATTGGCATATTCCATGGCAGCTCCGTTTGTATTTTATTTATATATACAATGCTTTAGATTAGCTTCTATGTCATTTATGATGAACTCACCGATTGAGAGCGACTTTGGAAGGCTGCGAGTTTTCATCCTCGCTGTTGATGGAGCTCATCAACCTCTCCAAGTCGGAGTGCTGGGGCTGGATCTTCGAAGATACGTGGATCGGAACGTTTGAGCCGAATCCTTGAACCTTGATAAAACAATGCTATTTTAATAACATGAGCAAAATTCCGCAACAGCAGCAGCACCCGGTGAAAACCCCTAAAGCTCCTCAAAAACAGTCACAAACACATCCCTTTTTTTCTAATCTTTCTATAATGAATACGAATTCTATATAAATCTATCATTACCTCTAGAGCAGGATGAGTGCTGAACGTCGTGTTAGGATGGGATCGTGCGAATTCTTCATGTCTTATTTCCCCAACTGCTGACATATGCGTTTGCACTATAGACTGCGGGGAACCTGCATCAAAATAAATAAATAACAATAATAAGTGCGTGAACTTTTTGTAGGTGGCGACAATGGGCCCGATTGTGTTTCTTTGTGAACTAAAATTAAAATTAGTCCAAGCGAACGAGACAGAGCAATACGTTAGAGCGGAATATGAAACGAACGATCGTCACTACCTGTTGAACTTATACTCGTTCGAATAAATTCGAGCATATTTCGTGCAGTGTAAGATTTGACCTTGGCGCGCAGTTTTAATACGAAAAAGTGACAACCGGTAATCTCACACTCCGCTCTAGCGTATTGCCCTGTCTCGTTCACACGGACTAATTTCCGATTTTAGTTTACGAAAAAACGCAATCGAGCCCAATGGCGACTGTTCCTCAAAGGTGTAAAGTGATGACGCACAGCTCGATCAAGCATCCGTGCAAAGCTCAGTGTGTGAGAATTAAGGTAGAATATTGATAAATTACTATATGTACAAAATTATAGAATGCTAAGGAGCCACACTTTCTGGAAAAGACGCGTCTTTGTGCTGTGAAATCACAAAAGGTTCTTGGTGTAATAATCACCGAAGACTTAAAATGTGACTACAATAGTAAAGAAACCAAACTCTCTAATGTTCCTCATTCGGAGAGCTTTTCACCATATCACAGAGGAACTGATGCTTAAAATCTAGAAGTCATTTGTGAGGCCCATTTTGGAACACGTCTATCAGTTCTGGAACCCATACATTAGGAAGGATATTGATCTTTTAGATAAGGTCAAGCGAAGAGCGACTAAAATGCCTTTTAACTTGAAGTATTTAACATACGAGGAAAGATTTGCGGCTCTCGATTGACCACTCTTGAGCAACGCTGGGCACAGGGTGACCTGAGCGAGACATAGAATACCCTGACTGAATCGTATGTTGTTCCTGAGTTGCAGACTATCTACACCATGAACACCAAAACCCATGAATGAACACGTCAGTTTGCGAGACAACAAACATAAAGTATAACACAAAACGGCCACACAGACCTTTTAGGTCTAGTTTGTTGTGTGATTTAGCCTCATTTTGGATATGCTAGCATATGTATGTATATGCATAGAGTTATATTTTTCGTTATATTAATGTTTTTTTTTGTAACGATTCTGCATGTACAACAATATGCATGTCCTGGTCTTTTTTATTTACATTACTTTAAAAAATAAAATTAAATTAAAATAAAATATCTGCGAGAGCATCATCTGAAACTCCAGCAGGAATCATCCATTCAAATCCTAAAAAACATTTCCTCAGTGGTAGAATGGTAAATGATTGGAATGCTCTCCCTAGTGAAGTGATCAGTGCCAAAAGTGTCAAAGACTAAAAATAAACTACACTTATTCTACAAACACTGTAATGCAAACACGGACTAATGCTCATCAGCTTAAACTAGCTGCCAGTTAAATATATAATAATAATAATGTATCTGAGGGAGAAGCAAAATACAGCGGTTTGACAGACGGCAGCGTTACCAGATGGCTGGCACATTTTCCCGCCATAAATACTGTTAAGAAATTAAAAAAGGCCAAATTGCCTTGAAAAATGACTATTGTTGACATAGTTATTACTAATTTAACCCGTTGAGTATGATACGACCAAATCTGGTTCTGAAACAATTATCCGTTGAGTATGATACGACCAGATCTGGTTCCGCGTTTTTTTCACTTCTTTGACATTCTCATATTTATTCATAATTATCTAATTGTTTTACAAAATGATATTTCAATATTCTATATTCGAAATTTCAATGCAATCATTGTGCAGTTGTTCTTTTTATGATTGGTGTAGTAGTTTCGTAGTTATAGTACTTTAAGTCGATGTCGCCGAAAATCCTGCAAATGAGACAGATGCATCCATGAAAATACCCATTTACTCCAAGGGTTAAATGTTATTTCAGGCCATTCAATGAACATTACGAATTATTATTGATTTGATTTAGATATTATAGGCAAACCAGTGAAATAATTACATTTTTAAAAGGATATTATAATTAGCAGATAAGTAAATTTAGCAGATAAGTACATTTGTCAATCTGTTATAATAACAGGTAATTGTGAGAGACATAGTTTTACGCATTATCACCATAAATGTACCAGCAAAATTTCGGACAATAAATATATTTCTATTTCTATTTCTATGGAACAACCTCATCACAAAAGGGTCAATACAATCTGGGACCCGCCATGCAGGAGACAGGTCGAAGTGGAGGAGCCTCGTAGGCAAACTGTTGTCTAGTGGCCACGGTCCTCAGTAATGAGAGAACGACGGAGAAGATATATTAAATATACCCAGGTACATTGTAATAAGTTGTCTTCTTTGGCTTCTTTGTTTGAGAGTAGTCAGTCCAAGTAATTCCCAGCAATCTTCATAATTCCTATTCTTCAGGCCCACTGGCATTTTGGTTGCCCTTCACTGCACCTTTTCCAGGACATCTACATCTTTGCACAAGTAGAGGTTCCAGAGCTGATAGCCAT
Organism: Micropterix aruncella; assembly: GCA_944548615.1. Lineage (NCBI taxonomy): Eukaryota > Metazoa > Arthropoda > Insecta > Lepidoptera > Micropterigidae > Micropterix > Micropterix aruncella. Next base: position 17,309,302 of record OX155976.1, read on the forward strand.
ACTCAAGAATAGGTTTTACATATGGCTTGTAGATCTCAATTAACACATATTGAAAAAGCCCACATATTGAAAAGCCAATCGACACATATTGAAAAAGCCTTTCTTATCAGATTTGAAGGCAACTATGTGTTTTTCCCATCACTAATTGTTATTCTTTTTGTTGCTCAACTGCTTCGATTTAGCGTTTGCGATATTTTAAGCTATTGCATAGCTTTTATCGCGGGCCTAGGCCAGCGCGGCGACCGAATGAAGAAATTTCTTAACGAAAATTAATGATTTTAAACTGATAATTACGTCTAAACGAGTACTGCTTACGATTCGAAAAAAATATATGTTAACCCTTGGAGTAAATGGCTATTTTCATGGATGCATCTGTCTCTTTTGCAGGATTTTCGGCGACATCGACCTTAAAGTACTATAACTACGAAACTACTACACCAATCATAAAAAGAACAACTACACAATGATTGCATTGAAATTTCGAATATAGAATATTGAAATATCATTTTGTAAAACAATTAGATAATTATGAATAAATATGAGAACGTCAAAGAAGTGAAAAAAACGCGGAACCAGATCTGGTCGTATCATACTCAACGGATAAGTGTTTCAGAACCAGATTTGGTCGTATCATACTCAAGGGGTTAAACAAGAACATTTTCCTAATATTCTTAGCTTTGAATATTTTAGATTTTGTTTATATTACATAGTGTAATTAATTTGTGAAATTAGGTCTAACCGAACACAAAAACGACTACTACGCAAATACTATCTGGCGTATTATTATGAAACCTGCACCATTTTAAAGATAATTTAATTATCTATCTTTTTATCTATGAATTTTTTCGAATAATTCGTTTTTTGCTTTATTGAATAAAAATTTCGTGCGCGGCGCTCTATCAAAAGAAATTTAAATTATTCCGAATCATTTGTTGCCGCAAATGATTCGGAATAATTTCAACGTTTTCCGATAGAGCGCAGTTATCTGATATCAGAAAAAATAAAATAAATAAATAAATATAATTGCATAAGTTGTTAAAAATCCTATGCAATAGCTTTACCGTGGCAGTCCCCGAGTGCCACAAGTAATTTTTTTTTTAGAATCTTACATTATTAAGGTGTTAGATATTTTAACTTATAGGGCCATTTATTTTCTTCAGTTTTTAATAGCATTACCGCTCGAAGGTAAAATATATTAGGTCATTGAATTGAAAACTTGTTTTTTTTTTGTGATATTGAACATTTATTTTGAAGCAAATTGGAAAGTGCATTTCATTCAATGTATTGTCCATCGCTAGCTATGATGTTCTCCCACCTTCCTGGCAAGAGACAGATTCCCCGGCGGAAGAAGTCTTTGTCCTTGGAGGCTATCCACGAATCCAGCCATTTTTCAATACCCTTGAAAGACTGGAAGCGCTGCCCGGAAAAGCCATTGACCGAAACAAATAGTAGTCGGATGGCGCAATATCTGGGGAGTTCGGCGGGTGAGGTAGGATGTCCCAGCAAAGCGTTTCCAGGAAGTTTTTGACCTGCATCGCGACGTTTGGTCGAGCATGGTCATGCTGAAAAATTTACCTTGTCGTGCCTTTTAGCGTATTCCGGCCGTTTTATCTTCACAGCATCGCTCAAATTCTTGAGCTGAGCTAGATAGCAATCGCCCGTGATGGTTTCTCCCGGTTTCAGCAGCTCGTAATAGATGACACCCTTTGGGTCCCACCAAATGCAAAGCATTACCTTGGATCCGTGGATGTCTCTCATCGGCGTGGCTGTTGAGGTCGATTGAAGTGATTCACCGGGGTACGAGCGATATTTTTTGCATTTGGGGTTCTCGTAAAACGTCCACTTTTCGTCGCCGGTGATTATTCGGTGGAGAAAACCTTTTATTTTTTGACGGCGAAGGAGCATTTCACAAGTCATGAAATGTCTTTCGATGTCTCTCGGCTTCAACTCGTGAGGAACCCAATGCCCTTCCTTTTGAATGACTCCCATAGATTTTAAACGTCTTGAAACGGTTGAGGGATGAACATTAAGCACTTCACTATCTTTTCCAGCGTCAGACTCGAATCTTCATGAAGTATGGACTCCGATTCGGCTTCTACAAATTTTTGCTCCTGGCCTGGGCGCTCTTTGTCTTGCATGTCAAAATCACCACTTTTGAATCGGAGAAACCAATTCTCAACAGTCCTTTCTGTCAGCGTAAATTCCCCGTAAGCCTCCAGCAGCAATCTATGACATTCTGTGGCAGTTTTCTTAAGATGAAAGCAGAAAAGCATTGCTTCCCGCAAATGACGTTTTGTCGGCTCGAATTTCGACATCTTCCAAGCTAACAAAATTACCGTTGTTGACACTTCAACGAAATGACAGACTGATAATTGAAGCCTATTGATGACGCTTTGACATGAAGTATTTTGCAATTTGGTAAATGGTTAGAAATATAAGTTACGGTTTTTCTTAGGAAATCGAAGTTTTCAATGAAAGGTTCTAATAAATTGTCACAAAATATACCTTGACTTTGCTGATGTTCAGACAGCGCTGGAAGGGGCAATGAAGTAGCAGGTGAAGACGGGGCGAAAAGCAGTTCAGCTTCCGGGAACAGCTCCGATGCTGAGGGCGAATCCACTCCCAGATCCTCGCATTCTTCAGACAGTGACTTCTGCCAAAGAAAACAATCATTTATAATTTTAGTATAAAAATCAATTTGTCCAAGATAAGTGATATTGATGAAATAATCTGGAGTTATTAAAGTGGAGTTTGTAGAGAGATGCAATCGGTGGAAACAGTGTTTGGACTAGGAGTAAAAGTCACCAGTTTAAATGGCGAATTGGTTTGCATGTCCGCAAATGATCTGTCTCGACGATATTAAGTCGCGTGCCCATCCCTTAATTTTCCTTTGTCATCGTCCAGTTCTACCCCTCCACTAGCTTGTCAGTATTATAGCTTCCACCGAGGAGGAAGAAGCTCGCCCCTCTGAGTTCAGCATTCGCAGAAGAGGCATTTTTACAATTTTTGTATGTACTTCGTTTAGCTATTCTTTATATGTAATATTCTTTTCATATACAATTACTATGAAAAATCAAGAGCTCAAGGAGTGAGGACAAACAGGTAAGGAGCCCAAGAATATGGGGTATATAATGACATGACTCATGATGCTGTCAAGCCAGTACTTCCTCAGATATAAAGGGTTCTGCATTTTAGATTATTATATAATATCGGTAAGGTCAAGAGCAATTCAGCGATGGCATTTACAATAGAGACGTGAGCCTACTTCCATAGATACGAGAGGTTTTAGTTTAGTTTAGTTTAGTTTGTCTGGGCTTTTTTGTCGCACTTGGCCTCTTGATTGGGCCGTTGTGCATGGCTCATGTTTCTATTTATGTTTATGTTACTCCAGCCAACCCAGGCTGTCCCAGAAGGTTAGCAGCCTGTTTGGATTGCTACAGGCCTCCGGGACAGATGCTGGAGATTGTAGTATTTTTGCCCGTTGCTCTGCCACGCTCCTGCATTCCATGAGCACATGCTGTGGCGTTTCTTCTTCCTCCATGCATCCTCTGCATAGAGAGCTGTCTGTCACACCTATGGTAAACAGGTGTTTGTTTAGGGGACAGTGGCCTGTCGTAGTACCTATGACTTTACGGATTTGGCCCTTATTAATCTGGTGAGGTTGCGGGCAAGTTTTTTAGACGCTTCCGGAACTGCGTTCTTTTGTTTGCCTGCATACTACGGTTTTTTTTCCATTCCGTAAGGTGGGTTTCATTGGTGTTCCTGATCAGCCACGTTTTTATTTGGGACTCCCGACTCAAGGGTTCAAGGGCGTCAAGGGCATCAAGGGTTCCGGTCCATATACGCTTTTCTTTGATCCCCTTCTGGCCAGTTCGTCTGCCGCGTCGTTTCCAGTGAGTCGCTGTGCCCTTTAATCCATTGCAGGGTCACTCTATTTGACTTTGCAATGGATTTAAGCGCATAAAAATACGAGAGGTTTAGTGTTTTAATATTGTAACCTTTATAAAAACTATATATTTCTTTAAAATATTGATGCAGCAAGCCTTCTAAGTTATCACAACTTTTGGTATGACTGATGGGTACACCTGGGCTAAAATTCTATTACGTAGATTACCTGTAGTCTCAGTTCTTGTTCGATCAGGGCATACTTGTGCCTCAGTGTGTGCGCGTGTTGAGCTGCTACGGACTTGGAGCCGACGAGGTGTCCATGGGATATGGTGGCGGAAGAACCGCTGTTGTGGTGGTGAATAGTGAAACCGGTGGAAGGCTGGTGTGTGGGAGGCGGAGATACCGACAGCCGTTTCGGTTCAACATTGCTCAACTGTCAGATAAAGACAACCAATGAATGAATAGTGGTCGTGCCATCAATTAAATTAAATCAATTAGTGACATTTCTGTCCTGTTCGTAAAAAATCTATCTTCCAAAACTGTTAAAAACGTTCAGTGAGAAAAATCTGCAATCTGGGAATATTTCTTTGATAGCGGAATGAACCGCTGGGTACAGTTTCAGAATTCCATTGTGCTATCCTAAGAATAGGTCTATTTTTCCCACATGGCCCGACAATCCATGAAATAATAAAAAGACTGAACATCAAAAGGAGAACTTTAGGAAGCTAATGGGCCCTTGCTGAGTTGGCCACGAAGGTCCATTCTGTTCAGGGTTGGCCACACTCACGGGTCAACACCCATCCGGCGGCCTTCACGCATAAAGTGCGAGCCCGGGTAGGACTCTGGCCTTAGGGCTAGTTTTCCCTAGGAATCAACCTTCTGGCGCTTTTAGACGGTCTGCGCACAGTGCGGCGTAAGCCAATCGATTGTGCACTCCGACTAACAGTCGGGGGAGTCTGGAAGCAGTACTGTTTCCTATAGAGCGGGGGTGGTTGCGGACCTTACGGCGACTGCTCTTAAAACGACCATCGGCTACCCGATCCTGGGTGAAAAGCCGGGCAAAGGATGCCGTGGTCCGCGATAGATTCGGTATACACCGTTTCACCGCTTTGTAAGGGAGAGGACACGCAGAGCGACTCCAACTCGTAACCAGTCGAGAGACCGGAGTAATCTGGTCGCAATTATATAATTATATAATTATATAATTCCGTCAGTCAGGACAACATTTGCCCAGAGACATATATTCTACATAGCCCCAAAATTATATAATTCCCTTAGTGAAGACATGAAAAATTATCCTAACATAAAAATATTTAAAGCAAACCTTAATAGATGGCTACTTAACAAGGGATATGTAAAATCTGATCAACTTCTTTGCAACGCACGACAATTTATTTAGTATCACTTATCTATTTTTCTTAATTAAATTTTATTAAATTACAACTATAAATGTATATATTTATTACATAGCTATATTTTTTATAAAATTGGTATATTTATGTATATATACAGGTGGTGGGTCCAAATAATTTATTTAAAAAAACAACACTTCATTTCTTAAAATTGTATAAAAATATGCACATCTAGAGACGGGCCAAATTATCGCCTAGTTAGATGTGCTATTGGCAGTAAAGGTCATGTAAGATGTGTTAAACCTCCCTATATTAATTATTAAATAATTTATATAATTATTATAAGATTACATGACCTATGAATGAACTGTATACCTAATCCTATGTACCTAAATAAATAAATAAATAAAATAAATAATTGGAAGTAAGGGCGTGAGTGTAAGCCCGCTGGGTAACACACCTGGTTATCTCGCGGATAAGGCATTAGCCTCTTACGGGCATGTGGCGAGCTTGACGGTGGACTGTTTTGTCTAAGTCTTCTGCGCTCACTTAACGGGAGATAGAAAGACCAATCGTTAAAACTTCCTGAGGCGACGGGTTTGCCCGTTGTAGTTGACAACTCTATTTGAACTTCAAAAGAAATGAAGAATTCAAACTCTCTACCATGGGTAACCCTATTTTTTAAATGCTCTCAATGCCCATCGCCAAGTGCAAAAGTGTATCAGAATTTCAAAATATACACATCGCCCCACTCACTGCTATAATCGGCATAATAACAGCGGCAGTATTCCACCTACCTTCAGAGCAACTGCATTTGATAAATGAAAGCTCTTCAGACTACCCTGTATATCAACATTTGTAACACTCCTAATAGTCAGATGCTACAAACACCAATCCTTTTATTTTATTTATATTATAAATAATAATATACTCTTTATCTGCACTTAATTATGATGATAGTCTTAAATGATGGTAAAGAAGGCAAGTTTCGTATATTTGCCGGGAGATCGTTCCAGTCTTTTTTTATTGGTTGTGTGGGCATTTCGCGATCGACGCAATAGACATTTCTAAGGTCTTTATGAGCCTTGTAACGCTGCGACCATTGGTGATCTATTCTGTACGCGACCTACTATAGTTCTGCGCTAAGCCTCAAGTCATTTACGAACTGCAACAGGCTTTTCCAGAGTCTTGCACCATGGACACAGAAAGAGTAGGAATAGAAATCAGTATTATGACATGGAATTTGTAGTAAAACTTTCCGTGGGAAATTAACCCTTCGAGTAGCGGCATAATTTCATGGCAGACCGCGGCAATTTATTGGAATTTCTTGCAATATCGCCGCGCTCTATAGCAACTACTATAGCAATCATAAAAAGAATATCTGTGCAATGTATAAAAACAATCATGTATAAAAACAACAATGGACCGACTATTAAAAGCACAAAAGTTACTAATAAGAGTCATAAACAAAAAGCCTCCTCGGTACAGTTCAAACCAGCTCTTTGCGGAGTTTAAGGTTTTGGATATCTGCCAGCTATTTATTAAGCAGTGCCTTGTAAGCTTTCACAAAACTAAAGAGTACAGAGCAAGAAGTCAACAATTGTACTTAACGAGAAATGCTGGTAAGGAATTTTTCACAATTCCAAAGGTTAAAAGCACATTTGCCCGAAGACAATGTTTTTTTATCGCCCCGAAAGTTTATAACTCACTATGTGAAACCACGAAAAACGTGAAAAATTATGTAACTTTTAAAGGTAAAGTAAAAAACTGGCTTCTAGATATTGGGCGTTCAAAAACTAAAGACCTTATTAATACTGTAGGGTGAATATTTAAAAAAAAATATGTATTTGTAAAATTGTGCAATATTACATATCATTTTCTTAAACATATATACTAGAATCTAGTGTTTATTCATATATTTGTATATATTATTACTTATTTTCCACTTAAATTTATTGTATATAATGTAAAGTTTACTTTATTTTTAGCCCTTAATTGCATACATATATTTTTTTTTTTTTTTTTTTCTACTTTAAATTTTACTTTAATTTATGTAACAACACATTTGTTAGATTTAGAAATATTTAAAATTGATCACCTTCGTCAGTTCGCGAGTTACAAAAATACAGTTACTGTTGGTATAACACAGCACAGCCAGAGACAGACCTTCTAGGTCTAGTTGGTTGTGCGATTTCGCCTCATTCGGATATGCTAGCATATTTATATCCATAGAGCTATGTTTTTCGCTATTATAATGTTTGTTCTTAATTATTCCTCATGTACAACAGTATGCATGTCCTTGTATTTTTTTGTTCTTGTACGTTATAAATAAATAAATAAATAAATAAATAAATAAATGATCGAATTGAAATTTCGCATATAGAATATTAAAATCTCATTTTGTAAAACAATTTGATAATTATGAATAAACATGATAAAGTCAAAAAAGTGAAAAAAACTTGGCATTTTTAACTTGTACTTGTCTTACGGAAAAATACGGAACCCTATTTAGAAATTGTAAATACTATTGTGATCTTTATTAGATTTTCTATCAAAGGTAATACTTCGTTTTGCTTATTTACGTACAAAACTATTTAGATATTTGCTCATAAGAACCAATAAAAATTTTGATGATTTTTCGAAAAAAATGATGATTTTTGACAATGGAATTTTACCAGAAATATCCGCAAAATGACGCGCGAAATTATTCTAGCGGCCTATGTATCTATGGTAATAATGAGATATTTGGTATGGATTTTAGGATGCGTTCGAATTAGAAAATAATATTACTGTGCGCTCCGGGAGCAAGCCGCCAATATTGGTCGTTATGTAGTCAACGGTGTTCTGATAAGCAACCAAATTTGGTCGTTACGTAGCCGAAGGGTTATTGGTTATATTTAATCTGATCCAATAATTTTTATCCCATGGAATTGTTTAAGTCTACAATAATCATCATTTTCCAAGATAATATCAAAGATTCCTCAGCCAAGACTTTCATGAAAATAATTCTGCTTCGAGTCCTAATTGATCTCCAGAATCCAGTCGAAAGCTTTCTTGATTATTGAAACTGGGGCAAAATATTTTTTGCCAAACCAACTGTATTATGGGGTTTAGAGGGTACCGTCACACCCTTGTTGGCAGACAAGCTACCAAGAAGCTAATTACGTTATGCAGAAGCGTGCAGTCCGCTTGATACGCCAGCTAAGCCGCAGTTTAGAGATCTCTGCATCATGACGCTGCCGTCCATTTATATAATGGAAGTAGCGCTGTTCGTTCGCAGAAATCTAGCCGATTTTGAAGTGAATCGTATGCATCATCACTATCCAACAAGATCCCGTAGCATGCTACGTTCGGTAAGCCATGCATTATTCAAGTCGGAGAGGCTAGCTTATATCACCGGCCCAGCAGTTTACAACAAACTCAGCGAGCACATTAGGCAGGCGCAATCTCTTGACGTGTTTAAGAGACGCCTTAAGAGGTACCTTACAGATAAGGCGTTTTACTCACTGGAGGAATATTACTCGAGTAGTCTAAAATGCTTTGGTGGCTAAAGTATTTAATGATCTCTCTGCATTTTGTCTTGTATTTTCTTCTTTTTACATTATTCTTGTGTTTTTTTTTCTTCTTTGTTTTGTTTTGTTTATTTTATCTTTTCTTTACGATAAAAAAAAATGTCTGTTTGCTAATATGTATGAATGTTTGCTAATCTGTATCTGACTTGTATACCAGTATACCAATAAAATGAATATGAATATGAATATACCTGGCAAATAACAGCAAAAACTTTGTCATGGCAAGGTAGTCGGATGAACGAAATTGTAGTGGCTTGATTCTGTGGTTAGACCTAAATGCACTTGAAGCGAACAACTGGAAAACTAAATCCCAGGATAGGATGGAATGGAGGAAGATTCTTGACAAAGCCTATACACACAATCAGTTGTAGCGCTGATGATGTTGATGAAGAAGCCGAATCACAAAATTTATTACCTGATGCGTTTTCTCTTCGGCGGTGTATGTTCTAGATGCCTCAGAACTGACTTCATCAGCGTAGGTCTTCTTGGAATCGCACGACACGAACATCTTATCGAACAGCTGTTGGGTGGTCGGCTCTGGGCTGTATTGCTCCTGCAAAATCCAAACACTTCAATAATACTCGGATTATACGCACAACCGACAACTCAACTGTTATAAGTTGCATGGAAACGAATGCAGTTATTTGAAAACCGCATGAAGATACATAATATCCTCATACTGGAAAGGTACAGAAGTGTTTTTTAAGATTTTTGTACTTAACCCTTGGAGTAAATGGGTATTTTCATGGATGCATCTGTCTCTTTTGCAGGATTTTCGGCGACATCGACCTTAAAGTACTATAACTACGAAACTACTACACCAATCATAAAAAGAACAACTGCACAATGATTGCATTGAAATTTCGAATATAGAATATTGAAATATCATTTTGTAAAACAATTAGATAATTATGAATAAATATGAGAACGTCAAAGAAGTGAAAAAAACGCGGAACCAGATCTGGTCGTATCATACTCAACGGATAATTGTTTCAGAACCAGATTTGGTCGTATCATACTCAAGGGGTTAAAGCAGTATGGATATTATCGATTTTTGTATCAGACTGCATTTATCACACGCACGGTTGGCTATAATTCTCTCTGTCTCAGAAGAGAAATGCTGACCATGTCCTATATTTTTAATCTGATTCGAGGTAAAATGGATAACCCTAGTTTATTAGCTAAGGTGGTAGCGAACGGTTTCGTGCAGCTTGGGTCACAAGATCCATTTTGTTCTCGGATCGGCTCAACTCGCGATTCAGCTCCTATTCAAAGGTCTCCTCGTGTTGAAGGCTACCCCGGGTAAGACTCTCGCGTCCCAGGCCTTACGGCTGGTGGATCGGTTTCTCCTGGTGGGATTGCATCCCGGCACTACTGGACAGTTTGCGCAACGTTCGGCGACGCCAATCGGTTGTACACTCTGACTAATTGCTGAAGGAGTATGGAGACTATGTAAATATACTGTCTCCTAAGCAGCAGGGGTATATGTTGACCTGCTCTCATACCACTTTTGAAATGACCTTGAGCCACCCGATCCCGTGTGGCACTACAAACAATGGACGCCTAGGTCCGCGATAAATTCAAATTGAATTACCGCTGTAATACAGCAGGTAGAGGCCGCGTAAGCGACTTCGAACCCGTAACCAGTCAGGACGGAGGTATCCTGAAGGTTAACTCCAGACGGAGATAACCTACCAAAACTGGTAGTTAGGGGGCAAGGTTGCCCGCTGTGTACCTTTACCGGTGCCTCGCCGTAAGGCATTGGCATCTAACAGGCTTATTGGCGGAGCTAGACAGTAGATTGTCTCGTCTCTAAGTCTTCTATATTCATCCCACGGGTTCGCCCGCTGTAGTCGACACCTGAGGTTGATCTAGATCAGCGATGCACAGACCGCAGCCCGCCGACACTTTGTGGGCGGGCGGCCCCCGTCCTCGAAATTATTTGAAAAATATTTTTTCAATATACATAGGTAGAAAACTGTGCACGCTCGCTGAGCGCCTCACCGCTACGACGTCTCGTTCGCACTTTGCAAACATTTTCAATAAAGAATAATGCTAAAAAATGTAAGAACCGAAATCGTCTTAACAACGAAAATCTTGAAGGCATTTTGCGCTTAGCCACTACTAAAGTGACCCCTAACATACAAAAAATTGTGTCTTCTACACAATGTCATGTATCTAACTAAGAATAAAATTTATTCTTAGTTAGATATATAGAATATTCTTAGTTAGATAATAGAATAGAATACATGTTATTCCTAGTATATTATACTGTAATATGGATAACAATGATACGTTTTTGTAATCTAAAATTTTCCATTCTTTAACTATTGTATTGGCACTGATATATTTTATATTATTATTATGACATTGATACACGTGAGGTTGAATGATCCAAATTTTCAAAGAAGCAGAAAATAAATAATTATTCGAAGACCATAACCATAACATTGTTTCATAGGCCCTCCGTTAGTTGGAAGAAGGTGATGCGGCCCTCAAGTAGAAAAAGTCTGTGCATCGCTGATCTAGATAGATAGTTGAGGTAGATGTACTACTAGCTGAGGTTGATCTTTTCGAGGTTCCGAATATACCTAAAGCATGGGGAATCACCTTTAACTTTAATAATCAGGGTCAAAATGCTTAAAACATAAAAGAAGACTTACCCTGATGACATGTCCAGCTCGCTCAGAGCTGGTGGGAGAATCAGCAAAGGTGGAGTAAGGCGCTACCGTCTGACTTGGACTTTCGGCAATCGGTTCCACAGGACCTCCTGAGCTGACAATGTTCACAGTTTCACCGGTCGTCGAGATGAACCTTTTAAAGATAAAAGATATTATTTGCTAGGAATTCATCTTTCAAAACTAATTTTCCTTACGAGAATCCTTCATTAACATCGGAAGTAGAAACTCGTCGCCATTGTTTTAGCTATGGTTGAATTGCTCTTGACCTCGCCTACGTCATTAACCTACCTAAAATACAAAACCCATAACAATTTTGCAAGTGGACGCTATAACGGATTTTGTTAAATTTATATCTTTGTTTGTTTTAAATTTCATTTTTCTATGGCACCTTTTAAGTTTTTATGAGAGTTTATCCAGGTTTGGTTCTTGGCTGCAACAAATTCCTATTGACTCCGCTAGAGGTCCATAGTGGAAGAAATGTTCAATTTAATTGAGCACTGACAGTTGTGGGTCTTACGGAGAAAAAAAGGGAGCAGTCAATGCCAGAAAAAAAGGGAGCAGTCAATTGGCCTTCAATGCCAGAATGACTGGACAACAATTGGTGACTTTTGCATTCCGCCTCCAATGCACTGGAAGGTAATGCTCTATGACTGGACGCCAGAGATGCTGAAATTTTATTTGAATGCCTTTCAGCATACACTTCCAGACCCCAGTAACCTCGCTCGTTGGAGCTTTGCCGAGGATAGTTCTTGTCCCCTCTGTAGCAATACCCCTTGCACAGCTAGACACATTCTAGCTGGCTGCAAGGTGGCCTTAGATCAAGGACGGTACACTTACCGCCATGACAAAGTTCTCGCTGTTATTCGCGAGGTAATTAGTCTCTCAGTGGCTCGTGCCAACAAGGGTTTGACAGTATCCTCCAAACCCCCAATACAGTTTGTGCGGGATGGCTCTAAAGGCAAAAAACATTTAACTACAAAACCTTTCTCAATAATCGAGAAAGCTACAGATTGGACTCTGGAGGTTGATTCGGTCTCTAAGCAGTATAAATTCCCTGAAAGTCTCGGATGCACAGCCCTCCGTCCAGATATAACTCTTTACTCTCTATCTCGGAAGGTGGCTCTTATTGTAGAATTAACTGTTCCATGGGAATCAAATATCCCAAAAGACCACGAGTACAAATTAAATAAATACCATGATCTTGCAAATGCCGTAACCCGGAACGGCTTCACTGTTCACCTTCACGCGGTGGAAGTTGGCGCTCGTGGCCTGCCAGCTAAATCTCTATTTCACCTCTTTAAAGATCTTGGCCTTTCCAGAAAAATAATCAACTCTTTCTTAGAAAAATTATCTAAAACTGCGATTTGCGCATCTCAAATTCTATGGCTTCGAAGGGGGAGTGAATGGGTGGCAAGGTGAACGCTCACATGTGGCAAGACAGCTGTCCTAAACCTACCACAGCCGGTTCGTAAGTCCGGAATCCACTGCTCACCCCCCAGAAGTGTAAAAAATAGTATTATGATGGGCCCGACTCCGGTCGGTGAATTCCATGGCAGCTCCGTTTGTATTTATTATCTGATTGAATGAATGGAGTTGGGCATTTAAATGATGAAATCTGTTTTGCATAAAATCGGCGATCGAAACTGTTAAATTAGACTGTGAAAGTTTAGTGCCAGTTCTTCACTCAAAAGTCCAGGAATACTATGAGTGTTGTTCATTCGTTTTTTTTTGTATTTTGATCAGTGCAAAATTTTGTGTGGACAATCATTTAATTTTAGGGTGATTTCACAGAGCGCTCATCTGGGGCTGGAGAACAACTGTATCACCACTGGCCTATTATCTTGCACTAGCCATTTCACTTTTTCAGCCACGGCTCTCTTCGCAGTAGGTTTTTGGCGTGAGCGAATTCTAAAATTCCGGTAGGAAGTCCGGTATTTCTCAGTCGGAAGTAGACCCCATACAAAACCTCGTACCTATTTTTTTCGCGTGCAGTATGCCATCTGTTAAATTCGTACCTAGTCCTGTCAACCATTCCGCAAGTTGCTGTATTTATCACGTTGTAACAAAAATTACTTTTTGTGCACATGGGCACGTAAATGGTAAAGGTTTTTGTAGTGTTCTTGATTATTCCTCTGGTTTTTCTTCCTCATAATTGATGCTTTTTATTTAAACTAAATTTGTACCCCATAAAAAAAAACACATCTGACAGTTCTCTGTTTACATATTTGATATGTCAGTGTTGTAATGTAAAAAACCAAAATATACCAAGTCAAATTACCAAGTCAAATTATATAATATATATTTTACTTCAAAAACAAAACTTCTTCTTACTTCTTGCTTGCTGTCTTCAGTATTTTTTTTCTCTGTCCGCGTTTTTCAGTTTTCAGCGACATTGATTGCTAAAGAGTCACTGAGATTAAACTGTCAAATTAGAGAGAAGAGGGGTCTTCTCCCTCTTATTTTACAGATTGTAAATTAAAAATTTAAAACATTACATCATGAAATAGTGCACTGACATAAAAGGATTGGCCGAAAATTCCAGGCACTTTATATTAGCCTTATTTGTGTACCGCTTGGTTTACTCACGAGCAAAGCAGGCCGGAGAAACACGACCTAATCAGCAATGTAACCTTAATATCATCCATATTACATTATACACATATGTTATACCTCATCATGTTTTGATGCAATATCGGATTTCGGCGCTGTGGGCGACTTTCTGCTGTTTGATGACCAAAGATTATATGGATTTACGGAAATAATTTCGTGTTTTATTTGTAGCAAACAACCGCCTTGGCAAAACGAGTAGAAATATATTTTTTTGATAACCTACCCCCCTGATTGATCAATATTTTTTTTATATAGTTTTTTTTTAGTTTTTCTTTTTCTGTCTACATTTATTTATAGTTTCTGCGTTTGTGCACAAAACGTAGTGGTGCTCATTTAAGTTTAAAATCAGTTAAAGGCCTTATTTTTCATTTTTATTATTTTTCATCCTTATATTTTTATTCCGTTATAACGTTGTAATTTTTTATTGTGACTTTCTACTTCATGTCTTTATTTGTAGTTTTTTTTATCGCTAAGTTTTAAAAAAAAATTGCTGTTAGTGTCAAAATGTCGCCTAATCTAACGACAAAGTCGCTAAATTGGCAACACTGGTGAAGTTGAGTGAACGAACAACGTAAAGACGATAACATAATGAACTTTAATTTCAACCAATAAAGTTCAAACTCCTGTGTAGGTACCATAATGAATGAATGAAGCAAAACATCTTGTTATTTTTAACCGGCAGGCATAAACATGAGTCATAGAGTCTATTATTATTATATTATACACTAGCAGCTTAAGGCTGATGCGTGTATATCACATGCACTTGTTGTTAAACTTGTGACTGTTTTGCAATAAGAAAAATGTCCAGTTTGTTTTTAAAGCTATTGACAGAGATAGCACTGATCACTTCCTCTAGCAACGCATTCCAAGCATCCACTACACGATTTGTCACAAAATATTTCCTGGGCTTCGATGCTGCAATTGTCTTATTTAGCTTCAACGAGTGTCCACGCAGTTGCTTATTGGTGTTCAGGGTATACATGCTCTCAAGGTTGGGCACACCGTAATAACCGTGAAGCATTTTGTAGCTTTCTATTAAGTCTCCTCGCTGCCTACGTTCCTCTAATGTTGTCAGGCGAAGTTCTTTCAGTTGTACTTCGTATGGTTTGTTCCTCAGCGATAGCACCAACTTTGTTGCTCTTCTCTGAACTCTTTCCAGGTGCTCTATATCTTTCCGAAAGTAAGGATTCCATACCTGGTAGGAGTATTCGAGGAGCGGGCGAATGTAGGTTTTATAGAGCTTGAGGAAAAGTTCACTGGTGATGGTGGAAAAAGCTTTTCTTATTAAATATAGAAGTGAGTTTGCTCTCTTAACTATTTCGATTATGTGGGTTTCCCATTTGAGGTCCCAGGAGATAGTGATGCCGAGGTCTTTCTGGGTCATAACTGACTGTACTGTTTTCCCCTCAATCGTATATGCTAGCCGTGGATTTCGAGATCCGATATGTAGGACAGTGCATTTATCTGCATTGAGAGATCTGCAGTCTAGTTTTAAAAAATCATTTATATGATTTATTCGATACTATACTTCCCAAAAAGTACTCATTGAGTAAAAGTATCGATTTAAATTTTAAAAGGTATCAAGTACAAAAATATCGGTATCAAAACAAAAGTACTCAATATCAAAAAGTATAAAAAAAAAACAACAGCGTCCCTAATTAGGATACAAAGTACGCAGCTGACAAACCTGTACTTCCTGAGATATTAGAGGTTTATTATGTTAGATGGTTGGATGATGTAGACAAGATCAAGAGCAATCCAATCATAAACTCTATATTTGAGGCGGTGTCTACTTCCAAAGATATGAAGAGTTTAATGTTATAGTTGGAAGTCGTAGGTAATATTAGGAGAAATCCAGTGACATTGTTCTTAACCCTTCAGGCCGCGGCCCTTCAGCCGATTGACAAGTTGATGTCCCAAAATTTTTTTGTAAAAATTGGTAAAAAAAATGAATTGACACTGTCTCACCAAAAAATAAATTACTGCCAAACCCCTGTACCCATAATTAACCCTTGACTATCTTCGCGGGGTACAACTGTACCCCTTCGAGATCTATTTCACACTCTAACTCTATAGTCGCGCGGGTGTCGGTGTTGCGCGTCCATGTAATCTCAGTGTTGCCAGAGAGTGTGTTTCTAAAATTAGGCTTAATTTTATCATTTATTTTATGAAACGACTATTATTTCTAGTGCAAAAACATTTAAACATGATTAGAAGTTGTGTGAAAGTACATATTTTCTTATCTTAACTTACTTTATTTGAAAAGGTAGTATTTCCGGTTGTCTTTGTTAAAATTTTATATAAGTTTTGTTATGTTTTACCGATTGGAATAATATTAAAGACATTCGATTCTCAGATGGCGTTTTATTCCTATGCTAAAATAATAAATATATATATAATTTCCCATTTATAATTTTCCTAAAAAAGAAAAGGGGTACAAAACAACCCCACTAGTGGACATACGTGTGCCAAAACCGCGAGTGTAGTCAAAGGTTAAAATAAAACATAACATAATAAAACATAATAAAATAAAACAAATTAAATTAAAATAAAATTAAAACGGGGCCGTCACTCTGAATCGTGGTGTGGCCAATATCGGCCAATTGGGGTTCTAGGGGTTAAAGGCGTCAATTATTCATGCCCAATATTTCATGCCAGATTCGCAATAGGCTTTCAGTTGAGATGTCATAGGATCTCAGCCGATTGTTCTACGATCAACCGATTGTACTCAATGAAAATGAGGTCTTTAACATTTTTGCGATGTCATCTTCAGTCGCAACGACCGGAGGTCCACTGTGAGGGTCGTCATCCAGTGAATCTATGCCAAACTTGAATCAACACACCCTGAACATCACAATACAGAACGAAGGAGTTGGGTGGGGTTTCTCACGTCTAAAGGCCTTATACAGAATTCGGGAGTACCTCAGCGTCAGAATCAGAATACTACTTGTAAATGCCCTTATATTGTCTATAATGGACTATGGCGATTGTGTGTACGGCCCCTGTCTATATAGGAAGACTGAGCGGAGACTTCAGAGACTGCAAAATGCCTGCGCAAGATTTTGCTTTAGGATTCCTCCACGTCATCATGTGTCACCATTCCTTGCGAAAGCTTCCATGTTGAATATGAGTAAAAGAAGGCAGCTCCATCTTGCGACCCTTGTACTCAAGGTAGTACGCAATAAACAGCCGCGATATCTTTACTCTATTATGACGTGGTCCCGTAACCGGCATGTCCATTCAACACGGGCACGTGAACAACTTGCTATAATACCCAAGCACAAAACTACACATTTCCAGTGCAGCTTTTCGTATTATTCTGCGGTTGTATGGAATCGGTTGGGAATAGCTTTGCGATCGAAATCAATTGCAGTATTTAAGGACCACTTTAAAAGTTTATTATTAAAGGAAGATATTTAGATGTCATAATTTGATTTTATTTTAAAATAACTATTGCTAATTGGATTATTACTATTTTCTTCGTTTATTTATTAATTTGTAACCTGATTATTTAATGTTAAATATTTTGATTTTGATTATTTTTGATTTATTATATGTAAATTATTAAATTTATGTAATTACGTTATTTTCTTTTAATATCATTTGATGTTAAATATCTTGATTTTGATTATTTCGATTTGTGTATTTATTTGATTATGATTATTTGGATTTTTTGTTTTAAGATTTATTTGATTTGGTTATTTTATTTTAAAAATCATATACCTATGTATCAATAATTAATAGGTGTGTCCTGAAAACCAGGATAAGAGATATCCTGAGGATACCCCTAATTTGCAGCGTTTGTAGCTTTATTTCATAGTCTTTGTCTATTTATAGTTTTAATTTTTAATCTGTGTGTTCTTGTTTTTTTTTTGTATATGTTTTTTATAACAGCTGCAAATAAATAAATAAATAAATAAATAAATAAATAAGCTGCATAAACAGCCTTTCACAATAAACAGGTTATAAACAGCCATAAACAGGTTATTGATTTCGATGGGTGCTTTCCCCTCTCTGTAAGGATATTAATCACGCAAAAATACTTTAATTTATTCATTTTCAAAAAATGCTTGGTTCCATTCAATCGAATGTTATTTTCTTTTGATGGCTGAAAATTTTGTGGCATTGTTGACATTTCATCGAAAGTTTCCAAATTTAAAAATACATATTTTCTAATCTGGTATCTGTAGTAAAAAGAACGAGGATAAATAATTACCTCCACGGTGTATTTCCATCGCTGATATCCTTGTTCACCATCTTTTCGTGTTGCGGGCCGCTGGGTTCCTCCATCGCGGGTTGCGGCGCTCGATGCATGGTGATGATAGCTCCCGGAGCGCATCTCGCCACCAAACCGGGAAGCAGCTTCATGCCCTGTCCGCTCTCGATGACCGTCTGTATTTTATCCGGTTCCAGATTGAACTGCCCTTCGAAGTTGGTCGGTTTCCGCACGAACATGACGTTGCGCGTCGCATCGGCGCCGTCCCTGATCCCGTCGCGGTTCAGGCACGCGTTCTGCAGCTGCAGAAGCGAACCGAGCGCCGAAGGATTCTGCACTTGGAACAGTTTCTGCTGCGTTCCGTCTGCGGACTGCACCTATGATAAATAAACAGAAACCATGATGCTAAAAAGAATTCATCAACAGAATTGCTATTATTTTCATATTATTATTAGTAATCCTCTGCACTCGAGCGGCGCCGTTACGGCGTCCGGGAAGTTTATTGCGTCCACTAGTATTTTTGTAATATTTAAGTAGTATTTTTTGTACTTTATTGGTATTATTTTCCGTGGTATAAAAATTGTAATTTTCAATATGATGTTTAGAAAAAATCAGGTAAGTCATCCCCATTTTAAGGGTGCTTCTAAACGGGCCACATTTTCACATTGCTAGCAATACCAGCCATATTATGCAATATACGGAAATATTTTTAGTATATTCCCGGCCATATAGCCACACATTTTCCATATGACTGATGTTGCTGGCCAGTGTTGCTGGACGATCGCCTCGCAATAGAAAATACTGCAATATTGCCTGACCAGCTTTATTTCTGTTTCGTTTTGCGCCATAAGTGTGTCTCTTTCTGAGGCACGAGGCACGACTCACTACATCTTTATTTTGTATTTATATCATCTAATGATTATTTTTTTTTGATCTATAAAATATTATTATCTATTCTGATATGTTATGTACCATTGCGTGAAATAATTTATATTACAGTAGAGCGTCGATTATCCGAACTAATTGGGGGACAAGGGTGTTCGGAAAACCGATTTATTTGGATAATCGAACTGTATAAAAAACTGTATTAACCCGCTCAGCACGTAACATCCATTTGGGGACATGTATGGCCGCCGCCTACAATCCGTAACATCCGATTTTGGATATCGCGCTCGCCGCTGCGAAAAATGCAATTTACGATTCGAATCGTCGTACTTAATGCTTTCTGACCGCGGCGTTACATGGCCAAATAATCTTTCATTCGCCGGCCAACGACGATAAATTCGATCGCCGATTTAAAGTCAGCATAGACGTCAAAACAACAGTCTCGAACGGCCCCGCCGCGGCGGCGTATAGTTCCGCGAAGTGGTTGTTTTGTGCAGTGTTTTGTGGATATAAGTGCAGTGTTTACTGGATAAAAGTGAGTAATTTCCATTTTTAAGTAGTTTAGGCATAAGTATTAATCAATTGAAATAGCCCATTTGCTGTATTTCACGAATTTTCAAAGAAAACACTTTGGCAACAACAAACGGCTCGCGAAAAAATGGTTGTTATTATTTTGTAATGTTTATGAAATATCCCGATATATTGCGAAATATGACGTAATGTCGCTTTAATTTACTAACAAAATAAGTATTGTTTCATTTACATCCTAAGTTATCACATAATTAGGCGTATTTTGAAAATTATATCTTGTTTTGTAAATTGAATCGCGCAAAGAAACTTCTTTTGATAATTACTATGAGAGAATAAAGTGCGATTTTCCATAGTTTTTCGATTAAATGTGACTCTTTGGAGTATAGTAATTAGTTATTAGACATATAATAAGTCTATGATAAGACAATATAATTGAAAAAATCTAACGAATTTTATATTATGGGCATTCAAAGTTTATTATTAAGTTCGGACGCGAAAACTCTCAAAACTTTAGATTTTTCTATAATATCAGACAAAGCTCAAAGTTCTGGTGTGATTTCTAAGAAGTGTGATGTAGTAATAAAGTTATTTTGAAAGAATTTCATATAAAAAAATACCATAAGTAGTCACAAATTAAAAATTAAAAAAAAAATTTTTTACGAGAATACATAAAATTTTTCTTGGCTGAATAAATAAATATTTTTGTATGCAAAAAGGTAAAAAAAAAATATCGTTTTGGTAAAGCATTTAATAAAGAACATAACTGTATTTACAATTTTTGCATATTTTACGTATTTTGTGACAAAAAAATCGAAATGATTTTATAGGCGAGTTTTTTCAGTTTGCCAATTTTGTAATATTTATTCATTATTATCTTAATTGTTTTACGAGATAAGGTTATAATGTTTTATATGTCAAATTTCAATGTGATCATTTTGATCTTTATCTTTTTTAAATACGTTTAGTGGTTTATAAGTTATGATCGTTTTTCTCAAGGCCGTTGACTCGCGTCGATTTTTTGCCCGAATATGTCGCGCGCAAAAGTGATAGGTGAGTTTTTACCTCGCAACAGGAGGGGTTAATAAAACCATATATGGACATAAAAATATGTATTATCTATGTAATCTGTTTTAACTTTTTTTATTTGTTACAATAGTGAGTAGCAATACAGTGAACAAAATAGATATGTGTGTATGTAATACATACGTACATGAAGAGGAACGAATTAACGCTTAAAAAAGTCCTTAATTTTGGTCTGTCGAGGCAAGCCTACCCGCTTATGAGCAGCTAATTCCCGCACTTTTTTCAGTACAGATATCTGATACTGGTCGCTTTCATTTTGAGCTTCAAACCATCGCAAGACAGTGTCTAGACACGTAAATGCTTCAGAAGGTGTAGGTATTTTTTCATCTTCATTTTCTGATTCACTAGTCATTGAGGTGCTGTCGGAGTCAGCATTATCAGTCACTAAGTCGACAATATCGCTGTCCTGCATGATTCGGTACCCTGGATCTGCATCATCAACGCTCATCCATTCTTAAACGTCTTCTTCATCACATTCATGGCAATCGAAGTCTGTTTTTAACCGAGAGTCTGCGGCCGCAGCAGTTCGGTTAAGCGGTCGTTCGGTTGACCAACGTTCGGATAATCGACGCTCTACTGTATTTATTAGTGTATTTGAATGTTTATATACATCATTATTAGATAATTGTATAGTGAAATTATTATTAATAGTGAATTCATTGAGAAGATCTTTCAATTTGTATTTATATCATCGAAAACATTCAGGCTAAGATATCTGAAGTATCACGCTTATTGAAGTCAAGTCATATCCACATTATCATCATCATTGTCGTTTTAAATGTTCATTTACATTGATGATTCATATAAAAAAAAACACATAAAATTCTCTAGAAAATATGTTAAATACATTTTTTTACATATCTATTATTTATATCAAAATAACCCACTCAACTGACAACTGACAATCTAGCTGGGGATCTAAATCACCAGCTAGATTGTCAATTGTCAGTTGAGTACATTATTTTAATACTAATAATAGTTGATATGAAAAGAATGTACGTAACATTTTTATAGAGAATTTTATATGGTTTATTTTTACAAGCATAATTCCGATATCGTTAACAGATAGCGAGTTACAAGCGAAAAACTTAATCAGAGCGTCATTTTTCATAGATGGCGGCTTGAGCGCAAAAGATAGAGTAGGAGACTTTTAGTATTTTTAACAGTACGTCTCAAAGAACATCTATGCCAAGTTTCAAGCTATTACCAGTTCTTTTGTGACGGGCCACCACTCACTAGACTCCAAGTTGTTTGAGGTGAGGTGGTGGTGTCAACGTGCGGGTTATCTCCGTATTAAAAGTCAATTTAAAGTGTATCAGAAGGTATTTATTGAGAGTTGTATTGCCAGTTGCTAAAGCTTCCCGAATAGTATATAGGTTGACGCGGATGTAGTGGCTATCTGCCTGAAGGTATGGATAAGGATTGTAATTGTGTTGAATTAAAAGTGTTGTTCTATGTAACTGATTTGACAAAGTAGTTAAAATCGTGCTGATTCATCGCTGGCCGGTAGAACAATGGCTGTTTTGGTGTCAGTGCATTTCACTGGAATTCAATGCATTTGTTGACTGCATGTACGATACTTAAGGATCGTTACACTCTCCTAAATTTCTCTATTTGACTGGGCTAATATGCTAAAGTGCAAATAAAACCTTGGGTTTTAGTTTTATATTTGGACTGCAATGCGATATCGCTGATATTGACTACCTATATAGTAGAGCTAAACAGTCTGAAGCCCATAGAAAGCTATACATTTTTATCACTGAAGTTGGTGCAAAAGAAGTTCCTGAGGTACTTGCTACATGCGCGGAGTATGGATACTTTCCCAGCAATTTCCCTCATTCTTCGTGATGGGAATGCTAGGCTTCTCTACACTCGAGCAGAGGAGAAGAAACCACAAATACAGAACCACACAAAACCACAGAAAACTCAGTGGAATGTCATGGATGTATGCGCCCACCCCAAACTTCACCCTTTGTTGTACCCTGGTCCTGTAATCACCCTTTGTTGCACCCTGAGAACTACCGCACTGGCACAGATTAATCTGTGGAAAAATGGGAGACCCGACATTTTTCAGGACCTGACTGGATTCAGGTTCTGTAGGCATGACGGGATCATCTACAAAGCATCCACATGGAAAGCTAAGTCACATTACGATAACCAACCACAAATTCAATTATAATCATCACAATAAATACTACCGAACAATTTAGCTATTTGGAGTCCATATTTTGTGAGTGCAGAGGTTACACAAAGCTAACGTGAACACTAAGACAGTCGTCGAGTTACGAACCCTTGGACTCACAACATTGGAGGGACGCAGAAAGCAATTTGATCTTGAGTACAACTGCGCTGATATAGAACGAACGAATATGTTCAATAAAAACTTGCATCTCCGAGTGAAAGACTTGAAGCTATAGCGGACAAGTGTCTCGATGAAGTCAAACATTTCCCGTGTAATAGAAATGTGGATGACTGTAACAAACTTCCAAACAGTGTAACGTGTGCTAAATCAACTGTGATGAGACGAAGCTTAAAACGATTTTATGCAGTTGCTGACAAAGCCACACAAGTAATTTCACCAGCACGCCCCACTCGTCGCTCTCTCCTCTCATACCCCTGAGCCCGCTGCTTAACCAAACAGTAGCAATGTAGCCGCTGAATGGAGTGCATCGGCACTCAAACAGTAGCAATGTAACTGTGTTCACAGGCACGAATAAAGATTAGTCCGCTCTAACAGACTTTTTCATTGTAATGATTTTCACTGTAGTCCGAACCGCGCGTATTTGGAGTAAGACGATTCAGGGGAGAGGAAATAATATATTTCTCCTGTACTAGCCCCTGGGAGGCTAAAACGCCAATCGGTGGTTGCGGTAGTTAACAAGTCCGCGTGTAGCCATTTTGACCAGCCTCCATATTATATTATATACATGACTAAAAAGATTATTTATTAGGTAATGAGAGATAATTTATTAAAAAATTGTAACAAAAACCGCATATTTTGTTGTTTTGTTTTCGCGCCTTTGTGCAGATTATGTTCGCTGCACCTGTTTTTCATAGTTTCCCATTGTTTTTAATGTTTCCTGGTGTTTTTTCGCGATTTTGCGTGCATTCCTTCCATACTTTGACAGCTATAACCTAAATTCGCGAAATTCGGTATGTTTTATTTTGACAGCCAATGACGCGCCTAACTCTCACGTGATTGGTCGAGGCCGTTGTTTTGCCTTTTTTTTCTTCTTCTTAATTTAACGGCGTTCAAGCTGTTTTTGACGTAATCTTCGGCGACTTCCGCTCAAGATCGTTCTATTTCGATTGAGAGCCATCACTGGAGATGTGGTGTTGGCGTAAAATGCTAGGAATCCCATGGACAGCACGCCGCACCAACAAATCTGTCCTGGAAGAACTCGGCATCCAAGTGAGGCTCTCCACCGTATACATGAGAAGGGTCCTGCAGTTCTTCGGTCATGTTGCCAGGAGAAACCCAGAGAATCTGTAGAACATGCTTTCCGGGGGTCAAGTAGAGGGAAGAAGAAGCAGAGGCAGATAACCGGCCAGATGGAACAACCTCATCAAAGAAGTTACAAAAGGGTCAATACAATCTGCGACCCGCCATGCAGAAGACAGGTCGAAGCGTAGGCAAATGGTTTTCTGGTGGCCACGATCCTCAGTAATGAGGGAACGACGGAAAAGAAGAAGAAGAATTAGTACAAAATTAGATTAGGCAAAATTTCCTACAATTTAAATTACAGACTTAATTCCTCCGATGTACCAAACCGCCGCTAAAACGCTCTCAATAATATTTTTAATCACATAGAGAAAAACGCAGAAAATGGCATTTTGAAAGTGCGGTAGAGCCACGAACGCTATGAACTTTATAGGTATGCCCAAAATCAAGACATTTTTGAGCGCGCTTTAGCGGCGGTTTGGTAAATCGGAGGAATTAAGTCTGTAAATATGAATTGTAGGAAATGTTGTCTACTCTAATTTTGTACTGAATATTCGTTGTCAAAAAATGCTTTCGAGTAGCAGCATAATTTCATGGCAGACCGCGGCAATTTATTGGAATTTCTTGCAATATCGCCGCGCTCGACAAAAAGTACTATAACTATGGAACTAATATGGCAATCATAAAAAGAATCACTGTGCAATGATTGCATTAAAATTTCATAAATAGAATATTGACATCTCATTTTGTAAAACAATTAGATAATTATGAATAAATATGAGAAAATCGAAAAAGTGAAAAAAAAACGTGAAATATTTCTAACTTGTATTTGTCTGACGGAAAAATACGGAATCCTATTTAGAAATACCATCGTGAACTTTATTAGATTCTATATCAAAGGTAATATTTCGTTTTGCTTATTTACATACAAAAATATTCAAATATTAGCTCATAAAAACCAATAAAACTTTTGATTTCTCGAAAAAAAAAATGATGAATTTTACCAGAAATATCAGCGAAATGACGCGCGATATTATTTTAGAGGCCGCCTATGTATCTTTGGTAATAATGAGATGTTTGGTATGGATTTTAGGATGACTTTGAATTAGAAAATAATATTATTGTGCGCTCCGGGAGCAAGCCGCCAATATTGGTCGTTACGTAGTCAACGGTGTTCTAAAGTGCAACCAAATTTGGTCGTTACGTAGCCGAAGGGTTTTAAAAGCGAAAAACTAAATTAGATGCATTTTTGCGGTTTTCCGCGATTCCTAAAATTTAGTCACCTCTGGCGAGGTTGCAAAGTTGAACATCGGATTCAGCGTCCAAAAATACATTTTTTTTAAAACCGTTGACAAAAATACTTCCGGATTTTTTCCTGGGAAAACCCCCACATGCTTGATCTAATGTATGTAAATGTAATATTATGTAAACGGTGTTTATATGACATATTATATGAAGTTATTGTAAATTAATAAAATAAAATAAATAAATAAAAATAAATGATAATGTCATAATCGATTGCGTTTCTTAGTGAACTAAAATCGGAAATGAGTTTGTGTGAAAGAGCCAGGACAATACGCTAGAGCAGAATGTAAAATAAACGGTTGTTACTTTTTCGCATTAATACTACCCAAGAAATATAAAGCATCTGAATCTAAGACTGCACGAAATGTCTTCAAATTTGTTCAGACGAGTATAAGTTCGAGAGATAGTTTTTATCGACGATCGTTTGTTTCATATTCCGCTCTAACGTATTGCTCTATCTCGTTCGCTTGAACTAATTTCAGTTTCCTTTCCCATTGGGCCCGATTGCGTTGGTTCGTGAAAAATAGGAACTTAGTTCAACCGAACGAGATAGAGTGTTACGTTAGAACGGAATATGAGATGGACTATCGTCGATTTTTCCCGCACCAAAACTACCCTTCGAACTTATAGATGCCTGAATAAGTTTGAACACATTTCGTGCGGTGTTAGATTTAGCTGTTTATCTTCGGTGGGTAGTTTTAATGCAGAAAAGTGACAACCGTTCAATTCAAATTCCGCTCTAACATACTGCTCTGTCTCGTTCACATGAAATAATTTCCGAGTTTAGTTCAAGAGAAACGTAATCGAGCCTATGGTGATGGCTCCAAGACGGTCGCACAGGTTCGGTCAGGGAGATTGACAACCGCCGTAAAGGAGAAAAGGCCGTAGATTGACCGCCTGGCGGTAAAATTTGTTATGTGAAGTGTGTGTGACTTATCTGGTAAGCATTTAATTTCCTTTTGGGTAGCTTTTCATATAGGATCCTCGCGATTTTAACGGATTTTTCTATTGATCGTAGCTTGCGGCACCTTTGAACTTCTGTTTTACGCGTATTTTAACTGCTGCTACATAAGTGACGAAATCGTCGCTAAATGTGACGGGACTTGCTTCCACGTCAAGGAATTTGCCTGCATATCCGGAATTTGCTATTTTTATTTGCTGGAACACATGTGACGTGCCGATAAGGCAGAAGAAGAAGAACGCCTGCGGGGCAATTAAACGCGGATATTTCACATAACCTTGTGTTTCTTTTTGTGTGCTTTAAGTCTTTTGTCTGTCTGAGGAAAAAGGTTTTCTGTTGGCCAAATCCAGTGCCGATTAATATATAGCCCACCCTCTGAGATCGTTTTTTTTTTTTTGAGGTTAACTTCTTTTTTTTTCAAAATTTCTTTCTGGTATTTTTTTTTTCTCTTTCAATTAGTTTCCTTCTTTATCTTTAAAAGTAAGGTGGCGTCCATTTTACATTCATTCTTTTGGGTTTTGGTGGATTCTGCCGTGTTTCATCTAAACACGGTAGGTTAGAAATTTGAGGTTATAAAGTGGCAGCCCAATGTGAGGCTTTTAAATTGGATTTTGGCTTTCAGGAAACTCTTTTCCTCGGTCATTAAAGCACTGTACTACATTGTGTAAAAGTGATTTATCAAGTAGAAGCATTTATTTTGTATATTGTTAAGCGGTTACCGTTAAATAGTTTGTTGTACATTCTTGCCGTTACTTTTTATTGGGTGTTATATTTTGTTAGATTTCCGGATTTTGAGGCGAGATACTAATTGTTATTGTATACTTGACATTGCTTAGCAGTAGTTTCTTTTGTTTTACATTGTAAATCTAAGGCGGTTTCCGCGAAAAAGTTTTACACTTGCCGTATTATTGAATTTGCATTAATTAATTTTTTGGTAATTTCCAGATGTGAAGGCAACATATCTTGGTGGAGGTAAGCAGCAAAAATTGAACAGAGGTGCCGCAAGCAGTTAAAAAAGTCAGTCCGTTCCTTATTATTTTCTTATTTTTTTATTTTCTTTTGGTTTTAAATTTTTTTTGGTGGGATTTAAAAAAAAAATATATATATAAATGATGGCTTCACCAGCGCTAGTGTATTATGCGGCGTCACATTTGGTGTAGGCAGAGCTTGATTATGAGTTTACGATACGCGAGGTCAATCCAACAAATGTTGAAGCGATGAGGAAACAGTTTAACTCACTCTTAAGGGAATTTCCCACAGAATCAATTACCTCAACGGATTTAGATCCGGATTCAGAATTTCAAGAATGTTCGATTAGACTTTCATGTCTCCAAGAACTTATCGAAGAATTTTTAAGTACCAAGCAGAAACTTTTATATAAACGAATTAGCACTAAAACTGCACATATCTTTCATAGAGTTTCACGTATAAATAATGCCAATTCAGACTCCAAGAAATTATTAGATAATTTAAAGGAGGAAGTTTTGGAATTGTCGTACTGTTAGAAAAATATTTAGATATTGTTCGTTCGGCTAGCCCGTTACCAAATCCTGTAGTTCTTCCGATACCTTCTACTTCATTGCACGAGGATGAGAAGTCAGGTCCAGCTATGCATTTGCTTAGTCCTGAGGTGGTTCCTTTGGGCAGAAATTCTGAAGTGACGTCAGCTCCGTATGTACAGCATGTTGATACGAAACCAGTTCCTTTGGACAATAACTTTGTCATTTCGGACGAACGCATTCTCAAACCATTAAATCTTGGTTTTACGTTTGACGGCGATTCCTGTGTGGTCGAGTTCTTAGAACGATTGGATGAGATTAGGTTTTC
The DNA here is from genome assembly GCA_944548615.1 of Micropterix aruncella. Lineage (NCBI taxonomy): Eukaryota > Metazoa > Arthropoda > Insecta > Lepidoptera > Micropterigidae > Micropterix > Micropterix aruncella. The sequence continues at coordinate 17,337,655 of OX155976.1, forward strand.
GCGTAATATCTCGGATGCCAGGATGCTGAAGTCGGCTTGTGAGCTATTCCAGAAACAGGCGCTCAGTTGGTACCGTGCTAGAGCTTCGAGCATTTCCAGTTGGAAGCAGTTAGTTGCTGCACTCCGTTCCGATTTTGGGAGTTTAAATTACGATGCTGAAGTTTTGTCATTTGTACGGGGACGTAAACAAAAGTCGGACGAGAGGATGCATATTTTTGTTTCAGTCATGTTAGGTTATTTTAACGGGTTGTCAAGGCCATTGTCTGGCGAGGAACAGTTAGGAATTATCCTTTCAAATATCTCCATTTCTTACCAACGACATTTCATGCTAGTTGATATAAATTCAATCAACGAACTTCTGCGATTAGGGAAAAAAGTTGAAAATGCACAACAGCGTATGAACGCATCTAATGCAGCCACTCCTGCACAAGCTAAGGTCAAGCCTTCTGGCTCGAAAGCAGTTTATGCTGTTGACGAGTCTTCTACAAAATGTGCGACGGAGGAAGTGAAAGTTGTACAGAAGTTAAAAGAGTGTAAAGTTTCTTCTGCTGGTCCATCCAATCGTGGTGGTTTTAATCGTGGTGGTTTTAATCGTGGTGGTTTTAATCACGGTGGTTTCCATCGTGGTGGTTTTAATCGTGGAAATTTTTCCCCTAATGATTTTTCATATGGTAATTCGTCTTCTGGTAATTATAACCAAGGAACAAATAATAGTTTGCGTGGTTCACGCGGTGGCACACATCATGGCCATTCTAAATATTGCTATCGTTGTGGCAGGTTTAACTACACGGTAGCCACTTGTCCGGAATGTTCTAAGAATAACCGGCCTGGTAATTCCCCGGTTTCAGAGCCAAAAAACTCGAAAGGCGGGGCAGAATAGAGTATTTTCTACATTCTGCCTCGATATTGTTTGCAAATGAGAAGGATAACCGTAGCCCTTTCTTAGAAGTCTCACTGGGTGATATAACTGTTTGTGGATTACTCGACACTGGATCGAGTGTAACGATTTTGGGTGCTGATTCACATAAATATTTAGTTGATATCGGTTTTACTCTTAATAAGTCTCCGTTGGTGACTTTATCCACTGCTAATGCAAGTTCGGTTAAGACGATTGGGTCTATGTTTCTTCCTTTTAAATTCAATAATCGTTGCCAGGTTATTCGAGCTGTTGTAGCTCCTGATATAGGTACTTCCCTTATTTTGGGAATAGATTTTGTCCGAGAATTTGAGTTGGCTCCGGAAATATTAAAATTTGTCAAGTTTGAGTCCTGCGATGCAATTGTTTGGCATCGAGTCAATGAAGTGAGGGCCTTGCGGCCTTTTGCTTCATTGACTGGAGACCAACTATCGCTAGCAGACAGAATGATCAATAATTTTGAAAAAATTTCTTCCGAAGTCAAAGGTCTCGGTCGTACTAATTTGTTGTCCCAGGTTATTGATACTGGAGATCATCCTCCAGTGAAACAGCGTTACTATCCATTGTCTCCAGCTAGATTGGCGCTGTTGAATGAAGAAGTTGATAAGATGTTAGAGTTAGGTGTTATCGAACCTAGTTCAGGGGGTTGGAATAATCCAACAAATTTTGTTCCAAAGTCAGATGGTACTCTTCGTTTCTGTCTCGATAGCAGGAAGCTGAATTCTATTACGAAACCGGATGCGTATCCCCTGCCGAGAATTACTACTATCTTGGACAGTTTGAGAGATGCAAATTATTTATCTTCTATCGACTTATCGTCTGCCTTTTGGCAAATCCCTTTGGATCCTTCTTCACGAGAGAAGTGTAGTTTTACTGTTCCTGGTCGAGGATTCTTCTGCTTCCGCTCGTGTGCCTTCGGATTAAGAAATTCTCCAGCTTGCATGCAAAGGCTGGCTGACAAATTGTTCGATCCCTCTTTCGAAAACAAAGTTTTTTGTTACCTAGATGACATAATTATTGTATCTGCTACTTTTGAAGAACATATAACTTTGTTAAACAAAGTATTAGATCACTTGTTGTATGCCAACCTTTCTATAAATTTCAAGAAGTGTCAGTTTTTCCGTCAGGAATTGAAGTATTTAGGGTACGTAGTTGATTCTCACGGTCTACGTACCGATCCCGAGAAGGTAAAATGTATTCTCGATTTTCCTACTCCAAATTCTCCAAAAATGATAAAGAGTTTTCTTGGTATGGCCAGTTGGTATCGTCGGTTCATTTAAAAAATTTCTAGTATTGCTGCTCCCTTATCTCGGTTGACGAGTACCCGCAAAGGTGCTCCCCCTCATGAGTGGACGCCCGAGGCGGAAGAGGGATTTCAAAAACTGAAATCGGCCTTAGTTTCTAGTAAGATTTTGGCCTGTCCGGATTATTCAAAACCGTTCGCTCTTCATTGCGATGCATCGTTGTACGGTTTAGGCGGAGTTTTAACCCAGGAAGTGGATGGCGTCGATCATCCTATCGCTTTCACGAGTAGAACACTTTTACCCGCTGAGACGCGATATTCGGTGACAGAACGTGAAGCACTAAGTGTTATTCATGCTGTCGAGCATTTTCGCGGTTACTTGGAGGGTGATCCCAAATTCACTATCTTTACAGATCATGCCAGCTTACGTTGGTTTTTGGGCTTAAAAAATCCTACCGGCCGTCTGGCTCGATGGGGTATTCGTCTATCTGCTTTTGATTTTGAGATCGTCCACAAGAAAGGTGTCGATAATGTGGTTCCTGACACGTTATCTCAGTTGCTTCCCGTTTCCTCTCTGTCTGTTGTTTCCGACTCATGGTACAACGATTTGTTTAAGGCAGTGTCTGAAAATCCCGCTGGATATCCAAATTTCCAGATTAAGGACAATGAATTGTTTAGGTACTCTAAAAGCAAGTATCAACTCACCAGTTGTTACGATTGGAAGTTAGTTGTTCCGTTGCAGCTTAGAGAAAAGCTTATCCGAGAAAATCATGAGTCTGATTTGGCTATGCATTTTGGAATTTTTAAGACACACCGTCGTCTTTGTCTTCGTTATTTTTGGCCTAATTTACACGGAGACGTAGTTAACTTTGTTTCTAAATGTGAAACATGTCAGCAATACAAACATTCGAATATTTCCCCGTTGGGTCAGCTAGGAAATCCTAAGTCCTGTGCCTTCCCGTTCCAAATGGTCTCGATCGATCTGTTGGGTCCTTATCCGATGACGAGGAACAGAAATATGCATATTCTCGTGGTGACAAATTGTTTTAGCAAATACTGTTTACTTTTTCCGTTAAAACGTGCTACCAGTAAACTTGTAAGTTATGTCGTTGAACATAATGTATTCCTTCGCTATGGTGTTCCGCAGTATTTAATTTCAGACAATGGAAAACAGTTTGTCGATAGGGAGTTCACTGAACTGATTACGAAATATAACATTCCAAAAGTATTTTTAAACCCGAAATATTGCCCTCAAGTTAATCCAACTAAACGTAAGAATCGTAGTGTGGTCACTGCGTTATCGTTGTGTGTAAAAGACGATCATCGCAGCTGGGATCTCTATCTTTCTGAAATTCAGATGGCCATTAACGCGGCAGTCTCGGAATCAACAGGTTTCCGTCCATTTTTCCTAGTCCATGGTCGTGAACCGATTATGAATGGTTCTTTTTATGCTCAGACGCCAGAATCTCAAGCAGAGGTTATTTTTGGTAGTAGGTTGTCTTACACTCAAAATTTGAGTGAATTATCTAACATTTTTCATGTAGTGCGGCAGAAGTTGGTAAAATTACATGCACATAATAAAGTTTACTATGATCGTAAACACCGTCCTGCGGAATTTCAAGTAGGCGATATGATCTATAAAAAGACTTATTATCTAAGTAATGCTGGGAATTATTACATTTCCAAATTTGCCCCAAAATATGAAAAATGTAAAATAATTAAAAAACTCTCTGCGTTGGTGTACGAGTTAGAAAATGCTAAAGGGAAGAATATAGGTTCCTAGCATATTAAGGATTTCAAATTAAATCCTCAAGGTTCTAAATAGTTTTGTTTTATTACACTTTATTTTTCTCGTTAACATCCATCTGATAAGTTTTCATAGTAGTCCGACTAGTTCGACTCTAATGTTTTGTCCTTTACAAAGGTGTGGTACCGATTGGTTACTATCACTTAAATCATTGTGTTTGTGATCAGTCGAGCTAGCAATCTTGACTAGCACCACTGTGGTTTGAATAAATATCGTGAGAGGGAAGTATGCAAGGAGATGGTATACAAGGCAGTAATGGACACTATTCACATTCCCTAGTAGGTATAAATTATGTCGAGGTCTAACCATATAGTCATTGTATTTTTTTGTGTCCACAACAAGTTTTGTGCTTGATTGCTTGGAAGTTGTTCGGTGCTCCTTCAGTGAGTAGAGTTGGTTTTGTTACGGAGGTTAGGACACCGGTTATTGATTTTTGTTCTTGTAACATGGGCCTTGTGAGTTCCATGACTTTGTAATTGTTGCTGTAGTAATTTTGTTTTTCCTCTACGGTCCGGAAGAGAGAGTTGAAAATGGCAGTTGACCTTCGCAGTAACTTACCTATCAGGTTTTCACTCATAGTTAACGAGGAAAAGTTGTTTTTATTTTAGTATTTTCTTATGTTCCAATTGGGTCTTTTCCTCCCTAAGAGATGGAGAGTTTTTTTTCTTTCAAGTGATTAAACAAGGAGTTTTCGTTATTGCTTGATAGTTGATGATTTGGCGTTTTTGTTAACCTATAGTAGGAGAGATTGAATCGGGACAATTCGTCTGAAATCGTTCGTTGGCTCTTCCGATTTCTTTTTTTGGAGGGGGCTGTAACAAAAACCGCATATTTTGTTGTTTTGTTTTTGCGCCTTTGCGCAGATTATGTTTGCTGCACCTGTTTTTCATGGTTTCCCATTGTTTTTAATGTTTCCTGGTGTTTTTTCGCGATTTTGCGTGCATTCCTTCCATACTTTGACAGATATAACCTAAATTCGCGAAATTCGGTATGTTTTATTTTGACAGCCAATGACGCGCCTAACTCTCACGTGATTGGTCGAGGCCGTTGTTTTGTCTTTTTTTTCTTCTTCTTAATTTAACGGCGTTCAAGCTGTTTTTGACGTAATCTTCGGCGACTTCCGCTCAAGATCGTTCTATTTCGATTGAAGATGGCTCCAAGACGGTCGCACAGGTTCGGTCGGGGAGATTGGCAACCGCCGTAAAGGAGAAAAGACCGTAGATTGACCGCCTGGCGGTAAAATTTGTTATGTGAAGTGTGTGTGACTTATCTGGTAAGCATTTAATTTCCTTTTGGGTAGCTTTTCATATAGGATCCTCGCGATTTTAACAGATTTTTCTATTGATCGTAGCTTGCGGCACCTTTGAACTTCTGTTTTACGCGTATTTTAACTGCTGCTACATAAGTGACGAAATCGTCGCTAAATGTGACGGGACTTGCCTCCACGTCAAGGAATTTGCCTTCATATCCGGAATTTGCTATTTTTATTTGGCTGGAACACATGTGACGTGCCGATAAGGCAGAAGAAGAAGAACGCCTGCGGCAGTGGCGGTCTCTTCATATAAGCCGAAAAGCCTGGCTTGCCTATACTTCCAAATTAACGATTAAATAAATTAATAACACAATTCGTAAAAAAAACAATTAAATAAATTATTTTGCTAGCGCTACTACTGCCATCTAACGCGCACAGCTCGCTCCACGCGAGAAAAAAACTGTTATCGACAGGTGCGATAATTATCGACAGGGCGCGATTGCTGTTTCACTCGCACATATTGGGCTTTCAATGCGGCTTTCAAAATCAGTGTTCCTCTCATTCGCACCTGTGGCAAATTACGCTAAACAATATATGTCTATATACAACTTTTGTATCGGGAGTTAAGCCGGGCTTGCTTAGCCATGACGTTGAATGCGAACTGTGAATGCGAACGTGTCAACAGAAAGCGCGACTTCATTATAATTAGTTTGGATTTAAGTGCGAGTGACGTCGGGCTAATTTTTTATTGTGTAATTTCAATTGATTTGTGGTTTTTAGTGCCTGATAAAATATGGAGGAAATTGTCCTTTGTGGTCAGTAATGTATTCTTATTATTTTGTTTTCTGACATATGTAACAACCCGCAGGACTGGGACGGGGATACGGTTTTAGCAGCGGAGAATTTTGAAAACTCGATGCGATCATTCCATTTAAATTTTTTCACCTTGTTTTCCGCCGAATTTTTGAAAAAGCTGAGAGCTTGTACAACATTCTTCAAAAATCACAAGTCGATGTGGGTTATAGGAATTAATGAAGAAAAACAAAATAAAGGAATTTCAGACTTGGTTACGTGTTGAACTTCAATATGAATTTGATCAAATTTATGAAAACAATCTACAAAATAACTCAGCACCTCGTTTGAGACGCAACGACGCAAGAGAGTCCTTTAAAGCCACTAGAGGTATGCGACTGCTGATAAGTATATGTTAAATTCTGTCTTGCAGTAGCATGCCTTCAGTGTGCTTTATTGAATGTACGACCCAAGCAGTAAATTTCAAACTGAAGATTAAAGAGTAAAGAGGTACCACTTTTTTACTATAAAAAGCGTAAAAAAACACAAAAAGGTATGTCGGGCTTGCCCTATTTACGAACCCTGGGCACGCCACTGGCCTGCGGGGCGATTAAACGCGGATATTTCACATAACCTTGTGTTTCTTTTTGTGTGCTTTAAGTCTTTTGTCTGTCTGAGGAAAAAGGTTTTCTGTTGGCCAAATTCAGTGCCGATTAAAATATAGCCCACCCTCTGAGATCGTTTTTTTTTTTTGAGGTTAACTTCTTTTTTTTCAAAATTTCTTTCTGGTATTTTTTTTTCTCTTTCAGTTAGTTTCCTTCTTTATCTTTAAAAGTAAGGTGGCGTCCTTTTTACATTCATTCTTTTGGGTTTTGGTGGATTCTGCCGTGTTTCATCTAAACACGGTAGGTTAGAAATTTGAGGTTATAAAATATATATTGCTAGTAAACCAAACATCTCATGCATCTCATCAATCAGCAATGTTTTTAAAAATACGCTAGTCAGTTTGATCAAATGTGAAAATACTGACTGCATACAAAACCGTCAGACACGGAAGGCCATTATCAATAATAATAATAATGTTTTAAAAATATATATAATAATAATAATAGTTATACCTGGATGAGGTTGAGCGTCGTTCCGGAGGACGGGCTGCGCGATACGGTGGTTTGGTGGTCGGAGCGCGGGGTGGTGGCGTTTGAGAAAATGCCTTCGTCGGAAGCGGCGTTGGCGGCGCCGTATTCTTCGGCGAAGTCGGCACCGTCGGCCGCGTCCTCGCCTTTCAGGGAGGGAGCGTCGCTCGACTCGGACACGACCGAGTCGGGCGCCGAGTCCGTCGTCTTGGGGTGGCTGTTGATCCAGGCGATGGTGTCGTGGGCCGCGGCGCCGGAGAGGCCGCCGGGCAGGCGCAGGTGGCGCACCTGGCCGGGCCGCTTGGCGCCCGGGCCCACCAGGCGCTGCAGGAACAGCGCGTTGGCGCCCTCGCCCTGCGGCAGGCCCAGCAGCTTGGGCCCCTGGCCCGTCACGATGGCGATCTGGTGGCCGCTCTTCACCATGGACACGGGCAGCAGGTAGTTGCCCGGCACGAGCACGGCCGCGCCCTTGGCCCCGGCCGGCGCGGCCGCCGGCGGCGCCTCATGCGGCGGGAAGGCCAGCTTGCGCACCGCCTTGGAGGGGCTGCCCTGCGGGGACTGGTTGTCCGCGCCCGACGCGCCCAGGTCGGAGCACTCGCCCTGGGAGAAGCCGCAGGAGCTGTCCTCGGAGCCCATGGTGCGGCCCGGGTCGTCGCCCGCGCCGATGGGCGACGCGTCGCGGTGGCTCTGCCCGGACCCCTTTTTAGAGCCGCCCGATTTTTTGCGTTTCGACGACGTCGACGGATTCGTCGGCGGGTTGGAACGCCGCCGCGGCGCCGGCTTATCCTTATCGGGGCTATTCTCCACCTTGTAAAATAAAATAGTAAATGGTTTCTCCGTTTTTCCTCGACGTGAAATATAATCAATTATCTTTCACTTCGACGTTAGGTAAATTATTTATTTATTATTTGTAACCTAAAATTATATAAACCATCTATAGAGTCCGATTTGCATTGAGTCAGTTACTGACTTCAAACTCGAAACTAGTCAGCCCTGACCCGGTTGTGTAAATTGATTTCGAGTCAGTACAGTGCTGTTGCATCGGTGCCGACTTCAAATCGCCCCACCGCATGCGCTGTCGGTACCGACCGCAGGTAAACGACAAAGTCAGTAGTTGGTCAGTTGCTGGCATTGCATTGTAGGGTGACATCGTAGGCATCGTGTGGAAAATGTTGACTAGCGAAAATGACACATTTTACCTGACTGACTTCAATAAGAAATACCTATGAGTGACTGACTGCATATAAACAGTGCGATTCAGTTCTCATCCCTAGTACTGACTCAATGCTTTAACAGACTAGAAGGTAATAACATAGTTACCTGCTCTTTATATTCAGCCAGTATGTAGAGAATCCGCTGTGTCGTCTGTTCGTCCTCGAGAGGTTTCTGAATTGCAGTCTTGGAAGCGACCGGTGTAGATTTAGAGGTGTTGTTCGCTGCGATGGCCGGTTTCGATGATTTCTTGATTGATTTTGAAGATATTTTAGGAGTCGACGGTGCACTCTTTGGCTGATTCGACACCGGGGAGCTCGGAACCGACTGAGATAGTATTTGTGGTGACGTTTGCGGAGTGGTACTTGCAGCCGATGAAGATGTCGACCTGTAGACAAAGTAACAATCTTATTACGCTTAGGTATTTATGAAACAGGATTTTTTTCCAACACGGGCCTAAAATTGTTCTGTTCTTGAGAAAGTCAAAATGGGTTATTTCAGCATGCAGCTCTTGAAGCTGAGAAACCTCTACCTCCTGCGATATTAGATAGATAGAGGTTTTATGTTTTAGATTGCTGCATAATTTAGAAAAGGCTAAGATGTAACAAAAATTGCCTTTTTTTGCACGGTCGCATCGTTCATCCTGTAGAGCCGTAATGTCGTGGTTTTTCTTTGTGTTTTTCGATTTGATTTGGCGTTTTACGAACATTTCTACAATATTTAATATAAACAAAAAAATCGCATGTCTATTATGACATTCTAACAAATTTCATATTTGACAGCTAGAGCTGTGCGGAGCATTTCACCCTGCCGGGAATCGGTTTATTTTATAGAGGCAAACGAGTTTTGGGTTGAACTCTACGCTTTATGATAACACACGAGCTGTCAAAAGTAGTCAATTTCCGCAAACCTTCCTCTAAAAAAATGGCAAGTAGGCATGACAGTTATTGCGGAAAACGTCACGGCCATTAGAAAATGCCTTAGGAGGCGGTGCGCTAGTTTTTCCGGAGTTAACCCCTCGAGGCCCGCGGTTTGAATTTTAATGTGTGCCTTACGGCCCGTAAGAAATTCGCGAGTCTCAAAAAAAAGATGGCGTTTCAGAAAAAAAACGATTACTCCGAAACTGTCACACCGATCGTCTAAAAAAGACCTGTTTTATGTTCCTATTGAAATTTGCTATTAGATATTTGTAACGTCGTTATGTAAAGCAATAAAGATTATTCATAATTATTAGTCAAAGTTGTACTAACATAATTAGCGGTCGGCCTCGCCTGGCCATTTCGGGCCGTCTGGGGTTCGACGGTAAATATCAATTCTGGACGTTTCGGGCCGTCTGGTACTCGAGGGGTTAAGGCCTAGTGGGCGGTGTTTTACAAATGTGAGAATGTGCGCGTAATTTTGCTACTGGCACCTCTGCTTTATCTCTGTTTTACCTCCGTTCCGCTCTAATTGCTGCTGATGTGAGGTTTAATGACATTTATGTAATGAGATAACTTTACATCCTGCTCCATTAGTGGATTAATCTACATTTTTTGTTCGGATATTGGATTGCGAAAGCAGCAGCTGCTCGGCTGCCGCCGTCACGGAGTGAAGGGCTATTTAAGGGGCAGAATTATATACCATTCTCCAAAAACATGCTTTTTTTTGCGTATTTGTAAAAGAGTTTCCTGTGAGCCACATCCAGTGACATACAACTCAAATCTACGACCTGAGATATTTCTTTCTTAATTTCAGTGTTATTAGTTTTTTTATTTGAGTAAAGTTTCCATTTTTCGCTTATAAAAAGACGGTGGCGTCCATGAAAATTCAGTTTTTTTTTAATTTCGTTTTAGGGTTGCGTTTTAAAAATCAGGGTTACAAAGAGCAATCCAATCATAACTGCTATATTTACAACAAGTGTCTACTTCTAAAGATACCAAGGGTTTAATGTTTTAAAACGTTGGAAGATGTAGCCAATATTACAAGCAATCCAATGACATTGTTCCTGAAAGCAACAAGAGTCCACTTCGAAAGACACTTAGGGTTTTGTACTTTTTGCTAGCATGACATCAAGTTAGCCATATAGTCATATAGAAATTAAGTTGGTTAATCTTCTACAATTCTGAGAAACTTAGTGGTCTAAAAAACATAAATGCAAAAGTTTAAGGTCGGGCTAAAATCTGCAATATAGTGAGGTTAACGCGTCCAAAATGATCGAGGTAATAGTGTAAGTAAGGCAAAGGGGTAACCTCGAGTCATCCGAACGGGAATCTTAGAAGTTTTCAGAGATAAAAATTCTGAGAAAAATCTATATAAGGTATCCGAGGATAAAACTAAGAAGCTGATAAACCCGTGACTTCCCGAGATATAAAAGATTTTGCAGTTTAGACGATGGGAAGACGCAGGCGAGGTCGAGAGCTATCCGGTCGCAGTTAGCACTGTGGCGACGAGCGTCTACTTCCGAAGATACGACGCGTTTCGTTATTTAGACGGTCGGAAGACGTAGAAGACATCAAGAGCGATCCGACGATCGTTCTCGACGGCGACGAGGTCTAACGACGCAAGCGGGGTCGAGAGCCATCCGGGGGCGACGATCGAAGATAAGAAAAGGGAAGCGGTTTACCCGAATGCGGCGGCGGTGACGATCTTGCGGTCGAGGTAGGCCACGTTGAGCGTGCGGTCGTCGCCGATGGAGCACAGCAGCTGGCGCGGGGGCGGGGGCTGCTGGGGCGGGGGGGCGGGGGGCGGCGCGGGGGCCGTGGGCGACTGCGCGCTGCGGCCCTTGACGCGCTCCAGCACCAGGTCGAACTCGCGCAGCTGCTCCAGCGTGGAGCTGCTGATGGGCGGCTCGGGGCGGCGGAAGGGCGCGCGCGGCGCCGGCGCCAGCACCAGCCGCCGGAACGCCGCGCCCGCCCCCCCCGCCGCCCCCGCGCCCGCCGGCCCCCCGCGCTGGATCTGCAGCACGGGGCGGACACCCTCGCTCGCTCCCGCCGCCTGACGGCAAAAACGCATTCCAATACCGTCTACTGCATGCCTTTCAACGACGGGGCGTACCGCGCTCTCGGGCACGCTATCGGTCCTCGCCTCAAAATTCAGCCGGTCCGTCCCGAAGAAACGTCTCTATGGCGGTACGACTTTCTCTTTATCATCAATTATCGTTAAAAACTAACACGGCAGACTCGCAAGACACGAATACTCGTCCTGCTGAGCGATTCGCATCTTCGACTAAACACTCACCGAATACTACGGTTATGTTAAAGATATCGAGGGATGCAGCGGATAAAACTATCCGCATTTCTATAAAAGGGCAATTTCATTTATCTACATTTACGTTGCTATTTAAAACTACCGGAGTTTCGACATCCCTATTAAAGAGTGGTATATTGAGAGGCCTCATAATATACAGGTTAGATTTTAATTGCCAGCACCCATGAAGTGCTTATATCAGTACCAGCAAACGAGCAACATTTGAAAAACATTCCATATTTTCTTACATCCCTCTAATATTACCGAAACTCGTAACAGATTTTCTGCATTGCCAGTAGACCAGGCAGAAGACACTATCCTCAAACCCAAACCACCAAGTAAACCACCTCCAATAATACTCTGCGGAATCAAAGATCTGAATGAATTAACCAAACTAAATAACTACGACAACGTAGTCAACTTGTGAACAGATACAAGATTGTGAACAGAAACTTGCTCCGAGTAATAGTTTGACTCTACGGATAACTACAAAAAAGTAATTGATCTGATTCGCCAGTAAGGATTAATCGGCCACACGTTCCAGAAAAGATACAAAATCATATCGAATAGTTATAATAAACTTGCACCATACTACCCCTCACAATGCAATTGTGGAAGAAATTTAAAAAAAACGGAAACGAAATTCGCGAAGAAATCATCAATGCAAGATATGGCCCAAAGGAAAAACCAACATCTACATTCTTTGTAAACCTAAAACCTAGTAAAGGCAATAAATCAGTGAAAGAAATCAGATGTATCTACCACCAAAGAGTTCAAATAGAAGACCCTAGGAAATCGAACACAATCATCCAATGCCAAAGGTGCCAACAATATGGACATTCGAAAAACCACTGCATGCGGCCCCCCAGATGCGTCAAATGCAGTGAGGGACATAAAACATCAGAATGCCCTAAAAAAGATAGAAACACTTATGCTCATGGCCCAATCATCCATCAAACTACAAAGGTTGTGAAGTCTATAAAGAAATCTTGGCTAGAAAATCAGTACGCAATATCAAAAGGTTATACAAAGACTCTCACACTGAACCTACTAAAAATCGACCAAGCGTAACAGAAAATCACCCTCCTCAACTATCCCTGCATCAAGCAGGCCAACGTATCAGCGGGGCGAACTCTGCCCGACATGCCAGAAAATACAAATCACACTCACAAGACTTCCACAGTGGAAAAATTACTGACTCAACAAAGCGAAAAAATTGACATCCTACTACAACAAATAAGCTCATTGCTTGGGCTATTGACAACAGTCATCGCTAAACTTGGCAATTAAATGACCTCCTTACGCATATCTACTTGGAACATTAATGGATTAACTCCAAATATTCATGAGCTTGAATCCATCATAACATCAAATAAGTTAGACATTGTACTAATATCAGAGTCACTGGACTACAAGAAGTTCTTCCCGTATTAGAGGGTATAATATCTACCATACCCCTCACCCTTATGGTGGAGCCCATGCAGGAACTGCTCTGATCATTAGATCATCCCTAAAACACACACTCGCTGAGTCTTACCCGAGCACCCACCTGCAAGCTACCACTGTTAGGCTTGGAGATCGTGCAGGCCTGTCACTGTATCTTCAGTATACTATCCCCCAAAACACAAAATAATGGCAAACATGTTTATGGACTATTTTAAAACTCTAGGCCATAGATTTATCGTAGGTGGAGATTGAAACGTAACGCATACTTTCTGGGTATCTCGTTTCACTGTCAATCGGGGTCCTGAGCTGAAAAACTCTTTAGATAGATTAAAATTACATCCATTGTCAACTGGAGACCCAGCGTACTGGCCGACTGATCCCAAGAAACTGCCCAATCTCTTAAACTTTTTTGTCTCTGGAGGCATCAGTCATCAGTCTACACTACCCTTGAGTCCAGCCTGGATGGGTCACCAGATCGTACCCCCTGTAATACTAACTGTGACCACCAATGTTAGCACTCAAGAGCAACCTGAATCTCTGTACAATCACTAAACTAACTGGGAAGGATTTAGAGAATATTTGAATAGTAATATTAATTCAAATATTTCTCTTTAAATCAGCTAGCGAGGTCGATGAGGCCTGTACAAATTTAACAAACATAATTCAGGTAGCTGCATGGAGTAACATACCCAACATAACTAGGAAATTATCAACTCCAAAAACCAAAATTGCGGAGAAACGCAGGTTGAGGTGAGTATGGCAAAACTCACGCCACCCATCCGACAAAAATAAATTTACCAGGGCGGCAAGGGAGTTGAAAATTATCCTTGAAGAATCTGCAAACCTGAATGCCAAGAAAACCCTCTGAAATGTTGTCTCCCCACAAATCTGGTAAATTTTCTCTACGGAAAGCGAGAAAAAATTTAAATTTTATTTATTTTATTTATTTATTTCCATAATTCAAGATACAAATTACAAAGAAAATCCTTATTCTAACAAAAAAAACAGTTTATAATAAGTGTATATATTATACCTAGCTTAGAAAGGAAATTCATCTTTTGACATGACGGTTTACCACCTCACTAGGTATGAACCTGTGTTGAGGTGGTACTAACATCGATGAATTCTTTTGAGACGAGAGGGCAAGTCTTATCTAATACTTGAGTATAATTTAAAATTTAAAGTTAAATTTAAAAACATCAATAAAATTATAAACTAAATTAAAATTTATGACAATCTACTAAGTTATATGGAATAATAATATTTTTTTTTTTATATATTTGATATAAACACATATAAATATGTATACCATATATAGATATATATTAATATAATATATATATTATATATACCATATAACAGATATTTAGTAATATTATATATAAATTCATACATATAATATGATAGTAGGTATATAAAATAGAGTTATAATATATAAAATATAAATAAATATATATCACGATCACACCTGAGACCTTAATAATTTTTCACAGTCTTCCCTAGATTTATTTAAAAGCCAAGTTGCCACCACTCTTCTAAACGTAGCGTAAGGTACGTCGGTCGTTTGAACGTCCATTGTCAGTATATTGTAAAGCTTTGGAGCTAGAAATGTGTAATGTCTTTGTCCGTACGTCGTGTTCATTTTTAACTCCCGTTGTCTGTATCGATTTCTAGTGTCATGTCCGTGGTCCCGAAGTTTAATAGTCGCAGTCCTGTCATTCCTCTGGAAGTACATCAAGACCGCTCTTATGTACAACTGTCGAATGTCCATTACGTTGAAGTCTATGAATAATTGGTCGGATGGGAAACGGAGCGGTCTTCTATTAATAACCCTAATAAGGGCTTTCTGGGCCTTTATTGCCGGGTCAAGGATTGATTTAGCCGCTCCACCCCATCCTATCTGTCCGTATGTAATGATTGATTGCGCTAGTGCGTAGTAAGTCGTTTTAAGCATAGAAGGGCTAAGTATATTTCTAATATTTTTAAATATGTAAATTAGTTTTCTAAGTCGTGTCGCAGTCTGGTCAACTTGCTTATGCCATCTCAGGAAGCCGTCTATCAGGATACCTAAGTATTTTATACATGACGTGCGTTCCAGCGGTTGGCACATGCAGTTTGTCCCATCACAGTTGTGTAAGAGTAGATGTTTTTCTAGTCCCGGTTGATTCCGCCCATCTATGCTAAAGGTCATGTATTTCGTTTTTTCTATGTTAAGCGTCAGTAGATGTTCATTTAGCCAGTCATGTGTCTGATTGAGTCCTTTCTTTGCCTTTACAAATACAGACTCCCAGGTGCTACTCTCAAACAAAAGCACTGTGTCATCGGCAAAAGATGCAATAACACCTGGTATTTCCTGCCTACAAAGGTCATCTATGTAAATCAAAAACAATATTGGTCCTAATGTACTCCCTTGAGGAACGCCGTAGTCAATATTCATCCAGTTACTTATTATTGTGTCATTTAGTTTCACTCGTTGTGTTCGTCCTGTAATATAACTTCGGAACCAGTCCAGTTCTATGTCTCGTATACCAATCTGCCGTAGTTTGTCTAATAGTTTTATGTGATGTACTGTGTCAAAGGCTTTGGCCAAATCAAGGAACACTCCAAGGCATTTTCGGTTACTGTCAACATTTTTTGAAATAAATTTTGTCACTTTTAATATAGCGTCTTGGGTGCCCATGTTTGACCTAAAGCCGTATTGTCCTGCCGATAGTAGTGAATTGGTTTCCAGGTAGTCAGTCAGTTGTTTCTTTACGTGTCGTTCTATAATTTTGCTAAGTGAGTTAAGTAGAGATATTGGTCTGTAGTTTGTCAATTCCGTTTTATTACCCCCTTTGAAGAGCGGCAACACATTGGCTTCCTTAAGGTGATTTGGGAATAAACCATGTTCGATACTGCAATTGAAGATATGCACAAGTGGTGGTGCGATTTCCTTAGCAGCAATTTTCAACATTTTTGCACTTATATGATCGGGACCACTTGCTGTGTCAGTCTTCAGTTCCTTGATTAGTGTCAATACGTCCAACTCTGTTAGTTTCGAGAGTCGAAATTTTTGTGCTGTCTTTAGCGTTGTGTTAGATCCCATTGCATCCGGTGCAGTCAATTTATCTAATTTAAACTTCATCGCTAGTCTCTTTCCCACGTTCACAAAGTAACTGTTAACCGTATTCGCTATGACAGTTTTGTCAGTGTACTTTACGCCATTCAAATTTATTTCGCCAATCGATGTCCTGTTTTGCTCTACGTTGCTAAGTTCTTTCACTACTGACCATACTGTTTTAGGGTTGTAATTGTTTTGTTCTATTTTCTGTCGATAATATGTCTCTTTTGACCTTCTTAAGATGTCGGTGCATATTTTTCTGTATTTCTTGTAATATGTGTATAGTACTTCGTTCTGTGGAAATCTGCGTGTCTGTTGGTGAAGTTTGTCGCGTCTCCTGATACAATTTATCAGTCCGTCTGTTATCCATGGTTTAAGTCGTTTGTATTTTCTCTTAACCTGTTTAACGTAGGTGTTATTGTTTATGTGATCTCTAAATATATGAACAAAATTGTCAAGTGCATTGTTTGCATCTACTGTTTTATATATGCTCGTCCAAGTTTCAGAATTCAAGTCTAATAATAATTTATGATAGTCTATGATTTTCACTTCTGAGTTTTGTCGCTGTTTTTCCTGACGTCTACCTTCCAGTCCCAATAATGTACAGTAGTGGTCGGTTATTGACGTATTTATAACGGCTGAGGTCGGTTTGTACGTTGAACGAACGTAAATGTGGTCCAAACATGTTTTAACCTGGTCTGTCTCTCTCGTTGCAATATTTATAGTTGACAAAAATCCTAGCTCTGATAAAATCGTTTCATAATCATCTGATTGAGAGTGTTTGTGTCCCATAGTTGATATGTTAATATCACCTGCCAAGATGTAGTTTTGCGTATGAATATTGGAAGCTATGTAATCATGTATCGTCGTGTATAGCGAGTTCAAAAAGCCAGTAGTATTTTGCCTGGATGGCGATCTGTAAAGGGCAAAGATGTTGAAATTGCTAAATTGTATGCATAAGCCTGTTGCTTCCTCGATGTTCAATTCATGTGCAGTTGCATTAACCTCACTCTTGGCATACACAACAATACCATCAGATTTATTTTTATTATTTACTGTTTTGAAACATTCGTACCCAGGGATATTCGGTATCTGTTCATTATTTTGTAACCAACACTCGGATAAAATGATTATATCTAGACTTAATGAGAGATCATGTAATAAAATACAGAGTTCATCAAAATTTTTTCGGATACTTCTTATATTCATAGCTATCATTTTTAGTAAATAATTCTTATCAAAAGTGTTCCTGCACTCAAACGGCGAGCTTACCCTTACAGTAGAGACAAATGTAGTATCCGTAATGTCTTCTAATAAACTACTCATAATATACGTATTTTACTGCTGGTGAAGTAAATATATGAGTTGGGTTAACTAACAAAAGAAGCATTAGTAGTTTACGGTTACAGATGTTGATATTATTATACTCTATTAATGAATTTATTGACATGTTGACGACCGCCTGGTAATTAATGTTCTCTAGGTGTAAATATATATTTTTAAATGTTATTCTTAATAAATAAAAATGTTTCATAATAATATTTAATATTAAGAAAATAATAGATAGATAGATAGATAGATAGATAGAAATAATAACATCAGTGAATAAATTTACATATATATAATACATTCTAATATAAATAAAAACATACTTTTGTTTATAATAAATACAATTTGATGAAATAACATCTAATAAATAAAAAAATACGCATAATTGGTAATAACTAAATAAACCACAAGAGTCATTTCCTCCGATCAGATCTCAATCCACATGGGCCAGAACTGACTTTGAAAAAGCTGAAGTTTTTGCGGATTATCTTGAAAACGTCTTTAAACTGAATGGAAATTTATCGGTTGAGTCTGATATAGACTCTTCCTATCAAGATCTTCAGCAAGATCTTCAGATGTGCCTACCTATCAGAAGCATCTCCCCTCGCGAAATCAGGAGAGTAATTAAGTCCTTAAATCCTAAGAAGGCTCCCGGCTTCGACTTGATTACGCCAAAGATTCTTAAAGAATTACCTGAAGGCCAAACAACTCAAGTTCACGACCTGAGATAATTCTTTCTTAGTGTGCCGTTGTTATTAGTTTTTTTTCGCTTTAAGTAACGTTTCCGTTTTTCGCTATAAAAAACGGTGGCGTCCATCGGAATAGTTTTTTTTATTTTGTTTTAGTGCCGTTTTTTTAGTTAACCCGTGTGGTCATAAATCAGGGTTATAAGATACAAAAACAAAATTATATCTATTAGTATACGTAAACGTCAGGGAGATACATAAAAAAAACACTCCATTTTCACCTAAATTAAATTGCGAAAAATTAAAGTCTGGAAAATGCGACGAGGTGCCGACGATTCGAATTAATGAAAGCTCCGAACTCGTTTTTTTTTAATCAGATTGTTAGAATTTGCTTTTTGGCCAGTATTGATTTACCCAGTTCGACGGTGCGGGTAATAATAAAGTTCCCTGTACATCGGGGAATGGATGGGACGGGTAGTAATATTTACCTGCGGTCCTTTGCTCAGCATGGGCAGTTTGATCCGCATCTGCGCAAGGACAGGCTGCCCGGGCCCGTCGCCGTCCGGGCCGGCCGCCGCCTCCTGCGGCACGAGGCGGACCAGCCGCTCCCTGCCCTCGGCCTGCGCCTTCCCCTCCTCCAGCGCCTCGTGGCTCGGGACGGTGATCAGGTTGATGGTCTGGCCCCCGCCGATGTTCACGGGGATCTGCCGCGTGTAGATCACCCCGCCGTGCACGCTCTGTATGTTCATGGGCGCCATCGACTGCTTCAGCTGCTGGATCAGCGTCTGGTGAGCGATCGTCGTCTGGTGGGCGACGGTCGTCTGGTGCGAGATCGTCGTCTGGCGGGCGATAGTCGTCTGGTGGGCGACGGTCGTCTGCGACTTGCGAACGAGCAGCGTGTGACCGCTCATCGCGCCCGAATCCATATTCTCCAAAATCGGCTCTTCGACCGCCGAATTTTCGACGACTTCCTCCTCTTCCTTCTCCGTGGAATTTTCATCTTGAAAAGCCGATTTTCCAAACGCTTGATTGAACTTGGGCAGACTCGTCGCTTTCTCCGGAGTGACGGGCCGCGAAGGTCCCTGGATGAACTTTGCGTAATTCTCCTCGTAGACCGACCGCGATTTCAGCTCGGGCGCCGGCGCGGCGACCGTCGGCGCGACGACCGTCGGCGCGTTGACGGTCGTTTCCGTCTTGTCGTCGGTCGGCTTCGGCGCGGTCGTTTCGATCGGCTGCAGACGCAGCACCATCCCGCGCGGATGCTGCGAGTTCAACTGTATCGTTTTACCGTCGGTCGACTTGCACACGAACTGCACCATTTTCTGCTCGTTCGCGCCCTGAAGACTCGTCAGGAGATTGACTCGTTTTAACAACTGAGCGGTGGCGTTCGCTTTCGTTTGCGTGCCCGCATTCAAAATATGTAGAACCTGTAGAAAAACAAAATATATATGAGCGTAAGAGAAGAACTTTAAACACTCATAAGCGCAACTGCACTAGCCCTTCACAAAACGAATCCTATTATTATTATTGTTGCAGCCTATAAAAATAGGCGATCTAGCGTTCCTAATACGCGACACTTCCACTTGACTGGAAAGAGGCAATTGTAACACCAATTTACAAAAAAGGTGATAAACTCTCTCCAGCCAACTATCGCCCGATTAGCCTTACCAGCCTTGTTTGCAAAGCTATGGAAAAAATTGGAGCCGAAAAAATAAGACTTTTTCTAGCCCGGGAAAACATAACAATCGAGGAGCAACATGGCTTCGTCCCGAGACGCTCAACTGTGACTAACCTCCTTACATGTGTTGACCAATGGACTCGTAAGTGGGACGAACGGAACTCTACTGATGTAATTTACTTGGACTACGAGAAGGCATTCGACCGAGTCCCAATAAAACGGTTAATCCACAAACTGGAACATTTTGGGTTTAGAGGCAAATTACTGTCATGGATTGCAGATTTTCTATCGAACAGGAAATTCAAGGTGCGAGTCGGAGAGGAACTATCTGAAGCCCATGACGTTCTCAGTGGCGTGCCTCAGGGTTCGGTGATCGGCCCTGTTGTGTTCGGTATTTTCCTGACAGACCTCAAAGCGATTATGGAAACCTCCTTTACGCTTTTTGCTGATGACACCAAATTCTTAGGAGATCCTGTCATAAGCCGTCAACTGATTCAAGACAACCTCGACCACATCGTGCAATGGACTAAGGATTGGCTTCTCACACTAAATGCAGAGAAATGCACCGTACTGCATATAGGTCCCAAGAATCCGCATCACAAATACACGATCGAGGGAACCCCTGTACACACAGTTACCACACAGAAAGATCTTGGAGTAATTGTGTCCCAGGACCTCAAATGGGAACCGCATATAGTAGAAGTTGTAAAAAGAGCAAACTCACTTCTTTACATGATTAGGAAAGCTTTCTCCTACATAAACTCTGATTTGTTCCTCAAACTCTACAAAACGTACGTCCGCCCTCTCCTCTTCTAGTCTAGTCTTCTCAGAGGCCACTGTTCGGAAGCAGTCGAGTGCGCAGGCTATATTATAGTGCACAGGTGGGCGTGCGACCACGGGTGCACTCTCTCTTCCTCCCTCTTCTAAACCTGATGGAACGAAGACCGTTACGACCAGAGAAAAGTTTGGATGCAGATAAAATAAAATTAATTAATTAATCGCCAACACAGCAATGGCTGTCATTGTTAAATTTGTACTCAATATTGCAGAGCAATTTTTTTTTTCGGATTTAGTTCGTTTTTCCACACTTTCATTTATAAAATTGGTAGTTATGGCTCGTGGTGACGTTTGAGGTTTTACAAAAATAGGCATAAGGAGTCACCTGATTAGCGGTAGCCTGCGAGCCGGCCTCGTAGGAAGGGTTGCCCTGCGCGGAGCAATTCTTGTTGAGGATGTGCAGCAGCTGGGTGTTGGTCTGCGGGGGGTGGGAGTGGGGGTCGGGCTGCTTGACGATGTGCAGCAGGCGCGAGTCGGGGGCGTGGGCCAGCTGCGGGGACAGCAGCTGCGCCAGCGCCTGCTGCAGCGACAGCGCGGGGCCCCTGTCGCCCGCCCGGGGCAGCTTCTGCGCCAGCAGGCTGACCAGCGCCTGCGCGTTCAGGCTCGGCCCGCTCGCCGACGCCGCCGACTGGACCGAACCGCCTGGGGCCGAAAAAAAATCCTAACGTCAATACTGAAGGATTCCGATAATCAAAATACTCGTAATCCAATATAATATTCCTAATATTTATTTAGTATTAAAGTTTTTTTCTTTTCTTTGTTTCCGTAGGGGCTCCCAGCGCGCAACGCGATGCTCGACGAGCACGCTCGATCGTCTAGAGAGCCCCTTACTCAGACGAGGTACGCGTAAGACAGAAGCCAATCCGTCCACCGCCTGTGCAGTTTTAAAGACTATGGTCGTCTTTTCTACCCGAGCTGAATAATATGTAAATAAATCAGAGGATTCTCCCCCCTATCCGGTCCCCCGATTGTTTTACTCTATCGGTTCGACCATCTGATCTCTCAGATGGATAGATTGCGGATACTGAAGGATGAAACCCTGATTTATATAGTGGTAAGCTACTATTAGGGAATGCAATCTTGGTATACCAAGATCTTGAAATACCAAGATCTTGCACTAATTTTGCAAGATTAATCTTGCACGCAAAATCACTTGCAAGCAAAATCACATGCAAGATTTGCGAGATCGCGCAGCAGCACATTTCATGACCAAATTATATTTTCTTAGAAAAAGAGTATGTCGCTTTATATGACTTCGAACTCGTGTTTCAGCCAGTTTAACCCTTTACTGGGAACATGATTTTAAACGACGTAATAGGGAACTTCGGTCTGTGGGACCGCTATTTTGAATTATTGATTATAAATCACACTTCTACCTAACAACATTTTATTTAAGTACCAATATCAAAAGCCTGGTATCTTATGAACTGGAAAGAGTTAGGTATAACAGTTATATCTATTGTCTATCTTATTATAAATAACACTTATGCCGTATTCGGAGCACATTTTTTGCAAACCTTCATAGAACACTCTAAACTTATAAGGATCCGAGCATTTGATGCATTTATAGCCTGTATTGCGCTTATTGGTGTATAGACAGAGTTTGCAAGTCTTTATTTTTTCATGTTTGTCTGTCATGGTTATCGGTACCTCCGCAGAAGGTTTCACAGACCGGTACTAATAATGACGACTTTTTAAACCAGCGCTAAAACAATTAAAACAGACGCTCCTATAGACACGATCGTCGGGTGCGCCAACACATAGGGAACTAATAGGAGACTACTGCGAGCGGAGGGTAGCTGAGGGACGGGGGGACGGACTGGAAGCATCTCTAAAAAACCATAACGGTCTGTGAGACCGTTGTTCCTGGTTAAGGGTTAATTGGCATTAACCCTTGGAGTAAATGGGCATTTTCATGGATGCATCTGCAGGATTTTCGGCGACATCGACGGCGCTCGACTTAAAGTACTATAACTACGAAACTACTACACCAATCATAAAAAGAACAACTGCACAATGATTGCATTGAAATTTCGAATATAGAATATTGAAATATCATTTTGTAAAACAATTAGATAATTATGAATAAATATGAGAACGTCAAAGACGTGAAAAAAACGCGCGACCAGATTTGGTCGACTCGTACTCAACGGATAATTGTTTCGCGACCAGATTTGGTTGACTCATACTCAACGGGTTAAGATATTATATCTGTGAGATTCAGATCTCATAACGGCTGAAACCACTTTGCGGTTCATGGTGCGAAAGTTAAAAGACCTGAAAACACCAATAGCACAGAAACTGTCTGATTCTATTAACACTCGGATCCATGAGCGCCAAACATTGTCGACCAGCAGCATTGTTGTATTTGAGAAAAGATTTTATTTGCTGGCTAACAATGAAACCTTTAAATTTCAACCAAAAACTTCAATCAAGAGAGATACAGAAGCTGATTGAAGGATTATATGGACAGAACCGAATTGACCATTTTTCTCAAACGAATAGTAGACTTGCTCTTCGGTTTACACCTGCATATGCAGTTGTTATAGTAGACCCAGCAAACGAAAGTTATGATGATAGCTTGCCTCTATCTTTAGTAGCCGCCACTGCAAACACACCTCTATCTATTGCTGAGGAATTAGAGATGGTTTTGAGGGCGCCCACAATAACATTTTTCATGTGCAATTGGTTCATCCATTGATATACTTCTCAGAAAAAAAAATAATCTCTTTGAATCAGGCGGGACAAAGAGACAATACCTGCAGATTGCTTACTAATGCCTGTTATCTCTGGTACCAGCAAGTGTCAAGGCAGAACGGGCATTTTCTGCCGCTGAATAACTGACGCCCAGGCTCCAAAGTCAATTAGCAGACGAAACTCTAGATTTGTTGTGTTTTTTAACACGCTTTTATTAGGTCGACCTGTATGTAACTATATAATGGAATCTAAGGTAACTAATTTAACCATCTTCGAAGGATCGTAGCGTCATGAAAATTGGCGGCTGTATGTAGTTCTGATGACAATACAATAATATGGTACTGTCGAACTGATCTGATGATGGAGTCGGAAGATATGAACTGGAACTTCATGATGGAACATCGTATCATAGCTGTGTTTGGACTTGTTAGAAAAGTCTTGGAATGAACTTTGACCACGATTAGGTTTCAAGGTCTGATGATGAAGCTGGAAGATAGGCACTGGCATTCCATGATGGAATATCGTATCATAGCCGTGTTTGAACTTGTTAGAAAGGTCTTGTAATGAACTTTGACGACGATTAAGTTTCAAGGTCTGATGATGAAGCCGGAAGACAGGAACTGGCATTCCATGATGGAATATCGTATGATAGTCGTGTTTGCACTTGTGAGAAAGGTTCCGTAATGGACTTTGAACACGATCAGGTTTCAAGGTTATAACAAACCTATTATTTAAGAACTTAATTTCAAAATAATTCCAATTTTTTTAAATATATATTTTATTTCATTATTTTGCCCTTACGATATAACTGTACCAAGTTGTAATAGAAATAAACAAAATACTTATAAATTATAAAAATATATGATCTGAATTCTGCGAGATCTTGCAAAATACCGAGATCTTGGAAGACTGACCTCTTAAATCTTGCAAATACCGAGATTGAAGATTTTGCTGCAAGATTGCATTCCCTGCTACGATGGTCCAGCGGTAAGCTACAAAGATACAATGGTTGATGAAGGACTAAGTGCGTGTAGTCATCCCCTGCTTATCTTCATGCTGCTTACCTTCTTGGAACCCTGGTCGAGCGGCGACTGGTGGAGTATTCTCCGCAGCGCTGGGAACATCGATGCGGCGGTCGGGGTCGGGTGGGCCGGCGACGGGGGGGGGCGGGGGGCTCCGGGTCGGGGGCGGGGGCGGCGGCCGACGGGCCACTGGGGCCATTCCGCTCCGAACTTGGGGCGGAGTTTGTCTCCGTCGGCAGACAGTTGACTGTATTCTGATGCGAAACCGGCGCCGGCGGCTGCCCGACCTGCGATGCATTCAAATCAACAGTTATAATAAAAACTCTATTTCTATTCTCATTTGAGCCACGCAAACCATGAGTTGGAACCTTTTTTTGGAACGATGCATTTATTTCCACAACAGAATTCCTCAGGAAATGTTAGAGTAATCGGCGTAGAGACAATGTTGCATGTTGTAAGTTATTTACCCCGCCGGAAAGCAGTTCAAATTTTCCTGGTGCAGTATTGCCACGAGTGAAGTAATTATGGAGACGAATAGAAATTGTAACGTAACTTTTACGAGCGCACATTCTTTAAACAACGAGTGAGTTTGAGCACACTGACCCGCTCGACTGTCTCGATTGAATCATCGGCCGAACGACTAATCTGTGTTTTCCTCGCGCACCACCACCTACGATGAAGCTGCCATTATCCCACACCGCAATTGCGATCATTCTCTATATGGACCGCACCACGGCATGAGTTTCGCTAAAGTGGTAACACCAATCGACGGTAATATATATATAAATAAATACAAACGGAGCTGCCATGGAATTCACCGACCGGAGTCGGGCCCATCATAATACTATTTTTTACACTTCTGGGGGGTGAGCAGTGGATTCTGGACGAACGACCGGCTGTGGTAGGTTTAGGACAGCTGTCTTGCCACATGTGAGCGTTCACCTTACCACCCATTCACTACCCCCCTTCGAAGCCATAGAATTTGAAATGTGCAAATCGCAGTTTTAGTTATCTTTTCTAGGAAAGAGTTGATTATTTTTCTGGAAAGACCAAGATCTTTAAAGAGGTGAAATAGAGATTTAGCTAGCAGGCCACAAGCACCAACTTCCACCGCGTGAAGGTGAACAGTGAAGCCGTTCCGGGTTACGGCATTTGCGAGATCATGGTATTTATTTAATTTGTACTCGTGGTCTTTTGGGATATTTGATTATAGTATAGTATTACTATATAGTAGTAGTACTGGTATAGTAGTAATACTAGTATAGTATAGTATAGTATTAGTAAAACAATTTAAACACCATATTAAAGTTCAAGTTCAAGTTCAGTTTATTTTCAAAAATCTTTACAGATTGTAGCAACATACTAAAATAACAGGTAATAATAATTGAAAGCATGAGAAATAACTTAAATTAAAAGAATAAGAAATAAAATTAGTGTAATTTAAACGACTAAAATTAAAATTAAAATATCATTTAAAAATATCAAATAATAATATTTAGTCGCATTCACTTAACCCGCTCGGCACTTAACATCCCTTGCGGGATATGTATGGCGGCCGGCTGAAATCCAAACTATCCCATACGGGATATCGCGCTCGCCGCTCA
The DNA here is from genome assembly GCA_944548615.1 of Micropterix aruncella. Lineage (NCBI taxonomy): Eukaryota > Metazoa > Arthropoda > Insecta > Lepidoptera > Micropterigidae > Micropterix > Micropterix aruncella. Next base: position 17,363,634 of record OX155976.1, read on the forward strand.
AGAAAATGTCGTTTAAATTTCGAAATGCGATTGTATATTCTATCGAATGATGCCATAATATAGCCAAATATGCAACACTATGAAATTGCTCGATTGCCGCATGCGATGTTAGAAATATGAATTACTACATCCCTTACAAAATCGGTGACCTCATTTCTGACGACAGTCGCGAACTGCCCACCGCTGGCGGCGTATAATTCCGCGACGTGTTTGTGTTGTGAATTGTTTTGTGTATATAAGTGAAGTGTATACCGGATAAAAGTAAGTAATTTCCATTTTTAAGTAGTTTAGGCCTTAGGATTAAACAATTTACACAGCCCATTTGCTGTTTTTCACGAATTTTCGAAGAAAACACTTTGGCGAAACCAAACGGCTCTCGAAAAATGGCCGTCTTTATTTTGTAATGTTTGTGAAATATCCCGTTATATCGCGAAACATGACGTAATGTCGCTTTAATTTACTAATAAAATAGGTATTGCTTCATTTACATCCTAAGTTATCACATAATTATGCGTATTTTGAACATTATATGTTGTTTTCTAATATGGCTCGCGAAAATGAAACTTGTTTTGATAATTACTATGAGAGAAAAAAGTGCGATTTTCCATAGTTTTTCGATGAAATGTGACTCTTTGGAGTATAGTAATTAGTTATTAGACATATAATAAGTCTATGATAAGACAATATAATTGAAAAAATCTAACGAATTTTATATTATGGGCATTCAAAGTTTATTATTAGGTTCGGAAGTCGGAAACTCTCAAAACTTTAGATTTTTCTATAATATCAGACAAAGCTCAAAGTTCTGGTGTGATTTCTAAGAAGAAGTGATGTAGTAATAAAGTTATTTTGAAAGAATTTCATATAAAAAAATACCATAAGTAGTCACAAATTAAAAATTAAAAAAAATTTTTTTTACGAGAATACATACAATTTTTCTTGGCTGAATAAATAAATATTTTTTCCGTATTTTTGTATGCAAATAAGTAAAAAAAAAATATCGTTTTGGTAAAGCATTTAATAAAGAACATAACTGTATTTACAATTTTTGATATTTACAAAAACTGTATTTACAAAAAAATCGAAATGATTTTATAGGCGAGTTTTTTCAGTTTGCCAATTTTGTAATATTTATTCATTATTATCTTAATTGTTTTACGAGATAAGGTTATAATGTTTTATATGTCAAATTTCAATGCGATCATTTTTCTATTTATATTTTTTTAATCCGATTAGTGGTTTATAAGTTATGATCGTTTTTCTCAAGGCCGTTGACTCGCGTCGATTTTTTGCGCGAATATGTCGCGCGCAAAAGTGATGTTTTTGGGCGCGGTGAGTTTTTACCTCGCAACGTGAGGGGTTAACCCGCTCAGCACGTAACATCCATTTGGGGACATGTATGGCGGCCGCCTACAATCCGAAACATCTGCTACGGGACATGCGCTCGCCGCTGCGAAAAATGCAATTTACGATTCGAAACGTCGTACTTAATGCTTTCTGACCGCGGAACGACATGGCCAAATAATCTTTAATTCGCCGGCCAACGACGATAAAATCGATCGCCGATTTAAAAAGTCAGCATAGATGTCAAAACGGGCAGTCCATCGGCCAGCGCCGCGGCCGCGAATGGTTTCGCGGAATGGTGGTCTTGTGCAGTGTTTTGTGGATAACAGTGCATTGTTTACTGGATAACAGTGAGCAATTTCCATTTTTAAGTAGTTTAGGCATTAGGATTAGTCAATTGAGATAGTCCATTTGCTGTTTTTCACGAATTTTAAAGAAAACACTTTGGCGACAACAAACGGCTCGCGAAAAAATGGTTGTTATTATTTTGTAATGTTTATGAAATATCCCGATATATTGCGAAATATGACGTAATGTCGCTTTAATTTACTAACAAAATAAGTATTGTTTCATTTACATCCTAAATTATCACATAATTAGGCGTATTTTAAAAATTATATCTTGTTTTGTAAATTGAATCGCGCAAAGAAACTTCTTTTGATAATTACTATGAGAGAATAAAGTGCGATTTTCCATAGTTTTTCGATGAAATGTGACTCTTTGGAGTATAGTAATTAGTTATTAGACATATAATAAGTCTATGATAAGACAATATAATTGAAAAAATCTAACGAATTTTATATTATGGGCATTCAAAGTTTATTATTAACACGTTCCTGGACAGTACTCAATTATTTTACACTATGTGTTGCGACACTAAAAAATCCCATACAATTTTCGGTTACATCCATGACCGTACTGTCACATCACATATTGAAAAATGCTATATACTGCGACAGTACGGTCCGAAACGTAATACAGCTATTACCGTACTGTCATATTATATACTATTTTATATGATGTGTTATGTCACTACTGCCACATCCGTAAAAAGAAAAAAAAAGAAAATCTTATAAAAACTTATATTTCAAGTTACAATTTAGGAGCGCTTATATTTTACTTAACGTTACTAACAATTTGTCAATAAAATTAAAGAACATTCTTGCAAAGTTAGTTTAATTTTTACCTATTTCGATATAAAACTAATATTAGTTGGTTTAATGGTAAGGGTTTAATGAAAAGTTCTTCGGAAAGTGAGTCATTTCCGAACACAAAAGCACTAAATTAAATTACAAGATCATTTCCGTGGATACGATGCCAATCATTGAAACATTCAGGGCAAAGAGCTGGCTTTTTCGGACAACCCATACATTGATAACGGGTCTCCTTTCTCTTATTTTGCAGCATACACATCTTACAATTCAGAAATTTAAAATGTCTTTTATTATTTGGCCCAGGCGGTATCTTCTGTGGCCAGTGGCCCCTCATCTCATCGACTTTATTTTTCTTGTCAATTCCTCTCGGTGATGTGCTGTCCGTTCCTTATTAAATCGCCTACTGCTATATATGCTTTCGTTTTTGATAATATCACTACCCTTGAGAATAGGATTGATTTTGCACATCTGCTTTATGAGGTCATCTCGAAATTGTAAAAATCCATATTTCTTATCACCGTTCATTACATATTTTCTAAATAAGTAAAAACCGTTCCAAACTGATAGGTCTAGAAGATAAAAGAATACTCGTTTGTACCATCTGATAGTTTTCCGGGGAGAGGAATAATATGCAATCATCTGGTCGACCCGATCGATGCCTCCCATGAACTCATTGTATGAAGACACTTCCTGTGGCTTCAAAGACATTTTTCCATATCTGTTGGAAACTTCTCTTAGATTGGGGTGGTTTCTAGTGGTAATGACAAACACGGGTCGCTTATCTCTCCAAGCTGAAACATACACATTGTTTTTTCGTAGCCAAAAGTAATCGCCTTTCTTTAGCTTTCTGTTTACCAATAGTTTGGGATTACTTTTTCTGTTCTTTCTGAGTGTACCATTGGTATGCGTTCTTAGTTTTAGAAGATTCTCAGATAATTCTACAGAATTGTAGAAGTTGTCCATGAAAACATGGTGACCCTTTCTCAAATACGGTCTTAGCAACTTCATCACGATACCTTCTGTTTTCTTTCCTATTTCACAATCAGACTCACCCTTACCACAATACATTGTCAAGCCTAAAACATAGCCGCTTGCAGATGTAAGTTCATAAAATTTTATACCATACCTGGCTTTCTTGGATTTTATGTACTGGCGGAAATGAAGTCTGCCTCTAAATAAGATTAGCGACTCGTCAAGCGACAATTCTTTTTCAGGGCTGTATATACGCTGGAAATTGTTAGTGAGCGCAGCTATAAAATCAAGAACTTTCTTTTCACCTTTAGCGTCATCGTCTGATACACATAGACACCTCAAAATCTGCTCAAACCTTCGACCAGACATAACGTATGAGAAAACTGGATGGTGATAGAGAGAATCGTTTGAAAAGAATCGGCGTCTCTCTGGAAATTTTAGTTGACCCTGTAATAGACATATTCCTAGAAACGACAACATTTCATCTATATGTACTGGGTTAAACTTAGTTTTATGGCTGTTTCTGGTATGTGGTCTATTTTGGGCAGCCAGATTTGCCCCATTAATATTGCGTGAAATTACATATTCAATCAGCTGTTCAGAAAATACAAGCCGGAAAATATCTAATGGTGTTTTGTGTGCGTCAATGTTTATACTAAGTCCTGCCGATGACGAATCGAAATGAAAATCCGGTATAGGCTCGATGCTTCTGGACCAACCTTCATCACGGTTGCCTATAAAAGCTGGATCATCATCTTCTTCGCTGAACGTTGCAATAATTGGACTTTGAATAATTGGTCGGGAAATGGAAGCTTCATTAGCCCTTGATGCAAATTCCTCACTAGAATGTGCTGGAAGTTGAGGCAATAATGATGGATTTACTGAACTATCATGGATTTTGTACGGTCTTTTCTCGGACAGACTGGGGTTTCCATCTTCTTCGCTGCTTTCATCAGAAGAGATAGCCAAGGAAAACACATTTTTACGGATAATTTGATGGTTTCTTACGCGTCGTATTTCATTTTCCGAACTTGACGCATCTTCAGAGTTAGGCACAAAATCTGCATCCGACCCAAATTCTCCGTCGTCATGAAATGGGTCCTCACTTGATTCTGCCGTAGATTCTGGCGTTGAGACATCTTCTAGAAGCTTCTGAATACGTTGTTCTTCATTGGGGTAGCTCATCTAAAAAAACGTGTAAACAACCGTGAATGTAGATATAATTTCACTTGACCATTGATACATTATAGATTTTAGTGTACAAATCAATAAAACATGCTAGAAAACACTCACTTTGTCGAAATTAATCGCATATAGCGTGGACAACAGCGGCGGCACAGACAACCTCGGCCGACCGTGCGCGAAGCCACACTAGACTCAGCGCGTCGAGGAATTGAATATATAAATTTACGGCCCTGGCCGTGCCGCGTGTGTGAGTGAGGTTTACATCTGTGCGTGCTTGCCCATTGAAAATGTTTCTGCGTAGCATTGTACTGCGACGGTACAATTTGATGCAGCATGACAGTAAATATGCTTTATATGAACCGCTCACAGAAAATACTCTGCATTAACCGTAGTGTTTTTGGCAGTTTTTTACTTATCTACGGCTGATCCCGTAGTGTGATACTGCGAAGACCAACATTTACGGTGATGGCCGTACTGTCCGGGAACGTGTTAAGTTCGGACGCGGAAACTCTCAAAACTTTAGATTTTTCTATAATATCAGACAAAGCTCAAAGTTCTGGTGTGATTTCTAAGAAGTGTGATGTAGTAATAAAGTTATTTTGAAAGAATTTCATATAAAAAAATACCATAAGTAGTCACAAATTAAAAATTAAAATTTTTTTTTTTTTACGAGAATACATAAAATTTTTCTTGGCTGAATAAATAAATATTTTTGTATGCAAATAAGTAAAAAAAAAATATCGTTTTGGTAAAGCATTTAATAAAGAACATAACTGTATTTACAATTTTTGCATATTTTACGTATTTTGTGACAAAAAAATCGAAATGATTTTATAGGCGAGTTTTTTCAGTTTGCCAATTTTGTAATATTTATTCATTATTATCTTAATTGTTTTACGAGATAAGGTTATAATGTTTTATATGTCAAATTTCAATGCGATCATTTTTATCTTTATCTTTTTTAAATACGTTTAGTGGTTTATAAGTTATGATCGTTTTTCTTAAGGCCGTTGACTCGCGTCGATTTTTTGCCCGAATATGTCGCGCGCAAAAGTGATAGGTGAGTTTTTACCTCGCAACGTGAGGGGTTAAAACAAATAAAATTTTAAAAATATAAAATTTAGAAAGGAATTACAATTTATAATCATTTCATTTAAAATCGTTACATTGTATGTTTCAAGTTTCAAGTTTAGTTTATCGTCTTCAAAACTTATAAATAGTTATTTATACATATTTAATTTTCGATTTTACACAATACTTTCGTTAGCCGTTCGTGGTGAATTGTACGTACCTATTCTTCAAAGGTGTAAAAAATATTTTCTAAAAGAAACTTTTTTAAGGACTTTTTAAATATATTCTTATTTTTAATATCTTTAATATATGGAGGTAACATATTAAAAAAATAGGGACCGGAGTATTCCTTGACTTGTCTCGCTATTTTTAAATTTGCTTTAGGTAACATGTATTTTGATTTGTTTCTGGTGTTTATGTCATGAATATCGGAAATTTTTTTTTGAAGGTCTTATAACCTTTAATTTCTAACCTACCGTGTTTAGAAGAAACACGGTAGAATCCACCAAAACCCAAAAGAATGAAAGTAAAAGGACGCCACCTACTTTTAAAGGAAAAGAAGGAAACTTATTAAAAAAAAAAAAAGATACCCGAAAGAAATTTTGAAAAGAAAAAAGTTAACCTCGAAAAAAAACTATCTCAGAGTGTGGGCTAAATATTCACGGCATTGGATTTGGCCCACAGAAAATCCTTTTTCCTCAGCAGGCACTAAAGACTAAATAAAAAGACACAAGGTTATGTGAAATCTTCGTGTAATCTCCGTGAAATATCGCCACAGCGGCTACCCCTTTTTCGCTCTCGCCTTATCGGCGTGTCAAATGCGTGATTCCGATTACAAAGTCTCCAGCCAAAAAAATGTTGCAGTAATTTCCGAATATGAAGGCAAATTTCGTCACATTCCGTGACGATCTCGTCACTTAAGCAGCAGATATATAACGTAATAAAACAGAGGTGCCACCAAACAGGTTAGTTACGAACACTTCACATAAAAATTATTTCTCCCCCGGCAGCATTTAAAAGCGAACTACGGCGGCTCCCACACCTCGCGACCTATTTTCAACGACCTCCCCTCAGCCATCTTGAAGCGAAATAGCACGAACTCGGAGCGGAAGTCGGTGAGGATTACGTCAAAACAGCTTGAACGCTGTCAAATCGAGAAGAAAAAAAGAAGGCCAAAATAACGACCTCGACCAATCACGTGAGAGCTCGGCTTCAACCGGATGACCGTCGACTTTCGCGAACTTAGGTTATCTGTCAATATTTGAAGTTTACGAAATTTCGTAAACGGTTCATTTAATTGTCAAAATATGGGAGAAATTCATGAAAAACAGCGAAAACCAACAGGAAACATGACTAAACACGGGGAAAACATGGAAAAACGGGTGCAGCGAACATAATCTGCACAAAGGCGCGAAAACAAGACAACAAAATATCCGGTTTTTGTTACAGTCTCTTTTCTTGTGGAAATCCGTTAGTACATTTAAAAGGTACAATGAAATGAACGTTAGAATTTTCAGTCGTTTAAAATGACCTCTGCAGGATTCGTCCCATTTCAAATTTGCTATAATGAATATTGCTCTTTTTTGCAGTTTGAATAGAGGTTCTCTGTGGCACGCATAACAATTACCCCAAGTACTAATAGCGTAACTTAAAATACATTCAAAGTAGCTAAAGTACACATTTCTAGTCCGGACTTCATTTAGCGTTTTCCTTACGATTCGTAATGCATAACATGCCCGACTTAATCTGTCCTCGAGGTTCTCACATTGCAAATTCCATTTTAGATTTTCATCGATATTCACACCTAAGAATCTAACACTTGCTGTTTGAGGGACTGTATAATTATTAATTGATAAATGTATTGGTTTGTCATGATTTCTGTTTTTGGAATTTGAAAAATAAATAAAGTTGCTTTTTGAAGCATTTAAAGCGAGGTTATTGCTGTTGAACCATCTATAAAGCTTGGATAAAATATCGTTTGACTTTGATTGCAGTTCGAGTGTATCCTTACCCACAACCAGTGGCGTGCCCAGGGTTCGTAAATAGGGCAAGCCCGACATACCTCTTTGTGTTTTTTTTACGCTTTTTATAGTAAAAAAGTGGTACCTCTTTACTCTTTAATCTTCAGTTTGAAATTTACTGCTTGGGTCGTACATTCAATAAAGCACACTGAAGGCATGCTACTGCAAGACAGAATTTAACATATACTTATCAGCAGTCGCATACCTCTAGTGGCTTTAAAGGACTCTCTAGACGATCAAGCATGCTTGTCAAAAATCGCGTCACGGGCTGGGAGGGGATCGTAAACCGCAGAAAATATGCATTTTTTTTAAATATTTACCAAAAATGCCAGTCACGTCATTCATCAATCAATTACTTCTAATTAACGTGACTCCCTGGTATAAACTACAAAATTATGCATTTTTGGTAAATATTACAAAAAAATATTTGCATATTTCCTGCGGTTTTACGATCCCCTCCCTGTCCGCGACGCGAAGCTTGTCAAGCATGCTTGATCGTCTAGAGAGCCCCTTAGAAAAGCCATTTTATTTGCTTGAGTTGACCCTTGCTTGAGTTGATAAGTTGACCCTTGCTTGTATGAGCTGTAAGACTATTTTATAAAAAAGTGAACAAAAAGTAAAATAAGTGACCCTTAGAAAGCTAGCCATGGGAATGAAACTCACGCTGGCATATTTTCATCGTTTATATTCTAAATCGAAGCGTCTACCTTTTTTCAAAAATGATTTTATTACGTCTGAGTAAAATGATGGCGAACGCTTTAATTCTTTTAACAACTGTTTTTCAATAGCAACCATAACTCAGATAGACGTTCCTGACCCTGTGTATTTCTTAGGTAAGTATGAATAAGCTTAAGAGATGAGAATGCACGTTCTGCGGAAGCACTTGTAGCAGGAATAGTGACGACAAGATACGCTAACTTCAACAATTGGGGAAAGGTGTCTTCGAGGCTATTCTGACTAATTCGTTCAAAAACATTGCAATCTTTCAATTCAAGAGAGGAGTACAAACAAATCATTTGGTTCTTTAAAACCTTCTGTCAAAATGGTTTGCATAAATGTCAAATAATGAATCTAATGCCTTTGTAGGAAAATCTAAACGGTATTTCTCTTATAGTTTGTTGTTGAAGAGTTGGAAAAATTTCAATTTGAAAATTTGCGAATATCGATCGTCAATTTCGCAAAATATGTTGTCAATTAATTACCTGGACAAAAAGTCGTTTGTATTCAGTATGAGCACAGCGTACGTTGCGTCTCAAACGAGGTGCTGAGTTATTTTGTAGATTGTTTTCATAAATTTGATCAAATTCATATTGAAATTCAACACGTAACCAAGTCTGAAATTCCTTTATTTTGTTTTCCTTTCTTAATTCCTATAACCCACATCGACTTGTGATTTTTGAAGAATGTTGTACAAACGCTCAGTTTTTTAAAAATTCGGCGGAAAACAAGGTGAAAAAATTTAAATGGAATGATCGCATCGAGTTTTTAAAATTCTTCGCTGCTAAAACCGTATCCCCGTCTTAGTCCTGCGGGTTGTCACATATGTCAGAAAACAAAGTAATAAGAATACATTACTGACCACAAAGGACAATTTCCTCCATTTTTTTATCAGGCACTAAAACCACAAATCAATTGAAATTACACAATAAAAAATTAGCCCGACGTCACTCGCACATTGCAATCCAAACTAATTATAATGAAGTCGCGCTTTCTGTTGACACGTTCGCATTCGCAGTTCGCATTCAACGTCATGGCTAAGCAAGCCCGGCTTAGCTCCCGATACAAAAGTTGTATATACACATATATTGTTTAGCGTAATTTGCCACAGGTGCGAATGAGAGGAACACTGATTTTGAAAGCCGCATTGAAAGCCCATAATGTGCGAGCGAGACAGCAATCGCGCCCTGTCTATAATTATCGCACCCTGTCGATAACAGATTTTTTCTCGCGTGGAGCGAGCTGTGCGCGCTAGATAGCAGTAGGAGCGCTAGCAAAAAAAATTGTTTAGTTGTTTTTTTACGAATTGTGTTATTCATTTATTTAATTGTTAATTTGGAATTATAGGCAAGCCAGGCTTTTCGGCTTATATGAAGAGACCGCCACTGCCCACAACTACTAGGCTTGTGTCGTCTGCAAAAGACCTACTACTTAAAAAGGCATACTATAAGATTGAATGATAAAGATAAACGACTACTTGAATGATAAAGATGCCTGCTGTTAATACAACCGATGTGCCTATATCTATGGCTCTGTATGAAGTAAATTATGCAGACAATTCTTAAGCCGGTTGATATTTTCTGCTTCTGCAATTTGTTCCGGTAATCCGTTCCATGCGTCCACTATCTTATTCACTAGTAAGCGCTTGAGAAATGTGTCTTTTTCAGTTTGAATAGATGACCACGAAGGTACTGATTGCTGTTAGAGGTAAAGCACTGACAATCCTTGTATACATTCAAAAAAAATTAAGTCTCGATAAGGTCTATACGAGGATGTACTTTCAGTGTTCGACATTGGGTTATTCCTTCCTATGCGAAGCACACAACACTCGTACTTAATAAAGGATGATAAGCCACTTAGTTCACTGAGAAATTCGAATTAAGTTATAGTATTTTTTCTTTTATTTGTTGTGTGGGGCTTTTCTAATGTCTTTATGAACCTTGTAACACTGCGACCATTGCTGATCTATTGTGTTCGCCACCTACTATAGTTCTGCGCTAAGCCTTGACAGGCTTTTGGCGCCGGATTGTTTTACCTCCTCAGGTTGGAGGTAATGACCACCCAAGTGGGTGTATCTTTTACGCATCAGCGGGCCACACTCGCATATGAGGTGCAGGGGAGTTTCCTCGGCCTCTTGGCAGAACCTGCACATTTTTGTGTCTCGGAGCTTGAGGTTGTACATGTGTTTGTCAAGGTCACAATGCCCCGTGAGCGCCCTCACCAGTATGCGTAGATTGTTCCTATTTAGCGATAAGGCCTCACGGGCAGTCTTAGGGTCGTAAGCCTTAATTAGCGCTTTGGAATGGTTTAACCCTGATTTGTTGTTCCAGTGGTTGACTTTTGCGACCTTTTTGGTACGCCACAGCAAGGTTCAGGGTCGTATAACGTTCCCTTTGCTCCCGTCTTAGCAAGTTCATCGGCTTTTTCATTTCCCTCGATTCCTACATGGCCGCCAACCCATTTTAGAATTACCCTGTTCATTCGCTCAGGGAATTCAGTAGTGATACGCAGTTTTGCACTAGCTTTGAATTAATAGTATTCGAGACTAGTGCCATAAGAGCTGCCTTGCTATCCGAGTGGATATAGATACGGTGGTTGGCGTAGTTCTTATGGAGGCTGATATCCGCACATTCAATAATGGTGTATACCTTCGCTTGGAATATGGAGGCGTATTTCCCCAAGTTTACACTTCTTTTGAAGTTTGGTCGCTCTCTATATATACCGCAGCCTACGTCCAGCTCCGATTTGGACCCATCATTATACCATTTAAGGCTACCGGCCTCCCAGTGCAGTTGGCTTTTTAGCCAGTCGTCTCTGGGCGGCAGTTCCACTGTAAAAAGTTTTCCAAAGTTTAGGAGTGGAAGCATAGGTTATAGTAAAGCTGACCATGCTTGAGGAGAGGGTCTGCAAAAAGCTGCGTATCAGCATAGAAGCTCGGGACAGATCGGAGATCGGAAATGTAATGAGTGAATAGAGTATGGGGCTCAGAACTAAACCCTGTGGCACTCCTTCAAGTGCAAGTCTATCGGCGGAAAGTCCAGCTTGAATTGAAACGTAATCGGCTCTGAGAAATGCAGCGAATGAGATATGAAAGGAATAGATTACAGACCTGTACGACGCGCACGGTGTAGGAGTTGCGGGGCGGCACGAAAAAGTCGATGCCGCTCATCCCCGGCACGCGGCTGAGCAGCTGGCGCGCGCGGAAGTCGCGGTAGCCGGCCGGCGCCTGGCTCTTCCGGAAGAAGGCGCGAGTCCTGGCCAGGATGTTCTCCGAGTTCAGGTCGTTCTCGCGGTCCTCGGCCGAATACTGCAGCAGCTTGGAGAGGTTGACGTCCGGCAGACGGGCAGCCGCCGATCCATAGTCGCCGCCGGACCTCTCGCTAAAACCCTCATCGGTCTCCGTTTCCTCCTAGACAAAAAGAAGACGTCGTTCGGATGCGGCTCAGCGGTCGGACGTTTAAATACCTAATCGGCTTGAATTTGAGTCTCGGCAACTATCAAATTATATATCTGTCTCTTTCAGTAGCTGCTAGTTTTTACTCGTACTTTGGTAATAATCATAATCATAACTTTTTTATTCAAAATAGTACGAAATCGTAACTTTTTGACGTCAATAATGCATACAAACATACATAAATGATAAAAAATTAAGATATTGTGACATTATAACAAATTATTGTGACATATAACGTGATATTAATCATCGAGGTAACCATTTTATTTCCAAGGGTCTTTGTCGTCTAGATAATCATTTATTTTATAGTAGCCCTTTAAGTACAGCTTCTTCTTAATAAATGACTTAAATTGTATCACAGATAAATTTTGCATGTTTACTGGGACTTTATTGTAGAAGCGTATACATTGCCCTTTGAATGATTTTGTGGTTTTGGAGAGTCGACTTTTATGGTCAGCAAGTTTATTTTTATTTCTAGTATTGACACCATGCCTATCAGAGTTTTTAAAAAACAGTTCTTTATTTTTATGCATGTTAATGTTTAAGTTTTCATAGATGTAATGAGATGCAAGTGTCAAAATATTGATTTCTTTAAATTTTCCGCGTAACGACTGTCTAGCACCCAATTTATAAATAGCGCGGATGGCTCGTTTCTGTAGTATAAATATTTTATCAGCGTCAGCAGCATGACCCCACAGCAAGATGCCATACGACATCAAGCTGTGAAAATAGCTGAAGTAAACCAACCTCGCGGTGTCTATATCTGTTAAATTACGATTTTTTTTTACAGCATATGCCGCAGAACTTAGCCTGTCGGCCAATTTCTTAATGTGTGGTCCCCATTGTAGCTTTTTATCTAAAGTGATACCAAGGAATACAGTGGAATCGACCAGTTCTACGACCAGGTTTACTTGGTGCGTATGTGATGCAGAAGCGGGTCCTTCTCCCGGTTTCGAAAAATTGGTGTCGTTGTTTTGACAACTCAGAGGATTTACGAATGATACATGTTACAAACTAACTTTGGTAAATTTTGTAATTTAGGTTTATATGCATATTTGAGTAGTCATTTTTGTTAATTTGAATTCTCAAGACTTTCCAGGCAAGCAGACAACCCCCCTCCCCTCGCGCGCCAAACTCCTATTAAAAACTTGGTTTTGCAATTCCTTCCTTGTCAGAATTATCTATCGGCAACTAAAAAAGATTGATTTGTTGAAAAGAAAATTGGGAATTTTTTGAAGAGTTCATTGCTTAAAATTATTCAATTTTTACTAATAAAAGTCAAAGGCACTCAATTTCGCGATAGCCCATGACAATAATAGTGTTTTTTGTAAAATTATTACAATAAACTACTGATAAAGACATGGCACTTAGCATGTTTCTTATTATATAAAATTTAAAAATGTATTCGAATTAAAAAAAAAAAAAAACACCAGATTTTGTGAATAGGAATACATAATATAAATTAATACCGATTAAAAAAAAATTATTTTTATGAAAAACATCTTGTTTTCAAAAGTTTTCATGAAAAACATTTTAGTGAGACAAAAAAATGTGAATAACTCAAAATCAACTTTTTGGCACTTAGCCCATTAATGATAAGTCTTCAATTAAAAGAATTTCATTTCGATTCTGTCGAGCAAATGCAATAACAAGACATACGCACCCACGTTACATGTGCACAAACATATAATTACTTTACAGTAAATAAAATACAAACGGAGCTGCCATGGAATTCACCGACCAGAGTCGGAGCCCATCATAATACTATTTTTGTTTTACACTTCTGGGGAGTGAGCAGTGGATTCCGAACGAGGATGTCTGATTATTTTATATGGTCTTATATTTGTACTTCTAGTTTTTGACAGAGTTTGTTGTATTGTGAAACAAACCGGCCCATTGTGAAATTTCACAATAAAGAGTATAAATAAAATACAAATGGAGCTGCCATGGAATTCACTGACCAAAAATCGGGCTCATCATATATAATTATTACACTTCTGGGAGGTGAACGGTGAATTCCGGACTAACGACCGGCTGTGGTAGGTTTAGGACAGCTGTCTTGCCACATGTGAGCGTTCACCTTACCACCCATTCACTCCCACTTCGAAGCCATAGAATTTGAGATGCAGAAATCGCGGTTTTAGATATTTTTTCTAGAAAGGAGTTGATTATTTTCCTGGAGAGACCAAGATCTTTAAAAAGGTGAAACAAAGATTTAGCTGGCAGGCCACGAGCGCCAACTTCCACCGCGTGAAGGTGAACAGTAAAACCGTTCCGGGTGACGGCATTTGCGAGATCATGGTATTTATTTAATTTGTACTCGTGGTCTTTTGGCATATTTGATTCCCATGGAACAGTTAATTCTACGACAAGGACCATCTTCCGAGATAGAGAGTAAAGAGTAAAGACTTTCAGGGAATTTATACTGCTTAGAGACCGAATCGACCTCTATAATCCAATCTGGAGCTTTCTCGATTACTGAGAAAGGTTTTGCAGTGAGATGTTTTTTGCCTTTAGAGCCAACCCGCACAAACTGTATTGGGGGTTTGGAGGATACTGTGGAACCCTTGTTGGCACGAGCCACTGAGAGGCTAAGTACCTCGCGAATAACAGCAAGGACTTTGTCGTGGCGATAAGTCCTTGATACCGTCCTTGATCAAGGCCACCTTGCAGCCAGCTAGAATATGTCTAGCTGTGCAAGGGGTGTTGCTACAAAGGGGACATGAACTATCCTCGGCATAGCTCCAACGAGCGAGGTTACTGGGGTCTGGAAGTGTATGCTGAAAGGCATTTAAATAAAATTTCAGCATCTCTGGCGTCCAGTCATACAACATTACTTTCCAGTGCATTGGAGGAGGAATGCAAAAGTCTTCAATTGTTGTCCAATCATTCTGGCATTGAAGGCCAATAGTGTGAGCCATACTATTGCTGTCGTAATCTCCCCGCAAGAGAGACTTCTTCAAGTCCACATCGCTCATGGTTGTACTGCCATACGACCAGTGCCATTCTGGCTGATGGCAACAATTATTTTTGTGACGTACCTCATCGGTCGGGCTCTCTAAAAAAATAGGCGAGTATAATCCGCCGCTGAGAGTCTCCGAATCTGAATCATCAGTGCATATCCTCTTGAAACTGTGTACGTCCTCTGGCTCTGTTTCCGTAGACTTCCGCTTTAAATCCAGTTTCGGCAGGTCGTCGGGGTCACATTCTGTGGAAGCCGGTGATGACTCCATTTGGTATATACCTGAAGAAATAAACAACTAATTAGGATAAACAATATACACTAAATCCCGGCTCAGACACAGCGATCATCGCGCGGGTCTGATTGCCGTGGGAGTCCACGAGTTCGCAATGGATCGGTTCGACACTGAATTATTCATTGATGAAGTGGATAAAAGACTTGCAATATGAGATCACATGCTCGGCCTCACATGGGTTTCAGAACCTGACCAATACAATTAGTTCGTCAAAAGATTTTATTGACATTCTCAAACAGTCTTTGTTTTTTATCCCAATTATTCTTAATTTTTGATATTAGGTTACGAGTTGACCATTTACGAGTCGATCACTTAATATTGGATGCACCCAATATTTTTTTTTTGAGCAACATCGAACATAGCATTGCTTCTTTGACTTCCATCTTTAAACTGACGATGCCGATATCTGCACACCAACCGCTCACTGTCAGCTGTCTAAACACATAACAAAATTTTGCAGTTCAAATCGCGCAGTTCCCGCGTGTGAAAAGCTAGTTGCAGAAAAGCTACTTGTACCTTAACCCCGCAAGACAGTAACGTCCCGAATCGGGTACGATGTATTGTAGTCAATGCTCAGTAACGTCACAAAACGGGTACGAGCGCGGCGCGACAAACCGAGCTCTCAACGAACTGAATTTACACCAAAATCACAGTGCAACCACCCCCTGTTAGATACGTGTGAGAAAGACGGATAAAATCTGTATTGTACGATTATTCAGTCGTGCTTCTCGCAGTCTAGAATCGCTAATATAATTGTTTGTATTCTGGGGGCACTTAGTCGAGTGCTGCCATTGCTCGGATCTGTGCTTTTCTTCGGATATTATGTAGCTTCTCTTTGGATATATGTATGAAAATAAATAAAACGAACTAATAGATTTGGTAAAGCATGAAATAATGTACACAAATGTGTTTACAATTTCTAGACAGGGTTTCGTATTTTGAGATAAAACATCGATATCGCTGAATAAGTGAGTTTTTTCAGTTCTCCTATATTCTAATAATTATTCATAATTATCTAATTGTTTTACAAAATGAGGTTTTAATGTTTTATATTACAAATTTAAATGCGACCATTTTACAGTTATTCTTTTTATGATCCGTATAGTGGTTTATAACTTATGGTCGTTTTTCTCAAGGTCGTTGATTCACGCCGATCTCACGCGCGAAACGTCGTGTGCAAACAGTACGGGTGAATTTTTACTTCGCGAATCAAGGGGCTAATACGCTTAGTTAGATGGATTTCTTTGAATTCATGTGGTACCCAAATATCGATCTTAGTTACATCCAAGTTGTTTTAAATGATTTACAATGCTTGCATTCGGTATGTTAAAGACACTCGGAGATTTCTTGTGTCATTAAACGCCGATTGGTTTCAATCAACACCTTTATTTTGTCTTAATCAACTTCAGTTAGCCTTCCTGAGCCGGTATATTTGCAACATCAAAATTGCAAGACCAAATTTAGCAAAACCAATTTCCCATATACAGCACATAACTTTTTATAACTGCAATGCGTGATTTCCGTTAACACGCTTGAATCGCTAGCTGTCAGATGACATAATGAATTTGCAGATTAAAATGAAGTTAGCTACAATTCAAGACCTAAGTGCCAACCTAACAGAAAAACGGCAAAGACTTTTAGTATAAAGCTCGTAAAACCACCTGTTATTTACATTCTTGTATATTACTAACTATAGTAGGTATATCATGACACGTCTAAGAGCAGTAAATTTGCCAATTTAATAAGAAAGTAATGTAATGTATTATATTTATAAATAGGATAGAAAACGAATTTACCGCGTGAAATTTGTAGGACCCGACGTTTCGGTGACGTTGCAGCCGCCGTTGTCTAGGGTAGACTCGTAACAATGTAATGTATTATATTTTTTTCAGAAACTTTTTGACTGACCTAGTAAAGAGTAGAGCATGGCTGCAATTATCATGCTTTGAAGAATGCATGTAATGACAAAGCGAGAGCAAGGTTGCCATTAGGGCTTATCAATTCAATTATTCTATTAAGACTCGTCAACTTACCAAAAACTGTGACCTCTGCACCCCCGTAAAACAGCTTATCTCCAGCTTGCAGTGTCGAGAGAATATCGGAAGAGCTGCCGTCATCATCAAAATCTTCAGGAAACTCCATCTTATTAACAACATCGAGAGCAAGGCTGGATAAACTATTAACGTTATTCAGCAGCGTTCCACAAGTGCCAGTCACATCTATTTTTAAATCAATGATAGCATCGTTTGTTTCGGGTTCGATACTGCCTATATGGCAACTCTCCAGTTCTTCTTCTGTTCTTGAAGCAAAATCATCGCATTTGGATGGAACGTTATCATTTTCTGTTTGATTATTCGTCTCTTTGGCACATTCAGAGTTGTCTTTGACAAGGTTTTCTGGTTTTACATCATGAACTACTATCACAAATACTTCGGTGTCATCAGTTTTGGTTGATTCTTCTCGACTGTCAGTCTTTTCGATTTCTAATTCAGCGTCATCAATTTCACTAATTTTCAGTTCAGTGTCTTCATTGATAATGTCCGATACGATCATTCCTTCTATAGTGTCATCAGAGGCAAAATCCGAAATAGGAGATAAATCCACACTGTTTTGATTCAGTTGCGGTGCGGGAATGTCAGTCTCTTGAACTTTTGGTCCGGTGTCTTCTTTTTCATGCAAAAATGTATCCGATTTTTCGATTCTAGGATAAGAGTCATTATTTTCACAACGGTCAGTTACGGTCACACTGATTTGCTCCAGCTGTGGTGTGGGATCGTCAGTCTCTTGAATTTTTGGTTCAGTGTCTTCTTTTTCTGCTAAAATTGCATTCCATTCCTTGACTTCTAGATGAAAGTCATTTTTGACTGTCTTTTCTATGGCTTTATTAGAGCCCGTGTCCGTATTTTGATATAATGTTACTTCAGGGCTGTCTATCGCTTGAATTATCCCTTTTAAATCATCTCCGGCATTGTCATTGATTTTTGTTGCAGTGTCATCTTCAAAAATCTTTTTTGCGACAATATTTTCTATGACATTTTCTGAGCCAGTGTCCAAAATTTCAAACGAATAACTCTCCTCATCCTTTGCCGGTTCAAGGTGGTCGATCTCATGAACTGTCCTGACTTTATCATCTCCATTGATTGATGTGTCTGTTTCATCTTTAAGAATCTCCTTTTTAACTATATTTTCTATCGATACATCTAGAATTCGGGGTGAATTCAAACTATTCTTAGTTTCTTGAACATTTTGTGCTACTTCCGTATAATCTACCTCTTGAACTTTCATGATTTTGTCATCTCCATTGATTGGTGTTTCTATTTCATCTGTAAGAATTTCGTTTACAGTGATATTTTCTATCTTTGCATCTAGAATTCGGGGTGAATTTAAACTATTGTTAGTTTCTTGAATATTTTGTGCTACTTCAGGATGGTCTATCTCTTGAACGTTTGTGACTTTGTCCTCTCCATTGATTGGCGTTTCTGTTTCATGTGTAAGAATCTCATTCTCAGCGATATTCTCTATCGATACATCTAGAATTTGGGGTGAATTCAAACTACTGTCAGTTTCGTGAATATTTTGTGCTGCTTCAGGACGGTCTATCTCTTGAACATTCGTAACTTTGTCATTTCCATTGATTTGTGTTTCTGATTCATCATTTATAATCTCGTTTTCAGCTATATTTTCTATTGATACATCTAGAAATTGGAGTGAATTTAAACTGGTGTCCATTCCTTGAATATTCAGTTCGTTTCCATCTGTTTCAGGTAAAACTATATGCGAATTTGAAATGGCTTGATCTACAGGATCATCAGCTTTTTTACTTTTTCTTTTAGTATCATTTTGGTCATATTCATTATTTTCGGTTGTATTTATTAGAATGTCGTTTTTTCCTTTTTTTATTTCCAAAAGCACTTCTGATGTTGTATTTTTATCGGAAACAGACTCTGTATGATGTATCAATGAATAATGATCACTGCTTTTTGATTTATCGACCTGTTTAACAGTTTCTTCAAAGTGCGGTAATTTTTTGTTGGAATCAAAACTATCTGCCTCATCCTCTGGTGTCTCGGGATTAACAGTCTCTTCCGTTTTTATATCTGTAATTTCTTTAGGTGACGGAACTTCTATGATTTCTTCGACACTGTTGCTTTCATTCTCTTCAACTTTGATTTCATAGGTGTCAATAAAATTGTTATAAATCGCAGAGTCGTCATCGACCTCGACTTTGATCGTTCCAAAATCAACTCGGTCTAGAACGACTTGGCAACGTTGCATTTGCTTAAGCTGCTCCTTCCGTTCGCGGACTTTCTTGTTAAGGTCGTCGCGGAGGCGCTCTAAATTGATACGGTCAACTACGACCCGGCACGGTTGAACGTCCGATGCGTATCGGCACAGCGTCGTGTCGAGCGGGTCCGAGGGCTCGACGTACGTCGTCGACACAAACAAAACTTCGTCGTCGGAATCTTCGTCCTCAGAGTCGGTGATCAGGTCGATGACGTCGAGTTTTGGAGAGGGTTTCTTGGCGGCGCGATCGTGAGTCTTCCGGTACATTTTCGAAGTGACGAATTTATCGACCGCCGAGTGTTTCTGCGCAATATTTTTCAAGTTCGTAATTGTTACGATCGGATTTTGAGCGGGGGTTTTCGGCGGCGGAGTGCTCTGCGGCGTAACCGACCGACTAACCGACGGACTAACCGACGGTGTAACCGACGGTGTAGCCGACGGTGTAAGTGATGGTGTAACCGACGGTGTAATCGTTGGCGTCACACTTGCCATCGCTAGTTTCAGCGCTGGTTTTCTGTACTTTTTGGACGAAACAAATTGCTTCACGGCAGAGAACTTCGTCGACAAATCTTTCATAGTTTGTTCCACGACAAACGGCCCGGGAACAACCCAATACAAAGCGATAACAGGTAACTTTTTTCGAGCGCTCTCCTCTAACTCTTTCCATTCCAGTTTCTTGCGGATTAAGTTTTGACGTTCCTGTTTCGACAATCGCCATGTCAGCGGTATGATGGGTAAACATACTCGTTCGCTCTCTTGCTTCTTTAACTCCTTTATTTTTTCCTCAATTCTTTGCTTCCGCTGTTTGATAGCAATCGTTTTTGGATCAGGTACAGGTACTTCAGGAGTGTTTATTTCTTCGTTTATCCTAGGAGGTACTTGTTTAGTGGACTTTGTTTTCGGAGATGGATCAGGTACCGGTACTTCGGTCACCTTCGATTCCTCATTTATAAGAGAAGGTATTTCTGCTTTCGGCACCGGTTTGGCTCTCGGTTTACGACCTCTTTGAGTGACTGCTGAAGGCATCGGCGATCCGCATCTGGAAGTCGGTGATTTCACTGAAATATTCGGACCTAGTTTTTGCAATATATGCGAAAACTGGGCATTGTTTTCACTGACCACATGTTCAACTTTCTGCGAATCCTGCGGTTCGACTTTCGGCGAAACTTGCGGTCGAACTTGCTGTATATATACATGCGATTGCTGCTGGGGAGGTATGGCTTTTGATGTAACTAGTGAGTCAACTATTTGCTGGGTGTACTGTGAAACCGGTGGTCGGATTTGTTGCCGAGCTGCTGTTTCTAGCGCTTGTGTATGTTGCCGCTGAGGTCCAACTTTAGGTGAAACTTGTGGTTTGACTTGTTGCGGTACCTGCGGTCGGATTTGCTGTGAAACCGCCGCTTGCTTCTGTTGAGGTACAGTTTTAGCGTGCGGTGTACCTTGCTGCGATATCTGGGGTTGGATTTGCTGTGAAACTACCGTTCGCTGCTGCTGAGGTCCGACTTTAGGTGAAACTCGCGGTTTGACTTGTTGCGGTACCTGTGGTCGGATTTGCTGTGAAACCGCCGCTTGCTTCTGTTGAGGTACAGTTTTAGTTTGCGTTGTACCTTGCTGCGATATCTGGGGTTGGATTTGCTGTGAAACTATCGTTCGCTGCTGCTGAGGTCCGACTTTAGGTGAAACTTGCGGTTTGACTTGTTGCGGTTCCTGCGGTCGGATTTGCTGTGAAACCGCCGCTTGCTTCTGTTGAGGTACAGTTTTAGTTTGCGGTATACCTTGCTGCGATATCTGGGGTTGGATTTGCTGTGAAACTACCGTTCGCTGCTGCTGAGGTCCGACTTTAGGTGAAAGTTGCGGTTTGATTTGTTGCGATATCTGCGGTCGGATTTGCTGTGAAACAGATGTTTGCTGCTGTTGAGGTGCAACTTTATTTTGCGGTGTAAATTGCTGCAAAATCTGGGGTCCGATTTGCTGCGAAACTGTCGTTCGCTGCTGCTGAGGTCCGACTTGAGGTGAAACTTGTGGTCTGACTTGCTGTGATATTTGTGCTCGGATTTGCTGTGATACTACAGTTTCAACTGCTTGTGTTTGCTGAGGGATGGGTCCGACTTTAGGTGAAACTTGCGGTCGGATTTGCTGTGATAGCTGCGGCGGGCGGATTTGCTGTGAAACTGCAGTTAAAACCACTTGTGTATGCTGCGGTTGAGGACTGAGTTTAAGCAAACTTTGTGGTCTGACTTGTTGCGATACATGCGGCGAGACTTGCCGTAAAACTGGCATTTCAAGCGGTCGGATCTGAGGTCGGATTTTCTGTAAAAGTGGTATTTCAACTGCTTGTGTAAACTGTTGGTATGTTCCGACTTGGGAAAAAGGCGTTCTGATTTGCTGTGTGATGGATGGTTGGTTTTGCTGTGAAACTGGCATTTCAAGCGCGTGTGTATGCTGCTGTTGAGGTTCGACTTTAGGCAAAGTTTGCGGTCTGACTTGTTGCGATATATGCGGCCAGACTTGCCGTAAAACTGGCGTTTCAAGCGGTCCTGCTTTAGGCACAGTCTGCGGTCTGACTTGCTGTGCTATCTGGGGTCGGTTTTGCTGTATAACTGCTGTTTCAATGGCTTTAGGATGTCCGACTTGCTGCGGTGACAGCAAACTGTTTTCATTTGAAATTGCAATTTCAACTAATTGTGAAAGTTTGAATTGAACCTGACTTGAAATCTGCGGTGTAGCTTGTTGCGAAACAACGGCTTCAACTTTCTTCAACTTCTGAGGTCTGGCTCGCGAATTTCGTTGTTTCAGAACTTGCTTTTGTGGCTCGGGTTTCGTTTCTGAACGTCTAATTTTCGTAAATAGTACTTGTGGTCTCAGTTGGGACTCGACTTGTTGCAATATTTTCTGAGTAATATGCGATCCGATTTGCTGCGAATCCTGCGGCTTGGGTGTTTTGGAATCAAGCGAGTTGACGGTGAGCGCATTTTGCTCTTTCAATTTTTGCAAATGCTGCGACATATTCGGGTCCTGCTGTTTGAGTTGGTTGGTTATCGGCGCGGGTATAACGCAAATGCGAGGCTGCACGTTTTCCGGTTTTGGTAGGACTTTGGCATCCCGCGCTCCCTGAAAAAACGTCAAATTCAGTGGTTCCTCGAGGGACAGTCTCGGTTTTTTCTTTGGCGACGCCAGCGTATTTATCTCACTGTGGTCTCCGATGCTCGGGGCGCGTTTTAGCAGTTCGCTCAGTTCATTCGTTGTACTAATTTTCCCCGACGCCGCAGGTTTATTAGTATTCGAATAGGTATTTTCCGCCGGTATGATGCTCGACTTTATCATTGACTCAAAGTCGTCAACTAAAGGCCCTGAATTCAACAAGAGCTTCTTCAACATTGCATTGCTTTCTCCAGTACCAGACGGGGCTTTTTTATCTGGTTTCTTAGATTCCAGTTGATCCTCGTCCGAAAGAAGCTCATCTATTTCATCGATCAAATCTTTGTCGAGGAATTCGTCGAGGCCTTCACTGCCGACGGGCGATAGAGCAGCATCAGCGCTCGCAGACTTTTGCTTCAGCAGATCCAAGCGCTTAGCCTCGGCTTGTTTACTCATTTTCCGCGGTTTCTGTTCCGGTATTCGCTGCATGCTATTCGGAACGGTCTGTTTGCGAACTAGAGGGCTAATTTGGAGCATCGGCGTCTTCGAAACGGGAGCGGTCAATGAATTGAATGCCTTCGTAACGTTCCGCGTGTTAATATTGTTGTATTGCGGCACGTTGGGCGTGACTATCTCCCCGGCGATGGGGACCTCGAAAGTTCCGATTCGCTCTGCGATTTTACGGTTCAGATTCTCTTTGATGACGGACGACGCCGGTTTGGGCCGCGGCGGCTCTTTGAGCACGGATTTTTTGAGCTGTACGATTCGCGCCGCTCCAGAGTGAATAGGCTGTACGAGGTTTGTCTGCGCCGCAGAAGGTTTTGCCGGAGCGGCGGCCGCAGCGTGGTTCTGGATCCGTGAAATGAGTGTCTGCCCCAGCACCTGCATAGTCTGCGTTTTCAACGCGCTCTGGATCAAATCAGATTTCGGCTCAGTGACTTCAGTGGATTTTTTGATTTGGCGCAGCCAGTCCGAGTACTGACAGCTCGGCAGGCCGAGCATGGTCGCCATTTTTTCATCGGGGGTTATCACGCGAACGACTTCACGTGTTACTTGCGGGCCGGATTGCCCGGACGCTTGGATCGACGATTTCGTGAACGTTTCTAATGCATCAGAGACACTAGAGAGATTCGGGTAGAAGGGCGTCGCTCGCTCTGATACAACCGGAAGTGGTTTTTTTATAAACTTGCGTATTTCACCGCTGGATATGTTGTACGGCCGATCGAGCGGCATCGCATTCAAAAATTCTGAATTCGAGTCGCTCTGCCCGTGCTCCTTAATCGCGTTCTCCATTAATTCCTTAATGACGTCCGGTAACGAGTCATCCGTTTGGGTCGGAGCGTTCTCCAGCAAAGCGTCAATTGAAAAGTACGGGAACGAGTCGGCCGGCTTTTGCTTGGGTCCCGCTGATTTCCTCGGCGCTTTCGGACGGGCAGGCTCGTTCGGATCTTTCGGTTTTCTAACGCGTGCGGCCGCATTGGGATCTTTAGGGATTCTTGCTCGCGCCGGAGTGCGTGGATCCTTCTTTGGCGGTCGACCGATTCTTTTCGGTGGAGAGTTCGGACCTTTAGGCATTCGAGCGACCGACGGCGCGTTGGAATCTCTGGCTTTTGTTACTATCGGTGGAGCATTTGGATATTTTATTACAGGCGTTTGAACGCTGGGAACTCCAGGATTTTGAACTATCGGCGGTGCATTCGGATGTTTGAATGGCATGTTAAGATCCATTGTTGTGGCCATGCGTGGTAAAGCAATAGCGCCTTTCGGCACTTGATCGCTTGTTGGTAAGTTCTGATGTTTTGGTTTTTGCACGCAAGTTGCATTAGGATCAATCGGTTTTTTAATACACGGCGGCACATTAGGAACATTTGGTTTTTGAACGCGCGGCAGCGCATTAGGATCTTTCGGTTTTTTAACATTGGGGATTTTTAGTTGTTGAACCGGTGGCGCATTAGGGTTTTTCGGTTTCTGAACTTCCGGTTTTTGCGTGCGTTGTGGCGCGATGGGATCCCTCGGTTTTCGCACGATCGGCGGCGCGTTGGGATCCCTCGGTTTTCGAACACGCGGTGGCGCATTAGGATCTTTCGGTTTTCGAACGCGCGGCGGCGCATTGGGATCTTTCGGTTTTCGAACGCGCGGCGGCGCATTGGGATCTTTTGGTTTTCGAACGCGCGGCGGCGCATTGGGATCTCTGGGTTTACGCACGCGCGGTGGCGCTTTGGGATCCCTTGGTTTGCGCGGTGCTTTAGTCTTAAAAGACGCTAAAGTAACTTTAGGCGTTTGCGGCTGAGTCGTATTGAATCGTAGCGTTACATCAGAATCTTTCTGCGTTTGCGGCTGAGTCGTATCGGATCGTACATCAGAAACCTTATGCGTTTGCGGCTGAGTCGTATTAAATAGTAGCGTTACATCAGAATCTTTCTGCATTTGCGGCTGCGTTGTATCGACTCCAAGCGCCGCAATGGAACTTCTCTGCGTTTGCGGCTGTTGCGGCCGTGCCGAATCTGCCTGCGTTAGAAGCTGCTGTAAATGTGTCTGGCAATGTTGATGTTGCATCTGCGGTGTTTCAGCGAACACTGTTGTCTGAACGCGCTGTTGAGGCTGCGGAGCTGAAATACCGAGCGTTGAATCTGTCGCTTTTCGTGAGTATATATGCACTTCAGGCCTGAAAGTTGCATCTACACGAACCGCTACTTCCTGCTGTTGGTTTTCGGTTTTTACCGCTTTCAGTCCACTATGCAGATGATGTTGTTGTGGTTGTTCAGTTCGAGATTGAACTTTCTGTAGATTAGGCTGTTGCGGAGTTTTCTCCGGCTTCCGCTGCTTCGGCTGAACGGTCTTTGCTTTAGACGTCGAAGCATAAACTTTGGGCGTTTGCGTCGCGGCTGGGCCTTGCTGCGGATACACTCGTAGCCCGTCGAAGAGGAGAGGCGTTCCATTTGTCTTCGACTCGTGGTCTATTGTCTCCTGCACGACGACCTCTTTGACGGCCGCCGGCACGGAAATATCACTGGACGTCAACATATTGCCATCGTCGTTGTTCAAAACTATGCCGTGGCCGAATATCTCGCTCTCAAAATCGATAGTCGTCTTTGATATCGACGGTGGTATGGATAATTCCACCTGGCTCTTCATTTTCTCAAATAATTCCATATCTTTTCTATAGACCGATATGAACGGCGGCTCATTACCGTTTTGCGGTTTCGGAATTTGATTTTTCTTCACGTTACCTACGTTACTCTGCCAGTAACCATCTTCTTTTACCGTTTCTAGCTTCTTCGTTTTCGACGCTGCTCGATGGGTTGACATTTTACAGTCGTAGTCTGAGTCATCTCGATCCGATCTATCGTTTGTTTCATCAGATTCATATGAGAGATTCAGGTAACCTGCGAAAAATAGTATAGATATAAATTAAATACAAACGGAGCTGCCTGCTCTGATGTCATTGTGGCGACAAGGGTCGGACAGTACCCTGCAAACCCCTAATACAGTTTGTGCGGAACAGCTTTAAAGGCAAAAAACATTTCACTACAAAACCTTTCTCAATAATCGAGAAGACTTCAGATTGAATTCTGTAAGTTGATTTAGTCTCTAAGCAGTATAATTTCTCTGAAAGTCTCGGATGCACACCTCTCCATCGGAACGGTAACATAGTGCAATGTTAGAGGCCAACGCCTTATGGAGAGGCACCAGGAAAGGTAACCGCGTACAGCCTCGCCCCCTAACTACCAGTTTTGGAAGGATATCTCCGTCTGGAATTAACCTTAAGGATACCTCCGTCCTGGTTACGGGTCCGAAGTCGCTTACGCAGCCGAACCTGTTGTAATTACAGCGGTAATTCAATTTGAATTTATCGCAGATCTGGGCGTCCTTTGCCCGTAGTGCCACACGGGATCGGGTGGCTCAAGGTCATTTCAAGAGTGGCATGACAGCAGGATCCACCCCCGCTGCTTAGGAGTCAGTATATTTCCATAGTCTCCAGACTCCTTTAGCAATTAGTCATTAGTCAGACTGCACAACCGGAATGCAATCCCACCAGAAAAAACCGGTCTACCAGCTTGTGAGGCCTGAGACGCGAGAGTTTTACCCGGGGTAGCCTTCCACACAAGGAGGCTTCTGAATAGGAGATGAATCGTCAGTTGATCCGTTCCGAGAACAAAATGGATCCTGCGGATTTAAGTCGCTTGCGCGGCCTCTATTTGATCAGCGGTAATTCAGTTTGAATTTATCTTGGATCATCTATGGGTCGTTTCAAGAGTAGCTGGCATCAGACAAACCACACCCGCTGCTTAGGAAAAGTATCAGACAGTTTCCAGGCCGCCCGGGTTAATCGCCGGAATGCACATTCCATTGTCTAAGGCCTCTTGTCCACACTCGTTTTTTTTGCCGTGAGCATCCAAAGGTTAGTTCACCGTGTCTAGGCGCAGTCGTCAGTGATGTATGGATCACTATGGAAGCTTGTCCATGGGCACTGTGGAAAAACGTCACGGCGCCGCCGCTGTATACACCATATTTTTCCCTCGGCGAGCCGTGTCTATTTATGGCAAAATTTGTATCAGTGTTGTATGGCAGCGTATTAGAGTTTGTCCACGAAAACGTCACCAAATTTTACCTGCACGTAATGCTGACCGTTCGCGTTCATTGTGACGTGCCCCTCTCCCCACATTCCTCGCACCCTCTTCCTGCATTATTATTATTATTATTATATTATACACTAGCAGCTTAGGGCTGATGCGTGTATATCACATGCACTTGTTTTTAAACATGTGACTGTTTTGCACTAAGAAAAATGTCCAGTTTGTTTTTAAAGCTATTGACAGAAATAGCACTGATCACTTCCTCTGGCAACGCATTCCAAACATCCACTACAAGATTTGTCAAAAAATATTTCCTGGGATTCGATGCTGCAATTGTCTTATTTAGCTTCAACGAGTGTCCACGCAGTTGCTTATTGGTGTTCAGGGTATACATGCTCTCGAGGTTGGGCACACTGTAATAACCGTGAAGCATTTTGTAGCTTTCTATTAAGTATCCTCGCTGTCTACGTTCCTCTAATGTTGTCAGGCGAAGTTCTTTCAGTCGTACTTCGTATGGTTTGTTCCTCAGCGATAGCACCAACTTTGTTGCTCTTCTCTGAACTCTTTGCAGGTGCTCTATATCCTTCCGAAAGTAAGGATTCCATACCTGGTAGGAGTATTCGAGGAGCGAGTAAATTTAGGTTTTATAGAGCTTGAGGAAAAGTTCACTGGTGATAGTGGAAAAAGCTTTTCTTATTAAATATAGAAGTGAGTTTGCTCTCTTAACTATTTCGATTATGTGGGTTTCCCATTTGAGGTCCCAGGAGATAGTGATGCCGAAGTCTTTCTGGGTCATAACTGGCTGTACTGTTTTCCCCTCAATCGTATATGCTAGCCGTGGATTTCGAGATCCGATATGTAGGACAGTGCATTTATCTGCATTGAGAGAAAGCAGCCATTCCTTGGTCCACTGCACTGTAGAGTTAAGGCTGTCTTGGATGTTCTGGTGAGCTGAGTGGGTTTGCGAAAAACTTGGTGTCGTCGGCAAATAGAGCAAAATCTAATTCCATAATTGCTTTTAGGTCAGTCAGGAATATACCAAATGCAATAGGACCCAGCACTGAACCTTGGGGGACTCCACTGAGGACTTAATGCGGTTCAGAATGACATTCTCCAACTCTCACTGTGAACATCCTACCAGTTAGAAAGTCTTGCATCCACGCCAGTAGCTTTCCACGGATTCCGAAGTGTTCCATCTTGTGAGTCAGACGTTTTATAGGTACACGGTCAAATGCCTTCTCGTAATTTAAATAAACAACATCAGTCGGGCATCCCTCGTTCCAGTCGCTTGTCCATTTATCGAGGCATGTCAAGAGATTTGTCACAGTGGACCGTCGTTGCGTGAACCCATGCTGTTCATCAATTATTACCATTTCTTGGCTCAGGAATGATCTGATTTCTTGAGCAATGAATTTTAGCTATTGGTTGGTATACTGTGGTATTTCCACGGAGCGGCTACCGTGCCGTACGGTTAAAAAAAACAGTGGACAAGAGGCCTAACGCCGCACTATGCGCAAACCATCCGGCAGCGCAAGAGGTCTTACCCCATAGGATCCGATTCCACGCTACGACACAGCCGAGACAGAGGAAACGGAGTACTTTCCGGGTTCGTCCCTCTTCGAAGAGGCTACCGGACGGGAGACAGACGGTGAGTTGAGCCAACCCATGATAACGGTCACGAAAGCCGCACAGAACCGTTAGCTACCATAAATTTTGCAACACAAAAGGCTCCTTTTGTAGCCTCCATGGAGAAGGCGGTTTGAAAGATAGGCTACTGTTAAAGAGCGCCTAGCGTATCCTTAATCCTATCCTGCTGAATAACTCTATTCGAATATTTTCCCTCATCTGTTAAAAAAAAAATACCTACAAAAGCGCGATTGCGATCGTATCGCACGTCGTGATTATCTCTATCTGCGATAGAAAAATTATATAAAAATAAGTCGCGGAAATGCCGTTTACTTCGAGAACTCATCGTCGGGATCCGCACCGGCGTTCGGGTAGCTACCCATCAGCGAAGCGGCCAAAGAAGACCAGGAGGAAACGGCGTTTCGAAGTACTCCTTTATTCTTATTCCTGGATCTATTCACACTTCGGCCGTTGGGCGCTCGCAGCACCTTACTAAAAATACGGTTTTCTGCCCGAAGATCGAGATTTCGACCGAAGAGTATAATCCGGAGAAGGCGCGCGGTCGGCCGGAGATAATTAAACAAACGCCGGATGAGCTCTCTCACCTTTCTGATAGCCGTAGCAGGGATCCTTGCGATCCTCGTCGTCCTCGGAGTCGACGTAGTCCTCGTACTTGGCGTAGTCCAGGTGCACGAAGTTGAGCTGCGTGATGGGCACCTGGCCGCTGCCGTCCATGTGCTGGGCGCAGAGCCGCTGCAGACGCTCCCAGCCCAGGGTCCAGCTCAGCGTCTTGTTGCGGGGGTGGCACAGCAGCGTGGTCAGGTCCGACTGCTGGTCGGGCGTCAGCCCGAACAGGGCCGAGTCCAGGATGTCGTCGGCCAGCACGTCCACCTAGATCAGACATCCGCAATATTAGCATCCATTTATTTTATTTATTTATTTATTTAAGAATTAATTAAATTAAATAAAATACAAACGGAGCTGCCATGGAATTCACCGACCGGAGTCGGGCCCATCATAATACTATTTTTTACACTTCTGGGGGGTGAGCGGTGGATTCCGGACTAACGACCGACTGTGGTAGGTTTAGGACAGCTGTCTTGCCACATGTGAGCGTTCACTTTACCACCCATTCGCTCCCTCTTCGAAGCCATAGAATTTGGGATGCGCAAATCGCAGTTTTAAATATTTTTTCTAGGAAAGCCTTGATTATTTTTCTGGAAAGACCAAGACCTTTAAAGAGGTGGAACAGAGATTTAGCTGGCAGGCCACGAGCGCCATCTTTCAACGCGAAAAGGTGAACAGTGAAGCCGTTTCTGGTGACGGCATTTGCGAGATCATGGTATTTATTTAATTTGTACTCGTGGTCTTTTGGGATATTTGATTCCCATGGAACAGTTAATTCTACAATAAGGGCCGCCTTCCTAGATAGAGCGTAAAGAGTTATATCTGGACGGAGGGCTGTGCATCCGAGACTTTCAGGGAATTTATACTGCTTAGAGACCGAATCGACCTCCAGAATCCAATCTGAAGCTTTCTCGATTAGTGAGAAAGGTTTTGTAGTTAAATGTTTTTTGCCTTTAGAGCCATCCCGCACAAACTGTATTGGGGATTGGAGGGTAGTGTCAAACCCTTGTTGGCACGAGCCACTGAGAGGCTAATTACCTCGCGAATAATAGCGAGGACTTTGTCACTTTGTCATGGCGGTAAGTGTACCGTCGTTGATCTAAGGCCACCTTGCAGCCAGCTAGAATATGTCTAGCTGCGCAAGGGGTATTGCTACAAAGGGAACATGAACTATCCTCGGCATAGTTTTAACGAGCGAGTTTACTGGGGTCTGGAAGCGTATGCTGAAAGGCATTCAAATAAAATTTCAGCATCTCCAGCGTCCGGTCATAGAGCATTACCTTCCAGTGCATTGGAGGTGGAATGCAAAAGTCCCCAATTGTTGTCCAATCATTCTGGCATTGAAGGCCAATAGCATGAGCCATACTGTTGCTGTCGTAATCTCCCCACAAGAGAGACTTCTTCAAGTCCACATCGCTCATGGTTGTACTGCCATACCCCAGACCAGTGCCATTCTGGCTGATTCCAGTAAGGAATTTTTTTGTGGAAGTCTACGCGGGCTTGTAGCTTATTTGAATCACTACGGCCACTTATTACGTCCTTCGATATTGCCGGATCTTTGGAATTGCACAGAATCGAATTTTTGTTTATTCTGGAGTTGACATAGAGCAGAGGGCAGTTTTAGCGGTAGCCCAAAATTTTGCTTGAACCTGAAGAGAGTCGAGGGGTCAGCTGGTTTGGCTAAGGACAACCAGGATTTTAAACTAGCTGTCACCAGCGCATCTAGACGCAACAATTGGGTTTTGGTGAAATCGTAAATAAGAAAGGGCCATGACAAATGTGAAGTTAGATAGTTGCCATAGATCCAAGCCTTACGAGGGCCATAAATTAACAAGGCATCTATTTTTGCCAGGCAACTTTTGAAATGCTCTATAACATGATCGCCAGAGACGTATTTTCCTTGATAAGTGGTTTTCCTGCCAAGGAATTAAAAATAGTTATTTGGGTCTATAAGGGAGATATTAGAGCCCTTATAGACCAATTTGGGGTCAAAGGATGTAAATTTTGTGTCTATGCGGGCGAGACCAAGGCAAAAACATTTGGAGGGTTTCACTTTTATACAGCCTGACCAGTCGCAGAACAGCTCCACTTTCTGTAGTAGCAGGTAAAACTGCTTGGGGCTCCTGGTGATGAGTTAGGTCGTCGGCAAAAGCGAGGCACGATGAGGTGTATTGGCCGTCTGTTTTAAAACGGTAGCCCCACTTTCTGTCAAACTGGCTCAGGCTTTCCAGCAGTATATTAAAACATTGATTTACTTACGAAAATAACAGGAACCGAATGGCAAAATATTAACCTCTTGTTATAATTGGGTCGTTCTCCAGAAATGTGGAAATCCGGCGTCCTTTCACTGATTTCAAAGAATGTAATTTTTTATTCTTATTTTTTTTTAATATTTTTTTTTTGTAGATATTGAAGAGCACTGTATAACAGTGTAAAAGTTTTTTAAATATCTGTCATAGAAAAAAAGATAAACGCCTTTGAAATACAAATTGGCGACGGTAATTTGAAATCGTGGCGAGGGTAATTAGGATAACGGTAATTATGATTTGATGGTTTTTATTTTTTTTAGGGCTACTTTTACTATAAAACTAAAAAGTAATGCTAGAAAAATGTTAACGTCAACAAACTTAATAATAAGTAATATTCACCACAACTCCACCAAGTAACACGCACTTTAATTTCGCTGCGAAGGTAATTATGAAATAACCGCAAATTGCAACTTTTCTCCAAAATTAGACGTACCGTGCAATTTATCGACAAAAGTAGGCGCAGCCGATAGGTCCGCTCTAGATCAGTGCAAAGGGCACACTGGGGTAAACTTTATAGCAAACGCCTTCTAGTGATTGGCGTAATAATTAGTGATGTGCGACGTTTTGAAAACTGGCAACGGTAATTTGAGAAATTGTGGTGACATCGGTTCGGAACGTTATAAACGGTATAAAATATGAAATATGATTTATTAAAACCATATAAAATAAAGCTTTTGGAATCGTAGTTTATGGATACATAAGTTAAACAGCTCTATTATTTACAAGTGTGGAATGCCATTCACTCGAAAGTCGAAAAATGGAGAAAGGGACAGGGACGGTAATTAGAGTTTCATGGTTTCACATTTTTTTTCAGGACCTTCAATTATGATTAAGCCACATGTTAAATATTCCAAAGTTAGAGGTACTTTAGTTCTACATGTAAAAAAATATTAGAATACTATGGGACATCGGGAACATAGTTATTCATGCCGGAACCGTGTTTTTCCCAATATTTGGAGAACCACCCAATTATAATTAATTCTGTCACCCGACTGGGACTAGCCCGTTCTAGGGTGGAAAGGATTCTAATATTACAATTGATTATGTACAAGTTTTAGTAATATGATAATAATACTTAATTGCCCCAAAATAATGTGGTCCTCAAAAAAAAATTATAAAAAAATAATATAATAAATAATATGCAATTCCATAATATAATCGGCAATAAATATGATAAAACATTCAATTAAATAGAGAATGACAAACACAAAGAGAAAAATAAAGTTATAAGTAAGAAAAGAAAGAAAAAGTCATTAAGAGCCTTATTACAAAATAGCGTAGGTATTCTTTTAAAATGAGTTGAAAAAATGAACGCATTTTTTTTTGGATGTAACTATAAAAGATAGGATAAATAAATAAATAAATAAATAAATAACTATTCAACCCTGGGAGAAAACCGCGGCACTGAGCGCTCTTCTCTTGCGCAAGCAAATATATACACAATTTCTAATTGTTTTTTGCAGTGTTTTCTCCTTTCTAATGACAATAATTTATATTATGTCGTATTGCTAAAAGAGTGAACTTTAATATAGTATAAGTATTATATAAGAATCTTATTTTATTTCTGAGAAAATTAGAATGATACAGGAAGATTTTTTTTTAATTTTGTGTAATTGTAAGTAATGTATACCTTGGATATGTGGTCAAAAAACGAAAAAATAAAGCCGTAGTGTACATCAAGAATACATGACGGACATAAAAAAAAATAGTATACGGTTTTCGTTGTAGTGATATTACTGTATTAAGGAGCTCAAAGTTTGCCTTCCGAGCGTTTTACGAATAACGACTTTCGGAAAATGGGCTGAATAAGTAAATAATATTCGTTATATCTAAAATTAAAGGCCGCTATGGTCAACATCAAGAAATGGTCCAGGTAATTCAGTAATTAAAGTTTGTAGAAATCTCTTCATTTCTTGGAATTAGAACGCCAAAAATCCACTTTTCTTGCCTTTCTGGAAAAAATATGTGATAGGGCTCTTAACCCTTCAGGCCTCGGCCCCTCAGCCGATTGACAAGTTGATTTCCCAAAAAAATGTTGTAAAAATTAGTAAAAAAATTGAAATATGACACTGTCTCACCAAAACATTAATTACTGCCAAACCACTATACCCATAATTAAAATAAAACATATTAATATAATAAAATAAAACAAATTAAATTAAAATTAAATTGAAACAGGGCCGTCACGCTGAATCGTGTTGTGGCCGATATCGGCCAATTGGGGCTCTAGGGGTTAATATTTAATATACGTTAGATAATATAAAAATATCCTACTCAAAAAAAGTACAATTCATTGTCAAAACAATATATAACAACAAAGTCAAATATTTTTTGGTAGTTAGTTCAATGTTAAAATATACTCAACATACATGTTTAGAACATATGTTAATAATTTGTGCACCTCAGTTTTATTAAACTATAATTTCTAACATTTGATGTATGGTTTAGTCTGTCATGATTCGATAACCATTTCTTTATTTTATTTTTAATTCCCTAAATGACAAATAATTTTTTTTTCCATATTGATCAGATTGTAAAATCTCGGCGTAATGAAAGAGTAAGTCGGAATGCACAATCGATTGGCCGACGCCGCACGGTGCCGTCCAGGAGCGCCCGAAGGTCGACTCCTAGGGGAAACTGGCCCGCAGGCCAGAGTGCTACCCGGGCTCGCACTGCTACGTGGAGGCTGCCGGATGGGTGTTGACCTGTGAGTTTGGCCGACCCTAAACGCATGGGTCTTAGTGGCCTAACTGCAACAAGACCCATTAGCTCCCGAATGTATTTGTACATACAAAACTAGAGGTTGCTGCCTCGGAATAGATTTATACATACAAAACTAGATTTCGGCTTTGCGATCGAAATCAATTGCAGTATTTAAGGACCACTTTAAAAGTTTATTATTAAAGGAAGATATTTAGATGTCATAATTTGATTTTATTTTAAAATAACTATTGCTAATTGGATTATTACTATTGTCTTCGTTTATTTATTAATTTGTAACCTGATTATTTAATGTTAAATATTTTGATTTTGATTATTTTTGATTTATTATATGTAGATTATTAAATTTATGTAATTACGTTATTTTCTTTTAATATCATTTGATGTTAAATATCTTGATTTTGATTATTTCGATTTGTGTATTTATTTGATTATGATTATTTGGATTTTTTGTTTTAAGATTTATTTGATTAGGTTATTTTATTTTAAAAATCATATACCTATGTATCAATAATTAATAGGTGTGTCCTGAAAACCAGGATAAGAGATATCCTGAGGATACCCCTAATTTGCAGCGTTTGTAGCTTTATTTCATAGTCTTTGTCTATTTATAGTTTTAATTTTTAATCTGTGTGTTCTTGTTTTTTTTTGGATATGTTTTTTATAACAGCTGCAAATAAATAAATAAATAAATAAATAAATATGTATTAGCACTTAGTTGGATGGCAACAGTACACATATACAAAATACTCATATCGGCCGAATTAAATTATTTGAATTAACATAAATAAACATAAATAAATATAATTTTATAGAAATATTTGTAAGAGATATATGCTTTGTAAATTCGTTAAGTTAATTAAATAAATATGTTATTTTTAATTTTTTTTTTGTTGTGTGGGGCTTTTTTAAGGTCTTTATGAGCCTTGTAACACTGCGATCATTGCTGATCTATTGTGTTCGCCACCTACTATAGTTCTGCGCTAAGCCTCGTGTCATTTAAGAACCGCAACAGGCTTTTGGCGATAGATTTTTTTACCTGCTCAGGTTGGAGGTAATGACCACCCAAGTGGGTGTATCTTTTACGCGTCAGCGGGCCACACTTGCACATGAGGTGCAGGGGAGTTTCCTCGGCCTCTTGGCAGAACCTGCACATTTTCGTGTCTCTGAGCTTGAGGTTGAACATGTATTTGTTCAGGCCCCAATGCCCCGTGAGCGCCCTCACCAGTATGCGTAGATTGTTCCTATATAGCGATAAGGCCTCACGGGCAGTCTTACAGTCGAAAGCCTTAATTAGCGCTTTGGAATGATTCAACCCTCGCGTGTTGTTCCAGTGGTTGACGGATTGTTCTAAACATATTTGTTTGAGCATTAGGTTTGCAAGGCTTTTTGGTAAGCCAAAGCAAGGTTCAGGACCGTATAACATTCCCTTTGCTCCCGTCTTAGCAAGTTCGTCGACTTTTTCATTTCCCTCGATTTCTGCATGGCTGGGAACCCATCTTAGAATTACCCTGTTCTTTACGCCCAGAAAATTCAGTAGATACGCAGTTTTGCACCAGCTTTGAATTAAATAAATAAGCAAATAAATAATAATATATTTTTACAATTATTTAACATTCTGAATTTGAATACCCTAAAAATTATTTATTATGTTATTTGCCAATCATCGATGACTTATGGCATTCTTGGATGGGGAGCATGTTCCCCATCCTTGGATGGGAGACCTTTCTTCAGAAAATGAGTGTTGTGTAAAAGTTTATAATTCCAATAATATGGGGAAAGTCAACAATGTACCCATCTGATAATCTGTTTGCTGAAGTGCAACTGCTGGATATGAGGCAGCTTTACTGTTTGTTTGTTCGTTTCTACTCTTTATTGTGAAATTTCCCAATGGGCAGGTCTATTCTCATAAGACAATCTCTTACAACTAACCCTACTATGAAGTGTTTATATGTATGTTTGAACGTAACACGTGTGTCTTGTTATTGCAATCAATATAGAGAATTTAAATTATGTTAATTTTATCCCGGAAATGGTGACCTAACCACGAAACGAACCTGGAACCTTACAGTGTAAGATTGGGTGAACTCACCACTATGACACGCGTCGTGTGGTTTTACTGTTTGAGCACATTAAAAACTGGCATACCTCTAATTTATGTCCGCGTTTTTCGTTCTCCAGCGTCGTGATAACGAGCCCGTTGAACTTGTCCAGCTTGCTGTCTCCTTGCCAGGATCGGAAGTCGCCCGGGACCGCCGGAGACTGGTCCATCTTCTCGTCGAGGGTGCACTTTGCGGAGAACTCCTCCAGGGCTTTGCCGGTTCTCGAACTGACCGTGTCCGAATCGCAATTTCTGCTCTTCTCAGTCATGATCACGGCCTCCTGAGAATACAAACGCAAACAGCTGTAGACGTAGACTATGCTGATGATATGAAATCGGAGACTATTGCGGTTGTTTGACATTATAAATAAGATAAAAAATTAATTTACCACGTAAAGTTTGTAGCACCCAACGTTTAGGTGACGTTGCAGCCGCCGTTGTCTAGGGTAGTCTGAAGCTGTCTAGGGTAGACAAAGCTGTTAAAAACGTTCAGTGAGAAAAATTGGCGATCTGCGAGCATATATTGGCTAGCGGAAGTTAATCACTGGCTGCATTTTCAAAATCCTATTTTGCTATCCAAAGAACAATTCTACTTTCCTCGCATGATCCGGGAAGCCATTAAATTAAGAAGAACCCCGAACTTCAATACAGACGACGGCCACAAACTCTCTTCTACGTGGAACCCTCTTCTTAAAATGTTTCCACCGCCGAACGCCAAACGCTAGGACGTAAGACAGGATACAGTAAGTGTTGTATGCACGACGGATTTTGGAAATTTGCGCACACCGACCCTGCTCCCGCCCCCCCCACCACCGTTATAATCTACGCAGTGGCAGTATGCGGCCTGTAGTTCAAGAGGCAGCAATAAAAAAGTGCAAGAGACTTGTAAAATCTGATACTTTCAGAACAGACAGTATTTTGGGCATAGAATGCTGGGTTAGTCAGCAGGCCAAAGTGGTTTCGGGGCTTTAAATTCCCAGATTACAAAAAAAAAACGGTTACTTCCCGTCCAGAAGCCTTAAAGCTGGATTATTGCACCAGGAAAATATGTAGTCTGACCTAAGCATACGCACAAGGCATTCAAATATTTATTAAAATCCATGTGACACAGTGGTTTTACATTTAAAAAAAACCGTTAAATTGAAGATGTTGAAATGTGGTCTAAGCGGTGACAAGACACATCCGCGGGCGGCTTTATCCGCGACGTATTTGGACGATTAATATAAATTTACAGCTATACAGACGTGCCCAAGAAACTGTGTCGGTAATTTGCACTACATATTTTATTTTTCTGCACAGAAGGCACAGTAACCCTTTTAAAACTTTTGTTCTGCTTTTCCTCGCCAAGAGCACCGCTGTGACCCCTGCCATCTTCGAAACAGGCAGGAAATGACGGATACCAGTTTTTGCCGACCTACCAACAAAATTGTCTAATATATGATGTCATAAATTGTAGACTTTATGCCAAAAATCCAAATGAAAGATTAATTTTATGTAGTGTGTTTTTTATATTTTTATGATTATTATGTAATAGGATTAGGATTATTATGTAATACTTGAAATTTATTTAAATTTAGTTATTTTTTTTAACTAGGTTATTTCAATAATGTCAACACTAATGTTATTGACAGCTGTCAATAAAATTTTGAGGAATTTCGCAAAAGCAACAATAAACACAGTTTCTGGACATGTAAATGTTATAGAAAACTCTGAAAACTAACCCTTTTTATAATTCAAGTGACAAACGCACGGAAAAAAGGAACTTCTGTTACAGTGGTTCTAGCAATACCAATCTGTTCGAGCGTTTATAAGTTATAGTGGAATAAAGAAACGGAGAACATACCTAGATGAACCCTGAACACATTACACTCTAGTTTTGTTGGACAGTCGTGTACAAAAGAATTTTACATTAAGAGATAAGATCGCTGTGTGGGAGTATGTAGGTGTTGGAGTGTGTTTGTGTGATGGAGAGTGTGTATGTGTGAGTGCTTGTGTGTATCTGTAGTACATGTGCATGTGAGTGCTTGTATGTGCATGTGGAAATGCAGGTTGACAACTCAATCCGATATGATAGCCAGCTTTTCTTGTATCTTCTTCACAAAGGATTGACTATTTTGACGGTTAAATATGTCAATAACATTGGGCTCGATTGCGTTTCTTTGTGAACTAAAACTGAAATTAGATCGAGCGAATGAGATAGAGCAATATGAGTTAGAGCGAAATATGAAACGAACGATCGTCGATAAAAACTACCTGTCGAACTTATACTCGTCCGAATAAATTTGAACACATTTAGTGCGGTGTTAGATTCAGATGCTTTATCTTTGGGGGTAGTTTTAATGCAAAAAGGGGCAACCGTTTATTTCACATTCTGCTCTAGCGTATTGCCATGTCTTGCTCACACCCATTGTATGCACGCATAACATGCGGCAATTTCGAATTGCACATAAGTTAAATGATCGCGGGTGAGTCGGGAAGGCGCTTGTATGCTCACCCTACTCAGGAGATATGGACTGTCCAACCCAGTATGAACAATTTTCGTTTCTTACCTTAGATACTAGATCATAGAGCTCCCGATTAGGATTAAGCGAGAAGGCTGTAAGTACGCATTCCCTCCGAAGAGTGCTCGTTCCGAGGATCCCCGAAAAGTTCACCAGCCACCGAGCGGTAGTCTCTGCAAGCACCTTGGACTCTTCTGCATCTGAAAGTAACATACGGGTTAAGAACACTGGAACACTGAACTCACAAAAAATAGCCCCGTACTGTATCCCGTGAGGAACGTAGTTGATTATTATTATTATTTATTTTGAATGTTTTAAAAACTGACTGGACAAGATCGCAAAAATTATAGACAAAATGAGCATTGGTACCTGCATACAAACAATATTATTATTACTACAATATTATGCATATTTTATTTTATTCAGGAAACAGACAGTACAAAAAACATATTTACTTAATCAAAATATAACAAACATAAACCATTTATATGTTTCCACCAATTAAACGGTCATATAGTGCGTTATTCTATATAAAAGAAAAGTTTAAAATATACAAGCATTTTTAAAGTGAAAAGTGAAATTATTAGGGTTTTTTAAATAAACAGAAAATATTCTGAAAAGTAATTTCTAAGTTACTAAACAGTTCAACGTATTAAAAGAGTAAATATAAAGTAAATAGAGCGAAAAAAACAGTAAATAGATTCATAAACATGTATATTAATATGGTAATAAATGAATTAATTATTAAATAGATAGTAATAAGAAAATAAAATATATAATTATGTAATGACACATTTTATGGGAACGAAAAATAGAAAAAAGGAATAAGTTATGTAAATACAAAGATAAGAGGAGAATAACTATTTTCATAATAAACAGATTACTTAATTAAATTGTAATATATTCATAAATACATTTTTTAATGTATCTGGGGTTGTGGCATTATTATACATTATTATGCATACAACTTTTCTTCTCGAAGTGCCTCTCCATTACTGGAGGTTGGCCGTTAGCTATATTTAAAATTTTATTTCCAATATTTTAAATTAATATATACAACAATATATATTAATTTAAAACGAGTTTTTCCTGTAACCGCCAAATTGAGAGAACGACTTGGTTTAAAAATTTGGTTGAGGTGTCTAAAAAAAGTCATCAAAAGAGAAAAATTAAAAAGAATAAATGTGTTTTGCTTGCTTGTCGGTGAATTCCATGGCAGCTCCGTTTGTATTTCATTGTGATACGCAGGAAAAACTAATTGGGAACCACTGTCCTAGAGCAACGACATGCAGACGACACCTCATGTGCTGTTGTCTGCCCTAACTTTACTTCTGACGATTGAAGGACTGTCAAATCACTTCCAGAATCGCGAATATCATCGAGTGACGACAACCGTGTATCGTATCGTCGCGTCAGAAATGAGGGCTGTAAATTGCTGTCCGTTCATTAACACGTCGTACTCCAACAATGCCTATAGGCACTTTGCGTCGTTTTACACATACGCGCGTAACCATATCAGCCGGCCCCCATATATATTATCTATATATATAAAACAAAGTCAGCTTTGTTCGAACACTTATAACTCGAGAACGGCTGGACCGATTTTCATTGTTTTTGATTTGTTGTATTTGTCTCCGTCTCGAATAGCAGAATAACTATTAACTAAAAACATTGGAAAATTAACTAAAAAATAAAATAAAAGAGAAAACATTTTCCCTTACAAAATGTTCATGGGTTTCGTAACTGTCAAACATTTAATGTTCATCTCGTCGATACGGTAAACTCTCCCCTCAAATTAAAGAAAGTATTTAAATAAAGGTTTCGAATCGACAAGATATATCCACAATATTCGGACTGCGATTGATATACCTAATTTTTGTACTTTTATATTTCTTTTTGTGTAATTATATTAATAAAGTAGTGAACTTAACCCGACTAATGCGATCCGTCCATCATTGGATGCAAGCCTAACTACGGCGGAATGAGAGCCGTCCAATAATGGATGCAACGCTCAACGTTTGCGAAAAAATTCATTAAAACTCCAAATACTGTTATTTTCGCTTCCGAGAGCGTTACATAACGGCGCAATGCCCATCTCTATTCAAACGTTTCGTTCGATGAACGTTCAGTCATGTAATTTATTTACTATAGATCAGTAAATGCCGGGTTCGCCGTCGGGCGGACGCCATTTCGTGCGTCCCGTTCTTATGCCGCTGTGTAGTGAACATAAATGTGTTTTAGTGCGTGTTATAGTTCGATATACTTCAAAAACGTGAGTAATTTGCATTTTCAAAGAGTTTATGAATGAGCATTTGTCATTTGAGATTGTCCATTTGCTGTTTTTTGTGTATTTTTAAGCAAATTGCTTCGGCGAAAACATATGTGTCAGAATACGTGGCGGCAATTTGTTCCGTAATTTTTATGAAATCTCCCGAAATATAGCGAAATATGATGTAATATTGTTTCAATTCGCTGATAAAATAGTTATTCTTTCATTTACATCGTAAGTAATTACATAATAAGCCGTATTTTTTTCATTACGAGTTGTTTCATAAAATGCGGTCGCACTTTGAAGTTTGTTTTGACAATTAGTATGAAAATATTACAATATTTTGAGTGCGATTTTCTATTGTTTTTCTATGAAATGTGACTCTTTGAGTATAATAATTAGTTACTGGACATATAATAAGCATATAATGAGACATATTATTTGAAAATCCTTAACCATTTTTGTATTATCAAAGTTTCCGTCAAAGTTACCAAGTTTCCATCGCTAACTCACAAAAGTTTAGATTTTTCTGTAATATCAGACAAACCTGAAAGTTCTGGTGTGATTTTCTAAGAAGTGTGATGTAGTGGTAAAGTTATTTTGAAAGAAATTCATATAAAAAAAGACCCTAAGTAGTCACAAATATATATATTTTTTTTTTTATGAGAATACATCAAATTTTTCTTGGCTGAATTACTAAATATTTTTGTATGCAAATAAGTAAAACAAAATAATAGTTTTGGTAAAGCATTTAATAAAGAACATAACTGTATTTACAATTTTTGCAAATTTTTGGTATTTTGTGATAAAAACATCGAAATGATTTTATAGGCGAGTTCTTACAGTTCGCCAACTTCTGCAATATTTAGGATCCATCTTCCGAAATATATGGAATAGCGGTGTAGTCCCACAGAATTTTGGCCGAGCGACAGTCATCTTAATTCCGAAGGTCCCAGTTTGCACCGGACCAAAGGACGCTCGGCCCATTGCTCTCACAGACACTGTGGCCAAAATCTTTTTTAGCATAGTCCACACGAGGATGAGCGAATTCATGCACCGGAATGAGTACCTTGGAGTATCAGTTCAAAAAGGCTTCATGCGCGGCGTCTCGGGCTGCCTCGAGCACAACTCTCTCCTGGCTGCTGCCATCAAGGATGCGAGACAG
Organism: Micropterix aruncella; assembly: GCA_944548615.1. NCBI lineage: Eukaryota > Metazoa > Arthropoda > Insecta > Lepidoptera > Micropterigidae > Micropterix > Micropterix aruncella. Next base: position 17,406,127 of record OX155976.1, read on the forward strand.
CACGAACGCCAAATCAATGTATGCTGGCTCGACCTAGAGAATGCCTTTGGGTCAGTCCGACACAGTCTCCTCCACTTTGCACTCCGCTGGTACAACTTCCCACCAGTCGTGCGTGACATTGTAGCCTCCTACTACAACTGTCTGACTTTCCATGTTAAAACTCAAGAATGGACTACCCGCTCTATACCATATTCAATTGGACTATTTCAGGGCTGTTGCCTGTCCCCGACGATTTTTAATATAGTTTTTAATATACTTCTGGAAAGCCTGAGCCAGTTTGACAGGAAGTGGGGCTACCGTTTTAAAACAGACGGCCAATACACCTCGTCGTGCCTCGCTTTTGCCGACGACCTAACTTTCATCACCAGAAGCCCCAAGCAGCTTTCCCTGCTATTACAGAAAGTGGAGCTTTTCTGCGACTGGTCAGGCTGTATAAAAGTGAAGCCCTCCAAATGTTTTTGCCTTGGACTCGCCCGCATGGGCACAAAATTTACATCCTATGACCCCAAATTGGTCTATAAGGGCTCTAATATCTCCCTTATAGACCCAAACAATCATTTCAAATTCCTCGGCAGAAAAATCACCCATCAGGGAAAAGACGTCTCGGGCGATCATGTTATAGAGCATTTCAAAAGTTGCCTGGCGAAAATAGATGCCTTGCTAATTTCTGGCCCTCGTAAGGCCTGGATCTATGACAATTATCTAACGTCACATTTGTCATGGCCCTTTCTTATTTACGATTTTACCAAAACCCAACTGTCCCGTCTAGATGCACTGGTGACAGCTAGTTTAAAATCCTGGCTGTCCTTAGCCAAACCAGCTGACCCCTCGACTCTCTTCAGGTCCAAACAAAATTTTGGGCTAGCGCTTAAACTGCCCTCTCTGCTCTACGCCAACTCCAGAATAACCAAAAATTCGATTCTGTGCAATTCCAAAGATCCGGCAATATCGAAGCACGTAATAAGTGGCTGTAGTGATTCAAATGAACTACAAGCCCGCGTAGACTTCCACAAAAGGTTCCTTACTGGAATCAGCCAGAATGGCACTGGTCTGGGGTATGGCAGTACAACCACGAGCGACGTGGACTTGAAGAAGTCTCTTTTGCGGGGAGATTACGACAGCAAGAGTATGGCTCATGCTATTGGCCTTCAATGCCAGAATGACTGGACAACAATTGGTGACTTTTGCATTCCGCCTCCAATGCACTGGAAGGTAATGCTCTATGACTGGACGCCAGAGATGCTGAAATTTTATTTGAATGCCTTTCAGCATACACTTCCAGACCCCAGTAACCTCGCTCGTTGGAGCTTTGCCGAGGATAGTTCTTGTCCCCTCTGTAGCAATACCCCTTGCACAGCTAGACACATTCTAGCTGGCTGCAAGGTGGCCTTAGATCAAGGACGGTACACTTACCGCCATGACAAAGTTCTCGCTGTTATTCGCGAGGTAATTAGTCTCTCAGTGGCTCGTGCCAACAAGGGTTTGACAGTATCCTCCAAACCCCCAATACAGTTTGTGCGGGATGGCTCTAAAGGCAAAAAACATTTAACTACAAAACCTTTCTCAATAATCGAGAAAGCTACAGATTGGACTCTGGAGGTTGATTCGGTCTCTAAGCAGTATAAATTCCCTGAAAGTCTCGGATGCACAGCCCTCCGTCCAGATATAACTCTTTACTCTCTATCTCGGAAGGTGGCTCTTATTGTAGAATTAACTGTTCCATGGGAATCAAATATCCCAAAAGACCACGAGTACAAATTAAATAAATACCATGATCTTGCAAATGCCGTAACCCGGAACGGCTTCACTGTTCACCTTCACGCGGTGGAAGTTGGCGCTCGTGGCCTGCCAGCTAAATCTCTATTTCACCTCTTTAAAGATCTTGGCCTTTCCAGAAAAATAATCAACTCTTTCTTAGAAAAATTATCTAAAACTGCGATTTGCGCATCTCAAATTCTATGGCTTCGAAGGGGGAGTGAATGGGTGGCAAGGTGAACGCTCACATGTGGCAAGACAGCTGTCCTAAACCTACCACAGCCGGTTCGTAAGTCCGGAATCCACTGCTCACCCCCCAGAAGTGTAAAAAATAGTATTATGATGGGCCCGACTCCGGTCGGTGAATTCCATGGCAGCTCCGTTTGTATTTATTTATTATTATTATCTTAATTGTTTTACGAGATAAGGTTATAATGTTTTATATTTCAAATTTCAATGCGATCATTTTAAAGTTATTCTTTTTACGATCCGTATAATAGTTTAAAAGTTATGGTCGTTTTTCTCAAGGCTATCGACTTCACGCACGAAACTGTTCCGCGAAGAAGTGACGGCTAAATTTTTACTTCGAGAGGGGTTGGGTTAATATTTATTTTGTATTCATTGTATTACTTCCATAAAATCATAAAATAAGTTCAGCTAATCTTTTTTTTTATATATATATTTTTTTGTTTTTATTTTTTTTTTTTATCCAAAATAAAAATTTACAATGTTGACAATACAGTGTAGAAAAGAGCAAATACTTAATCATTGTTTACGAAGCAAAGAGTACAGATTTGATGGATTTTATCAGCTCCACTAGACTACAGTCTGTTCTGAAGTGATACCAGTGTTATGTTTGTTACATAGTACACTTTTTATAAATTTTCGATTAAAATATTGAAAATTTTTAGCAACATAATTAAGAAAATTTGAAGAAAAAGACATCTAATGTTAGTTAGTTAAGCGGTAATAATAATCTGTAATACGTCATTTATTGACTGTTAGGCGGTACGAAGTTCGCCGGGTCAGATAGTATAAATATATAATACTAGATGACCCGGTGAACTTCGTACCACCTAAAATTGATTTGATTGTAACTCTTCATAAGCGTTGATTAATCCTAATCAACCTTCCAAATCCAATTCAATGAAATCTATAATATGGCCGAATCATGTACTGTTTGAGTTTCGTTTGGTGATTAAATGAAAGTCGTTTGTAATTAAAATAAATTCAATGTATTTAATTTACATGATAAAATATAAATGCTTTTTCGACTTTTCCGATTTTTCTGACTATTTCGGCTTTTTTGACTTTCTCTACTTTTTCGACTTTCTCGACTTTTCCGACTTTTTTGCATTTTTCAACTTTTGACTTTTAGGACTTTTTTGCATTTTTCAACTTTTGACATTTACGACTTTTTTTACTTTTTCGACTTTTCCGACTTTTTCAACTTTTCCGACTTTTTCGTCTTTTTTGACTTTTTCGACTTTTTCGATTTTCTCGACTTTTTTTACTTTTTCGACTCTTTTGACTTTTTCGACTTTTTGAAATTACAGTTATGGATGACGCAGCTGTCAAACAATAGGATCGCCGCGATAGCCATCTAGAAAGTGGCCTATTTCCCAAAATGACCAATTTCTAATTTTTCGATTTTCAGTTGTTTTTTTGAGTTTTTCCTAAATATTTTTTTTTGTAAACCACCCTTGAATCAAGGCAAACAAATTATTGAATCAGTCGAGTCATTTCCGAGATCTTGCGAGACTAACGCACGGAGATTCATTTTTATATATAATATATAGATACACAATTAACAAGATTAATTACTAGGTAACAAAAGCGAATTCATAAAAAAATGATATTGTCAGTATTATTTATTTACACAATCAACCAAAAAATGCAGCGCAGTTTCTTGCGCGCGAAGCTTTCGAAGCTTTGAGCGCGCGCTGGCTTTCGAGCGGTTAACTAATAATAATAAAACGAACTCACCTGGCCCTTTATCGTCACGCATTTTGACTAAATCTGCTAATATCCAGTTGAGAGACTTGGTATACATATCACAGAGGAGTATCTTGCGCGACTGACTTTCCTCCCGTGATACATCCGCAGACAACTGATACTGCAAACAAAAAAATATTTGAAATGGGTCATAGTTTAAAAAATAATAGAAATTTAAACAAGTAAATCTATTAAAAAGAATAAAAAAGACAACTGCCATTACAGATATTAGTTTTTCATGAAACATTTGTACTTTATGTATTTATCAGACCTTAATGTACTCAATCAGACCTTTCATTTGACACTTAACACAATATACTTATACTAAGTTATTGACATTTAGACATTTAGAAAACTACTTAATCGATATTTGGACAGTTAATGTACCCTTATGACACTCGGGACAACATAACGATTCTAACAATACCACACACTTCTAAATTAGTTGAAGCGTTTAGAAGTTATGGTGGAAGTTAAAGAAAGGGAAAACATGCATAAACGAACGCAGAACACATTACACTCCGATTTTGTTGGGCAGTCGGGTAAAAACAGTTGTGTCACCCCAAAACTTTCCCAGCAAGTAGCCAAGGACTATGGATGGATTTGAGCGTGAAATCAATTTTTCACAGGAGAAACTCACACCTTACGGCGATGAGACGTCAAATATAAGGCTTCGAAGGGGGAGTGAATGAGTGGTAAGGTGCACGCTCATATGTGGCAAGACAGCTGTCCTAAGCCTACCACAGCCGGTCGTTGGTCCGGAATCCACTGCTCACCCCCAAGAAGTGTAAAAATAGTATTATATTATGGGCCCGACTCCGGTCGGTGAATTCCATGGCAGCTCCGTTTGTATTTTATTTATTTTTATTTTATTTATTGATCGACTTTCATACAGTTTGATTAAAAATCACATACTCGGTTCGTAATCCGCGTTGTACCAGCGTGTAGCTTAGTGTTTTATCTATATATATACAAATGCAATTCATTACCATGAATTTATAGCGTGAATTCATAGTGTAAACAAAAAAACTAAAGTGTCGAGAGTCTGCAAAGTTTGCGCAGACATTGGAAAGAAGCAAACTGGCCAACGAGGACGCAAGAAGACAGTCTATTGCCCAGATTGCAACGTACTACTATGCTACTATCCATGTTACGTGTGATTACTTACAATAATTACGTGTGATTACTTCATGTACAACATTTTTTTTCTTCACAAAAATGCCCTTTTTTAATAAATTACTTCAGAACTTATCATATTATTTCTTTCATTTTTATTTTTTATCCGGAAGACATAAAAGTTAGTCTAATAGATACAAAACAAATTGTTTCTATATCTAATCTGCTTTCTGCTTTCTGCTTTGCTTAAATTGGCGACATCGGGTTCACTCTAAACTAGTCATTGACTTCAAAAAGTGTTTCGCTTGTTGGATCCTCCATTTTTGCTCTATAGTCACTTTCAAGAATGCGCGTGGTGTCGTCTGTGAGTTGGACAGTCTTGGCACATGTTATGTTGGTGGCTAAATCGTAACAATAGAGTTTGAAGAGGAGAGGTCCTAATGTTGAGCCGTGAGGCACACCGGTGTTTACTATTTCACAACTCGATTGCTCAGCCTTTTCCTCAATTCCATCAATTATTTTAATCTCCACCACTTGCTGCCTGTTTTGTGGGTACGATTTGATGAGTGAATTGGCCGCTCCTCTAATTCCATGATGGTTTAGCTTGTCTACCAGGGTATTGATGTTTATACAGTCGAATGCTTTGCTTGGATCGCAGAACTTTTATACACTTTTTTTATACACTGTTAGCTTAGATCGCAGAACTTTTTATACACTTTTTTTATAATTTAAAATGTAATTTCATTTGTAGAAATACTATTTGTTGTAATTTCGTAATGTTATTATATATATAATATTTTTTTGTAAAGTAATTTCTATACCCAGATCGGGTTTATGAAAATAAATTTTTCTTATTTCTTATTTCTTATTTCTTAATCTAACTCTTAATGCTGAAAAATGTGTTGTTCTTCATCTTGGTAAAAAGAACCCTAAGAAGCCATACTTTCTAGAAAACACCCGTCTTAGTGCTGTGAAATCACAAAGGGATCTTGGCGTAATAGTCACCGAAGACCTAAAATGGGAAGAAAACGTGACTGCATTGGTAAAGAAAGCAAACTCTCTATTGTTTCTAATTCAAAAAGCTTTTCACCATATCACAGAGGAACTGATGCTGAAAATCTATAAGTCATTTGTAAGACCCATTTTGGAACACGCCTATCAGATCTGGAATCCATACTTTAGGAAGGATATCGATCTTCTAGAGAAGGTCCAGCGAAGAGCGACTAAATTGCCTTTTAACTTGAAGCATCTTACATACGAGAAAAGATTGTCGGCTCTCGGTTTGACCACTCTGGAGCAACGGAGGGCCGGGGTGACTTAACGAGACATATAAGATCCTGACTGCATCGTATGACGTTCCTGGGTTGCAGACTATCTACACCATGAGCACTAACACACATCTGCGTGGGCATCGTCTGAAACTCCAGCGTGAATCATTCCATTCAAATGCCAAGAAACATTTCCTTAGCAGTAGAGTGGTAAACGAATGGAATGCTCTCCCAAGTGAAGTGATCAATGCCAAAAGTGTTAATGACGTTAAAAATAAACTGGACTTATTCAACAGAAATTGTAATGCAAGCGCGGACTCAGGCGCATCAGCTTAAGCTGCCTGCCTGTTAAATATATAATAATAATAATAATAATAATTTGTTATAGCCGTTACAATCATTCCAAAACACGCCTGCGAGCAACGTGCTATAAAAATCGGCCACTGTTAAAGTGGTAATTGTCTGAAATGGATATTTCCGTCTTCCCTTAGGCAGGAAAAGTAAAAAAAAATATGCATTCAGAAAACTTTCTCTTCTCGTGGCATAATTTGCCTCATGCCTATAACGTTAGGTTTACTAATCATGATATTTTCAGCTGCACTAAAAGCAGCTTCAAAACAGCAGGTTGTTCTGCAGTAGTATAGGGCGGGAGTGTCAGCGAAGCAAGACTGAATTACATAATATATAGAGACCTTATGGATATTTTCGCGCCTTTGTGCTGTGTAACTTCGGCGCACCTGTAATTTCATGTTTTGCCGGTGTTTTTCCGGTTTCCTGGCGGTTTCTGGCTCTTTCCGCGTATTCTTCCCATATTTTGACAATTAAACAAATATGTTTGCGCAATTTAAAAAAAATATGAGTTTTGACAGTTGGTGACGCGTTTATTAAAGGCGACATTGGTCGAACCAAATGCAGCTACGTTCGGCCAGCTGTCAAACTCGGTCTGTTCTCACAAAATAGGAACAAGGGTGTGGTTGGCCGGGGAAGACAAGGTGATCGGTGGAACTGCTTGCAGCAGGAACATCGGGCTTCCTGGAAACAGAGCCAGGGATGTCGCCAGGCAAAAGCCATGATGGAGCAACCACTACAAAAGAAAACCAAGGCCCTACTTGACATGAGCAAGAAGAACCTTAGAACTACTATCGGTCTCCTCACCGGACACACGACCCTTAGAGCTCATCTATTCAACCTCGGCTTGACCGAGAGCAAGGACTGCCGAATATGTGGCGAAGAACCTGAAGAGAGCATACACATCGTTGGTCGCTGCCCAGGGCTCGTCGCTGAAAGACACAATATCCTGGGACGAGCCTTTCTCGAACCTAGCGATCTGCCCAACTTGAAGGTCAGTGATCTACTTGGACTGGCGAGAAGTCCTGGGCTACTAGCTGACCACTGACCTAACCACATACTGGGTGGTAGTTACAAAAGATCTTATAGATATAGGTGACATCAAGGGCTGGAAACAAGCCCCCCACTCCATCTACTACTACTACTACTACTACTACTACTAGTAACACTTTGTAATCAATTCTGCTTCGACATGTTATTCAATGGTGAGTGACTTACATATCGATGAAGCGCCTCGCAGCACGCATTTATGTGTTTGTTCGTAGAGGCCGGCCCTAACAGCTGGCTGAGCTCGTCTTTCAGTTTGGTGGTATCCCCGTAAAGGCTGGCCAGCCGCGTACTTAGTTCGCCAGCTAGCGATATTGAAGCATCATCTTCGTAGTTCATACAGCGAGTGATAGACACCTAGATAGATAAGAGAAAAAAATCATATATAAATGTTAATACTGATATGCTTTGAAGTGTGTGTTGGTTCTCCATCGAAACCCAATTCACAAATCAAATCAAATCACATTTATTGCTTTCGAAAACTTTTACATAGTTGTTTAGACACTTTATATAGCCTTATAAATAGGATAGAAAACGAATTTACCGCGTGAAATATGTAGGACCCGACGTTTCGGTGACATTGCAGCCGCCGTTGTCTAGGGTAGACTGAAGTGCTGTCAGTCCGTTGTTTTGCGGGTAGGCCGCATACCGCTGCCGCCACTGCGTAGGTTATAACGGTGGTGGGGGGCCGGGCTCGGAGAGCGGGAATTTTGAAAATCCGTCTTGCACACAACACTCACTGTATCCTGTTTTACGTCTTTGCGTTCGGCGTTCGGCGGCGGGAACATTTTAAGAAGAGGGTTCCACGTAGAAGAGAGTTTGTAGCCGTCGTCTCTATTGAAGTTCGGAGTTCTTCTTACTCCAATGGCTTCCCGGATCATGTGAGGAAAGTAGAATTGTTCCTTGGATAGAACAATGGGATTTTGAAACTGCATCCAGTGGTTACTTCCACTATCCAATATATGTTCGCAGATCGCCGATTTTTCTCGCTGAACGTTTTTAACAGCTTTGATGTGTTCTGTCAGTCGCGTGGCTATGGGCCGTTCGTTTGTCCAACGTAGGCTAGACCGCAGCTGCATTCGACTTTATACACACCCGGGGTTTGCAGTGGTATTACATCCTTTACAGGCCTCAAAAATCGAGCTATATTTTGGGTCGGTTTGAAGATCGTTTTTATATCGAATCTGTTTAGCATCTTACTTATTCGATCAGTCACGCCCTTGACGTATGGTGAGAATGCTCTTGATCTGCTCGGTTTTTGAGTTTCGTCTGTATTAGATCGTGTGCGTGTCTCGTGATATTTTCCATATCCATTTTTCCTAAGGACATCATTGACATGTTCCATCTCCTTCATTTTCTATCCTATTTATAATGTCAAACAACCGCTATAGTCTTCGATTTTATATATACTTTATATAGCAGCTTAATGTTAAAATAACTTTAAAATAGATACTAAAAATTTCATAAGAGACTCACCAAGCGGTGATACGGTGTCTACCGTATCACCGCTGGACCACGCGTACAGTATCGCGGACCACGGCATCCTTTGCCCGGCTCCTCACCCGGTATCGAGTAGCCGATTGGTAGAGCAGTTGCCGTAAGGTGAATAACTACCACCGCTTTATAGGAGACAGTACTGTTTCTAGACTCCCCCGGCTGTCGGTCGGAATGCACAATCGATTGGCTGACGCCGCACGGCGTGCAAACCGTCCAGGAGCGCCCAAAGGTTGACTCCCAGGAGAAACTGGCCCGTAGACTGGAGTCCTACCCTGGTTCGCACTTCTACGTGGAGGCCGCTGGATGGGTGTTGACCCGTGAGTATGACCGACCCTGAACACAAGGGTCTTAGCGGCCAAACTGCAACAGGGCCCATTAGCTCCTGGATGAGGGCCTAATGCTGATACACTAGGTAGAGGGTGCAGAAACGCTGGGAAATTAAAAAAGAAGAAAATCACCTGTGCGGCAAGAAGCGCCACCGCTCTGCTGTGTTTCCAAAGTCTTTTCTCTGTAGAACCCGTTTGGCTGCCTCTCGACGATAGCCTCTCCACAAGGCTTAGCGCCGTGTCCAAAGGTACTTCTTTTAACTGAGGAAAAAATGTATCGACGGAGGAATTGTATAATATGCCACGCTAGAGAATTTTCAAGAAACACTGAACGGCCTCTATGACGACGTAAAGCACTTAACCGGGGACTTGCAAGTGGCGCTGATCGCATTGTCTGGCGAAACTAATAATAATTTATTTGTCCATCTACAGGGTGAGTTTTAATTAACCGGCATCCTTGAAGGAGGTGAATCAGTACGAGCAAATGAGCATCTTTTGATAAAAAAAATATTCTAGATAAGTATTTTTCTTCGAAAAGTGCTTTATTCGACATAAATATACATAAACATTACTGGTTGTTACAGATTGTTAGTTTTAACCCTTCGAGTAGCGGCATAATTTCATGGCAGACCGCGGCAATTTATAGGAACTTCTTGCAATATCGCCGCGCTCGACAAAATGTACTATAACTATGGAACTACTATAGCAATCATAAAAAGAATAACTGAGCAATGATCGCATTGACATTTTTAATATAGAATATTGAAATCTCAATTTGTGAAACAATTAGATAATTATGAATTAATATGAAACAGTCGAAAAAGTGGAAAAAAACTCGGCATTTCTAACTTGTACTTGTCTTACGGAAAAATACGGAACCCTATCTAGAAATTGTAAATACTATCGAGATCTTATTAGACTATTTATCAAAGGTAATATTTCGTTTTGCTTAATTACATACAAAAATATTTAGATATTAGCTCATAAAAATCAATAAAAATTTTGATGATTTCTCGAAAAAAAAAAAATGATGTTTGACAATGGAATTTTACCAGAAATATCCGCAAAATGAAGCGCGAAATTATTCTAGCGGCCGTCTAATGGTAATAATGAGATATTTGGTATGGATTTTAGGATGCGTTCGAATTACAAAATAATATTACTGTGCGCTCCGGGAACAAGCCGCCAATATTAGTCGTTGCGTAGTCAACGGTGTTCTGATGTGCAACCAAATTTGGTCGTCACGTAGCCGAAGGGTATAGAATGTGTCCTCCTTTTGCATTGATAACACCTATCACTCTTGTAGACATAGAATTTACCAGGTTTTGACAGCTTCCTTTCTACTGCACTGATAATCTTGGTTTTCGTTGTATAATCCGTTTTACCACTTCGTAAGGGAGAGGACCGCGCAAGCGACCTCGAACTAGGAACCAATCAAGAGACCGGAGTAATCTGGTCACAATTGGAAGTAAGGGCATGAGTGTCAGCCCACCAGGTAACATTCCTGGCTATCTCGCTGTTAATTGGCCTCTTACGGGCTTGTGACGTAGCTAGATGGTGGACTGTTTTTGTCCCAAGTCTTCTACGTTCACTCCAGGGAGATAGAACGACTAATCGTTAAAACTTCCTGAGGTGACGACTCGCCCGTTGTAGTCGACAACCAAAGTTGCACTATATTCCCAAGAAAGTCACCATGCATACAGTAACCGGAACGAGTTTGTCTAGTGACCCGGCTGACGCCCGGCGCCAAGGCGGTTTCGGGCCGCCTGGTGTGAAATTGACTACCGACCACAAGACTGTTCCCCAGCAGGCGTCTTGCGGACAGAGAGCTACTGCTGGAACAACAACAACTAGACATCCTTCACGACGACAACCCTTACACACGGCTACATGGAACGTACGAGGTTTACTAGAACCCGGAAAGCTCGAGGTGGTAGAAGCCGAAATGGAAAGACTTAAGATCTCCGTGTTGGGCCTGAGCGAAACTCATTGGAAGGATAATGGTCACTATCAAAGCCAGAAGAGCAACATGATCATAACCTCAGGAAACCCCACAAACAGCTGGAGCGGAGTTGGGTTCGTCATATCTAAAAACTTAGGCAGCGTGATACTTGGTTACGACACATTTAATGACAGAATTGTTAAATTACGATTGGGTAAACCCCCACATGTACTAAATATTATCCAGGTATAATACGCTCCGACTTCAGCCTCCAGCGAGGAGGAAATCGACAAGTTCTACTCGGATTTGGCATCGGTATACTCGAAAATTCCCAGCAAAGAAGTAACAGTAGTAATGGGAGACTTCAATGCCAAGGTCGGCAATACTGTGCAGGATAGCCATCTCAGTCACATTGTTGGCAGGTTCGGTTTGGGCGACAGGAATGAGAGAGGTGAGAGACTCCTAGAATTCTGCTCTGGAAACAATTTATCTATAATGAACACATCGTTCCAACACCACCCAAGGCGCTTATATACGTGGACATCCCGAAATGGTCTTCACAGGAACCAAATCGACTTCATACGTCGATTTGGTTCCCGACAAGTACGACTATACCGAACGTTGGTTCTTCCCATTCTTCTTTATGGATCGGAAACGTGGACGTTACTACAATCGGACCTCAAAAAGTTCGAAGTCTTCCAAATGCGATGCTTGAGGCAGATTCTCGGTGTCTCACTCCGCGACCGAATTCGAAACGAGACCATTAGAGAAAGATGCGATCTAGTAACAACGATCGAAGAAGAAGTACAAAAACGTCGACTACGATGGTTCGGCCATGTTTGCCGAATGAACGACAATCGCTTGCCACGTAAACTTCTTTGGCGAGACCGTCCGACAGAATGGAGAATTCAGCGATCGGCACCGAAGAAAACCTGGCTAAATACCATCAAAGGCGACCTTAAAAATCAACGATTGTCGGCTAGGGATGCTCGAGACGTGGCAAAAAATCGTCAAGAATGGAAGCGAATCGTGAATGGAGTACGAGATCCAGCGGCACCGACAGCAGCGTATTGGCTGCGAGGGCGACCCCCTCCCCAATCGCCGGCTACGGAATAAATAATAATAAATAAATAATAAATAAATAAATCGACTTCATACTCATTGGCGTCAGATGGCGTTCTTCTATCATGAATGCTAAAACATATCCGGGGGCGGACTGCGGAAGCGATCATCACCTTCTAGCTGCTCAGATCAAGAATAGATTCAAGGTTGTTCGGCAGAAGAGTAATAGACTACCGAGCCTAAGTAACCACGCCTTACTCTGTGAGCCAGAAATTAAAACACACTCATCTGGACCCATTTGAGTCGGCCAATGAAGAATGGAAAAGACTGAAAGCCATCACTTTGGACTCAGCAAAAGAGGCGTCACGCTTGAATCCTAGTTTTTTGGCCGCACCTGACTGGATGTCAGAGGAAACATGGTCTGCAGTCCTTGAAAGAAGGACTATGAGGAAATCCGGACTATCGGCGGACAGGCAAAAATATAGGGAACTCCACAGCAAAGTACAAAGACTCTGTAGCCGCGATAGAGAGATGCAGCTTAATAAGATCTGCCAAAAAATAGAGGACAATTCCAATACGATGCACACCAAGGATATGTTTCAACACGTCAAGATTCTTGCAAAAGATTTCAAGACAAAAAACTGGACCTTGGAAGACGGCAAAGAAGTTGTCTTAACGGACAAAGAGCAGATTCTCCGGAGGTGGCGAACTTATTGCCAAGAATTATATTGTGACCCAGAACATAACGAGGTGCATGAACACAGGATGGACGAATGTCCGGAACGTGAACCTGATATACTTCTGGAGGAAGTCCGTGCAGCTATCTCGCGCTTAAAGCCCAAAGCAGGTGGAGCTGACAAAATTACGATGCAACATTTGAGGAACCTGGGTGAGGATGGTGTTCGTGTTATACACAATATATGCCAGAAGATGTGGAGACCTGAAGATTGGACCGAATCCATCTTGGTTCCATTGCATAAAAAAGGCTCGAATCGAAAATGTGAGAATTACCGTACAATCTCGCTTATCTCTCAAGCAAGCAAGATTCTCCTCAGCATTCTTAACAAGAGGCTGGAGTGCTTTATAGACCCACAAATCTCGATTGAGCAAGCCGGTTTCGTAAGAGGACGAGGCACGCGTGAGCAAATCTTCAACATTCGCCAACTTATAGAGAAATGCAGGAAGTTTAATATTCCAATGGCTCTCTGTTTCATCGACTATGCCAAAGCTTTTGATTGCGTGGACTGGGGGAAGATGTTTGAGGTTATGCGCGATATGGGGATACCAAACCACCTTATATTCCTCATACAGAGTCTGTACATGGAAGGCGCTTCGAGAGTAAAGTTGGACGATGAGCTTTCGAAGTCCTTCAAAACAGAGAGAGGCGTCAGACAAGGGTGCATCTTAATTTGATCGGCGAACATATAATGAGAAAAGTCCTAGACGAATGGGAGGGTGGAATTGGTATAGGTCTCAGAATCAACAACCTAAGATTCGCCGATGACACAACCATCATAGGTGCCGATGAAAATGAGTTGGCGACCCTATTACGCAGGGTGGAGAAGGAAAGCAAGGAGTATGGACTGCACATGAACCGCAGCAAGACCAAACTCATGTTTGTGGACCGGACTGGAACCATGCAACGCACCAACGAGCTGAGTGACCTTCAAGCTGTAAAAGACTTTGTCTATCTGGGCTCCATGATATGCAACGACGGAAACTGTGAAAAGGAAGTCTCACGCAGAAGCCAGATGGCAAGATCGGCCATGAGCAAGCTAGAAAGGCTGTGGAAGAATCGGAGTATAAGCAAGCGGACTAAGGTCAGGCTGGTTCGAGCTCTGGTTTTCTCGATCTTTCTCTATGCTTCGGAGACATGGACCCTGAAGGCTCGAATACGCACCAAAATCGATGCACTGGAGATGTGGTGTTGGCGTAAAATGCTAGGAATCCCATGGACAGCACGCCGCACCAACAAATCTGTCCTGGAAGAACTCGGCATCCAAGTGAGACCCTCCACCATATGCATGAGAAGGGTCCTGCAGTTCTTCGGTCATGTTGCCAGGAGAAACCCAGAGAATCTGGAGAAAATGCTTTCCGGGGGTCAAGTGAAGGGAAGAAGAAGCAGAGGCAGATCACCGGCCAGATGGAACGACCTCATCAAAGAAGTCACAAAAGGGTCAATACAATCTGCGACCCGCCATGCAGAAGACAGGTCGAAGTGGAGGAGCCTCGTAGGCAAACTGTTGTCTAGTGGCCACGATCCTCAGTAATGAGGGAACGAGAACACATTTCCTATATTATTTTTATGCTAGTCAGAAACAACCTACAACCTCAATGTTTGTCTGGATTAATATTTATACCTGTATATAAAGATAATACTCAGATTTTTTTATGATACTTAGTACCAAAATAATACACGTGATTTTGGGTAGGGGGGAGGGGATTCTTAAACTAAAACCTCACCACGTATCACCAGGGGGGATGGACGGGGATTTAAAAATTTGCTATAAAAACATCACGTGATTGATGGACGACCCCTTAGGTGCATTAAATGTCAGCAATTGGAGGACCAGAATAGAAATCCAAAATCAGAAATATGAAATCCTTATTTTTATCACAACTTTTTGTCAGTTAGGTTTCCTCCCACGATGACGAAATTCAATATTTGTAAACAACGGCAGAATGAAAAAGTAGGATTTGTGATAGATCAAACAAGAGGAAATAGGGCTTAGTGTAAGGTAGTACTCACCAGTCGAACACATTTCTGCGGCTCTTGGAGCCTTTGCAGCAGAACGAGTCGGAGATCATTGATGAACAGTCGAGATTGGTGGTCGAAACCACCCATACTGGTTAGGTTATCATTTTGGCATTCTGTAACAAGAGGATGACATAATTGCAAAGACTGTCAGGACAGTTTTATAACAACACACAAAATGTGTACAATAATAATGTGTACAATAGTAAATGTGTACAATAATAAATGTGTACAAACAATACACAAACAACAAAAAAAAACACTCCATTTTTTAAAATAAGTGCAGCAGCCATGTCATGGTGATACTTAGAAAGGGCTATCATAATTGAATGCGTATAGATTTTTTTATTTAAATACCGCCATATTTAGGAAAATACTACATCATTTTTAGAAAAAGACCATTTTAATGCAATGGAAATACTAAAAAATTCTAAAATATGCTATGTTTGCTATCATAGTCACTTGACACAATCACTATCGGGTTTGGGAGATTGAGAGGGTAGGGGGGGGGGGGGGTAAATTTTTAAGGTACAAAAAAGTTCTTGCAATTTTGTAATTTTTAAGGTACAACACATTTTTAGTCCTTATCCTAAGGCTTATCTGTCAGTCTCGGACGGTTTGGATCAAAATGCCGAACGAAGGGCTTTCAAGGATTTTACGGGCGGAGAAAAATCCACTGTGATCTGGCGTGATGCAGTAGGTTTTTGATCAGGAGGCGTGTTTTTTTTTTAATGTAAAGCGTTCGTGATTTATCTGGTGAGAATTTACTTTCATTTGGGGTTAGTTTTCACCTAAGATCGGCGCAGTTTTAATGAATTCTTTTTCCTTGCCGAAAGCCCGTGGCATCTCTGTTTTGATGATGTCATTTATTTATTTATTTATTTTATTTTCGGGAAACATACAGCGCTTCATTAATTATTACTAATTATTCTAATACAGTGTTTCTCTGGCCGATTAATTGTTTCCTACATTATTTTCTTATACGGTAAGTCAAAAGTAAATATCATGACCAAGTAAACACCATGTAATTTAAATAAATACCATGATCTCGCAAATGCCGTCACCCGGAACTGTTCACTGTTCACCTTCACGCGGTGGAAGTAGGCGCGCGTGGCCTGCCAGCTAAATCTTTGTTTCACCTTTTTAAAGATCTTGGTCTCTCCAGGAAAATAATCAACTCCTTTCTAGAAAAATTATCTAAAACCGCGATTTCTGCATCTCAAATTCTATGGCTTCGAAGGGGGAGAGATTGGGTGGTAAGGTGAACGCTCACATGTGGCAAGACAGCTGTCCTAAACCTACCACAGCCGGTCGTTAGTCCGGAATCCACCCTTCACCTCCCAGAAGTGTAATAATTATATATGATGGGCCCGATTTTTGTTCGGTGAATTCCATGGCAGCTCTGTTTGTATTTTATTTACTAAATTAAATTACAATCGAACTATTGCAAGGATAGGAAAGGAGAGCGATGGGATATATGTAGGATAGGATATAGGTATTCAAATTATACTCTTTGCTATTCTCATTTTCGCTCTGAGTGTTTTGAAACAATTTGTATACTCACTATATAATCACTTCCTAGACGCCTAGTGAGCTAAGGACAGCCTCACTGAATTTAGGTTGATTCAAGTAAAAAATGTTGATATCTTCGAATCGACTGTTATATGTAGTCATCAAGCGGTGCATAACAGCGTTTTGGGCGTAACTAGTGTTCACACGAGGGATTTCGAACGTACGAGGAGGAGAGCGAACACTTCGTGGCGGAACCAACAACGACAGTTTCTTGCTGCTAAGGTGATGTTTCTCGTCACGTCATGTGAGGGTTTATCTCGCAAGACGATATCCTCTAGATTTTTGCCTCCATGCGAAGGAAATAACCCTCAATTGTTAGGCAGTTGCACGTTTGTGGTCAGCGCACACGTGGACTCAACGGGATATTTTTCATGTGCCTTCTCGGCTAAATAAACACAATTTTTTTTCACACATTATTATTATTATTATATATTTAACAGGCAGGCAGATTAAGCTGATGCGCCTGAGTCCGCGCTTGCATTACAATTTATGTTGAATAAGTCCAGTTTATTTTTAAAGTCATTAACACTTTTGGCATTGATCACTTCACTTGGGAGAGCATTCCATTCGTTTACCACTCTACTGCTGAGGAAATGTTTGAAATGAAGGAAATGAATTCACGCTGGGGTTTCAGACGATGCCCACGCAGATGTGTGTTAGTGCTCATGGTGTAGATAGTCTGCAACCCAGGAACGTCATACGATGCAGTCAGGATCTTATATATCTCGATTAAGTCACCCCGTGCCCTCCGTTGATCCAGAGTGGTCAAACCGAGAGCCGACAATCTTTTCTCGTATGTTAGATGCTTCAAGTTAAAAGGCAATTTAGTCGCTCTTCGCTGGACCTTCTCTAGAAGATCGATATCCTTCCTAAAGTATGGATTCCAGATCTGATAGGCGTGTTCCAAAATGGGTCTTACAAATGACTTATAGATTTTCAGCATCAGTTCCTCTGTGATATGGTGAAAAGCTTTTTGAATTAGAAACAATAGAGAGTTTGCTCTCTTTACCAATGCAGTCACGTTTTAACTTTGTATCTGCACATGCGTCTTATCTTTTGCAGGTTCTGAAGATAAAGAATTTTCTGTGGGCCAAATCCAATGAAATCAAATAGTAAGCCCACCCTCTCAGATTGGTATTTTTTTGTTTCACTGGGATTATAATTTTTTTTTTATTTATTAGTTTTCGCCTTTGCTATAAAAGAGGCGATGGCGTCCATATTATATATTTTTTTGTTTTGGTGATTCTGCCTTGTTTCTTTAAAACACGGTCGCTTATAACTTACGGTGATTCTGCCATGTTTCTTTAACCCTTCGAGTAGCGGCATAATTTCATGGAAGACCGCGGCAATTTATTGGAATTTCTTGCAATATCGCCGCGCTCGACAAAATGTACTATAACTATGGAACTATCTATAGCAATCATAAAAAGAATAAACTGTGCAATGATCGCATTGAAATTTTGTATATAGAATATTGAAATCTCATTTTGTAAAACAATTAGATAATTATGAATAAATATGAGAAAGTCGAAAAAGTGAAAAAAACTCGGCATTTCTAACTTGTACTTGTCTTACGGAAAAATAGGGAACCCTATTTAGAAATTGTAAATACTATCGTGATCTTTATTAGATTCTCTATAAAAGTATTATTTCGTTTTGCTTATTTACATACAAAAATATTTAGATATTAGCTCATAAAAACCAATAAAATTTTTGATGATTTCTTGACAAAAAAAAAAATGATGTATGACAATGGAATTTTAGTAGAAATATCTGCGAAATTACGCGCGAAATTATTCTAGCGGCCGTCTATTTATCTATGGTAATAATGAGATATTTGGTATGGATTTTATAATGCGTTCGAATTCGAAAATAATATTACTGCGTGCTCCGGGAGCAAGCCGCCACTATTGGTCGTTACGTAGTCAACGGGCGCTCACGGGGCATTGTGGCCTGAACAAACACATGTTCAACCTCAAGCTCAAAGACACAAAAATGTGCAGGTTCTGCCAAGGGGCAGAGGAAACTCCCCAGCACCTCATGTGCGAGTGTGGCCCGCTGATGCGTAAAAGATACAACCACCTGGGTGGTCACTACCTCCAACCTGAGGAGGTAAAACAATCTGGCGCCAAAAGCCTGCTGCGGTTCTTAAATGACACGAGGCTTAGCGCAGAACTATAGTAGGTGGCGAGCACAATAGATCAGCAATGGTCACAGTGTTACAAGGCTCATAAAACCCTTAGAAAAGCCCCACTCAACAAATAAAAAAATAAAAAAATACGTAGTCAACGGTGTTCTGATATGCAACCAAATTTGGTCGTTACATAGCCGAAGGGTTAAAACACGATCGGTTATAACTTACGGTTATAAAGTTGGCAGCCCATAAAAATTTAGGTTTCATGTATGTATATTTTCCGTATCTTTTTTCCACTATAACTTCTAAACGCTTGAACCGATTTCGAAGTGTGTGGTAATGTTAGAATCGTTATGTCATCCCGAGTATCATAGGGTACATGTGACGACCCCTTGCTTTCATATAAGGAGAAAGCAGCATCTTCGATATAATTTTCCGTGTTACCGCTGTCAGGATTTTCAATAAAATGTTTCTTTATAACCCTCCACAAAATATTATCATAGGGTAAATGTGTACTAATTAAAATTACACCTTTCCTAGTATACCAGCACCAGCTGTCCCGGAGTCTGACCTGCTAACTCTACCCCCGCATTATATGGCCAAAATACTGTCTGATCTGAAAGTATCAGCTTTTACAAAACACTTACTGTATATACTATGAATACTGTAAATAGACGATCAACGAACCTGTATTGCTATCCTCATTGCAAATCTGCGTCCAGAGATCGCGTGGGCTGTCTTCGGACGCAGCTGAAGCGGAGGGGAGAGGGTCCAGGGAGGAGGCGATCGCCGCAGAGACCAGTCTCAGCGCCAGAGCATCTCTCTTCAAGAAACACAACTTGTGGAGACGATGGCTCAGAGAGCTCCATCGCTCTAACAAAAGCCATTGGAGTACTGAAAAGAAACGATACACATACTTCAATCCATCATTGTAATGATAAATCGCAATATCTGTATGTCTTCTGTCCGTGTGTTAATAGCTCGAGAACCACTGGATTGATTTCTCCTATATAGCTTGCCTTTTCTTATCAGTTATAGGCTATGCGAGATCAATTTTTTTACCCGGAAAATGTGTCGATGTCATACTCTCGGTCCCCTTACATACAACTATATTAGTGGTTTTAAAAAGGTGTGCCGCAGCACAATGGTGTGCCGTGAGTATCCTTCCGGGTGTACCACCATGTTTTTCAAGTTATTTTTTATCAGTTAACTACTCAAGTAGCGGGTGTAAATCTTGGCAAGTCATTTCTGAGAGTTGAAGGTCAAAAATATAGTACTTTAGAAAAAAGATCATAAGAAATAAACTACTTGATGGATCATGAAAAGAATTGTAGAATGATCCCATTGAAATTTGAAATATAAAACATTAAAACCTCATTGTGTAAAACAATTAGATAATTATGAATAATTATTAGAAAGTTGGAGAACTGAAAAAACTCACTTATTCAGTCATTTTATCTCAAAATATGAAACCCTATCTAGAAATGAGAAGGTATATTTGTGAACGTTATTACATGCTTTATCAAATCTATTAGTTTGTTTTATTTATTTTCATACATATATCCGAAGAGAAGCTACATAATATCCGAAGAGAAGCACAGATCCGAGCAATGGCAGCACTCGATTAAGTGCCCCCAGAATACAAACAATTATATTAGGGATTCTAGACTGCGAGAAGCACGACTGAATAATTGTACAATACAGAATTTATCCGTCTTTCTCACACATATCTAACAGGGGGTGGTTGCACTGTGATTTTGGTGTAAATTCAGTTCGTTGAGAGTGCAGTTTGTCGCGCCGCGCTCTTACCCGTTTTGGGACATTACTGAGCATTGACTATAATACATCGTACCCGATTTGAGACGTTACTGTCTTGAGGAGTTAAGGGAATGCAACTTTTACATTTCTGGACTGTCAGTAATGAAACTTGGCGAACAAAATTGGCTTTTGTCAAGGGATTTGTTTGAGGTTTGTGACGATTGGAAATTGCTCATTTTTAGTTTTTTTTTAAATCTCCCATGAATTTTACTTGTCATAAAATGAAGGTATGTACATATAGTTAAAACAAAAGTATGTTTGTAGTTATTCCTCATTACATTCCTTGTTACAATCAGGTATAGTTTGTAATTTTAACACCACCTTCTGTAATTTTAAAGTCCAGATTTTAGTTAACCCATTGAATGCCGAGGTGCCAACAATATATCATACATACATACATATATCTAGACGCCAACACATACGATACCGTGCGAATTAATTGAAACAAAGAGTATTTTTCTTCGAAAAGTGCTTTATTGGATATAAACATACAAAAACAGTACTGGTAGTTATTGATTGTTAGTTTAGGGAGTTAATGGGCCCTTGCAGAGTTGGCCACGAAGGCCCATTCTGTTCAGGGTCAGTCATACTCAAGGGTCAACACCTATCCGACGGCCTCCACGCGTGAAGTGCGAGCCTGGGTAGGACTCTGGCCTTATGGTCAGTTTTCTAGGAATCAAACTTCTGGCGCTCCTGGACGGTCTGCGCACCGTGCGGCGTAAGTCAATCGACTGTGCACTCTGACTAACATATTGAGATGTCAACCACAACGGGCGAACCCGTCACCGCAGGACGTTTTAACGATTCTTCGTTCTATCGACCGTGCAGTGAGCGTAGAAGACTTTGGACATTACAAATCCGACGTCTAGCTACGCCACAACCCGCAAGAAGCCAACGCCTTTACCGCGAGATAGCCAGTATGTTACCTGGCGGGCCGACACTCGCGCCCTTGCTTCCAATTGTGACCAGATTTCTCCGATCTCTCGATTGGTTCCGAGTTCGAGGTCGCTTGCGCGGTCCTCTCCCTTACGAAGCGGTGAAACGGTGTGCACCGAATCTGTCGCGGACCAAGGCGTCCTTTGCCCGACTCTGAACCGGGATCGGATGGCCAATGGTCATTTCAAGAGCAGTCGCCGTAAGGTAGGCAACCACCCCCGCTCTATAGGAAACAATACAGTTCCCAGACTCCTCCGACTGTTAGTCGGAGAGCACAATCGATTGGCTTGCGCCGCTCGGTGCGCAGACCGTCCAGGAGCGCCAGAGGTTTGATTCCCAGGGGAGATTGGTTGACCCAGTGTCCTACCCAGGTTCGCACCCCATGCGTGGAGGCCATCGGATGGGTGTTGACCCGTGAGTGTGACCGACCCTGAACACATGGGTCATCGTGGCCACCTCATCATGAGCCCGTTAGCTCCCTAAACTCTGACTAACAGTCGGGGGAGTCTGGAAGCTGTACTGTTTCCTATAGAGCGGGGGTGGTTGCGGACCTTACGGCGACTACTCTTGAAATGACCATCGGCCATCCGATCCTGGGTGAAGAGCCGGGTAAAGGACGCTGTGGTCCGCGATAGATTCGGTATACACCGTTTCACCGCTTCGTAAGGGAGAGGACCGCGCAAGCGACCTCGAACTCGTAACCAATCGAGAGACCGGAGTAATCTGGTCACAATTGGAAGTAAGGGCGTGAGTGTCAGCCCGCCAGGTAACATTCCTGGCTATCTCGCGGTTTAGGCGGTGGCCTCTTACGGGCTTGTGGCGTAGCTAGACGGTGGACTGTTTCGTCCCCAAGTCTTCTACGTTCACTTCCAGGGAGATAGAACGACTAATCGTAAAAACTTCCTGAGGTCACGGGCTCGCCCGCTGTAGTCGACAACCCAAGTTGTTAGTTTTAATATAGAATGTGTCCTCATTTTTGCTTTGATAACACCTTTAACCCTTGTAAGAATATAATTTACCAGGTTTTGACAGCTTCTTTCAGTTCATCATCGTGAAACCAGACTTGAGTTACTACACTGATCATCTTGGTTTTCTTTGTACAATCTTGGAGCATCTTGGAGAGCCATTTTTTGCAAATGGCCCAGAGGTTTTGGATCGGGTTGAGATTGGGGGAGTTTCCGGGCCATTCAAGTACAGTAATTTGGTTCTGTGTGAAAAACTGTTTCACTTTTTTAAAAGAATGGCATGGGCCGAGATCCTGTTGAAAAATTCCCTCGTTAGAAGAATAGACCTTGCGGAGCTTCCGTATTATATGGTTTATAAGATGTCAATACATCATGATGACTGGTTTCACGATGATGAACTGAAAGGAAGCTGTCAAAACCTGGTAAATTGCCTACAAGAGTGAAAAGTATTATCAACGCAAAAAGAGGACACATTCTATATTAAAACTAACAATCTATAACTACCAGTACTGTTTTTGTATGTTTGTGTCCAATAAAGCACTTTTCGAAGAAAAATACTCTTTGTTTTTATTAATTCGCACGGAACTGTAGCTACTTCCTTCAAGTTTGAACGGAGGACCAATGAAATATTACGTAGTCGGCACCCGAGCTATCTGCCAACTACGTTTAGTTGGCAATGAAAACGTTAAATTAAATTTGGTGAATTTTGTCAAACAGATAGAATAGAATAACTTTATTGGGCTATAAAAACATGACTTAATGAATATTACACTAGTTTTATAAAAAAGACAATTTATGCACAAATGGCGGATTTATCGCTCTAGCGATATCTTAAAATCAACCATTTGATAAAATAATTCCTAATTTTCACAGTACATTACACAAAGAAGTAGTAAAGTTAAATTTAAAATAAACTTATACAAATATATGTCAGTAACTTATGGGGAGTAAGGAGAGGACATGGTGAGGTATTTGGTTAGTGGCTGTGTAAAAATAAATGTTTCTTCAACAACTTTTTGAAAGTATGCAGCGAAGGTGCATGCCTGATGATTCCATAAACGAGCAGAATGGACTGTGAAAGAGTGCGTGTAAACAGAAGAATGATGTATCGGAATGGCGAGTGTGTTAGCCCGGCTTGATCGAAGTGGAAGACCGTGGCCTCCCAAACGGTGGAAATTCTCCTTGAGATAGGAGGGCGAAGTGGAGTTATTGAGTATGTTGTAGAGTAGCGACAATGTATGCAAATTTCTTCGATCGCGAATAGGAAGCCAATGAAGTTGCTCACGAAAGCAGCTAACGTGGTCGAACTTTTGCAAATTAAAAACATACCTGAGTAAGATATTTTGCAGACGCTCCAGCTTATTCAAAATAACCTCACTGGCATCTATATAACAAACATCACCGTAGTCAAGTATAGGCGTTAAGAGTGTGGACACAAATGGTGGCTTTTGCAGAAATATTCATTTAGGTACAGCACAATAATAATATTAAATGGTGAAGCATTGGCTAATGAACAGCTTAGAAATGTCTTTAAACTTACTTTGGTCTTGTGTGGGCTGTTGGGCCTTTTTGTCTAGCAGCGCTTGAAGTACAGGATGTCCCCAAGGGTCGCCAGCCAAATCGGCGAGCGCTCTACTCCGCTCTTCCGCCTCGCGCTCCCAAAGCGGATCCAATACTGTGCAGGTGTAGGCACGGTCTGTACAAGAATTCAAACGGTGAATGACAATTGACATTCACTCTCACTAAAAGCTACTTATACCTTAGCAATAAATTCTACAATCTCCTCCCTACTACAAGGTGGCATAGTGGATAGGTCGCCTGATCTTACATTGTAAGGTCCCGGGTTCGATTCCCAGCTGGGTCACCATTTGAAAGTAAGATGCTAAACAGATTTAATATAAAAACGATCTTCAAGCCGACCCAAAATGTAGCTCTTGAGGCCTGTAAAGGATGTAATACCACTGCAAACCCCGGGTGTGTATAAAGTCGAATGCAGCTGCGGTTTAGCCTACGTTGGACAAACGAAACAGCCCATAGCCACGCGATGACAAAACACATCAAAGCTATTAAAAACGTTCAGCGAAAAAATAGCCAATCTGCGAACATATATTGGATAGCGGAAGTAACCACTGGATGCAGTTTCAAAATCCCATTGTGCTCGGATGATCCGGGAAGCCATTGAAATAAGAAAAACCCCGAACTTCAATAGAGACGACAGTTACAAACTCTCTTCTACGTGGAACCCTCTTCTTAAAATATTCCCGCCACCAAACGCCGAACGCAAGGAAGTAAGACAGGATACAGTGAGTGTTGTGTGCAAGACGGATTTTCGAAATTCGCGCGCTCTGAGCCCGGCCCCCCACCATTGTTATAACCTACGCAGTGGCGGCAGCGGTATGCGGCCTACCCGTAAAACAACGGATTGACAGCTCTTCCAGTCTACCCTGGACTACGGCGGCTGCAACGTCACCGAAACGTTGGGTGCTACAAATTTCACGCGGTAAATTCGTTTCTATCCTATTTTTAATGTCAAACAACCGCGATAGTCTTCGATTTTATATGGGTCACCATTTTTCGTTGGGATAAAATTAAAAGAATTGCATTTCCTGTCGATAGAATGCAATGCATACTTGTACACATACATATAAACACATCTTAGTAGCGTTGTTTGTAAGAGAATGTCGTATGATAATAAACCTGCCCATTGTGAAATTTCAGAATAAAGAGTAGAAACAAACAAAAACTATTAAATAGCTGTATGTAAAATATGAAAAAAAAACAATAAGGAAATGTTTATAGGCCACCCTTTCTATGATTTGACCTAATTCGAGGGCGATAACTTTTCAAGCATTGTACCTACCCATTTATTAGGTATAAGTCATAAATTACTTCCGTTTTTTTATTAGACATCTATTTTGCTTTCATTAAATAACAGAATTATATTAATTTATTATGCCTTCACCACTATTATGTACGACCTACTCCCATCTTCCTGGCAGCTTATCAATTCCTTCCTTGTAAAATTTGGTTGGTTTGGACTAGAAGAAATTTTCGACAGCCTGACGGAGTTACTCTTCAGAAATGAAGATTTCTCCTTTCAAAGAGTTTTGTAAGGAACAAAAAATGTTAGGGCAAGGTCCGGCGAGTAAGGCGGGTGGTGGTAAAAGAAACCATCCAAGCTCATTTTTTTTTCTCGAGTTATCCTTTCTCACTAAGACACACTTCCACACAAAACAACAGCTAAGCACCTCTGCTTACATCTTGACAGGAAACAAACGTGGAGATACCACATAGAGAAAAAACGGGACTAGCTTAACACTTCGGCTACGTAACGACCAAATTTGGTTGCACATCAGAACACTGTTGACTACGTAACGACCAATATAGGCGGCTTGCTCCCGGAGCGAACAATATTATTATTTTCTAATTCGAACGCATCCTAAAATCCATACCAAATATCTCATTATTATCATAGATACATAGCTACAATAATTTCGCACGTCATTTCGACAGGCCACTGTCCCCTAAACAAACACCTGTTTACCATAGGTGTGACAGACAGCCCTCTATGCAGAGGATGCATGGAAGAAAAAGAAACGCCACAGCATGTGCTCATGGAATGCAGGAGCGTGGCAGAGCAACGGGCAAGAATACTACAATCTCCAGCATCTGTCCCGGAGGCCTGTAGCAACCCAAACAGGCTGCTAACCTTCTGGGACAGCCTGGGTTGGCTGGAGTAACATAAATAGAAACATGAGCCACGCACAATGGCCCAATCAAGAGGCCAAGTGCGGGAAAAGCCCAGGAAAACTAACTAACTAACTAACTTGGGGTGTTTGATTCTCATGGAATAGTTAATTCAACAATAAAAGGCCATCTTTCCAAAATAAAGACTAAAGAGTTATATCTGGATGGAGGGCTGTGCATCCGAGGCTTTCAGGGAATTTGTACTGCTTGGAGACCGATTTGACCTCCAGAATCCAATCTGTAGCTTTCTGGACGACTGAGAAAGGTTTTGTAGTGGAACATTTTCTGCATATGGAG
The DNA here is from genome assembly GCA_944548615.1 of Micropterix aruncella. NCBI lineage: Eukaryota > Metazoa > Arthropoda > Insecta > Lepidoptera > Micropterigidae > Micropterix > Micropterix aruncella. Next base: position 17,432,707 of record OX155976.1, read on the forward strand.
CCATCCCGCACAAAATGTATTGTGGGTTTGAAGGGTACTGTCAGACCCTTGTTGGCTCGAGCCACTCAGAGGCTAAATACCTCCAGAATAACAGCAAGGATTTGCCGTAATGGTGAGTGTACCGTTCTTGATCTGAGGCTGTCTTGTAGACAGCTAGAATATGTCTAGCTGTGCAAGGGTTTTTTTTCTCTTTATTTGAAAAAACAACAGATTTACATCAGTCTTACGTACTAGAGATAAATAAATAAAATACAAACGGAGCTGCCATGGAATTCACCGACCAAAAATCGGGCCCATCATATAAAATTATTACACTTCTGGGAGGTGAACGGTGGATTCCAGACTAACGACCGGCTGTGGTAGGTTTAGACAGCTGTCTTGCCACATGTGAGCGTTCACCTTACCACCCATTCACTCCCCCTTCAAAGTCATAGAATTTGAGATGCGGAAATCGCGGTTTTAGATAATTTTTCTAAGGAGTTGATTATTTTCCTGGAGAGACCAAGATCTTTAATAAGGTGAAACAGAGATTTAGCTGGCAGGCCAGGCCAGCCAACTTCCACCGCGTGAAGGTGAACAATGAAGCCGTTCCGGGTGACGGCATTTGCGAGTTCATGGTATTTATTTAATTTGTACTCCTCGTCTTTTGGGATATTTGATTCTCATGCAACAGTTAATTCTACGATAAGGACATTGAGTTATTTGATGTAAATCTAAAAACGTTTTCTACTTATTATTAAGTTACTTACATTGTTATACTCTTCTAATACCTTAAATATTTTATTTTAATTTCAGTTTGGTTTTTTTTAGTTCGTTATTTTTGCAGAGGCGAGTTGCTTGAATTGTGATTTACTTAGAAGCATACCATCAAAGCAATTTACTATTTTCACTTATGAGTGCATTATACGGGGCACCGGCGAGAATAGTGCGTTATTGGTTAAACAATGCGGCAAGCGGAAGACATCACAACGGCGAGTTCTGTGGGTCGACGGAACGTTCGGCGGGAAACAACTGAGCAGATCAGGGCAGTCGAGCTTATGGGTAAAGAGTGAATTAATGAGAAGATCTATAAGAGTACGTCTCGTCTTCAGAGATTGACATTAAAAAAAGTGAGTTTGGGCATTGTAATCAGTATTGCTACAAAGGGAACATGACCATGGTTAATTCCAGTATATTAACACGTTAAACGCCGAGTGAAAATTGTCATTTTACTCCAAAAACTTTTTACTTTCCATTTGTTAATCATGATGAAATATATATGGAAAACAATTCTCATCAAAATAAAATATATAGTTTTTGAGTTATTTTATAAAAACTACCTGCGGGCACTGGAGACCCCCACGGCGCTCTGTAGCAGAAATGGGAATTTCCGTTAGCGTGCGCTGCGCCGCCCGCGCCGCCGGCCACGCGCGCGCGAGACCGCGTGGCGCGTGCTCTAGTCTGCCGACGGCGCTTGCATAGAGAGGTCGTGTTTTTGATTCTTTTATGTGCGCTGTTGCGGCATTATTAGCGGTGTGTTTTTAGCGCTATTAGTTCGGTAATAGATTACGATGGAAAACAATACAGTACCTTGTAATGACAAAGGTGATTTTTGTGAGTTTCAATTGGATTTAGCAGACTTTGAATTTACGCAATCGGATTTGCAAGAGATCGCGACTTTAGAAGCCGACGCACTTCAAGTTTCATTCAGGGAACCCAGTAGTGATGAGGAATCTCAAGATTTGCATATACCAAAGAAAAGGAAGCGTATGGTTATCGAGTCGGAAAGTGAAAATGACTCAGTAGAAAATTTTGTCACCGATAATATACCTTCTACGTCAAACAACTACTCAAAGTGGAGGAATTGTAGTGGACGCACGGCTAGGGTAATACCATTTACTGAGCCGACAGGTATGAAGTTTCCTCGTTCAACAGACTTCAGGCAAGCGAATCCGGAGGACTTTTACGCTTTGTTAGTTGGCGATTTGTTTGAAGTAATAGCCGAAGAGACTAATCTCTTTGCTACCCAGAGCCTTGAAGATAAAAAATTTAAACCATGTTCACGCTCACATTTATGGCAACCAACCGATAAAGATGAAATAAAACGTTTTTTCGGATTAATTTTATTCATGGGCCTAGTAAAACTGCCTTCAATCAGTGATTACTGGAGTACAGATGACGTGATGCGTCAAACATTTCCTCGAACAGTGATGACTAGAAACAGATTTGAAATACTTTTACAGTACTTACATTTCGCCGACAATGATAACATTAATCCGTCCGATCGCATCGGTAAAATTAGGTATCTCATAAACTTGTTAAATACAAAATTCAAGGCCTACTATTCACCCAAAGAACAGCTTTGTGTTGACGAGAGCATGATTCCTTTCAGGGGGCGACTCGCTTTTCGACAGTATAACAAGTCGAAAAGACACAAATACGGTATAAAGCTGTTTAAAGTTTGTACAAATCCTGGTTATACTATAAAAATGCAGATATACTGCGGGAAAAATTTTGATACTGTCAATAATAGCCCAACTAAGATTGTATTATCTCTGTGTAACGAACTATTAAACAAAGGCCATACGATTGCCACTGACAACTGGTATACCAGTTTAGAACTGGCGTATGAATTGCTTAAGAACGAGACACATTTTTTGGGGACCGTAAGAAAAAACAGACACTTGCCTAAAAAAGTTATAGAAACTCAACTACAACGAGGAGATTTCGTAGCACAAGAGAACGAAGATGGAATCACAGTACTAAAATGGAAAGATAAAAGAGACGTTCTAATGCTGTCGACAAAGCACACGGACACATTTACTCGTGTAAATGTGAAAGGTAAAAATGTCCGAAAACCAACAATGGTTTTAGATTATAACAGATGTAAAGCTTTGGTAGACATGAGTGACCAAATGACAGCTTATTCGACCCCTCTAAGGAAGACTGTGAAATGGTACAAGAAATTGGCCATAGAATTGATTCTGAATACTGCAGTAGTCAATGCGATGATAATGTATAAGGAAACTACAAAGAAACAAGTTTCAATAGTGGAGTATAGAAAACAACTAGTTCGGTATCTTACTTGTTCGGTAAGATCTGAAACAGCTAACTTGCCAAATGAAATACGTCCGAAAAGGCGTAAACATGAATTATTTAAAAAGACGGGGCCTGTAAGACAAACAAGAAGATTCTGTGTTTCCTGTTACAAGAGAAATGTAGAGATAATGTCAAGAAAAGATGCGAAAAATAAGACAAGAAAAGTGCCTACCTGTTGCTTGCAATGTGAAGGCCAACCGCACTATTGCCTACTGTGCAATAAGGAACATCGATTGATAAAAATCTGACTACTTACAATCGTAGTGATTTCTAAAGTTTTGCGTCAACATTGTTAATTTTTCTATTTCTATTGTTTAGAGCTCTGATGTCGTCAAAACTAAGGTTTATGATTACTTTTTGATATGATACGTTTTCTTCTTTTTTATGTTTTTTTTTTTTGGAAAATTTGAGCAAAAATTACCTTTGAAAAAACTTTTATTTCTATAAATGGTTTGTCAATATTTCGATTAGGTTAATTATTTTTAGTGAAAAGACTTGTCAAACAAATAAAACTTTTGAAAAATGTTTTCGTTTTCATACTAATTTCATCAAATTACTGGTTATCTAGGTCCCACTTGGTTTCGTCTCTCTAGAGCGCCGTGCCGGTCACCCTAACGTATTAAATTAAAAGTAACTGTGCCCTACGGCGTAGGAGACTGTCTTGAATGTAGGTCTGACTTGAGGTCACCAGTACCCCCCACGGCGTCTTGAAGTATATGTGTCGAGGTCACCGGTGACCCCCATGGCGTTTAACGTGTTAATGTATATTCATTTATGGTCGTTACCTGTCCTAGTACAGGTCTGCGGGGTTTCCTCTTTAGTCCTGCTAATACGAAGAGAAGTCCTGGACCGACTCTCCGTTCTGGACTCCCCGATGGCAGAACTACCGGTCGCACTGCCTCGAAGTCTGTGAGCCCGCAGGACCTTAATGAGATCATTGCGAATCCTCTCGTTACCAGGAGATAGCCACTCCTGTTCATCCTAGAATAAAATATAAAATTAGAAAAGGTGATTTACAGTACCTATCTATGTAATTTATATCTTATTTGTAATTTATAACTTTTCATTAATCCATAGCAGTGGTCTCATCCTTTTCTTAGGGACGGCCCACTTTTAGTTGAGTCGAGGCACTACGGCACACGAGCGGGTTTTTATTAGGTTGGAAACTATGAATCGGGCGTTTAGTAGTAGTTCATCACAAAAAAATCAACCGTACAAAATTTTAATCTAATCCTCTTAAAAACGTTTTGCAAAACAGAGTGGTGGACATAGTTAGTTAGTTTGTTTGTCTCTTGATTGGGCTGTTGTGCGTGGCTCATGTTTCTATTTGTGTTTATGTTACTCCAGCCAACCCAGGCTGTCCCAGAAGCTTAGCAGCCTGTTTGGTTTGCTACAGATCTTCGGGACAGATGCTGGAGATTGTTGTATTTTTGCCCGTTGCTCTGCCACGCTCCTGCATTCCATGAGCACATGCTGTGGCGTTTCTTCTTCCTCCATGCATCCTCTGCATAGAGGGCTGTCTGTCATACCTATAGTAAACAGGTGTTTGTTTAGGGGACAGTGGCCTGTCATAGTATCTATGACTTTACAGATTTTGTCCTTTTTTAATCTGATGAGGTTGCAGGCAAGTTTTTTAGACGCTTCCGGAACCGCGTTCTTTGTTGGCTGGAGTAACATAAACACAAATAGAAACATGAGCCACGAACAACAGCCCAATCAAGAGGCCAAGTGCGAGAAAAAAGCCCAGACGAACTAACTAACTAGCGTACTGTAAATGAAAGGCATTGCTGGCTGAACATCTCGGTCAAAGTGAGCTGTTTGACTGTCTTCATCCGGTTACGGGCAGAGAAGTCGCACAGCCGGAAACCGCTTGACGGTGAGAAGTTGCATGCGGTCACACTTGGGCTGACGCTCTATTAACTTCGACGCAGTTTCAATGCCGGCAAATGCTTCAGTAGCTGATGGTCCCGTGTCTGCTTCAACTTCGACATTAAGGTCACCTTCTACCCGACACAGGTGAATTGCCATCCCCATGGACAATAGGACGCGTAGACAGAATCATTACTTTGCGAATTGCAGTACGTTTCGGTCTTAATATTTTTTCTTTCCTAATTTCGGATAATTACAGTTCGGATAATTGGAGTTGAGTTAACCTTAAAGTTCTTACCTTTAAAATAATACGCGTGGTGCGGTCGTAGAAGCGTCTCAATAATCGGAGAGCGGCACGGCTCGAAGGGGTCACCCCGCAAAACGTCCGCAGCTCCTTCCATACTTCAACAGGTGCGCCGCATTCCCCTACATCGAGACGCTGCAACCATGAGATAAGAAACAATTTATTTAAACTCTGTCAATAGCCATCGATAAAACTGCCGACCTTGAATGTATATAAAAAGTGAGCAATCAGATATGAAATACAGTTAACCCTTCAGGCCTCGCGACTCGCGGTTAACCCTCAGTTTGACTGCGATATCGCAGTCGCGGGGCCTGAAGGGTTAAATAACGCATGGTAAAATAAATTTTAAGATTTCGCAATCGATTCAAATTGGGCAGCTGCTGGGAGTAGAGTAAAACGATGTTATTTATTATTATTATTTATTAGTTTCATATAGTATTCAAGGGCATTACAGATGAATCCAATTCGCCCTTGAATATTAAAGTAAGAGTGTAAGTCTAAAAATAAATGACTACATAACTAAATTAATGCTAACATTGAACAAGAAAAAAACATAAAAATATAAAACTAAATAAAAGACAGATTATGATAAACATGAAATAGCAGGGAGTTGCCTTTTTAGCTGCCAAAGGGATATACAAAAGATATCTATTTCTGTGGGTAAGGAATTAAGAAGAGCTATAACCCATCCCACTGGCCTGTCTACAAAAATATTTGTACGGTGGTACGGCACATTAAACAATAGATGCGATCTCCTCGCTGTGTAATTTACCGGTACGTACAATTCAAACTTACATAGTATCTCTGGCAAATAAATAGTTCCTTGAATTAATTTATATGCAAATATAATTAGTGAAATATATCGACGCGTTTCAAGGCTGTTGTATCCTACCATTCCTAGCACAAAATCAGATGGAAATAGGTATGGATAAATATTGTATTTTCTGTAATAAATATATCTTAAAATGTTGCATCATCCGGGCTGAATTTAGAATTTGCGAATACAATAGAACTGAGGGTACCTCAGATAATCAAAAACTCGGATAACACGGACTCTGTCGTAAATGGAAGGGGAAACTTACGGTAAAGCTACCAACTGTGATTGTTAAATTTGTTGACTACCTAACTAAGTTTTTCCTATAAAATCCTAATCCCCACCAGGGAAGACTGGAAAATCCGCATTGGCTCCAAAGCCACAATGCGGACGCCTGGTTTACCGACGGATCAGGAAAAAATGGACGTTTTGGGGCAGGCGAGTGCGGACCCAAAACCAACTACAAAATCAACATCCTCCTTGGACAATATGCCACGGTTTTCCAAGCCGAGGTGTTTGCCATATTGGAATGCATAAAACTCCAAAGTCGACTTCTCTGACAGCAGAGCAGCATTGGATGCTCTGACTAAAGCCACCACAGAATCTTCTGTGGTATGGGACTGCACGCAAGAGCTCCTCACCGGACACACCTTAGAGCACATCTATTCAACCTTGGCTTGACCGAGAGCAAGGACTGCCACATTTGTGGCGAAGAACCTGAAGACAGCATACACATCGTTGGTCACTGCCCAGGCCTCGCCGTAAAAAAATACAGTTTACTGAGACGAGCCTTTCTCGAACTCAGCGATCTGCCCAACCTGAAGGTCAGTATTTTGCATGGACTGGTAAGCAGACCCGGGCAACTAGCAGACCACTGACCCAACCACAAAGTGGGTAGTTACAAAAGATCTTATAGACTCAGATGACATCAACGGCTGGAAACAAGCCCCCACTCCGTTTACTACTACAACTACTACTTGTCAGATAACTCTGTCGAGAATACAAATTCTCCATAAGTAGAGCGTTTTATCGGATAATTACTATTCCAAATAGCTTTTCTACGCTTTGACAAACTGTAAAGAAGCAACAATTCATTAATTTTATAATCGAACTCTGACTCTGAACTCATTTTTCTCGACAAACTCGAAAACTGTATATTCTTTGTACTAGCTAGGATGCGTATCTGTGTCATTTAGGGGGCGTTCAAGTATTACGTAATGCAATTTGGAGGCAAGCTTGCAAAATGTTACGATGCTTCTTGCAAAACGTTACGATGCATTACAGGAGCGGGAGGGGGGTTCGAACGACGCGTTACGACGCGTTACGTACATTGTTGTTTTTATTTAAATAAAAAACTAGGGAATTAAAATCTCCCAAGATGGCAACCCTTTTCGTTTATGTTTTACGGGGAGCCCCTTGATTGTATTGTACGTCATTTTTATTTTGTTCTCCCAAGTTGGCAAACCTTTTCGATTATGTTTTACAGGGAATCCCTCGACTATATTGTACGTCATTTTTCGGTATTGTTCATCGGTCATCAGTATTCGTTAGTGTTTTAAACACGTAATACGCAGAAGCACATTGCTGTAATCAGTGTTGTTAAAGTTAGTTACTGGACTTTCTGGAAATTTGCGCAACATAATTGTGACTTTTAGGTAAAAATGGTCACTTGGATGTTACATAACGTTTAGGGAGGGGGAGGGGGTACAGAAAAACGTTACGGTGCATTACAATTGCATTACGCAATACTTGAAAGCAACCTCAGCTGCATCGCAGCATATGCTCGCGGCCTGTCTGCCTCACCGGCTCTGCTTTGCAAAATCTTTACTATGTTGCGCTGCGTCACCTGCGTCTCAGCATATGCTTAGCCTAACGGTTCCGTGCAGCTTGAGCTGAGATTCCATTCAAATCCCAAGAAACATTTCCTCAGCAGTAGAGTGGTAAACGAATAGAATGCTCTCCCAAGTGAAGTGATCAATGCCAAAAGTGTCAATGACTTTAAAAATAAACTGGACTTATTCCACAGAAATTGTAATGCAAGCACGGACTCAGGCGCATCAGCTTAAGCTGCCTGCCTGTTAAATGTATAATAATAATAATAATAATCTGGTTGCAAATGGTAGTAAAGGCGCGAGTGTCGGCCCGCTGGGTGACTAACCTGGTTATCTCGCGGTAAGGCACTGACTCCTTACGAGCGAGTGGCTTAACTAGACAGTGGAGTTTTCCTACCAAGTCTTCTACGCTCACGTCACGGGAGATGGAACGATCTAATATTGTTAAAATTTCCTGCGGTGACAGGTTCGCCCGTTGCAGTCGACAACAGCTGTAGTTAGTTGGGGTGGCGGGTTCGTCCGTATTTAGTTGATACTGTCAAGTGTGTAAGGATAATTGCTACAGAAAGGACATTCACCCTGAATCCTCTGAATAACGTCAGCGAGCGAGGTTTTTGGTGTATGGATTTTTTACGAGTGAAAATAATGGAAATATTTCTAACTTTCTGATTCCGCGAAATAGATTACAAATTATCCACAAATTTAACAATATCCTGGCGCAAGAAATTACAGGGTATGGTGCCTAACACTATCACGGAATAAGCGCCCTAACTCTACGCTATCAGCCATGTCAAAGATGGGCATATGTCAACGTTTCATTTATCAAAATAAAATAATTTTAATGCATGTTTCTGTCATTATTACTATAGTTTTAATGTGTAATGATCATATTAAAGCATAATGAGCTATTAAACGTAATCGGTTCAACAACTAGAGCTAAAGAAAGAAAGGCATTTCAGGCACATACAGACAGAAAACTCATGACTCAAATTATTAATAGTTCTTCAAAGTTAGACAATTCATAGGAGATTCAAACGAAATTTCGTGGAAATAAGCAATTGTTATACAATGGTGATGATTCTTAAAAATTATTTCGCATTTCCGCATCGAATTCCCGTCCCGCAATTTCGAAAACCCCTTTTCATCGATCGATGCGTATTTTCGAGCGATCATCGCGACAAAACACCGCCCGAGCGCCGAGAATTTAGTTGAAACATAAAATAAAAACAACACCCGACATAAAAATTAATATGGCGGACGGGCAGTGCGAAGATGTATGCGGCGTCGCTCGAAAACAAACGTATTTTTCCGCGCTCGCGGCCACAAACCTTGCAAATGTCCAATACAAGCGCTTTTCCCCTGTTTTCCGTGCGTGTTTGCGTTTTTATTACATCTTCCTTGTCGTGAATTGAAGTCATTTCTCAAGAAAATATCAAAGGACGACATTCATTTCGCCTGTTGTTTTCACGCTGCTGTCAAAACGAGAAATAGCCGTAAACAAAAGAGTAGAAAGTACACATCCTAAAAATCGTACAATCGCATGTAGGAAGAATTCAAAAATTAATTACATCGGTTTGTAATATTAACAATGAAATGACATCAGCCCCTGGGACAAAGCCGATATATATATATATAGCTATCCTAAAAACGCAAAGAATTAAGGGATTAAGGGATTACAGCTCAAGGAATCGTTTGTTCGCCGCGTTGCAGTACTTTTGGCGACTAAAGGGTTTTGATTATGCAAATGCTTGTTAAAAGCTTGTACATATCTTACTAAAAAATAATCTGCATTGACTCTCATCTCATCTCATTGAAATTAAACTTGCTAACAATCTAAGTACTATAAGTTATATAAAACTATATGTACCTGACATGTATATTATTACTTATTGGGATAGATTAATAGATAGGTACATATATAGGTACTTTAAATAACTGCATACTATAAAACATAAATGCACCACTATTATTAATACGTACTTACATATAAAATAATTTGTACATACAATGTACGTGCCTTGGTAATAATTTATATTTGAAACATGGCAAGTTGATAAGCTATTTATCAACACTTACATATAACGGCTGTATTTTAAAAATCATGGTTCGGTTCGCCAAACTTATCATCCATCCGAGCAAGTTATTCGGATTACGGTCGTTTTCGCACCACGCAGACTCTAGTGAATTATACACATCCACAAAGAAGACAAACAGTGCGCACATAAGTTATTGCTGCTCGTGCACAGAAATTGGAGCTGTGCCCTTCCACTTTGTTGAAGATTTTGCGGAAGGATATTGGCTTAAAAGCTTACAAGATCCAGCTTGTGCAAGAATTGAAACCACGTGACCATTAAGGTGGGTATCCATTAAGCCGCGTCTCCTGCGAGTGTTTTCTCGAAACAATACACAAAAACATCAAAACAAATAACATCAAAACATTTGTCTATGCAAGGACAATGTTTATGTCTTCCTAGGCATTTTGAAAACATTCTGCGCGCGGGTGAGCGAGGAGCGTTTGTTTCATTTCCGTCTGCCGCCCGCACAGTGCAGAGCTGGGTGTTTGAGGTTATATTTATTTTTATACGCAGGAGGCAGCTTGTGTATGAAAACAGATGTTTTTGTGTATTGTTTCGAAAAAACATGCTCAGGCTTTATTAAGTTTAAAAAGTATAAAACTGTATCTTCATTCCAATCCATTGTCACAACGTTTCCACAAGAAACATAACCTCAAACATCCAACAGCCTGCCCTGTGCGTGCGGCGGACGAAAATAAAAAAAAAAACGCTCACGCGCGCGCAGAATGTTTTCTAAATGCCTCGGAAGACAAAAACATTGTTTTTGCATAGACAAATGTGTATGGCCACGCCACTTGTTTCGATGTTTTTGTGTATTGTTTCGAGAAAACACTCGCAGGAGACGCGGCTTTAGGTTCGCGCACCAACCCTGCTCTGCCAATCTATAACTGCTCCACTAGGGGATACGTTCACGTTCCTGGAGCGTGCAACTTTGCACGCTCCGCGGCGAGCGCTCCACGCGGTGGCGGTAAGTGCTGCGAACACAATGGGGAGTGCAGTGTATTCGTGGACGAGCGCAAAGTAAGACCTTGGTGGATATGTCTCGCCCATCACATTCGCCGTTCAGTAAACGCGAATCCATCGCTGTGGAGTGGGCCGAAGAGAAATGTCTAGCTCTAATCGAGGAGTACTGAAATTATACAGTGCTGAGGGATTCGAAGGATGAGAAATTTAAAAATACATTTTTTCGATGACATGTTCGCTCCTTGTTCGAATAAAAACTGCGGAGCACTCGTTGTTCTTGAGGTAATGCGCGCACCGTCTCCATTTAAGCAGATGCAGATTCGCGGAGCAGAGTTGCTTCGTGAAAGTAATGAATACTCACCTTTATGCGTATTGTAGGTTTGGTCATTGATTTTAATTACAATATAAAATCAATGGTTTGGTTGTACGTCCGTTGTCAGGTTATTGTATCTACAACCTCGAAGTTAGAAATTTATTATGCAGCTGTCCATATGTCGTATTATTTTCTATCTTTATCGATTTCTAGTCTCATGTCCGTTATCGCAAAGTTTAGATATCGCATTCCTGTTACTCCTCTGGAGCACATCAGAACTGCTCGTAACTCTATAACTCTCGAATGTCCATTAAGTTGAAGCTGTGAACAATTGGTCAAGTGGGAAAAGGAGCGGCTTTTTATTAACACCATTAATGACGGTTTTTTGAGCATTTATTGCCGGATCAAGAAAGGTATAATGCTGAATATGTTTATAATATTTTTAAACTTAGTTAGCTTTTATTTTGTTGATTTTAATGTTGTTATGATATATTCAATAAAATAAATGAAATAGTATAATTCTAAGTAAAATATAAATAATAATAATTAAACAAACATGCAAAATATTAAAGTTTTTATCTAAATAGACTCTACCCCTTAGCTTTATTTTATACGTAACCTAAATAAAACTATCAAGTATGTATAAAGGCTACTTACACCTTAGCATTTAATTCTATAATCTCAGATTACGCATTTGGTTCAATGACAAGTTTGATATACACATACATATGTATAATTTTGATTAGTTTTTGCTATTATTAATTTTTTAAACTATTTTTTTTAACTCTAGTCGTAACAATTTCATAACTGTTCTTTCATTGCTGTAATCGTATTAACGATACGATACTAATAAGGGATAGTACGAAACGATATCCCGTATTAAGATATAATAATCCAATCTTGATGATATCTTTTTAGTAATATACGATATCCCGTATATATGTATTACAAAAATTTACTAATAAGGTTTCGTCGTACGATACGATACTAACAAGGGTTATTTGTACTCTGTATTGTCTATGAAAAGCGATTTACACGATTTTTATTATTTAAAAAACCCGACTTTATAGTCAACAAACAACATGTACTTTTTGTGTATTGTTTAGACTCTTAAATAAATAAAATTTTGTTTTTCAGCTATACCAAAATAATATATTAAAGGCGACATTTTGAAAACATTTTACCATTGGCAACATCGCAGAAAGATTAGCACTTTTTGAGGTTTTTTGATAACCTTCCATGTGCCAGGCTTTGGGCGGAGAAGCCTCTAAAATTGTTTAATTTTAAATAAATATTGCCGATAATGGGTGCTTTTATGAGTTCGCGGAGGGCGCATATGTCTGGTTTGGCCAGCGAGGACGTGACCACTGTTGTTAGTGATTCGAAACGTGAAAATCCCGGAACCATGGAGGAGCTCCACAAAAAGTGCAAAGGTGGGCGCGAATTATGAAGAGTATGACTTAAATTCGACGACGATAATTGTGTTCTTTGATAAACCATCGGAAATTCGGGTTATATTGTTGTATTTATCGATTTTTTGGGCGGTTTTCTTTGGTGTTTCGTCAATACCGGTTGACGTTTTCGGCGATGTGATTTGCCTTTCCTTGATTTCCAGTAGTTCATTGTATTTTATAAATACCGACTTTATGGTTATGCGTGATTGCCAACACATTTTTTTGGTGACTAGCATTATCTTCCTCTTGCAATTGATTCTGGATTGTGCTGGGATTTCATATCGACGAGCTAAGTCGTGCTGGCTTCTCCTCACCTCTTTTAAATTGTTATTACGCATACGTACATTCTCCGTATATATGGGTCGATGATATGGGTGAATGCTGCAGATCGCCAGCAGGTTTTTATCCTTCAAAAGCGAGCCGTTCATTGTGTGGCTCACATTCCTACCGATATCAGTATGTGCATCATAATGTTGGCAGTATATCGTTGCCTTAAAAGCAATCTGTCATATCGCACCCTTGGAACTACAATGACGTAAGTGCAACTACTATCAATTCGAGAAAAATGCATTTAAAGTTTTTATCTCACTGTTCTCATCATAACTTTTTTCAGGAAGACAATATATGTATATTTTTTTGGTATTATTGCAGTATAGGTACCTCTTCTAGATTGTTGATTTTTTAACGTCACCAGACTATATTCACCACCCTGATTCCGAATCTGCAATAATATTTATTCGGTCTCAATAAATAAGCGAGATATAGGCATTCAAAAAAGCGCCAAACCCATACATTTCGGTAGTTTTTTTTTTAAATAATACATAAACACCTATTTAGCGGTAGGTTAGGTTAGGTTAGGTTTTTTTAAAACAACCTTAAAAACTGAGGTAAAAAAAAAATTTTTTTTTTTTTGTATGTAAATTTGGTTTTGAAAATTTACGCGTCCGAAGCTTTTTTCTTTCACATTTAGCATTACAATGATCTAACCTAGTAGTATTTCTTTGTTTTTTCGATTTCTGAGAAAGGTACCTATACTGCAATAATTCCATTTTTTTTATTAACTAATTCTTGGTTATGTTTCTTTTATACAGAATAAATTAAATTCATTTGTATTTCGTTGTTGTAATATTGACATATTTTTAAAATGAGGGGCACCAACAGTTAGGTCATTGTGCTACTAAGATGAAATTATAAAATCAAGGAATAGCAAGGAACAATGACGTAAATTTAGAACATTACTTAGTCAAATTAAAACTAATAAATAATCACTATCCATAAATATACCTGATAGAGTTTAAAGTAATAAAATAGTTTTCGTATGAGTTTTAACCCCTCGCGTACCAGGCGGCCCGAAACGTCCAGAATTGATATTTACCGTCGAACCCCAGACGGCCCGAAATGGCCAGGCGAGGCCGACCGCTAATTATGGATTATTTAATCTTACTGTCTCGCACCAACCACTTAGCCAGTAGTATGTGCGAGGAGCGGAGAAAATTCTCTACCGTTTGGTAGCCAGATAAGTATTTTTCGTCACGTTGACTAGCCACTACAAATTTTTGAAGATCCATAGTGCCGCGATCGCTCGGCCGGTAAACAAGACGTAAAGAGAAAAAACGTTCGTTTGGGGAATAAGTAAAACGGGAATAAGTAAAACGAAGTCATAGTTTTAATGCAGCATATTATAATTATTATAAAACTTTTCACAATCTCCGGAAATAGTGATTTATGGACTAAAAAAACATTTTTTTTATCGCCAGTGGCTAATTTTTATCGTTAGTACAACTTTGACTAATAATTATGAATAATCTTTATTGCTTTACATAACGACGTTACAAATATCTAATAGCAAATTTCAATAGGAACATAAAACAGGTCTTTTTTAGACGATCGGTGTGACAGTTTCGGAGTAATCGTTTTTTTTCTGAAACGCCATCTTTTTTTTGAGACTCGCGAATTTCTTACGGGCCGTAAGGCACACATTAAAATTCAAACCGCGGGCCGCGAGGGGTTAAATGGTAGGAAAATTTAACATAATAATTTTAACATTATAACTAATAATAAATGTTACGATAGAATGAATAAATAATGAAGGGGAATAAAAGTCTATAAAATATAAAAATAATATTTATTTTTAATAATCCTAGTACTAATAAACATTAAAAAAATTAACCTAACTTATCTGCTATCTATTTGCCATATTATTACAAGACCACATAAAAATTATGAACTACAGACATTTTGAAAATCACGTTTTATGAAAAAATTATGAACTACAGACATTTTGAAAATCACGTTTTAATTTAAATTATAATATCGAAGTGAATAATATCAAACAAATAATTTAACAAATACTATCTTCTCATAGTATTTATTAAATTAAAGATTCCTATAATATTCTCCATAGTAATGAGGTACTATATTTTTTTCAATTAACTGCAAAATATCTTGTTTCTTACGTTCAGATAGCGGTATTTTAGAGTCATAAGCTGGTTTAAGCTGTATTTCATCCATTGGTCTTCTATTAGCATGGCTGGCGCGTAAGCGTCGAGTTTGTTCTGTAAATATCTTAGCTTGTAACATATTTTCAGTTTTATAGGAGACTTTGTATTCAAAATCATCGCTGTTCTTTGTTAATTTGACCACTTTTAAATCGGTAAGTTTGATTTGATCTCCATCAATGTTCTTCGATACATTTATATTCATCTCTTCTGCTAGTGCTTTGAGGTCAAAAAAGTTATCATAATTCATTTCATTTACTGTAAACAAATTTCCAGACTTCTTAGCTTTCCTAATGACATTAACGTATTGGTCTGGAACATAGATTGGACCAGATTTCCTTTCTTTTTTAACACACTTTTCAATTAAAGAATGAGCGGTATCTCCCTCGTTTTGCGTGTGGCCGCGAATAAGAAACTTATGTGTTATGGAGTTTATCTTTAACTTCGTCACAGCAAAATAATACATTGCAAGAATATACCTTAAAAAATAATTAGAAGTACTTAGGAAAGTGTCAGTAAAGTTACTTCGAAAATTTTTATGTCATTGCAGACAGGCATTTACTGTCAGATAGGCACTTACTTGTTTTTTTGTTGGCCGCAGCAATTGTCCGAGTAAAAAACAATGTCGCAGTTAGGCTGTTTTGTAGCCAATTCTTCCAAATATTTATAAATACAATATCCAATCTCAATGGCACCTCTATGACCCATACCCTCATGCCAAAAATAGCATGCGGTACGTTCGTTTTTCCCATTTGTCACCTAAAAATAATTGTATATTCATTATCGACATAAGAAATAAAAAAGTTATGTTAAAACCTACCGTGAAATTGTAACAATTTAGACGTGTCTTGTAAAAGAAAGCCGAAGAGTCTCCAACGGGACATGGCAATACTGCTTGCAAGTCATAGGTTGCAACAATCAAATTATCATTGTTTTGACATTGATTCATATCTCTTTTTTTTTCAAGACGGCTTAAACTTTTCTCTTCCAAGTGTAATTTATAATCAGCTTCAAGTCCCAGCTTAACTTCAATAGGTGCGTTTTGATAGCCAACACAAACGTCACATTGGTCTTTCTTCGGCATATGAAAACCAATATTAAACTGTGTATTGAAAATATACAGATATGTATTGTATCCTGCAGTAGGTAAGTTATTTTCCCTTCTTAAATTTTCATAATTTCTGTGCATTTCGGATACTGTTAAGCCACCATCAACGAATTCCCTGCTTGTATTTGCTCTCAAATAATGGCTTTCAATTTTGGGTATTGATTTTATATGGTCTATTATAGATTGTCTTATTTCTTCAGGTATAGTGGAATGATTGCCATGGTGCCCTCTTTGATCCTGGGGAGCAGTACCGAGGTTTTTATTTTTAGATTGAATGACCGTGCGGAGTGTTCTTTCGGCAACGTTCAATGTATTTAAGAGGAAAGTTTTGCATACTCTTTTTTCTTTCCCTTCTACTACAAAGTAATACGTAGTGTTTGGTTTTCGAGGTTGTCTGTTTCGGCTGCCAACTTTGATTCGCCGGTATTCTACTTCCAGTGGTTTAATGCAGCAACTTAGAAAATCTCTTTGTCGCTGTAAGTTGCCTAACTCCCAATAACCTTTGAAAATTACTAGTCTCTCTTCTTCAGAAAATTTATCAGCACATGAAAGTCTGCATTTATAGGAACACGTAGGTCCAATGGTCTTCGCTCTTACATTCTTGCCTGTTCTTGAGATGTATTCTTGTCCTGTATTTTTAAGCCGCTTTGTAAGATTTTTTTTCCAGTTATTTGGGTTTATTGGCCGTTTTTTGGATTTATTCGATACCAATTGCTCAGTAATTAGGGATTCTTCAGACTCCTGTGTGACAATTAATGCTTCGGAGACAGCAGCATTGGATTCAATTTCATGATCATCTTCGGAACTAGAAAAAGACGAACTTGAACTACTAGATGGTGGTGGCTTAAATTCGTCCGAATCAGTCCCAGAAAAGTCAACTACTGTCTCCAAATCAGATATATCCAGATCAGGTGGTTTTCTTGCACTACTAGACGGTTGTGGCTGAATTTCGCCCGAATTAGTCTCAGAAAAGTTAACTACTGTCTTCAAATCAGATATTATATGCGGATCAGGTGGGTTTGTCTCATTTTCTGAACCACTTTTAGCCAATCTTATTAATTTAGCTCCACGAGATTCCATAATGTTAGTAGAAAATAACCTAAAAACGTAAATAAAAATAAAAATACAGAAGAACAACGACTTAATTGTAATAAACGTCGATGTTGCACCAAATATTCAGAGTAAACTTACAAAAAATGACGCAAATCACAGTTACGTCAATGTAGTTCCAAAATTAAAAACAAATATATGACATAATTACCATTGCGCCGTTGTAGCACTGGGCACTTGTAGCACGTATGGACACTTACCGCTCCCCGCGGGCAACTGGCCATACAGGCGTTGTTGTCTTCAAAGCACCGCTCAATTCGACATCGACGCTACTTCCCTCTGGCGGCATCAGTTGTAATCACATGAAAGTCAATGTTGATTCCGTTAGTTTGTCACTTTTTCAAGTGTTTGTTATACTTAAGTCAATTTTGCAATTTTTTGCACTTACGTCATTGTAGTTCCAAGGGTGCGATATGTCGAAACCACAGTTAAGTTTCATAAGCACATTTAACCCCTCAAGACAGTAACGTCCCGAATCGGGTACGATGTATTGTAGTCAATGCTCAGTAACGTCCCAAAACAGGTACGAGCGCGGCGCGACAAACCACGCTCTCAAAAAACTGAATTTACACCAAAATCACAGTGCAACCACTTCCTGTTAGATATGTGTGAAAAAGACGGATAAATTCTGTATTGTACGATTATTCAGTCGTGCTTCTCACAGTCTAGAATCCCTAATATAATTGTTTGTATTCTGGGGGCACTTAGTTGAGTGCTGCCATTGCTCGGATCTGTGCTTCTCTTCGGATATTATGTAGCTTCTTTTCGAATATATGTATGAAAATAAATAACACTAACTAATAGATTTGGTAAAGCATGTAATAACGTTCACAAATGTGTTTTCAATTTCTAGATAGGGTTTCGTATTTTGAGATAAAACGTCGATATCGCTGAATAAATGTTTTTTTTTCAGTTCTCCAACTTTCTAATAATTATTTATTATTATCTAATTGTTTTACAATATTAGGTTTTAATGATTTATATTTCAAATTTCAATGCGATCATTCTACAATAATAATTCTTCTTTTCATGATCCATCAAGTAGTTTCTTTCTTATGATTGTTTTTCTAAATTAACTCTCAGAAATGACAGGTGACTGCCAAGATTTACACCCGCCGCTTAAAGGGTTAAGTAAGTACACATAAGTTTCGAGAAATTGACGATTGAAAATGTTGCATCGCTTAGTTTTTTTTTCTCCTCAATTTTGAAAGAAATTCAAGATTTTATTAGAAAAAGAGTTTAAATTCTTATTCACTCTTATGAAATAGTAGGAAATACTGAGTTAAATATGTTATTTGACAAAAAAAAATGTACTTGTACCATTTAACATTCAAAATTGTTCATGTTTTGAGTTGTTTTCGAGACTGTATGACGATTATGTCATTTTGTAATATAAAAACCATTCAGTGAAAAATCGAATACATTAAAACTCCAATTATCTGAGCTCCAACTATACGAATCGCTGATTATCCGAAATTATAAAGTTAAATTATATTAAAATATAAATTTCATATATATTATTATATTGAATTAGTAGCTGGAAGACTTAGCTCGGCAGCATTTGCGGTACATCAAATAAGGCAACTAACTGATGAAGCTACTGTCTATTTCAGCTACTTCCATAGTAAATGTCGTATGGGATTTTGCTCTGGGGCCGCGCAGCCCATATACAAACTATATTTACTTTGCAGAAAAGAGCCATACGATCCATTTATTGTTTAAACTCCCGAGCATAGCTAAAAGAGAAATTTGAAGAGATCAATATTCTGACGGTTTATAGTCAGTATATATTCAATAACATAATGTATGTTTGTAAAAACTTGCACAGGTTCCGTAGGTTAGGTGACATTCACAATAGGAACACCAGGTTCAAAAATAAACTAGCCATTACGGGCTCTAGGTTAGCAAAAGTGAGTAAATCTTTCATTGGAGACGGTGTTCGCTTTTATAACACTTTGACTGAGGAACTAATCCTTTTACCAGACACTAAATTTAGAAAAATTGTTAAAGATACTTTGTGCTCTAAAGGCTATTATAAAATTGAAGATTTTTTAAGCGATACATTGGTCTGGTCAAGTCGTTTTTGTGTAACATAGCTATGAAAACCATTTGTAAAGTGTTATTATTATTATTATTATTACTATTATGTAAAGCCATTGACTATATAGTGTAGTAATCAATGGTAAAGCCTACAAGCAAGGCATACATTTCTAGAAACATAAGACATTCGGAAAGTACTGTAAGTCTACTTCGAATAAAAATCTATCTATCTATCTATCTTTAACGGGGAAAAATTGAAGCTGAAAAACGAGCAAACCTACAGTTTTAAACTTCGTGTCAGTACTTGAAAACGAAGATGGAAGCTCTTCAAGAAAATCAGTGAAGGCAGCAACAAAGATTTAGAAGATGCCGTTATGTAGTAGTTTTTGCAGCAATGTTCTATGGGAAACCCAAGTTCGGGTCCGATTCTTTGTGAAAAAGCTAAGATCTTAGCTAGGAAGCTTGGTTGTTCATCCTTTAAAGCAAGTGACCGTTGGCTCTCTTTCTCTATAGTTTTCTTCTCCGATTTTCAACATACATACAGTAATTAATTAAAATAGAGCCTTTTTTTGGAAAAAATCCAATTATCCGAATGGGGTCCGCTCCAAATTGGTTGATAGGAGTTCTACTGTATTTAATATTTTAAATGAGACATGAAAGTTATTCTTTATGTATTTATATCACTATAATTATACAATAACTAGCTGTTGCGCCCGCGGCTTCGCTCGCGCTAAATTTGGGGTAAAGTAGATCCCTTTTTAACACGCTTTTATTAGGTCGACCTGCATGTAACTAACTATGTAATGGAATCTAAGGTAACTAATTTAACCATCTTCCAAGGATCGTAGCGTCATAAAAATTGGCAGCTGTATGTACTTCTGATGTCAATACAATAATATGGTACTGTCGAACTGATCTGATGATGGAGTCGGAAGATATGAACTAGAACTTCATGATGGAAGATCTTATCATAGCTGTGTTTGGACTTGTTAGAAAAGTCTTGGAATGAACTTCCACGATTAGGTTTCAAGGTCTGATGATGAAGCCGGAAGATAGGCACTGGCATTCCATGATGGAATATCGTATCATAGCCGTGTGTATGTGAATATCGTATCATAGCCCAAAAGCGTGTTTTTAGTGTTTTTTTTAAAATTATTAATTTATTTACAATCAAGTGGTAAGTTTTCGCGTGTAATATATAAGGTATCCTACGTCCTTCTCTGTACGCCTGTCCATATGTACTTCATGATGATCAACTAAGTAGTTAAGGCGTAAAGATGTAACGATCGCGGTGCTTGCGCTACGCTTGTTATCGTGACAAATTTTGAATTTATAATGAGGTTCTAGCACCTTCCGAGTAGAAAACAAAACAAGGTTTATAATAATATAGAAAAAATCTATTTATGTGTTACTTTGTTGTTTCAGAGGTTATGCCAAATAATTTTGAAGGAGGAAAACTGATGGTGAACAAAGGCGTCAACAACCATTTCCAGGTATTATTAAAGGGTTAACACTTTCAGGGATACATATAGAGGGCCTCAAACTGAAAGGTCGTTCATATAAAATTTGCAAAATTAACTTCTTGGGGCAAATATTTTGACTATTTTACAACATACTGAAAGGGTGTAACAGTATCTATTTATATATTACATGTCTATTTGTATACATACAAACTTATAAACATTACTAAAAGTCTTCAAACCTTACAAGAAGTCTTCTTTATAATATTATTATTAATATTATAAAGAAGTAATGTTTGTAAATAAAAATAAAATACAAATAAATAAAATACAAACGGAGCTGCCATGGAATTCACCAACCGAAGTCCGAAACCTACCACAACCGGTCGTTAGTCCGGAATCCACTGCTCACCCCCCAGAAGTGTATAACACTATATGATGGGCCCGACTTCGGTCGGTGAATTCCACGGCAGCTCCGTTTGTATTTTATTTAGACCAGCGGTTCCCAAAGTGTGGGTCGTGACCCACTGGTGGGTCGTGAGACAATTCCAGGTGGGTCGTGAACACAACGTATGAACGTAGGGTATAATATGGCAGATAGATGACGAGATAGATTGACGAGTCTAAGTGTATTTAAGATACATACAGACAATATAATGAAATTTTGTTTTACTTATTTGCATACAAAAATATTTAGTTGCTCAGCCAAGAAAAAATCGATGTATTCTCGTAAAAAAAAAAAAAATATTTTATTTTTGTGATTACTTAAAAGTTGTTTTTTATATGAAATTCTTTCAAAATAACATTTCCACTATATCATTCTACTTAGAAAACACACCAAAACTTTCAGCTTTGTTTGATATTACAGAAAAATCAAAACTTTTTTGAGTTAGCATTGTAAACTTGGTAACTTTGATGGAAACTTTGATAATACAAAAATGGTTAAAGGATTTTTAAATAATATGTCTTATTATATGCTTATTATATGTCTAGTAACTAAATATTATACTCCAGAGTCACATTTCATAGAAAAACAATAAAAAAACCCAATCAAAATGTGGTAACGAAGAGCGGCGGATAAAAAAATGTCCGATGTCAAATTAGAAATCAAGTTGAATTGAGCAAAATATAGCTAATTTTGTGATTATATACGATGTAAATGAAATAATAGCTGTTTCATAAGCGAATTAAACGAATATTATGTCATAATTCGAGATTTTTCGTCATAATTCGCGAAAAACAAACGAACATTTTTTGCAATGCGTAGTAAGTCGAACTATTTTATGCGATAATTCGTGGAAAAAAGCAGATGAGCTGTCCCAAATTAGAAATTCTCTTTCGGAAACCTTCCTAGAATGCAAATTACTTACGATTTTGCAGGAAATAGCACAAAAATAACACGAAAATCACAAAATCACAGACCCTTCGGGCGTTGCACAATGGCCGCACGGCGGCTCGGCGAGCGCGGCGGGTGACCGAGTAAAACTGATTATTGTAAATAATTTATCGGCCAACAGTCGTCGATTAGAGTTCGACCGTTCGACGTATTCGATATCGCATACTTTATACGCGGATAGGATCGCAATTCGAGTAATAAATCGCATTTTACGCAGCGCGGAGCGCCCTAACCAAAATTGATTAGCTCAAGTCTTAGCATTTGTAAGCGTCAAACCAAAAATGGTTAACTCAAGTAGGAGGGGTTAAAAAGAATAGGATATAAAACTTGCAACAGCGCGGGAAGAAGAAATAGCCGCGCGAAGAGACAGCGTCGCGTCTCTAGCCTCGTCTCGCTCGCCCCCGGCGCACGTGCGGCCGGGCGGGAGCGCTCCGTGCTTCCCGAGGTGGGTCGCGGGGTCAATAAGTTTAGGAACCCCTGTATTAGACTATTTGAAGATATTGGGCTAGCACGATTGCAAATCTTTATAATGTGTGCATGGAGATTCAACTGGGTATCAAAGGTAATTCCCAGGTCCCTCACCTTGGTCGCAGTATACTGAGGGAACAGTAGAAGCACTCTCGAGCAACATGGCGTTGCGGAGTTAGGGCGCGAGGGAAGGCTATTGGTTAGCGTTACGCACGTGCGAAGGTTGGCGAATATCTCAAACGTTTGAACATCTACGTCGGCGGAGTAGTAGACATGTGGCGGTCATATGCGAGCCCTTGGACTCGTGACGTAGCTCGCTTTGTCTTTAATTTTGTTCTAATAGACGCGACTGTCGGGTATACTGTGCCTTGGCCTTTCTAAAATTGACCCATTTATAGTTTATCGGAAAAAGCAGGGAGTTTTCCTCTTAGTGATAATGTCATGATGGGCCCGTCTCCGGTCGCTGCGTTCCATGACAGCTCTTTTGGTATCTGGTATCTGTCACAGTATACCAATCAGTAAATTTACTCTCGAGCTACAGGGCATTGCGGGATGAGGGTACGAGGAATGTGGGCAGAGGGGTTTGTCCTGACGAATGCCTTTAGTTGGCATTACACGCAGGTAAAGGCTGGCGACCTTTTCGAACTTTGTAATATCTGGCAGCCATATCCGAACCCTTACGACTCGTGACCTATTCGCTTTGACCTCAATTTTGTTTTAAGAGATGCTACTGTCTGGTATACAGTGGTGTCGTGCAGCTTGGGCCATAAAATGCACCGCGTTTCCAGGTCGGCGCATCTCTCGATTCAGCTCCTTTTCAGTAGCCTCCTCGAGTGAGTGACGACCCCGGGAAGGACTCTTGTGTCCCAGGCCTTACGGCTTGTGGATCGGTTTCCCCTGCCGGAAGGCCCTCCGGCGCTACTGGATGGTTTGCGCACCGTGCGGCATCAGCAAATCGGTTGAGCACTCTGTGACTAATCACTGATGTAGTGTAGAGATTATGGAAATGTACTGTCTCCTAAGCAGCGGGGATGGATGTTGACCTGTTGTCACGCCACTCTTGAAACGACCTATCAGCCACTCGATCCATGTGGCATTACGGGCAAAGGACACCCATATGATAAATTCATATGGAATTACTGCCATTATACAACAGGTAGAGGCCGCGCAAGCGATTTCGGTCCTGTAACCAGTCGGGAGGACGAAGGTATCCTGAAGGTTAATTCCAGACGGGGATATCCTGCCAAAATTGGTAGCCAGGGGGCGAGTTGGCCCATTGGGTTACCTTCTTAGTGCCTCGCCGTAAGGCTGTGGCCTTTGGCGGGTGCGTGGCTTTGCTGGACGGTAGATTCGTCTCAAAGTCTTCTACGCTCAGCTCACGGGAGATCGTTAACGATGGTTTTCGTTAAAAATTTCTGAGGTGATGGGTTTGCCCGTTGTAGTTGACAACTTTTAAGTGTTGGTATCTATTATGTTTTTTTTTTCTACCCTAGGTATCGCACACTATAAACATGAGCTCAGTTGCACAAAGCGGCTACAAATTCGGAGCTACCTATGTTGGCAGCAAACAGATCAGTCCGACGGAGGCATTTCCAGTAGTCCTTGGTGATATAGATCCATCAGGAAACATCAACGGCAACCTCATCCATCAGCTTACACCAGAACTGCGAGCAAAATTATCTGGACAGGTAAATTTGCATTATAAATCATAAATATTACATTAATAATTATCAAAACTACTCACAAGCTAGAACATGCAACAACAGGTGTGGTTCATAGAAGGCACATCAAATAGACTAAGAATCTATAACGTAAAACTGTCATCTATTTGCAGATCCGAACGTAAAACTGTCATCTATTTGTCGTCTATTTTCAATATTAAACAGTTTATCAATATTGAAAATTTAAAAATGGTACTAGTAACATTTGGAGGTACCTCTACTCCAGTACTACTTCTCTAGTAATACCTTCAAATTCTAGCTGCTTCGTCAAGTCTATAACATAGACGAGACAGGCCTAATACTATAAAATGCCACCAAACAAAACGCTCTCTGCAATAAATGAAACGAAACGAAGTGGCAGGAACTTGACTTATAAAATATAGAGATATAGAGAACAATATGTTTGAGTTCAGAGATTGATTATTTTACCGTATATCTGCATTTTTCTGTATTTTCTGATCAATCTAACCTTTTGCGTTCTGATCA
This sequence comes from Micropterix aruncella, assembly GCA_944548615.1. Classification (NCBI taxonomy): domain Eukaryota; kingdom Metazoa; phylum Arthropoda; class Insecta; order Lepidoptera; family Micropterigidae; genus Micropterix; species Micropterix aruncella. The sequence continues at coordinate 17,457,696 of OX155976.1, forward strand.
TACCCCTCAGTCCCAAAGGCGACAGATTAGAGGAATTCTACTGTATATCGACATATATTTATTTAATTATTTCATATAATTAATTTACCTATTAGTTACTTGTACATGAAAATACAGGTTTTAGAGCCTTGGAAATATACTAAAGAGTATGGCTTCAATAGAACTTTATCACTTCACTTGTGAGAGTTCATTTGTTGAGTTTATATAAAAGGTTGCAGCAATATTAGGCTATTTTAAAAGTATTATGGGATAAATATTATAAGTTAAAAATACTTCACATGAAATATAGTTGAATATATAAATTAAGTAGAATATATATATATATATATATATATATATATATATATATATATATTGGATATATCTTAATACAGTTGTACAAAAATATATAATTAATAAAATAACTGTGTATCTGCTTACTAAAAACTACACCGCTTACTAAAAACTTGCAGTTTTCCCTCATCAAGTTTGTCAATCACTATGTCCTCAGTCTTTTATAAAGGGCGTCAGTTTGAATGCTTGTATCCTGGCCTAGGTGGCGTTTCCTTAAAGGCATTCTGGAGTTTGTTCGAGGGGTAAATATAATGTCTTTGTCCAAAAGTTGTACTCATTCTCGGTTGTACATGACTGTTTCTCTGTCTTGTGTCATGTGTATGAGCGATCCTGTCAGCTTGTCGTTATCCTGTTGGCAGTTCCTTCCTGTAGTAATATTAAGACCTGCCATATATATACTTGTCTCGCATTCAATGCGATGAAGTCCCTGTGAAGCTGATCAGAGGAGTAGCGGTATGGCTGTCTGGCTATAACTCTAATCTTGGAAACGTTACCTGTCATAATACCTGTCATAAACGTTACCTGTCATAATAAATAATTTACGCAGAACGTTCCTCCTTTAATGCACTGGAAGGTAATGTTGTATGACTGGACGCCAGAGATGCTGAAACTTTATTTAAATGCCTTTCAGCATACACTTCCAGACCCCAGTAACCTGCTCATTGGAGCTATGCACAGATAGACATATTCTAGCTGGCTGCAGGGGGCCTTAGATCAAGGATAGTACACTTACCGCCACAACTAAGTACTTGCCGTTATTCGTGGCTAGACATATTCTAGCTGGCTGCAAGGCAACCTTAGATCAAGGACGATACACTTACTTCCATGACAAAATCCTTAAGGTTAGGTTAGGTAAGGTAAATAACCTCACATTCGCAAGGTAATTAGCCTCTCAGTAAGATCATGGCCGATCAACCAAAACAATTACTGGGCACTCTGAGAAGGAAAGACAACAGCACTACCAGTAACCCGGCTGAGACCAAAAGTCTACTGGTAGAAGCGCACTTCCCAGGTTGCGAGTAGTTGACAAACAAGAATGGGACGTACAAACAGAAACTCATCCGACCGAAAACGAGTGGAAGATAGCGGAGCATATAACGGAACGGACCAAAACAGCCTGGGCAACGAACAGTTTCAACAACTTCAAATCACCAGGACTAGATGGAATATACCCAGCCCTCCTAATATGGGGAGGAGACAAACTTATCGAACAACTAGCAAGCATACTATGTAGCTGCATCGCCTTTAGATACATTCCACAGAAATGGAGAGAAGTAAAGGTGATCTTTCTACCAAAACCAGGGAAAACTGATTACACAGACCCGAAATCTTTCAGACCCATTAGCCTTACCTCCTTCATGCTAAAAACACTAGAAAGACTATGTGACAGAGAACTGAAGGACACAGCACTTAAAAACATAGGTATTCACCCGAACCAACACGCATACCCACAAGGCAAATCGACAGATTCAGCACTGCATGCCGTTATAAACAACATAGAAACTGCACTAGCAAGGAAAAACTCCTGCCTAGGCACCTTCATCGACATAGAAGGAGCGTTCGACAAGACAAATTTCAGTAGCATTCAACAAGCTCTAAACAGACATCAAACCGAACCATTGATTACAGAATGGATAATGAACATGCTAAGAAAGAGAATCATCAGGCTATCTGACAACCAAAATCACCAGGCGCTCGTGATGAGAGGATGCCCACAAGGAGGTGTACTCTCGCCTTTTCTATGGAACCTGGTAGTAAACGACCTGATAACAAAACTAAACAACAATCATTTCCTAACAATAGGATATGCAGATGATCTAGTAATAATGATCAACGGACTAGTAACAAGCACATTGTGCGACCTTACACAAACAGCTTTGAAAATAGTAGAGAAATGGTGCAAGGAGAATGACTTATCGGTAAATCCAAAAAAGACCTACACCATTCTCTTCACACATAAACGGAAATTGGGTACATACAAAATGCCAACCTTGTTTGGATCCAGACTAACGCTTTCTAAAGAAGTAAAGTACCTAGGAATAACTTTGGACGAAAAACTAAACTGGAATAAACACCTAGAAAACAAACTAAACAAAGCAACAGTCGCCTTCTGGCAATGCCGAAGAATGGTGGGCAAGAAATGGGGACTAGCCCCACACATTATACTGTGGCTGTACAAAATGATAATAATACCAATGATAAGCTACGGAGCTGTAGTATGGTGGCCCCGCACCCAACTTACTACTGCAATCAACAAATTACAGAAAGTGCAAAGGCTAGCATGTATAGCAGCGACCGGCTGCATGAGAACAACTCCGACAGCGGCGCTGGAAATCATGCTAGGGCTTCTACCACTACACTTACATATACAAAAAGAAGCAGCCGCAACGGCTACTCGTCTAAAGAATCTAAACTTATGGACCAATATAAAACACCGCACACGAATATATATGATAATATACTGTCAAGTTTTCCAATGCTGGATGCGGCAATCGACAGAATACCCAAAACTATGATCTTCTGGAAAGAATATGCCATATCATTAACAGAAGACTCAAAAGAAGCACTGAATCAAACGGACCTAAGAATCTACACAGATGGATCAAAAACCAACAAAGGTACAGGATGTGGTGTCTTCTCGGAAGACCTAAATATACACATCTCCAAACCACTCGGAGCACACAACACAGTATTCCAAGCAGAATGTATGGGAATAATAGAAGCTTGCAACGCAATGAAACAACGACAGCTAAAACACGAAAACATATGTATTCTATCGGACAGCAGGTTAGTGCTACAGGCACTGGGAAGCGATAGATTTACATCCGGGCTCATATACGAATGCCATCAAAGCCTCCTCGAGGTATGCGGAAAAGGCAATAAGGTGACACTGCAATGGATCAAGAGACACAGTAACTCAAGAGGAAACGATGCTGCGGATGACTTGCCCGTAAGGGCTCAGACACACCGGCATACGGACCCGAACCTATCGTGCCCCTACCATACTCGCACATAAACAACCAACTTGACAACCACTACAAACAACTACATCAAACACACTGGAAAGAGATAGACACCTGCAGACAAACCAAAGAAATAGTAATGGAATACAACCACAAACTTACCAAAACACTTCTAAGGACAAAAAGGCCCCAACTACGCAAACTAGTGGGACTGATAACAGGACACAACACTTGTTTAGAGTATGCAGACCGTTCAGTGACACCCTCGCCTTAAAAACACTGTATTACGCATATGTCAGAAGTGTCTAAGACTTCGGATCCACTATATGGTCACCGATGTATGCTGCATCTGTTAACAAGGTTGAGTGCGTCCAAAAGCGTTTCTTGCGATACCTAAATTGGCGCGAGCACTCGAACTTCTAGACATATGAGGAAAGAGCGGATTACTTTAAGGTTGCACTGCTCTATAATAGACGGACCATAACCGACATGTCTTTCCTATATGACATCCTTCATGGTTTAATAGACTGTCCAGCTTTAACTGAGCGAATTTCCTTGAGAGTGCCCCCCAGAAGTATCCGAGTTTCTCGTTTGTTTCATGTGCCCAGGTGCAATTCAAGCCACTTCAGCAACTCTACTATGATACGGTTACTCACCTCTTTTAATAACAGGTTTAATGACCTTGACATTTTTTCTCTGGACAGGAAGCCTTTTCTTCACGCAGTCGAAGAAAAGCTCAGGAACGATAATTAATTTAAATTTACTTATTACTTTATTATATACAATATATTTATGTGTGTATGTATGTCTATATGTATGTGTGTGTATATGTATATGTATATATGTATATATATATATATATATATGTGTATATATATGTATATATATATATATATATATATGTGTATATGTGTATATATATATATATATATATATATATGTATGTATATATATATATATATATATATATATATATATATATATATATATATATATATATATGTGTGTGTATGTATATATATATATATATATATTGTAACGCTCTCCGCGTTTTCCCGCTGATTTTATTCCATTTTCCCATCCAACTCGAGTTCCACATAGTCGCGAGCATGTTTACGAGCTGTCATCCGGCGACTTTTCACAATCGAAAGCGGCGCGAGCGCTATTTAATCGTTCGGCGCTCGACTCTATGCCGAGCGTACACGAAATCGGCCGAATAAGGACGTCGGAATAGATCGTTGCCAGGCGTAGGAGATTGATGCGATGTTTCGGAAATATTTTCCGAAGGTGTTTATTTTATTTAATCCGAAATTAAATTGGTTTCTTTTTAATTGTTCATTATTGGGATATGGTAGGAATCTTGTTTCATAAATTTTATCCATTTTCATAAGGTGTGCTAGATGGTAAATTGCAGTGGCGTGCCCAGGGTTCGTAAATAGGGCAAGCCCGACATACCTCTTTGTGTTTTTTTTTACGCTTTTTATAGTAAAAAAGTGGTACCTCTTTACTCTTTAATCTTCAGTTTGAAATTTACTGCTTGGGTCGTACATTCAATAAAGCACACTGAAGGCATGCTACTGCAAGACAGAATTTAACATATACTTATCAGCAGTCGCATACCTCTAGTGGCTTTAAAGGACTCTCTAGCTAGACGATCAAGCATGCTTGTCAAAAATCGCGTCGCGGGCTGGGAGGGGATCGTAAACCGCAGAAAATATGCATTTTTTAAAAATATTTACCAAAAATGCCAGTCACGTCATTCATCAATCAATTACTTCTAATTAACGTGACTCCCTGGTATAAACTACAAAATTATGCATTTTTGGTAAATATTACAAAAAAATATTTGTATATTTCCTGCGGTTTTACGATCCCCTCCCTGTCCGCGACGCGAAGCTTGTCAAGCATGCTTTTTCGTCTAGAGAGCCCCTTAGAAAAGCCATTTTATTTGCTTGAGTTGACCCTTGCTTGAGTTGATAAGTTGACCCTTGCTTGTATGAGCTGTAAGACTATTTTATAAAAAAGTGAACAAAAAGTAAAATAAGTGACCCTTAGAAAGCTAGCCATGGGAATGAAACTCACGCTGGCATATTTTCATCGTTTATATTCTAAATCGAAGCGTCTACCTTTTTTCAAAAATGATTTTATTACGTCTGAGTAAAATGATGGCGAACGCTTTAATTCTTTTAACAACTGTTTTTCAATAGCAACCATAACTCAGATAGACGTTCCTGACCCTGTGTATTTCTTAGGTAAGTATGAATAAGCTTAAGAGATGAGAATGCACGTTCTGCGGAAGCACTTGTAGCAGGAATAGTGACGACAAGATACGCTAACTTCAACAATTGGGGAAAGGTGTCTTCGAGGCTATTCTGACTAATTCGTTCAAAAACATTGCAATCTTTCAATTCAAGAGAGGAGTACAAACAAATCATTTGGTTCTTTAAAACCTTCTGTCAAAATGGTTTGCATAAATGTCAAATAATGAATCTAATGCCTTTGTAGGAAAATCTAAACGGTATTTCTCGTATAGTTTGTTGTTGAAGAGTTGGAAAAATTTCAATTTGAAAATTTGCGAATATCGATCGTCAATTTCGCAAAATATGTTGTCAATTAATTACCTGGACAAAAAGTCGTTTGTATTCAGTATGAGCACAGCGTACGTTGCGTCTCAAACGAGGTGCTGAGTTATTTTAAAGATTGTTTTCATAAATTTGATCAAATTCATATTGAAATTCAACACGTAACCAAGTCTGAAATTCCTTTATTTTGTTTTCCTTTCTTAATTCCTATAACCCACATCGACTTGTGATTTTTGAAGAATGTTGTACAAACGCTCAGTTTTTTAAAAATTCGGCGGAAAACAAGGTGAAAAAATTTAAATGGAATGATCGCATCGAGTTTTTAAAATTCTTCGCTGCTAAAACCGTATCCCCGTCTTAGTCCTGCGGGTTGTCACATATGTCAGAAAACAAAGTAATAAGAATACATTACTGACCACAAAGGACAATTTCCTCCATTTTTTTATCAGGCACTAAAACCACAAATCAATTGAAATTACACAATAAAAAATTAGCCCGACGTCACTCGCACATTGCAATCCAAACTAATTATAATGAAGTCGCGCTTTCTGTTGACACGTTCGCATTCGCAGTTCGCATTCAACGTCATGGCTAAGCAAGCCCGGCTTAGCTCCCGATACAAAAGTTGTATATACACATATATTGTTTAGCGTAATTTGCCACAGGTGCGAATGAGAGGAACACTGATTTTGAAAGCCGCATTGAAAGCCCATAATGTGCGAGCGAGACAGCAATCGCGCCCTGTCTATAATTATCGCACCCTGTCGATAACAGATTTTTTCTCGCGTGGAGCGAGCTGTGCGCGCTAGATAGCAGTAGGAGCGCTAGCAAAAAAAATTGTTTAGTTGTTTTTTTACGAATTGTGTTATTCATTTATTTAATTGTTAATTTGGAATTATAGGCAAGCCAGGCTTTTCGGCTTATATGAAGAGACCGCCACTGGTAAATTGGCCATCTTAAAGGTCGTGGGTTCACCTACTTTTAGGTTTTCGAGGATAGGAAAATGAAGGATAGAGGTAAGGGGATTCTGATCATTGGGTTAGAAATAAATAAAAATCAGAAATATTCTCTAAATCGTTAAGATTTTTAATCATCCTAAATAAAAAGGCCTAATTTGAATTCAAAATCTCGCGCGCTGAGAAATGGAATTTCCCTTACGGGCCCGCCAAAAATGTAGTATAACTACCAGCCGAAATGGGAATTCGCCCTCATTTTATCGCCAAGCAGCAGAATCTCAAGATCCCAGGGAAGTCCGTAGTAGGATTAGGACGATAGTTTTTCCTGGTAAGTGCTCGATGTATTTTACTCTGTTTGCGATCCTTTCGGATCGGTTTGGCGGGGGTCAGAATCAAACGACTGGACTTGAGCTATTGCTGTTCCTGTTCCGAGATCTGTACCTTCGTCCCGGCGCGAATATTCTAAAATAGGCCCTTTCTGCGATAGGGATCTTCTGCGAGGGATCTACATATCGGATCCTTATTCGGGCAATACTCGTCGAAAACGAGCACATCCGGGGATTCCGTATCTGCGTTTTTGGATCGTCGTTGGGGAAGGTCGTTGAGCAAGCCCACTGCCATTCCACGGCCGTTAAGGACCGTCATTTGGAGCCTGGCTGCTGATCGGAAGCCATACGACCGCATCGGGAATCGTAGTTCCGGCGAGTCTGCGCGGCTTCATACCTACCTGCTCCAGTCTACGGCTAGTACGAGAGTACGATCATCGGAGTACCGTACTCGCACCTCGGCGGCCGCGACGAGCTGCACCTGACGTCAATCGCAGCGGAAGGCGCGAAGATTCGAATGGCGGAGCGCGCATATCCTATTCCCCAATTGAACCGTACCATTATATTTGAGGAGCAAGAATCGACCTCCGTAACCCTGAGCTCTGCTCGCCGCTGACTAGCGGCAATTTGAATTGTTCTTTTTAATATTGTTTTGTTTTAAATATTTTCACTCTTGATTACCATTTTTTACTCATTGTTTGTTTTGAATATTAGTTTAAATTGTGTTTTATACTTATAACGTTTACTTGTTTTAACCTATTAAGGTAATATTTGAAGGATAGGGTTTAGCCATATCCTTCACCCTAATGTATATTTATCCGCACAGACCTCCACTGTGCCGAGTGTGCATAAATTAGGCAAAATAAAGAATTTAGAAACATCACTTCTTTTTAGTTTATAGTTTCTACATATTCTATATATATAGACCTTTTTTTTTATGTTACAATATATATATATATATATATATATGTATGTGTGTGTATATATATATATATATATATATGTCAATAGTATACGTATGTATGTGTTATAATAATCCCTCCCTTCCATTTCCATTCCCCTATTGTAATTACACATTTATATTTAGAAATGCTTCTTTTTCCTTTTTTCTTAAAAAGAAGGTTATAAAATTATTATCTTTTAAATGGGTACTTTATATTTTTTGCTAATTTAAAATGTATTAATGGCTATATTGATGTTAATTTATAAAATGTTTTTTTTTATATAAAGAATATGCTGTATACATTTAGTTAATAAAATAAATAAAATAAATAAATAAACAAACACCTCTTCAACATGGGCGGAACGAATAGCCCTATGTGCAGAGCATGCATGGAGGCGGAAGAAACCACAAAACACATTCTGCTAGATTGTAAACAGGTAGAAGTATACAGGACAAAACACCTTGGGACTCCAGGCACCCTGCGCGAGGCAGCAGGAAACCTGAAAGCCCTGCTGGCTTTCGTCGAGGAGCTGGGGTGGGTGGAATAGCGCTACCCCCGTTACACGCAAAATAGGCACACTGGATGTCGACTTGCGGAGGAACGCCCAGTACAACTAACTAACAACTAACTAACTAACTAGTGCGGATGGAAATCCAGTACCACTATTCCATGCTTATACCCGAGATGATCAGTGGTGTAAGCTATACCGCGTTTATTGGTCACAGATTTTCTTATACCTAGTAATAACAGAGGTTTTACAACTCGTTTATTGGTAAGGCTATTAGAGTCCTGTCCACCCTAGAACGGGCTAGTCCCACTTATGTGACAGAATCAAATAAGCAAAAGGTTAACATTCGGTTCCTGTTATTTTTGTAAGCAAATTCAATGTTTTATACTAATTAATTCTTAAATAAATAAATCAAGAAAGCTTCAGATTGGATTCTGGAGGTCGATTCGGTCTCAAAGCAGTGTCAATTCGTAAAATTTTGTGTCATCAGCATTGGTTTTTTGTTCACTGTCCGTTGGTTTTTGTCACAATTAACCACCATTCAATCTTGAAATTTTTTTTACAATCGCAGATGCAGCAATGGAAGTTGTCCGCAGTACAAGCGACTTTAGAGGCGCGAGGGCTAGCGCACACTTTAGCACTGACAGTCGGAAGCCCTGATTGTTCTGACAAGTCTGGCATTGTCGTGGCACATTATTTACAGGTAAAAGAAAGTCTTTTGTATTCAAAAAATATCCGGTCAAGCGCGAGTTTGACTCCAGCACCGAGGGTTCCATACCTTATTAAGAAAGGTGTCCTAGTTGCTAAGAGCATTGAACATATATGGTATTATATTGCTCAACTTCATAGTACGATTTGGCAACCTGTCTGCACCGGCAAAATGCAGGTGGCGCTAATAACATTGACGGCCAAACTAATAGCAATTTATTTGGCCATCTAAAATAACATTGATAATATATGTTTCTTTTTATAAAGGACTGATTGATTATAAAAACCTAATAATCTAACAGTGATAATAATAACATTCAATTATTAGTGCCATCTATCGCGTTTCAACCGCCCTACCTATATAAACGTATGTGATACGTACGTAATAATATCGCCCGAAGTAAACAACCTGTATCATGTACGTTCGAGTACGTTTTTTAAAAATAAAAAACCCACAGAGCGTAAGTGATACGTCAAATTTTTGCTACGATTCAAAATACAAAAAGGGTAATAAATTGGTCTTCGGAGTGGTGAGAACCCGGTACTTCGGCTTTAAAGCGAGTTAGGGTCCAAAAATCGCCCAAGAAGGTGTTAGCATCAGTTTTTTAGGATGCTAAAGGAATTTCGTTTGTGGATTACCTTCATGGCTACGCAGGAACACTGACGAAACCCACCTTAAAGAATGGAAAAAAAAACGCAGGATGCAGGCAAACAAAGAACGCGGTTCCGGAAGCGTCTAAAAAACTTACCCGCAACCTCACCAGATTAACACGGGACAAAATCCGTAAAGTCATAGGTACTATGACAGGCCACTGTCCTTTAAACAAACACCTGTTTACCATAGGTGTGACAGACAGCCCTCTATGCAGAGGATGCATGGAGGAAGAAGAAACGCCACAGCATGTGCTCATGGAATGCAGGAGCGTGGCAGAGCAACGGGCAAGAATACTACAATCTCCAGCATCTGTCCCGGAGGCCTGTAGCAACCCAAACAGGCTGCTAACCTTCTGGGACAGCCTGGGTTGGCTGGAGTAACATAAATAGAAACATGAGCTACGCACAACGGCGCAATCAAGAGGTCAAGTGCGGGAAATAGCCCAGGAAAACTAACTAACTAACTACCTTCAAACTGATAAAGCAATAAATGCAGATTATTTATGTAACATTTTGGACCAGCTGGATGTAAAAAATCGTTATAAAAAACCTGGTATACAAAGGAAAAACAACATTTTTCATCGAGATAATGCACTCTTTCACACAGCTCAAAAAACCATCGCGAAAATAAGCGAACTAAAGTACGAACTTTTGCAACATCCATCTTATTCGATAGACTTTGCTCCCTCCGACTTATGGCCGTTCTCACATCTTGAAAATTCATGCGTGGAAAACTATCTTCATTAATAGATAATAAATACAAACGGAGCTGCCATGGAATTCACCGACCGGAGTCGGGCCCATCATAATACTATTTTTTTACACTTCTGGGGGGTGAGCAGTGGATTCCGGACTTACGAACCGGCTGTGGTAGGTTTAGGACAGCTGTCTTGCCACATGTGAGCGTTCACCTTGCCACCCATTCACTCCCCCTTCAAAGCCATAGAATTTGAGATGCGCAAATCGCAGTTTTAGATAATTTTTCTAAGAAAGAGTTGATTATTTTTCTGGAAAGGCCAAGATCTTTAAAGAGGTGAAATAGAGATTTAGCTGGCAGGCCACGAGCGCCAACTTCCACCGCGTGAAGGTGAACAGTGAAGCCGTTCCGGGTTACGGCATTTGCAAGATCATGGTATTTATTTAATTTGTACTCGTGGTCTTTTGGGATATTTGATTCCCATGGAACAGTTAATTCTACGATAAGAGCCACCTTCCGAGATAGAGAGTAAAGAGTTATATCTGGACGGAGGGCTGTGCATCCGAGACTTTCAGGGAATTTATACTGCTTAGAGACCGAATCAACCTCCAGAATCCAATCTGTAGCTTTCTCGATTATTGAGAAAGGTTTTGTAGTTAAATGTTTTTTGCCTTTAGAGCCATCCCGCACAAACTGTATTGGGGGTTTGGAGGATACTGTCAAACCCTTGTTGGCACGAGCCACTGAGAGACTAATTACCTCGCGAATAACAGCGAGAACTTTGTCATGGCGGTAAGTGTACCGTCCTTGATCTAAGGCCACCTTGCAGCCAGCTAGAATGTGCCTAGCTGTGCAAGGGGTATTGCTACAGAGGGGACAAGAACTATCCTCGGCAAAGCTCCAACGAGCGAGGTTACTGGGGTCTGGAAGTGTATGCTGAAAGGCATTCAAATAAAATTTCAGCATCTCTGGCGTCCAGTCATAGAGCATTACCTTCCAGTGCATTGGAGGCGGAATGCAAAAGTCACCAATTGTTGTCCAATCATTCTGGCATTGAAGGCCAATAGCATGAGCCATACTCTTGCTGTCGTAATCTCCCCGCAAAAGAGACTTCTTCAAGTCCACGTCGCTCGTGGTTGTACTGCCATACCCCAGACCAGTGCCATTCTGGCTGATTCCAGTAAGGAACCTTTTGTGGAAGTCTACGCGGGCTTGTAGTTCATTTGAATCACTACAGCCACTTATTACGTGCTTCGATATTGCCGGATCTTTGGAATTGCACAGAATCGAATTTTTGGTTATTCTGGAGTTGGCGTAGAGCAGAGAGGGCAGTTTAAGCGCTAGCCCAAAATTTTGTTTGGACCTGAAGAGAGTCGAGGGGTCAGCTGGTTTGGCTAAGGACAGCCAGGATTTTAAACTAGCTGTCACCAGTGCATCTAGACGGGACAGTTGGGTTTTGGTAAAATCGTAAATAAGAAAGGGCCATGACAAATGTGACGTTAGATAATTGTCATAGATCCAGGCCTTACGAGGGCCAGAAATTAGCAAGGCATCTATTTTCGCCAGGCAACTTTTGAAATGCTCTATAACATGATCGCCCGAGACGTCTTTTCCCTGATGGGTGATTTTTCTGCCGAGGAATTTGAAATGATTGTTTGGGTCTATAAGGGAGATATTAGAGCCCTTATAGACCAATTTGGGGTCATAGGATGTAAATTTTGTGCCCATGCGGGCGAGTCCAAGGCAAAAACATTTGGAGGGCTTCACTTTTATACAGCCTGACCAGTCGCAGAAAAGCTCCACTTTCTGTAATAGCAGGGAAAGCTGCTTGGGGCTTCTGGTAATGAAAGTTAGGTCGTCGGCAAAAGCGAGGCACGACGAGGTGTATAGGTAATAGCAGCCGTGGAAGCGTATTTCGACAGTCTTCCGGATTCTCACTTCAGGGATGGAATTCATAAATTAGAAGATAATTGGAATGAGTGTATTGACGTTGAGGGAGATTATATTGACTAATAAAATGTGTTTCAAACCATAACATCGTGTTTTTCTAATCCAACGACAAAAGTTATCGAACAACCTGGTATTTGCCCAGGAACATCATAAAAAATTGTGAGAATTCTATTTGTCAGTCAGGTTCCCTCTTTGTCTTCTTTTTTTTTGTCAACCCCTCAAGCGGCGGGTGTAAATCTTGGCAGTCACCTGTCATTTCTGAGAGTTGAAAGGTCAAAAATATAGCACTTTAGAAAAACGATCATAAGAAAGAAACTACTTGATGTATCATGAAAAGAAGAATTGTAGAATGATCGCATTGAAATTTGAAATATAAAACATTGAAACCTCATTTTGTAAAACAATTAGATAATTATGAATAATTATTAGAAAGTTGGAGAATTGAAAAAACTCACTTATTCGTTTATCGTTATTCGATATATTCGTATATATTCGTTTATATCTTTTATATTGTTTTATTCGTTTATCATTATTCGCTTATTCGTTTATATTGACGTTTTATCTCAAAATAAGAAACCCTATCTAGAAATTATAAACACATTTGTGTACGTTATTACATGCTTTAACAAATCTATTAGTTCGTGTCATTTATTTTCATACATATATCCGAAGAGAAGCTACATAATATTCGAAGAGAAGCACAGATCCGAGCAATGGCAGCACTCGACTGTGCCCCCAGAATACAAACAATTATATTAGGTATTCTAGACTGCGGGAAGTACGACTGAATAATCGTACAATACAGCATTTATCCGTCTTTCTCGCACATATCTAACAGGGGGTGGTTGCACTGTGATTTTGATGTAAATTCAGTTCGTTGAGAGTGCGGTTTGTCACGCTGCGCTTGTACCCGTTTTGGGATGTTATTGAGCATTGACTACAATACATCGTACCCGATTCGTGACGTTACTGTCTTGAGGGGTTAAGAGTAGTCAGTCGAAGTAATTGTTAGCTTAGTTAGCTTGTTTAAAACATGGGCATCTGCATTAAACGGAGCTTTATAACCCAGTATTGCCTTTGTGTTACAGTCTGTTACCAAAGAATTGGCATTGGGAGCCGAGCTGGCATATCAGTACGGCAACAGGGTACCAGGTGGAGAAATCGCCATAGTTTCCGCAGCCGGCAGATTTACACATAGAGGTTTGTTAATACTTTTTTTTATCATCATCAGTAGCATGGAACAAAAAATCAGTTTTCTGTGCATTTTGCACTTTCATTGTATTGGTTTTTCAGTTTGGTTTTTCAATTTTAATTCAATTTGTAATTCATAATAATACACAGTTCAATGGACAACGTGTACCATTAAAAAATCATAGACACAAATCCAGTAGCAAAAAACTGATAACATGATATGCCAAAAACTTTTGCCAGTGATCCTATTTTAATGCAACCTAACTAGGCCATAGCCTGTTCCAAGGCGCACATTCAAATTTGTATAAATATGTGTGTAACCTATATAAAATCCATGTAAGTAAAGAAAAGAACTTAATAAAGTTGAAAGAATGGGCTCGATTGCGTTTCTTCGTGAACTAAAATCGGAAATTAGTCCGTGTGAACGAGACAGGGTAATACGCTAGAGCGGAGTGTGAGATGACCGGTTGTCACTTTTCGCTTTAAAACTGCACCGCACGAAATATGCTCGAATTTATTTGGACGAGTATAAGTTCGACAGGTAGTATTTATCGACGATCGTTCGTTTCATATTCCGCTCTAACGTATTGCTCTGTCTCGTTCGCTTGGACTAATTTTAGTTTTAGTTTACAAAGAAACGCAATCGGGCCCAATGTATACACTAATATTTATTAATAATACTTATTAGCTGAACAAGAATAACAGATATTTTTTGTATACACAAATATATGATATTTAAATAATCATGAATACTAAAAAAGAGTGAAAGATACTCTGACCTAATTATATAAATTAAAAATAGGTTTAAAAAATTAGAAAAATAAAAATTTAAAAAAAAAATAATAGAAAAAGTAGCATTCCTATAAACTATAATAGAAACCTATAATGTCATAACAATATAAATCTTTTAAAATCCATATTTTGATACATTTTAATTAAATCATAACGTGAGCCTATTATATTTTTTCCTACAATAGTAATATTGTTTTTTTTCTTTTACAGATACAGAAGTTTCGGGTACGATAGGCATGGCTGGACTTCACTTATGCTACTATAAACAAGCGAGTGAACAATTACAGGTGAGAAATGACTTACCGTATTACTCGTTCATTTATATCTATGCACTTACTAGACTTCAGGCACTTTTATATTAGGAAAAATGGGTAGAGTAGCGTTAAATTAAATTAAGATAATTTTTTTCTTCTCCGTCGTTCCCTCATTACTGAGGATTGTGGTCACTGGACAACAGTTTGCCTACGAGGCTCCTCCACTTCGACCTGTCTTCTGCATGGCGGGTCGCAGATTGTATTGACCCTTTTGTAACTTCTTTGATGAGGTCGTTTTATCTGGCCGGTGATCTGCCTCTGCCTCTTTTTTCCTCCACTTGACCCCCGGAAAGCATTTTCTCCAGATTCTCTGGGTTTCTCCTGGCAACATGACCGAAGTACTGCAGGACCCTTCTCATGCATTTGATGGAGAGCCTCACTTTGATGCCGAGTTCTTCAAGGACAGATTTGTTGGTGCGGCGTGCTGTCCATGGGATTCCTAGCATTTTACGCCAACACCACATCTCCAGTGCATCGATTTTGGTGCGTATCCGAGCCTTCAGGGTCCATGTCTCCGATGCATAGAGAAAGATCGAGAAAACCAGAGCTCGAATCAGCCTGACTTTCGTCCTCTTACTAATACACCGATTCTTCCACGGTATTTCTAGCTTGCTCATGGCCGACCTTGCCATCTGGCTTCTGCGTGAGACCTCCTTTTCGCAGTTTCCGTCGTTGCATATATCATGGAGCCCAGATAGACAAAGTCTTTCACAGCTCGAAGGTCACTCAGCTCGTTGGTGCGTTGCATGGTTCCAGCCCGGTCCACAAATATGAGTTTGGTCTTGCTGCGGTTCATGTGCAGTCGATACTCCTTGCTTTCCTTTTCCACCCTGCGCCAACTCATTTTCATCGGCACCTATGATGGTTGTGTCGTCGGCGAATAATAATAATAAACTCTTTAATTACACTTTAAAATTAAAATACAAAAAGGCGTCTTTTTTGCCACATGGCAATACCTTACAACTAACCTAATCACAGTTGCAGTGGTAAACTGACAGATTGCGTTAAAAAGTCAATAATTAACAGAAGTACCAAGCTAGGAAAAAAAACATTTTGACAATATCTCGAGCGCCAATATCTTAACAAAAGCAGACCATGTAACTGGATCAAACTTTAAGGATATCAATTAAAACCTATATAATACCAATTCCAAAATATGATTTTATAACTACTGAACAAAATCGTATATGGGTCAGGACCAAATTTTTTGCATCGTGTCACAACGGAGATCACAACAGAATGTGTCACACTGGAAAAATATATAGCACAACGGAATTCATAAAGGCATACTCACAGTATGCCAAGATGAACAACAAGATGAACACCACTTATTGCTTCAAAACAAAGAAAAACATCCGAATTTTGCAATGACACGCGGCGACCTTCAACACGCTCCCTCGATTGACAGATAAATGAAATGGCAGGGGAATTCCTGGGGGATTTAAAATCTGTTGCCAGCTTGAGGACTAATGTTCACACAACAAATAAACAATGAATCGGCCGTCGCTCACCGCTAATTGCAACAATATCGCGTCGCACAACTGATGTCGCACAACGGAACAAAATTTGGGACAAGCACAATTTGTTTTTTAAATAATAAAATATAATGTTTTAGCAAACTTATATGTCGAAATACTGCTAAATGCATAACAAAGTATATTATTAAAGTAGACCGCAAATGCTGCAGTGTTTTTTTTAATTTAAAACTAACCAAGGTGTGGGAAAAATAGGAATGGGGACACTTAAAAGTTGTATAGGAGAAAAAACGATCGTAATTTTGTTTTTAATTTTAAAATGTTTTTAATGCTAAGTAATTAAAATGTTAATCGACTTTTAAATGTAAAATACAGTGAAGTTTTATAAATTAAACACAAACAAGTAATTTGGGATATTTTAATATTGAATTTTTCCTTTCAAACAAGAGGGACATCAAGTTTTGCAAAGAATTTGGTCCTGACCCATATATAAAAGATGAAATAATTTAAAAAAGTTAATGCGTAACAGTTTTGTAAACAAGTCATTGTTTAGTGTCTTCTGCGAATTTCGCTATGTCGAATTTAGTTGAGCAAAGAGTCTACCTAAAATTTTGTGTTTCTAACAAAATATCACATGCGAAAGCATTGAAAATGTTAAGGGTAGCCTACGGAGATTCGACAATGTCGATAACGTAACGGTACAAGTGACACAAAAAGTTTAAAGCGAGCTGTATACTGTGGTTAATCGGGCACCTCTGTGACTGACGAAACATCGAAAAAGTTAGGAAAGTTGTGCTCGAAGATCGCCGTGTGAGCATCAGGGAGATAGCAGCCGATCTTGGTGTCTCGTTCGGATCGGTGTAAAGAGTTATAAACGATGTTTTGGACATGAGATGAGTTGAAGCGCGGCTCATGCCAGGATTGCAGATTTTTTTGTAGAAACAGCGTCGCATTGATCTCGCTGAAGAAATGCTTTCTTTGGGCTAAAATGTTAGTTAGTTAGTTTATCTGGGCTTTTTCTTCCCGCACTTGGCCTCTTGATTAGGGCATTGTGCATGGCTCATGTTTCTATTTGTGTTTATTTGTGTTTATGTTAGCAGCCTGTTTGGGTTGCTACAGGCCTCCAGGACAGATGCTGAAGATTGTAGTATTTTAGCCCGTTGCTCTGCCACGCTCCTGCATTCCATGAGCACATGCTGTGGCGTTTCTTCTTCCTCCATGCATAATCTGCATAGAGGGCTGTCTGTTAAACCTATGTTAAACAAGTGTTTATTTAGGGGACAGTTGCCTGTCATAGTACCTATGACTTTACGGATGGGCCAAAATGTTATCGAAGGCATTATTACCGGTGACAGTACATAGGCCTATAAATTTGACATCGAATCGAACTATTAATTATCGGAATGAAGCTTCTCAGACGAGCGGAAACCCAAAAAACCACGACAAAGTCGACCCATAATCGAGGTTTTGTTGCGTTGATGAGGTTTTGTTCTCTGATTGCCGTGGTGTGGTCCACTCCGAATGAATTCTAGCAGACCAAATAGTAAATAAGGAGTATGATGTGAGTGTACTGAAGCGTTTGAAGGGGAATATTTGTCGCAAGAGTGAAAGTGTTGTGGAGAAACAACTCGTGGTTTCTTCACCATGACAATGCATTGGCTCACACATCTCATCTTGTACGCGACTATTTGACCAAAAACAACATTAATACGGCCACGACAAAGTCCTTGCTGTTATTCGCGAGGTACTTAGCCTCTCAGTGGCTCGTGCCAACAAGGGTTTCACAGTATCCTCCAAACCCCCAATACAGTTTGTGCGGGTTGGCTCTAAAGGCAAAAAACATCTCACTGCAAAACCTTTCTCAATAATCGAGAAAGCTTCAGATTGGATTATGGAGGTCGATTCGGTCTCTAAGCAGTATAAATTCCCTGAAAGTCTCGGATGCACAGCCCTACGTCCAGATATAACTCTTTACTCTCTATCTCGGAAGATGGTCCTTATCGTAGAATTAACTGTTCCATGGGAATCAAATATCCCAAAAACCACGAGTACAAATTAAATAACACCGGATGACCTCGCAAATGCCGTCACCCGGAACGGCTTCACTGTTCACCTTCACGCGGTGGAAGTAGGCGCTCGTGGCCTGCCAGCTAAATCTTTTTTTCGCCTTTTTAAAGATCTTGGTGTCTCCAGGAAAATAATCAACTCCTTTCTAGAAAAATTATCTAAAACCGCGATTTCTGCATCTCAATTTCTATGGCTTCGAAGGAGGAGTGAATGGGTGGTAAGGTGAACGCTCACATGTGGCAAGACAGCTGTCCAAAACCTACCACCGCCGGTCGTTAGTCCGGAATCCACCCTTCACCTCCCAGAAGTGTAATAATTATATATGATGGGCCCGATTTTTGGTCGGTGAATTCCATGGCAGCTCCGTTTGTATTTTATTTTTTATATTTTATTTACTGACATATCCTCGTGTGACTTTCCTGTTCCCACTACTCAAGTTACCACTTCGCGAAAAGCGTTTTGAGACGATTGAGATGATAGAGAAGAATTCGCAGAAGGAGCTGTAGGCGATTCCAAAATCGGCCTATGAAAAGTGTTTTAAAGATTGGAAGAAGCGCTGAGATATGTGTATTGCCTCTAATAGAGATTACTTTGGAGGGAATAAAATAACAATCGGTGAACAATTGAACCGTTTTCGTTTTATTGACAAATTCCGGGTACTCTTTGATCATAGGGTATATCCGTCTTTATCTCACAAAATGCACTTTCACAATACTTTACCTGCTTGTCGATTGGTAGGCCGGTAAGGTAATAAAATGAAGAACAAGACTGTTTGTTTAGTGTGGTAATGGTGGCTGCTTATATTATCAATATTTACCAACCCAATAAAATGTGTTCCTAATGAAACATTTCCTTTGCTCTGACGTCATTATAGTGAGATGTTTTTTTCCAGATTGGAGTGGAAGTGGAAACTTCATTTAGGGCCCAGGAATCAGTTGGTACAATTGGATACCAAGTCTTACTACCAAAAGCCGATGTCACGTTTAGAGGTTTGTATTATTTTATATGTCATAGGTATTTTATATGTCATATTATATTTGATATTTGTTTGCAAAAAAAAAAATTACGTGTGGCACTCGGGGACTGCCGCGGTAAAGCTATTGCATAGCATTTTTAACAACTTATGCAATTATAATTATTTATTTATTTTATTTTTTATTATTTTATTTTTTCTGATATCAGATAACTGCTCTCTATCGGAAAACGTTGAAATTATTCCTAATCATTTGCAGCTGCGAAAGCAAATGATTCGGAATAATTTAAACGTCTTCCGATAGAGCGCCGCGCACGAATTTTTTATTCGATAAAGCAAAAAAACCAGATTATTCGAAAAAAATCGTAGATAAAAAGATAGATAATTAAATTATCTTTAAAGTGCAGGTTTCATAATAATACGCCAGATAGTATTTGCGTAGTAGTCGTTTTTGTGTTCGGTTAGACCTAATTTCACAAATTAATTACACTATGTAATATAAACAAAATCTAAAATATTCAAAGCTAAGAATATTAGGAAAATGATCTTGTTTAACATATACTTTTTTCGAATCGTAAGCAGTACTCGTTTAGACGTAATTATCAGTATAAAATCATTAATTTTCGTTAAGAAATTTCTTCATTCAGTCGCCGCGCTGGCCTAGGCCCGCGATAAAAGCTATGCAATAGCTTAAAAAAAAATGGTGTGGACTGGCTACGGCAGTACAAGTATGGAAATGAGGAATCCAATAACTCTCTCACTGGCAACTTTGAACTCTGATAACTTCGGTTTGAATGAGAATTCCAAATTTACGTAAATATTACAGTAGAACTCCAATTATCCAAACTCCGACTATCCGAATCGCCGATTATCCGAAATTAAAACGGAAAACAATTAGGACGGAAACGTACTGCGATTCGCAAAATAATGATTCTGTCTACGCGCACTATTGTCCTTGGGGATGATGTACTAATGTACAGTACTTTCTAAGTACGCTTAATATGTAAAAGTGCAGCCTTTACATTTAATTAATATTGATATTGATAATTTATTTATTTATTTATTTAATTTAACAACGCATTTACAATATGCATCGCTAATATTCATGTCAATATTAAAGTATTATAAGAATTAAAGTATTATAAGTATTAAAGTATAGTAAGTATTAAAAATTATTAAAATAAAAATAACAATTGAACACGGCCCGGCCGACATGAGCATTAGCATGTAAGTGCTGCTGCTGCCCAACTAAGTGCCAGGACTTGTTCCAGGGCAGCGAGCTCTCTAGATTTGTATTGACATATATTCGGAAATTTAAAAAAAAAAGAAAAGAAAAAAAAACATATATATATATATATATATATATATATATATATATATATATATATATATATATATATATATATATATATATATATATATATATATATATATATATATATATATATATATATATATATATATATATATATACTTAAATCTTTATTTCTGGCAGAGAAGTTTATAAAAAAGATTGTATAATGTTATCAAAATAGGGTAAACCTATATAAAATTGTATAATATTAAAAAATTGTAAAGAAACATTGTAGAAAACAGTATAATATTGTTATATTAGATAAGGTTTGTAAAGAAATCCGTTTATAGGATCATGTTTTTATTTCAAATAAAATTAGTAAAAGCTACTTAAAAAGTAGCGAAGGAAATCCCAGGTTGTATTGGGAAATGCTTATGTTTGAATGAGATATACTTACGGATGTGCACGACTTTCGACAGGTGCAATGTAAGTTTAAAGGTCCTTTTGCAGTCGACTAACGATCACTATTCATCCATATATCTCAAAAATAGGGCTTATCCTTATGCAACACAAAATGCCTTCAAATGAGACGAATTAAGCGAAAAAATTAAAAATTAAACTATTGATCATTTCGGCAAGGCCGTTTTATAAATGAAAGTGACATTACGAAATAATTCAAATTTCGAATGCTACTAACATTTAAATTATGATACAATTGGCTGAGTTTGTTATCAACGAGCCATTAAATCGAATTAAAAATAAATAAAAAAACTCCATATGCTCAATGAAATGAAAGAAGAAACTTAAATCTTTATTTCTGGCAGAGAAGTTTATAAAAAAGATTGTATAATGTTATCAAAATAGGGTAAACCTATATAAAATTGTATACTATTAAAAAATTGTAAAGAAACATTGTAGAAAACAGTATAATATTGTTATATTAGATAAGGTTTGTAAAGAAATCCGTTTAAAGGATCATGTTTTTAATTCAAATAAAATTAGTAAAAGCTACTTAAAAAGTAGCGAAGGAAATCCCAGGTTGTATTGGGAAATGCTTATGTTTGAATGAGATATACTTACGGATGTGCACGACTTTCGACAGGTGCAATGTAAGTTTAAAGGTCCTTTTGCAGTCGACTAACGATCACTATTCATCCATAATATTAATTCATCATAAGGATAAGCCCTATTATACAATTTTATATAGGTTTACCCTATTTTGATAACATTATACAATATTTTTTATAAACTTCTCTGCCAGAAATAAAGATTTAAGTTTCTTCTTTCATTTCATTGAGCATATGGAGTTTTTTTATTTATTTTTAATTCAATTTAATGGCTCGTTGATAACAAACTCAGCCAATTGTATCATAATTTAAATGTTAGTAGCATTCGAAATTTGAATTATTTCGTAATGTCACTTTCATTTATAAAACGGCCTTGCCGAAATGATCAATAGTTTAATTTTTAATTTTTTCGCTTAATTCGTCCCATTTGAAGGCATTTTGTGTTGCATAAGGATAAGCCCTATTTATGAGATATATGGATGAATAGTGATCGTTAGTCGACTGCAAAAGGACCTTTAAACTTACATTGCACCTGTCGAAAGTCGTGCACATCCGTAAGTATATCTCATTCAAACATAAGCATTTCCCAATACAACCTGGGATTTCCTTCGCTACTTTTTAAGTAGCTTTTACTAATTTTATATATATATATATATATATATATATATATATATATATATATATATATATATATATATATATATATATATATATATATATATATATATATATATATATATATATATATATATATATATATATATATATATATATATATATATATATATATATATATATATATATATATATATATATATATATATATATATATATATATATATATATATATATATATATATATATATATATATATATATATATATATATATATATATACTTTTTAGAATTGATCAATAAGATGATTATAAAGTAAATAATTATAAAAGCCACTTACATCGTGACGAAGGATTCCCTTGATCGGATTCGGGAATGCTTTAGGTGTTAACGAGAATGATGAATGCCTCTCACTTGCGGAAAGAGGAGTAGGTTTAAGTTGGGCCCATTTTTCAACTAGTAAACGCTCACCCTTCATCCAATTATCTCAAAAATTAAGCTACAATCCTTCTTTATACGTAAACTCACTCAATTTCCTATTATTTCAGGGGAAATAACAAGACAAGACGAGCTACTTGACAGATGGAAGAATTTAAAATTTCGAATTTCGTTTTTTTATTTTCTAAAGGTGCGATATAAAGAAGCTGCGATCAATATTCAGCTGAAAACTTAAAACTAAAAGCGTGACATGCCCTCATATCAATGAAAGGAAGCAGTCAGCTCTTTCCTATTATTTGGAAAGATTACCTTTAACCTAAATGGATTATTTACAATGAACGAAACATAAAATATGTAAAAATTCAATATTTTGAAATATTTGATAGTTTTGTGTATATATTCTTTTTAGAATTGATCAATAAGATGATTATAAAGTAAATAATTATAAAAGCCACTTACATCGTGACGAAGGATTCCCTTGATCGGATTCGGGAATGCTTTAGGTGTTAACGAGAATGATGAATGCCTCTCACTTGCGGAAAGAGGAGTAGGTTTAAGTTGGGCCCATTTTTCAACTAGTAAACGCTCACCCTTCATCCAATTATCTCAAAAATTAAGCTACAATCCTTCTTTATACGTAAACTCACTCAATTTCCTATTATTTCAGGGGAAATAACAAGACAAGACGAGCTACTTGACAGATGGAAGAATTTAAAATTTCGAATTTCGTTTTTTTATTTTCTAAAGGTGCGATATAAAGAAGCTGCGATCAATATTCAGCTGAAAACTTAAAATATATATATATATATATATAAATATATATATATATATATATATATATATATATATATATATATATATATATATATATATATATATATATATATATATATATATATATATATATATATATATATATATGGGGTGTTTTTTGGAAGAAACTGAAAAATAAACTTTTTTTTTGAAGAAAATGTTTTTTATTTGAAAATTTGTTTTTTTAATTTCATTTTTAAATATGAAAAGCTATGATTACGATGTGCTATCTAGCGGTTGGTAAAATGTCGCTGATTTGTTTATTTACGACTTATTACCTACCGCTAGATGGCGCAGCACGCTCAAACGCTTCTCAAACCTTTATTCAACAGTCAACTTTTACAAATTTTCAAATAAAAAAAAAACAAAAAAAAAATTAAAAAAAATAATTTTTTTTTTTTGTTTTTTTCCAAAAATTTTTATCAAAAGTTGCTTACTACGTTGTATTGATTCACCCACAGAAAAAAAAGCCCGTGCTGTAATATAATAACACCCTGTATTACCGTCACCATTACAAATTAAAGCTAAATAACGATAATCAATTTTGTATAATAAAATATTTTTTTCTCCCAATTTAAACAAATATCCAATAATTAATTAAAATAGACCATTTTTTGGAGTTCTACTGTATTTTAAAGCCCATGGATGCACTGGTGACAGCTAGTTTAAAAATCTGATTGTCCTTAGCCAAACCGGTTGACCTCTCTACTGTCTACGGTGTCCGAGCACAGTTTTGGGCTATCTCTAAATCTGCCCTCTGCTCTATGCCAACTCCAGAATAACCAAAGCTTTAATTCTGTCCGATTCTAAGGATCCGGAAATATCGGAAGCATGTATTAATTGGCCTCAGTGAATTAAATGATCTACAAGTCTACGTAGATTTCCAGAAAAAGATTCTTGCTAGAATCAGCCAGAATGGCACTGGTCTGGGGTATAGCAGGACAGCCATGAGCGATGTGGACCTAAAGAAGTCACTGTTGCGTGGAGATTATGACAGTAACTGTATGGCTCATGCTGTTGGCTTTCAATGTCAGAATGACTGGGGACTTTTGCATTCCTCCTCCAATGCACTGTACGATTTTTTATGACGACATCAGAGATGTTGAACATTTATTTGAATGCATTTCAGCGAACACTTTCAGACCCCAGTAACCTCGCTCACTGAAACCACACTCATAATTCATAGGATATCCTCAGAGGATAGCTCATGCCCCTTGCAATTGATTCGCTCAAAACAAAAACAGACCATGTGACATTGATCAAACTTTAGGGAAATCAACAAAAACATCTCAATGTAAAAATAATGTACTATTGTCATGAAATATCAAATATTTAAAATTTTTTTCATCTTTTATACAAATGATTTTATTCAGTAATAATCAAAATATATTTTGGAATTGGTGTTATATAGGTTTTCATTGATATCCTTAAAGTTTGATTCAAAGTCACATGGTCTGTTTTTGTTTTGAGCGAATCAATTTGTCATTAGATCAAGGACGGTACACCTACCGCCATGACAAAGTCCTTAATTTTAATCACGAGGTAATTAGCCTCTCAGCGGCTCGTGCCAACGAGGATCTGACAGTACCATCAAAACCCCCAATTCAGTTTGTGCGGGATGGCTCTAAAGGCAAAAACATTTCACTACAAAACCTTTCTCAATAATTGGGAAAGCTTCAGATTGGATTCTGGAGGTCGATTCGGTCTCTAAGCAGTATAAATTCCCTGAAAATCTCGGATGCACAGCCCTGCCTGCAGATATAACTTTTTACTCTCTATCTCAGAAGATGGCCCTCATTGTAGAATTAACAGTTCCATGTGAATCAAATATTCCTTGAACTTGATGTTCATTATTTTGTTGTTTGACATTTGAACAAAATGCAAAAAACAATATTAGCGATATTTTACCTACCATTAGATAGCGCATCATACTCATAGCTTTTTATACTATTTAACCCCTTGTAACAATTTTAAACACGCGGTTTGCGTAAAAAGAATCAAAAGCAAAAGAATTTTACCATCAAAAATTTACGTCATGCCGAATGAGAGATAAGAAATTTTGAGCGCCACATGGTTTTAGAGGAAAACCACGAAACTAAAAAAAATTACTACCGTCAAACAAAAAAAACAAAAAAAAAACTAAAGTGAGGTTATCATAAAGAAAAATCACATCTCGAGGGGTGGGTGGTGGTTTTTTCTTGCACTGAATGAGGCTTATGCGTCGGAATGCCTGGAAATAAAAAGCAATAAAAAGACAGCTTTCACATTGATGAGTAGAGTTCGTTTATTCTTCCTTCAGTGAAGTTGTGACAGCAGGTAAAAGTGGCTGCCTTGTTTAGGTCAGCATGATGTCGAATATTCTCGGAATCTCCGCGGTAATGACGCTGGTGACGGTTCTCAGAACATTTGTTGCAAACGGATAGAAATTAGGTTAAATAAAGTACCACTCCTGTGGGCAAACAGGAAAATCTCTGGTTATCTCAGGCATCATGGCGTATAACCTAGCTTCGAGTAAAATGGTTGACTCACCCCAGAAAAACACGAACCAAATTACATCATATTTTTGGCACTCCACTGACAGGTGCACTCTTGACACGGCCGATTAAGGCACTTTTTCACCTCCTTGACACAAAATCAATCGCACCTCCCTCGCCATTTTGGTATCAAGTGAGCAGGGCGGAAGTGTGACGTAACTTTAGGAAGCTCAGACCGCCAACATTTCAGCAAAACAACCGTTACCAACTCAAGTAAAAAAAAATGTTTTAATATTAATAAATATACAACAAGGATTGTTAGCATATTTACCACATTTCTTAACATTGCTTTTAATATTTGCGTGTTATTTTAACCGCGGGCAACGATCTGCTTCACCGGGCGCAAGAATAGCAACACTGCCTGTAAACCAACCTGAACAGAAGTTGACAGCTGTCAAACATCGCGAAAATGACAATCTTGGACTGGGAGCTTGGAAAATGCGATTTTTTATGCTTAGGTCCAATGGAGACGCCGAGAAAACATGGAAGATACATAAAAACATGCTTGAGACTTCTGGGCAACACGGAAGAACACGAAACAGGAGTGTAACACCAAGGAAAAGCTGGGAAACACTATATTTGTCTAGGAACCTGACGGAATACCGAAATAATCGTGCTTAGCGTGTCTCAAGGTGTATTTCACGTTTCTGGACACTTCAGTCACGCCAAAACTTACGATTTTTGTTACAGCCTCTCCCCCTAAAAGAAATCGGAAGGACATGACGATTTCCTCGAGTCGTCCCGATTCGCACGTGAAACAAAATAAAACAAAAATCTTACCTGAACAATAGAAACCAAAGTGAATAGCGTACACGAAACTACCGAGAAGAAAGAAAAAAAATGTATCAAGCATACTACTACTTGTCCTCGTTAACTAGAGAAAAGAAAACCGTTCGGCATGTTACTGCAGAGGTCAATTATTAATTTGTCGTCGCTCTTACCAAACCGTAGAGGACTAAAAAACAACAAACACCACACAAAACTGCAAAAGAAAATCTTTAACTGCAAATTAAATTCACAACTTCAGAGAATCTGCCGGTCTCCCTGTCAAAGTCCAGGACAAAATCCTGGTGGACTCATAACAGGACCATAATAAATAGTCGAAGGGAAAACCTAACGACCTCACGACCCAAAAAAAAAACATGTCTATGAAAGACCTCTTGGGAAACCCAAAGAAAATTGTACCTCGACAGTAACCAATGCCTAGTAGGTAAAATGTGTAACGTCAAATATCACCTTTCATACTGATCTCTGATATACTTCCCTTACATGCGATATTCAAACCACAGTGGTGCTATACATGATTACTAGCACAACTGACACATACAAAATGATCTCAGTATTGGTATCCACCTGGTACCATACTTTTATACATGACATTGTATTATGAAAGAAGATGGAACAAATTTTGTTTTATAAGTATGTTAACGAGGAACAAAACAAAAAATTTGAATATTAAACGGAGTCCTTGGGATTTAGTTTAAAATCCTTTATGTGCCATGTGCCAATGTTCTTACCGTCTGCATTTAGCAGCTCATAAACCAACGGAGAGTGTTTCTTCACTATCTGGCATTTTTCATACCGCGGGGCAAATTTCGAAATAAAATAATTACCCGCATTGCTCAAATAGTAGGTTCTTTTAAACACCGTATCGCCAACGGCAAATTCAGCCGGGCGGTGCTTTCGGTCATAATAGACCTTATTGTGAGCATGCGATTGAACTAATTTCTTCCGCACGGTGTGAAAAACGCCAGGAAGTTCACTCAGATTCTGAGCGTAGGACATTCTGCTGCCGAAAATAACTTCGGCTTGGGTTTCCGGGGATTGTGTGTAAAAAGAACCGTCTAAAATCGGTTCTCGACCATGGACCAGGAAAAACGGGCTGAAACCCGTGGCTTCCGAAACAGCCGAATTGATCGCCATCTGAATGGCAGAAAGGTGAAGGTCCCAAGAGCGGTGGTCGTCTTTAACTGATAACGCCAACGCAGTTACGACTGCACGATTCTGCCTTTCAGTGGGGTTGACCTGAGGGCAATATTTCGGGTTCAAGTAAACCTTGGGAATACGGTACTTGGTCATTAGCCCCGAGAACTCCTTCCCAACAAATTGTCTCCCATTGTCCGATATGACATACTGCGGAACACCAAAACGCAGAAATACCTTATGCTCCATTATGTTGCTAATGATTTTGCTAGTAGCACGTTTCAAAGGAAAAAGTAAGCAATATTTGCTAAAACAGCATGTGACTACTAGTATATGCATATTCCGATCTCTCGTCATCGGGTAAGGACCCAATAGATCGACGGAGATCATTTGGAAGGGAAAGGCACAAGACTTTGGATTACCCAAGTGACCCAATGGAGATGTATTCGGATGCTTGTATTGCTGGCACGTATCGCACTTAGAGACGAATTTAACAACATCTCCATGTAAATTTGGCCAATAATAGCGCAGACATAGACGACGATGGGTTTTAAAAACCCCAAAATGCATAGCCAGATCAGAGGCATGGTTCTCTTGTATCAACTTCTCTCTTAGGGGCAACGGAACCACTAACTTCCAGTCATAACAACTGGTGAGCTGGTACTTGCTCCGCGAGTAGCGATACAACTCACTACCCTTGACCTGGTAATTGGGATAAGCGGCAGGATTGCCGGTTACCGCTTCAAACAATTCATTGTACCATGGATCGGCGACTACCGAGACAGCTGCAACAGGGAGTAAGCGCGATAGCGCGTCTGGAACCACATTTTCCACGCCTTTCTTGTGAATGATCTCAAAGTCAAAAGCTGACAAGCGGATTCCCCAGCGGGCCAATCGACCCGTTGGATTCTTTAGTGACAAGAACCACCTTAAGCTTGCGCAATCGGTAAAGATTTTGACCTTGGGACCACCCTCGAAGTAGCCACGAAAATGCTCGACAGCATTAATCACACTTAGGGCTTCCCTTTCAGTTGCAGAGTATCGCGTTTCAGCGGGTAGGAGAGTCCTGCTCGTGAAAGCGATAGGATGGTCGACACCATCCACTGTCTGCGTCAACATGCCACCCAACCCGTACAAAGAAGCGTCGCAATGTAAGGCGAACGGCTTTGAAAAATCTGGACACGCTAAAATCGGGCTCGAAACTAAAGCCGATTTCAATTTTCTAAAAGACTCTTCCGCCTCCGGTGTCCACGCAAACGCGGGGGCACCTTTGCGGGTACTAGTCAACCGAGATAGCGGTGCAGCAATACAAGAAAAATTCCGGATAAACCTTCTATACCATCCGGCAACTCCCAGGAAACTTTTCAGCATTTTTGGTGAAGTAGGCGTAGGAAAATCTAAAATACACTTGACCTTATCGGGGTCGGTATGTAGGCCATGAGAATCTACAACGTACCCCAGGTACTTTAACTCATGCCGGAAAAATTGGCACTTTTTGAAATTGATGGACAAATTGGCATAAACAAGACGATCTAAAACTCTACTTAACAAAGAGATATGTTCTTCGAAGGTCGACGAGACAATTATGATATCATCCAAATAACAAAATACTTTGTTGTTAAACGACGGGTCAAATAACTGATCCGCCAGTCTCTGCATGCACGCTGACGAGTTGCGCATTCCGAACGGAGTCACCGTCATTTTGAAGAATCCTCGTCCAGGGACAGTGAAACTGCACTTTTCTTGCGAGGCAGGCTCTAATGGGATTTGCCAAAAGGCAGCTGATAGGTCGATAGAAGACAAATAGTTTGCATCACGCAAACTGTCCAGAATGGTAGTTATTCTCGGGAGAGGATAAGCATCCGGTTTCGTTATCGAGTTTATTTTTCTACTATCAAGACAGAACCGCAAAGTCCCATCCGCCTTGGGAACAAAAATAGTTGGATTGTTCCAACCTCCCTGGCTAGGTTTAATAACGCCCAACTCTAGCATGCGATCAACCTCCTCATTCAACAACGCAAGACGAGCGGGAGATAACGGGTAATACCTCTGTTTTATGGGTGGATGATCACCTGTGTCAATAATCTGCGAAATTAAATTTGTCCGACCTAACCCTCTAACGTCAGTAGAAATCTTTTGGAAATTTTCGATCATCTTGTTGGCTAACGACTGCTGATTCTCAGACAGGGAAGTGAAAGGATGCAACACCCTCACTTCACTGACGGAGTGCCAACTAACATCACTAGACTCCATCCGAACGTATTTCAAAATTTCTGGAGCTAAATCAAATTCTCGAACAAAATCCATGCCTAAAATTAGTGAAGAACCAATATCCGGCGCTACTACAGCTCGGATAACTTGACAACCATTATTGAATTTAAACGGTAAAGACATGTAACCGATCGTCCTAACCGTACTCGAATTAGCGGTACTCAAAGTCAAAGACGGAGTCTTATGCACGGTATATCCGAGCTCAATTAAATATTTATGTGAGTCGGCACCTAAAATTGTGATACTCGATCCAGTGTCGAGTAGACCACAAACCGCTATGTCTCCTAAACATACATCTAAAAATGGACGACGGCTATCTTTTTCGTTTTTAAATAATGTCGAGACAGAGTGCACGAATGCGCTTACTCTGTCTCGTGTTGCACGTTTTTTGAATCGACTGAGTTGGATTTGGACGGTCTCAACTCCTTTGAACATTCAGGGCAAGTTGTGACCGTGAAATTGAATCTGCCACAACGGTAGCAATACCTCGAATATCCTCCATGGGTACCACCGCGAGCACCACGTGCTGCACCGGAGCCTCCGCGAGATCCACCGACGTGTGTCGTATTGCCTCGGGAGGACCCGCCCCTATGTGAACCACCTCGCGTGTTCGATCCTCGATAGTATTCCTGACTTCGGTGTGCGGAAGACTCCACTGCGGAAACCTGACTACACTGTGCACGCTCTTCAACAGGCATTTCCGGCACAACCGTACCGGAAAACGCATGTCCAACAGCATGCACAGCCTTCGTGGAAGAAGACTTGCCTTTGACTAGCGCTTGAGCAGCTGCATTGGATGAATTTATCCGTTGTTGGGCATTTTCGACCTTTTTTCCAAATCGCAACAATTCATCAAGAGAACGAATGTCCAACAACATGAAATGTAGTTATGTTCGACAGGATGATACCTAATTGCTCCTCACATGACAATGGTCTAGATAATCGGCTGAAATAGCTCAACATGACAGAAACAAAAATATGCATTTTCTCGTCAGGCCTTTGGATGCGACATCTGAGGAAAGCTAAAACCTCGCTGTCATAATCCGAACTTCCAAAATCGGATCGAAGTTCCGCCACTAGTTGTTTCCAGGTGCGGATGCGCGAAGCTCTGGCTTGATACCAGATGAGCGCCTGCTTCTCAAACAGCTCGCACGCTGACTTAAGCAATCTAGCCTCGGGAATATTTCGCGAAAAACGATTCTCCTCCAATCTTTCCAGGAACTCAACCACACATGAAGTGCCATCGTAAGAAAAACCCAAATTCAATGGTTTGAGGATTCGTTCGAATGTCGGGTCATGGCTCTTATCTAAAGGGACCAGTTCAGACTCAAACTTCCGTGGATACGGAACTGCAGACGCCTCCTGTGACGGGACTGTTTTATAGAAGATTGGGATCGGCTGCGGTCGAGGAACCCCGGCACTTGACGTCGACGGCAACGGTTCACATACTGACTGAACAACCGGAACGAATAATTGGGCTGCGGAATCCCCTTGCTCAACTGTCGAATTTTCTGGAGCAAGATTGGCCGGTGGCTCTGTCGTCGGTCTTAACAAACATGGGCTGGGCCCTCGCGCAATCTCCGAAAACTCCTCCAGGATTTTAATTATCTCAGAAACCTCCTCTTTTAATGCGTCTAGCGGAGCATGACGTTCCGTTGGGGGTATGGCTATTCTTGCGACCCGATAAAAAAGATGTGTGACCTTGGTGCAGATACGCTTGTATAATGTCCTAGTTTTATTCTCTATGAACTGTTCCATTAACTCATGAAGACAGGTCAAACGAATGGAGCATTCGTTATATTCATGGTCCGGATCCAAATCCGTTGTCTCAATCGACTGTGGAGGGTATTCATCCAGCAACGCAATGAACTGTCGTCGTATGCTATGGGAGCACCACGAATGGTGAATTCATAGTCCAATTCGGCTTTGACTAAATGCGTGGCAGCATAATATGTTAAAATGGGCGAGGCCATCTTAAAATCCTACTCCAAACTAGTATGTTGGAAGTATAAATAAAAATATTCGTACAAGCAACTCCAAAAAAATATTTCCAATTTGGAAAGCCGTACGAGAGAAAATAAATTGGCAGAGAGCGCCCGAAATAATAAATAAAGGAAAATTTACTTGAGATTCGGGGTGAGTGGTACTTAACCCAATTCCTGTTCCAGCACTGTCGCAGTTCTGCGTCCACCACCGCGAAGATTCTGAAAATGCACAATAAGTGTTTCACAAAAGAATTTTACCATCAAAAATCTACGTCATGCCGAATGAGAGATAAGAAATTTTGAGCGCCACATGGTTTTAGAGGAAAACCACGAAACTAAAAAAATTACTACCGTCAAACAAAAAAAACAAAAAAAAACTAAAGTGAGGTTATCATAAAGAAAAATCACATCTCGAGGGGTGGGTGGTGGTTTTTTCTTGCACTGAATGAGGCTTATGCGTCGGAATGCCTGGAAATAAAAAGCAATAAAAAGACAGCTTTCACATTGATGAGTAGAGTTCGTTTATTCTTCCTTCAGTGAAGTTGTGACAGCAGGTAAAAGTGGCTGCCTTGTTTAGGTCAGCATGATGTCGAATATTCTCCGAATCTCCGCGGTAATGACGCTGGTGACGGTTCTCAGAACATTTGTTGCAAACGGATAGAAATTAGGTTAAATAAAGTACCACTCCTGTGGGCAAACAGGAACATCTCTGGTTATCTCAGGCATCATGGCGTATAACCTAGCTTCGAGTAAAATGGTTGACTCACCCCAGAAAAACACGAACCAAATTACATCATATTTTTGGCACTCCACTGACAGGTGCACTCTTGACACCGCCGATTAAGGCACTTTTTCACCTCCTTGACACAAAATCAATCGCACCTCCCTCGCCATTTTGGTATCAAGTGAGCAGGGCGGAAGTGTGACGTAACTTTAGGAAGCTCAGACCGCCAAAATTTCAGCAAAACAACTGTTACCAACTCAAGTAAAAAAAAATGTTTTAATATTAATAAATATACAACAAGGATTGTTAGCATATTTACCACATTTCTTAACATTGCTTTTAATATTTGCGTGTTATTTTAACCGCGGGCAACGATCTGCTTCACCGGGCGCAAGAATAGCAACACTGCCTGTAAACCAACCTGAACAGAAGTTGACAGCTGTCAAACATCGCGAAAATGACAATCTTGGACTGGGAGCTTGGAAAATGCGATTTTTTATGCTTAGGTCCAATGGAGACGCCGAGAAAACATGGACGATACATAAAAACATGCTTGAGACTTCTGGGCAACACGGAAGAACACGAAACAGGAGTGTAACACCAAGGAAAAGCTGGGAAACACTATATTTGTCTAGGAACCTGACGGAATACCGAAATAATCGTGCTTAGCGTGTCTCAAGGTGTATTTCACGTTTCTGGACACTGCACGTCACGCCAAAACTTACGATTTTTGTTACACCCTTAAGACAGTAACGTCCCGAATCGTGTACGATGTATTGTAGTCAATGCTCAGTAGCGTCCCAAAACAGGTACGAGCGCGGCGCGAAAAACCGCGCTCTCAACGAACTGGATTTACACCAAAATCACAGTGCAACCACCCCCTGTTAGATACGTGTGAGAAACACCAATAAATTCTGTATTGTACGATTATTCAGTCGTGCTTCTTGCATATAAAATCGAAGACTATCGCGGTTGTTTGACATTATAAATAGGATAGAAAACGAATTTACCACGTGAAATTTGTAGCACCCGACGTTTCGGTGATGTTGGAGCCGCCGTTGTCCAGGGTAGACTGAAGAGCTGTCAATCCGTTGTTTTGCGGGTAGGCCGCGTACCGCTTCCGCCACTGCGTAGATTATAACGGTGGTGGGGGGCCGGGCTCGGAGCGCGGGAATTTCGAAAATCCGTCTTGCACACAACACTCACTGTATCCTGTTTTACGTCTTTGCGTTCGGCGGCGGGAACATTTTAAGAAGAGGGTTCCACGTAGAAGAGAGTTTGTAACCGTCGTCTCTGTTAAAGTTCGGGGTTCTTTTTATTTCAATGGCTTCCCGGATCATGCGAGGAAAGTAGAATTGTTCTTTGGATAGCACAATGGGATTTTGAAACTGCATCCAGTGGTTACTTCCGCTATCCAATATATGTTCGCAGATCGCCGATTTTTCTCGCTGAACGTTTTTAACAGCTTTGATGTGTTCTGACATTCGCGTGGCTATGGGCCGTTTCGTTTGTCCAACGTAGGCTAGACCGCAACTGCATTCGACTCTATACACACCCGGGGTTTGCAGTGGTATTACATCCTTTACAGGCCTCAAAAATCGAGCTATATTTTGGGTCGGTTTGAAGATCGTTTTTATATCGAATCTCTTTAGCATCTTATTCGATCTGTCACGCCCTTGACGTATGGTAAGAATGCTCTTGATCTGCTCGGGAACTCTCAGAAATGACAGGAATTGTTTAAAAATATATACATTAAAAAAAAAAAAAAGTTTGCTTAGTTGGTTGTACTGATTCACCAACTATCAGATGCTACTAATTTAAAACTCACCTACCATTGTTAGCTTCTTTACAGCCTTAGCCACTGCTATGATTATGTAAACTATTTATATTTATTCCATTGATTCGCAGGTATGGTCGACTCAAACTGGAACATCGGCGCAGTATTAGAAAAACGCTTGACACCCCTGCCCTTCAGCTTCGCTCTTTCGGGGATGGTGAACCATCCGAAGCAACAATTTCGATTCGGCTGTGGCCTCATCATAGGATAATTTCGCTCTGCAAATCTTATAAAAAACTAGGAATAAAACAAATTTAGTCTCTGTTTTGCCACGGACTTTTCTTTTTCATATATTTTTGTAGGCAGTTATTAGGTTTAGATTGACAAAGTGACATTTGACTGAGTATCATCTGCTGGTTGTGGGATTTTGTAACGCGCTGCGGAGACTTCGGGGCTTCTAAAACATAAAGCTTTTCATATCTTTGGAAGTAGGCTCTTGTTACCATTGTGGCGGCCGTAGCTGGATAGCTCTTGGCTTTGTCGACATTATTCAGCCATCTGAATCACAAAACCCTTGCTATCCTAGGAAGTGCAGGCTTGTCAGCTTCGTAAATATCATTTTCCTTTGCGCTACTATCCTCTTTCTGATGAACCTCCCAGCTTTTCTACTTCATGCTAAAAGTACAAAACTTCACATATCTTCGGAAATAGGTTTTTGTTACCGTGGGATAGCTCTTGGCCTTGTCGATGTTATACAGCCATCTAAAACACAAAACGCTTCATATCCTAGAAAGTGCATGCTTGTCAGCTTCGTGACTATGTCCTTGTCATTGAATAGCTCTTGGCCTTGTCGACATTATTCAACCACCTAAAACATAAAACTCTTCATATCTTAGGAAATGTAAGCTTGTCAGCTTCGTGACTAACCCTTGCCTTTGCGCTACTCTCCTCATTCGGATGAACCTCCGAGCTCTTCTACGCCGTGATAAAAGTACAAAACTTCATATATCTTCGGAAGTAGATTCTTGTTACTGTTGGATAGCTCTTGGCCTTGTCGAAATTATTCAGCCATTTAAAACGCAAAACCCTTCATATCTTAGAAAGTGCAGGCTTGTCAGCTTCTTGACTATGTCCCTTTCCTCTGCGCTCCTCTACTGATTCTCATGGACCTCCGAACTCTTATCCATCTTGATAAAAGTACTAAACCTCATTTCTTAAAAAGTAGGCTGTTGTTGCCGTTGTGACGGCCCTAGCTGGATAGCTCTTGGTCTTGTCGACATTATCTAGCCATGTTTTTTTTTTTTTTTTTTTTTGTTCCTGGTTTATCGGCAATCAGTCGAAGGACTATGAGTCGATGTGGTGACATAGCTTGATCTCTTGCAGAATGTGCTCCCCAGCGAGAGCATCCACTCATCCTTAAGGCCTAGAGCTACTGTCTGTCTTGCAGCTCTAGGATGTTGTGTCGCTTCAGTCGTTTTGCGTAGTTCTGTGTCATCAGCTGGCGTGCTAATTTGTTAGGATGATTAATTAGCCGCTGCTTATATCTCTCTGATGTGTTTCGGATTTCCTCCTTTACTGTGCTCACAGACAGGTTTTGATGTAGTTCGTTGTTGGTAATATACCACGGTACATTTGCTATTGATCTCAAGATCTTGTTCTGTAGTCTCTGTATGACATTAATATTTGAGTCGCTAGCGCTGCCCCAGAGTTGAATACCGTACGTCCATATCGGTCTTAGAATGGCCTTGTATATAAGGAGTTTGTTGTCCAATGATAGCCTGGAGTTTCTCCCTAACATCCAGTAGAGTTTTTTATGTCGGGTTGCAATCTCGTCTCTTTTTATTTTTATATGGTTTTTCCATGTCATGCGTCGATCAAGGTGCAGTCCCAGGTATCTTACGCAATCTCTGTGCGGCAGTATACTATCTCCAAGTTTGACCGGTGGACAGTTTCCTTGGCGGAGGGTAAAGGTTACATGGACTGATTTGGCGGCGCTAGCCCTGATTCTCCATTTCTGCAGCCAGTTGTGTAATACTTGGAGTCCCATTTGAAGTGCATCTGATGCTTTCTTTGGGTCTTTATGGCATGCTAATACGGCAGTGTCATCAGCAAAGGTCGCCGTAGTAACGCCAGTTGTAGTCGGTAAATCGGCTGTGTACAGAGTGTACAGGGCAGGCCCCAGGAATCTAGCCATGTAAAGCAATAAACCCTTCATATCTCAGGAAGTGCAGGATCGTCAGCTTCTTGACTTATGTCCCTTTCATTTGCGCTTTTCTCCTTATTCTCATGAACCTTCGAGCTCGTCTACATCTTGGTAAATTTCAATGTTCATTGGTAAAATCACCGACACTGTCATTTTTCAATATAGTCTCCTCGAACATTCCGATATAAAATATTCAAAAGTGGAAGTAGATTCTCGTCGCCTTTTTAAAAATCGTCGCTGAATAGATTGACAAAGTCGTTAATATATCCAAGCTTTCAAAACACAAAACCCTTCATATCTCAGGAAGTGGAAGCTTGTCAGCTTCATGAGTGATATCCTCATAACACCCTTTCCTTTGTGCTCATAACCTCATTGTCATGAAGCTTCGAGCTCTTCTACATCTTGGTAAATTTCAGTATACATTGGCTAAATCAACGACTGTTTCGATACAAAACATTCAAAAATGGAAGTAGGCTCTCCACTTTTGCGAAAATCGTCGCTGAATAGATTGACGAAGTCATCCCAACCTGGGATTTTAAAACGCGCTGCGGAAAATTCGGGTCTTCTAAAAAACAAAACTTCTCTTATCTTCGGAAGTAGCTTCTTGTTACCATTGTGACGGCCGTAGCTGGATAGCTCTTGGCCTTGTCGACATTACCCAGTTATCTTAAACACAGAACCCTTCATATCGCAGGAAGTGTAGGTTTGTCAGCTTTATCAGTGATATCCTCATACTCCCCTTTCCATTATGCTTATCACCTCATTCTCAAGAACCTTCTAGCTCTTCTACATCTTGGTAAATTTCAGTATTCCATTGGGAATATCGATGACTGTTTATGAATACCGAATGGAGACATCATAGACGACACGCTACCAACAATGAATGCTGCGCAAAGGTTGTCGAAGTGAGCAATGGCAGCTTTGACCAAATTCAATATCTCTAGGAAAAGTATATAACAACTTAATATTCCAAGAAAAATATCTTGCTTTATTAAACTATTAAAACTCTTTATATAAAATTTATATTTTCGTTGAAGAATCCGCTACGGCCACCCGCTCTCCTCTTGTTTCGAAAAAACTAGGACTATACACATTTACTAATTATGTATATTAATAATTACTTATATTAATAAATAAAGAATGTTATGTTTTATTATTTAACGTTGTTCCCTCAATTAAATATATACAGGGAGATAGACGAGTTCTCAGGCTAACATAGAAATGGTGCTCCTTTTAGAAAATGCGTATGTTTCTTAACCGCTCAGCTGGAGAATTTTTCCTAGGATTGTTCAAGGAACATCGAAGAATCATAGGAACAATTTGACATATTGCGTACGCTTTGTGGGTTTTGGTTTTTG
This sequence comes from Micropterix aruncella, assembly GCA_944548615.1. NCBI lineage: Eukaryota > Metazoa > Arthropoda > Insecta > Lepidoptera > Micropterigidae > Micropterix > Micropterix aruncella. The sequence continues at coordinate 17,496,131 of OX155976.1, forward strand.
AGCATTAAAAATTGGTGCATTTAATAAGGATTCCAAAATTGTACAACACTTGCTAGATTATTTCTTAAATTATGGTTTTTTTTTTTTTGTAAAAACCAGTTTTGACTTTTTTTCTGTGTTCCAAGTAGTTTTTTTTAATACTCACATATTATTTAAATATTCATAAATATTTTTATCACCGTTTCCGACTTGGCGTCGACTTCTGGGACACCTGCACAAGCAATGATTCCAGTTTTTTAAATAAAAGTCCAATTAGTTAATAAAAATGCTTCTTTTATAATAACTCATTTATTTACATAAAATTTCAATCAATAATATATAACCGCTTGATGAAAATTATTTTTAAAAGTACGAGCAAAGATACCTCAGAAGAGAAAAATATTATTACATCCTTATAAAAATTGTCTACGCTATAAAATAAGAATTCTCCAACAATTTGACGGGCCGTTAGTTATGGCAGCCATCTTGAATCTTTGACACTTTCACTTCTGTTACTTTGCAGAATCTTGGAAAACATCTTGCTGTGATTCGAAATGGCGGTTGAACATACCCCTTAATTCCTTGATTATTTCTACGATGAATACTAAATTGGTATGAATGTTGAGAAAATGAAGTTTGTTAACCCCTCGAGCTTCAGAAGGACAGATCGGACTAAAACTTAAAAGCACAGTTGCGCCTCGTTGGGACCGATCGGACTCTAAAGTTAGTATTCTAAAGTTCTAATATGCAAGAATTGTGTCATATAAAAACAAAGGCAGCAATCTCCATAAAACCGTTATTTGCAGAAAACGAAAAAAAACGTTTTATTATTAACAGAAACAGTACGCAGATAAAAGTGATATCCTAATTAATTAATTTCTAAGTTAAAGTTATGATAAAATGCAAAAAGTTAAACAAATGGTTAAAAATAAATAGTTATAAGTAATGAGTTGTTGGAGATTTCTGCCTTTGAAAGGAACATAAGGAGATTGCCGTTTTTGTTTTGACTCATAGTGGACATTGCTGGATTTGTTATGGAATCGAGTTTGTCCGCCATATTAACTGTTGTGTTCTGATTGGCTAATTCGGAGGTTGCCATGTTTAAAACAACATTAGAGATTTACGTTTTTGATGCGAATCTTGTTAGAAACACGGCAAAAAGTATTGGATTTAGCCGCTATTATCGGATCCAATATTATTCGGAAGAATTATGTTGTGCAGATAAATAATTTTGCATCATTAGTTCAATTTACACATTTTGTGGAGATTGCCGTCTTTGTTTTTATATGACACAATTCTAAAGTGCAACAACGATTTGGGAGAAATTAATATTTAGGTCGGCCGCCATAAATCTAAAATTTCCATAATTATACATAGTCTTCATAAAGACATGCGCTCGCGTAATCTCGCAGCTTGAGGGGTTAAGAAGTCCTTCACAATGTGTGAAAATCGCGTATGTGAGTCAAAAAGAGGGCGGAATCTTAGCGGCATCGTGATGTGATTTCGAATCAGGTTCAGTACTTCCAAATTGGACGATCTGACTTGGGATGTAGTGACCCGCCCTCGGAAGAAATTATACAGGATCCGTTCTGAACGTATCCGAACTTTTTTAATTGCAAACAATTTATTGTTGACAGTTACAACTGCTCTCAATATTCTTTAATTTAGGCACCTTGAGCCTTGATGCAGCGAGTACAGCCACTGTTCCTCGCAGTCCTGGAAAACCTTGACGTACCCTCTTTAATGCTCTGGGGAAATTTTTCTAGACGCGATGGGAATTCCCCTGGCAGAGAAGTGTTCAAAAATCAAATGAACAATTGATAGTACGATGCGCCCTGCATGCTTTAGTGAGACAAGTTTTTTTCAAACATGCATCATTACGCTGTAAGATATGTTTTTTTTTAACCTGAGGAGTATCCCAACAGTAAGGGTAGTTTAAGGAGTATCCCAACAGCAAAGGATCGCCATTAGTCTAGTGAAATTCAGTGCAGCGCTCAGCGACACTGTACTGATTAACCCCTAGAGCACCAATTGGCCGAAGTTTTAATTTGATTTTATTATGTTAATGTTTTATTTTAATTATGGGTACAGTGGTTTGGCAGTAATTAATGTTTTGGTGAGACAGTGTCATAACTCAACTTTTTTACTAATTTTTACAAAAATTTTTTGGGACATCAACTTGTCAATCGGCTGAGGGGCCGAGGCCTGAAGGGTTAAAGAGGTATTTCCTTTCTAACTTGGTTATCTCAGCGTTGATTAAATAAAGAAATTCATAAATACATCTTCGTTTCCTATTTGACTCACTCGCATACGAGAGAAGTTCAACATACGAGGGAAGTTCAATAAGTTCTCGGCAATTGCACGAACGAGAAAACCTAATTTTTATAAATTGATTAAGGTCCTCGTCTTGTTTCAGAATCGTTGGCTAATCTTGGAACCAGACATACTAGAATACACCACGCGACCAGCCTGAGAAATCGATAGAGGAATAGAAAGTGAAAGCTGCATATGGGCCTCTATCCTTGTTTAGTTGCATATGCGCGGGACATGATTTGGAATTAATTAATATACTCATAAAAAATGATTAATGCGCATGCGCGACTAGACAAGGATAGAGGGGGTCCATATGCAGCTATCTCTTTCTATTCCGCTATTGCAATCACTCACAGTCCAACTTCGTACTCCCGCGGTCTATTCTAGTATGCTATGGTTTGGTCAACAGATATGTATTACCAGAACAATGTTTTGGTGTAGAGTTTGGATTCCAGACCTGGAATCCTTACTTTGTGAAAGATAAGGATATCGGTCTTCTAGAGAAGGTCCAGCGACTAACAAGTGACTAAAAAGCCAAGCATCTAACATATGAGGAAAGGATCAGCAACTCTCGGTTCGACCACTCTAGAGTTACGCGAGACATATATACTAATTACATATGACATTCCTAAGTTGTAGACTATCTACACCATGAACACCAACACACACCTGCGCGAGCATCATCTGAAACTCCACCCTTAATGATTCCATTCAAATCACAAGAAATAATTTCTCAGCAGCAGAGCGGTAAACGAATGGAATGCCTCTCTAGTGAAGTGATCAGTGCCGAAAGTAAATAAACTGGACTTATTCCACAAAAACTATAATGCAAGCGCGGACGCAGGCTCATCGACTTAAGCTGCCTGACTGTTAAATATATAATAATAATAATAATAAAACAATAATGACACCCGCCTTTGTACCGCTAATGTTATTAACCGCTGATACCACCGATCGGTGGTCTTTCCATTGCGACAACCCGCGGGCGGCCGACCTCTTATTTATGCAATTATGTAATTATATGCAAAAAAAAGTCACCTTCATTTAATAAGCCACCACTACACATTAGTATGTGGTGAACTAACAAAGAAATTTTCTCTCTACAAAGAAATTTCTCTCTACAAGGAACTCTCTACAAAGAAATTTCTCTCTACAAAGAACTCTCTACAAAGAAATTTTCGATTATTGAAAACGAGTGGCTGTGAGTTTCATTCCCGCGGCTAGCTTTCTAAGGGTTAAGAAAACCAAGGTAGCAAAAGCCGGAGCGCCGACCGTGGATACTTTCAGCGAAGTTTAATTTTTAAACCGCTCTATTGTGTTCACGACCATCATAGGTGCCGATGAAAATGAGTTGGCGACCCTATTACGCAGGGTGGAGAAGGAAAGCAAGGAGTATGGACTGCACATGAACCGCAGCAAGACCAAACTCATGTTTGTGGACCGGGCTGGAACCATGCAACGCACCAACGAGCTGAGTGACCTTCGAGCTGTGAAAGACTTAGTTTATCTGGGCTCCATGATATGCAACGACGGAAACTGCGAAAAGGAGGTCTCACGCAGAAGCCAGATGGCAAGATCGGCCATGAGCAAGCTAGAAAGGCTGTGGAAGAATCGGGGTATAAAGGTCAGCGAAGGTCAGGCTGGTTCGAGCTCTGGTTTTCTCGATCTTTCTCTATGCATCGGAGACATGAACCCTGAAGGCTCGGATACGCACCAAAATCGATGCACTGGAGATGTGGTGTTGACGTAAAATGCTAGGAATCCCATGGACAGCACGCCGCACCAACAAATCTGTCCTGGAAGAACTCGGCATCCAAGTGAGACTCTCCACCGTATGCATGAGAAGGGTCCTGCAGTTCTTCGGTCATGTTGCCAGGAGAAACCCAGAGAATCTGGAGAAAATGCTTTCCGGGGGTCAAGTGGAGGGAAGAAGAAGCAGAGGCAGATCACCGGCCAGATGGAACGAACTCATCAAAGAAGTTACAAAAGGGTCAATACAATCTGCGACCCGCCATGCAGAAGACAGGTCGAAGTGAAGCAGCCTCGTAGGCAAACTGTTGTCTAGTGGCCACGATCCTCAGTAATAAGGGAACGGCGTAAAAGATTGTGCTTTTAATTTTAGGTCATCTCGGTCATAGAAACGTACAATATATCGAACTCCCGTCGTATATTTTCACATTATTCAACTAAAATATAGGTACATAACCCCCCGTCCCTTAGAATAGTCTATTTTTAATATATTGGTGGCTACAAAAGCGCCCGAATCTCTTTATGCATATGACATAGGAAATCGACGTAGGACGGCGCACCGTCCACACCTCGATCCTCGACTAAGAAGTGCTTTAAAACGACTTCCAGCTTGTCGCGCTGCTTGACGAGCGTCACGCGCAGGCAGCGCCGCCGCTGCCGGCGAATGTCGTCAATCAAGTCGTGCAGCGCCTCGTTGATCGCGTTCTCCAGAATGGGAACATCCGTGACTTGCGACTCGATGGCGGCCATGTTGGGAACGCCCCACATCGCCTGGACCACCTCGGGCGGCGCGCGCGCGCCCACCCAGATGAGTATATTGACGCCGTTCTCGAATAGATAGATGCCGTCTTCGAGCATCTTTTCCATCGTGCACCGGATCGGTCTCGGGTTGGGCGCCGATGCGATATTCGCGATCGGAAGGAGACGCGGGTAAAACAGAACGACCGTCGTCGGAACGTCCGCCGTGAGCACGTGGTGCATGGAACAGGAACGGTCGTCGCACGTCACGTCGGAACCGCCCGAAATCGCATCGCTTCTCAGCATGCAGTTTATGTACAGCGGCATCAGCTTCATCGATTCGGGAAGAACTAATTGACCGGCGGAGGACGGCGACGCGCAGTCTTTGCGGTAGCAGGCGAGGATCTTTGCGGCGCGCGCGACGAACGCGTCCCGCGCCCCTTTGGGTCCGCCCGACCAATCGCGGTACTTCCACACGGTCTGCTTGGCGAAGAAGTTCATGATGGTGTCCATTTCGCAGCTCCTGTACACGTCCGTCAGCTGCGTGGCCACGTTGAGCGCGAGATTCACGATGCGCAGCCTCCGCTGGCCGCTGAAATGCGTGTAGAGGAGCGCCGCTTGGCAGTACACCGCTTCTTCGTTTGTCAGTTTGTCGTCGTGTTTTATTTCTACGGCGATCGCTTTGTCAGAATCTGCAACGAGTAAAAAAAATGCAAATTAATCGCTTGCAAAACTAGATTCAGATATTCGCTATGAAACAATTTTGATTTCGAAATTATGAAATGATTTTGAAATTAACTGGTGTTGCTGTTTCCTTTTTTTTCTTTTATATATCATTTTTTAAATATATGTCAAGCCTATTTTTGAATGCGTTTATGGTTGGTGCTTCGATAACTTCCTCGGGCAGTTTATTCCAGCTGTTCACGATTCTGTTTATCAGGAAGTGCTTTCTTGCATCAGTTGAAAACCTTGTAACGTTGAGTTTCAGGCTGTGACCTCTTAAGTGATGGTTTGAATTGAACACAAACATACTTTTCAACTCTGGGCAGTCGTAGTATTGCCTCAGTATTTTGTATGTCTCTATGAGATCTCCTCTGTGTCTCCGTTGCTCCAGAGTTGTCAGTTTGAGGATTTTTAATCTATGTTCATAGGGTGTTTTTCTTAGGGTTTTTGGCAGTTTTGTCGCTCTACGTTGTATACTTTCAAGCAGGTTGATGTCCTTGGCAAAATAAGGATTCCAGATTTGAAAACCATACTAGATCAGAGGACGAATGTTGGTTTTGTAGATTTTTTGAAATGTCAGTATCGTCAATACTTGAAAAGCTTTCTTTACCAAATATAGAAGTGAGTTTGCCTGTTTTACGATGTTTTCAATATGGTTTGACCATTTCAAGTTGTCCGTTATCGTTATACCAAGGTCTTTCTGTGCATTTGTGGTGGTTAAGCTAATCGATCCAAGTTGGTCATTTTTAGGGTTGTTTTTACCAAGGTGCAGAACTGTGCATTTCTTAGGGTTGGTTTTAATAACCCAATTAGCGATCCAATTAGCAACTTGAAGTTACAATATAGCTCGCAGACCTTACGACCGTTAGGGAAAAAAAGTTTATCGAATGGCAACCCCGAACCTGCCCCGGCAAGAAGGACCGATCATATTGCCACGGTCGCAGGAAGTAGGCAGGCGGCTCAAGACCGTCTGAGGAATGCCTATGAGGAAATTCTATGAGGAAAGCCTATACCTAACAGTAGACCGACTGATGATAATGATGGTGCAGTAATTAGTAAAAATCAACATGGGTTCACCCAATGACTACGAAGAAAGACTCGAACGGCTAAATCTGCCTAAGCTGGAAGAGAGACGAGAGCAAGATCTCAACGAGACCTTTAAAATACTAACAAACTCTTACAGCTGCGAATCTAAATAATGTATATTTCTCCTGTATTCAATCTACTTAAAGTAAATTCGTCCTGAACAACAAAAAATGATTTTTAAGCAACAGAATGGTCAACTAGTCTGACAGCGCAGCGAATGCAGGAACAGTGAATGATTTAAAAACCGGCTGGACAAGCTCACAAAAACTTACAGGCAAAATTAGCTGTGCTATCTGCCTATAAACAATTGTAACAGAAATTCCTTTTTTTTGGCGCTTGTGTCTCGAATTATAATTAAAGGTTACTTTTCAGGGTTTTCTGTAACCTTTTCATGTCTCGATACGTTGTTTATTGTTGTTTTTTCGAAATTATCAAAATTTTCCTTGACAGCTGTCAGATGACCTTAGTGTTGCTATTATGGAAATAACCTTATTAAAAATAAATAAATAAATTTCAACTATTAAATTATAATATAATTAAAAAGAAAACGTTTAAATTACAATATAAAGAAAAGAAGAGTTTTTGGTAATGGTGAGTTGGCAAGACGACTTCCTGTCGGTATTCATTTCCTGTTTTGAAGATGGTGGGGTCAGGAGTGGTGCTCCGGCTCCGCCGCGGAAGAACAAAAGTTTTTTAAAGAGAGAGTGAAAACCTAATAAGGGAATCACCCAATTTGAGTGCAGAATTAAAATATGTAGTGCAAATTACCATTAGACAGTTTTTACTTGGGCACGCCGGTATAGGCCTCAAAAAATAATGAGATTTCTCCTAATCCATTTCGGATAGAGCCTCCTGCCACTTATTTGTCGACCTGTCACCACAGACCACATTTTCATCATTTAGTTTTTTCGGGTTTTTATAAAACCACATTTTTCTTATACCTGGATTGTTAAATTTTAAATGCCTTGTGAGAAGTCTCGGGCCAGAACGCGTATTTTCCATGTAACCACCAAAATCCATCGTAAGATAACCTAAAAATTGTATTTTTTTTGTAATTCATTTTTTTTGTTCAATATATGTAATTCTGCACTGAATTTTATTTGTTTTATTTGCGGAAAACTTACCTCTAGGCTAGATTATTAGAAAAGTGTTAAAATACCCTTCCCCCAAGATTTTGTTCAGCTTTTATTCAGTTTTTTTTGTAATTCTTTTTTCTTGTTTCTTTGGTTTTTTTTAATTTAGTTTTCCACGTTTTCCTTTAAAAACGGAGGTGGCGCCTTGTCTAAAGTAGTCTTTCTGTTATTCTTGTTACACAATAATAGCAATAATTCATTATTAGAAAAATAAAAATACATACCGATGCAAGCCAGCTCTATATCCGTCGTATTTGACATGAAGAAATGACCATAGAAATCTGTCGGCCGAACGCCAGTCGAGGTGCGCACTCTCATCACAGCATCGTAGGCGGTCCGTCTGCCCACTATATGGCAGATATCTGAGAGTACTCTTTTACCATCGAGGTCGGCCTAAGAATCAAAGAAGATTACACCGGTCAAATTTCATATTATGAGTTTATTCACTCTGTAACAAAAATAAGTGTTCTGTGCATTTTGCATGAGTATGTAGTGACTCATGATGATGAACAATGTAACATTAAACTCAACCGACATTTCTAATTCCAAGATTCGATTGACGTAATAGTACGACAAAACTGTCTAATCGCCTAATGACTAATAGCTTTCAAAGAAATTATTTCATTTTTAAATGAGTCTTTCTTACATTGCGATTAATCTATGTATGGAAAAGAGCATCTTTCATAATTACAAATATTAATTCACAGGAAAAATACTGCACTTTACATCAGATTTACCGATATATAAGGGCTTAAATTTAGCATATTTAATCACTCTCGTTTGACGTTATCAATGGTAAGCCATGTGTCATCTATTAGCTTCTTTTAAATAATTAAAAGGTCTAAGCATTTAACATTGTGTTTATCCTACTGTATGTACCACGCTGAGGAAACAAGACTTTACAACGTTGGGCTCTGATCGTATCGACAACGCACGACATCAAGGAAAGCCTACAAGTATTTTAGACGCTCATGATTATCCCTTTGGTTATTTGTCCTAATAATAATATATTCTTTCAAGGAATAATTCATAACCTATAAATACATTTGGCAGTTCACTGTCAAATGAGTATTTTAACAAACATCCGTGGAAACCTACTTTGATGGATAAGAGCATTTCTCAAAGATCAAACAAACCAAGTTCCCATCGGTTAATGCCTTTTCACAATTAGACTTGTTCTAACCGGAATACCACAGGGCTCAGTTCTGGGGCCCATGTAAATCAGTTATTATAGACTTATACATACAGTCCGTTCACGAGCTATGAAGAATTGGGGGCTGGGAAAGCAGCCTGATTACGCCGCCCCCGACCGTCGCTTCATACCCCGCACTCTCCCAGTACTAGTACTGGGAGAGTACTAGTACTGGGAGAGCGCGGGGTGTGGAGCGACGATCAGGTTGTAATCCAACCTCTTCGCCAGCTCCCGATTCTTCGGAGCTCGCACGCGGACTGTACTAGATGTATTCAAGGGCAAATTAACCCTTCAGGCCTCGGCCCCTCAGCCGATTGACAAGTTGCTGTCCCAAAAAAAAATAGTAAAAATTAGTAAAAAAATTGAATTACTACACTGTCTCACCAAAACATTAGTTACTGCCAAACCACTGTACCCATAATTAAAATGAAACATATTAACATAATAAAACATAATAAAATCAAACAAATTAAATTAAAATAAAATTAAAACGGGGCCGTCACGCTGAATCGTTTTGTGGCCGATATCGGCCAACCGGGGCTTGAGGGGTTAAATTTGTCTGTAACGCTCCTGAATAATATTCGAAAGAAATAAATAAATAAAATAAATCAAAACTGATGAAAACAGATATCCATCCTTGCCCAAATCTCTTTGCGAATAGATTGTAAAAGTATTACTTGAAATTATACCTGGAAGTATGTGTATTTGTTGACGCCGCCGCCTGTCAGTCTTGCCAACTGCCCGATAGTCGCCGAATCTACGTAGCTATTGTTCATAAGGAACAGTTCGACACTGGCGCCAACCCCCACGCACGTTTGGCCAAGCTCGTTGTATGCAGTGCCGGAAGGTTGCAGCACCTGCTTCTCCTAAAAACAAATCAAAACACAAAGTCACCCCCAAGATAAGCGGTAATAACACAAAAATATCTGGCCTTCCAATTTTCAGTAGCATCTAAGAGACTATTTTCGACAGCTGGATTTATCCAGAGGGATTTAACCCGTTGGACGCCGACAGTGCCTATAGGTATTTTGTGTTGTTTGATAGATCCGCGCGTAACCGTTTCGGATGGCCCCCTTATATATTGTATATATATATATATTGTTAAAAACCTGTATATCAGGATGACAAACAACGAAAGAGTTGTGACAGCCGGAGAGACGGTGGACGGCGTGAACGAACGCATCGGATCGATGGCCTTGCAAGCCAGATCCGATTATACTAAAGCAAAAAAGGAAAAAAAGAAATTATGCCCCCAAGCGGCCTATCAGGGGGGGAGAATTCCCGCTACCTCAGACGAAACCCCACAAACCGACATGGCGAAAATACCGGACCTTGTTTGCCCTTACTGTAAAAAGAAGTATAAACGTCTGGCGTGGCTAAACAAGCATATTGCTGGGCATGATGATAGCGACGCTGCACGGCAGTGTCTTAAACCGTCGCAAGGAGTCACGGACAGAGTCGAACCTCACACGTCCCTAGACTCCACATCTGCCCGCAGTTTGTCACCCGACCAGTCCCCACGACCTGCGCCAATCATATCTTTCCCTCCTCTAAAATTTCCTTCACTTGCGAAAGAGAATTGGGAATTTCACAATAGTAATTTAACTTCAATCCTTGACCACTCTGTGAACCGTAATGCCCCTGCCAGTGTTCAACTGTCGTCCTTCCAGGTGGCGGTCTATGAATACTTCTCGGGTGTTTACCCAAAATCTACCCATGTTGACCCGGTTCACAGAGAAAACGCATTCAAAGCAAAGCTCCGTAGGCAGAAGCGGCTACTTCGTCGCCAGCTACGTGAAGCCAAGAAAGCCGGAGATAAGGCCCTCTGCCACAACTTCTCGCGCGCGTACCGCTCTATACTCAAACTGATACAGAGCGTAGCAACGCAAAACAACAAGCGCAAAGAAGCATTTCTCAAGTCCAAAGAGGAATCCCAGTTTGACAAAAACCGTTTTAACTACAGTAAAAAGGTTTTGTCTGCCGCTAAGGGCACAATCCAAATCCCGGAAGAAATGGCCACGGAATACTTTTCGACCACTTATGAGGATCCAATGCGGCTCCATACGTACAGCCCTCCTCCGGACATTAAACCTCCGCACCTGCCTACAGTAGCTTTCGCCTCTCAACCTGAGATGAGATTTTAACTCTATTCATTTTTCAAGATTCAATTCAAGATTCAATCTCTAGATGAGATTTTAACCCGGTCGCTCCGTAACATCCCCTGGCGGACCAAAGGTCGGCCGCCTAACACTCCGTAACGTCGTATACGGGACCAAACGCTTGCCGCTGCGAAAAATGCAATTTACTATTCGACACGCCGTACTATATACTTTCTGAGGGCGCTACGATATGGGATTTCCGTCTGGCAATATCGAAGAACGATTTTAAAAGTGAGCAGAAACGTCAAACGCCAGTGGTCGGTGGCCTCTTTCACGGCCGCGTATAGTCGGTGTTTGTGCGGTAATATAACGGTGTTTGTGCAGTGTTTCTGTGCTATTTACTGGAGAACAGTGAGTAATTTGCATTTTTAAGTAGTTAAGGAATGAGGATTAGTCATTTGAGATAGTCCATTTGGTGTTTTTCACGAATTTTTAAACAAAAGACTTCGGCGACAACACATCACTCCCGAAAAAATGGCGTTTTTATTTAGTAATGTTTGTGAATTATCCCGATATATTGCGAAATTGGACGTAATGTCGCTTTAATTTACTAACAAAATAGGTATTGCTTCATTTACATCCTAAGTTATCACATAATTAGGCGTATTTTGAACATTATATGTTGTTTTCTAATATGACGCGCAAAGAAACTTGTTTTGATAATTACTATGAGAAAAAAGTGCAATTTTCCATAGTTTTTCGATGAAATCTGACTCTTTGGAGTATAGTAATTAGTTATTAGGCATATAATAATTATATAATGAGACAATATAATTGAAAAAATCTAACGAATTTTATATTATGAGCATTCAAAGTTTATTATTAAGTTTTGGACGCAAACTCTCAAAACTTTAGATTTTTCTGTAATATCAGACAAGCTCGAAGTTCTGGTGTGATTTCTAAGAAGTGTGATGTAGTAATAAAGTTATTTTGAAAGAATTTCATATAAAAAAATACCATAAGTAGTCACAAATTAAAAATTAAAAAATTTTTTTTTTACGAGAATACATAAAATTTTTCTTGGCTGAATAAATAAATATTTTTGTATGCAAATAAGTCAAAAAAAATGGTTTTGGTAAAGCATTTAATAAAGAACATAACTGTATTTACAATTTTTGCATATTTTACGTATTTTGTAACAAAAAAATCGAAATGATTTTATAGGCGAGTTTTTTCAGTTCGCCAATTTTGTAATATTTATTCATTATTATCTTAATTGTTTTACGAGATAAAATTATAATGTTATATATTTCAAATTTCAATGCGGTCATTTTACAGTTATTCTTTTTATGATCGGTGTAGTGGTTTACAAGTTATGGCCGTTTGTATCAAGGTCGTCGACTCGCGTCGATTTTATGCCCGAATATGTCGCGCGCAAAAGTGATAGCTGAATTTTTACTTCGCGAGAGGAGGGGTTAAATCGAATAAAAAGGAAGCTGTCGGGCTCTACTCAAGGTCCCGATGGTATTCCCTACTTAGTGAATAAAAAGTGCCCCTGCCTTCTGCAATATTTAGGATCCATCTTCCGACATATATGGAATAGCGGTGTAGTCCCACAGAATTTCGGCCGAGCGCCAGTCATCTTAATTCCGAAGGTCCCAGTTTGCACCGGACCAAAGGACGCTCGGCCCATTGCTCTGACAGATACTTTTTGGCATAGTCCACATGAGGATGAGCGAATTCATGCACCGGAACGAGTACCTTGGAGTGTCAGTACAAAAAGGCTTCATGCGTGGCGTCTCAGGCTGCCTCGAGCACAATTCTCTCTTGGCTGCTGCCATTAAGGATGCGAGACAGCACGAACGCCAAATCAATGTATGCTGGCTCGACCTAGAGAATGCCTTTGGGTCAGTTCGGCACAGTCTCCTCCACTTTGCGCTCCGCTGGTACAACTGTGGTACCTGTGGTGCGTGACATTGTAGCCTCCTACTACAACTGTCTGACGTTCCATGTCAAAACGCAAGAATGGACTACCCGCTCTATATCATATTCAATTGGACTGTTTCAGGACTGTTGCCTCTCTCCGACGATATTCAATATCGTTTTCAATATACTGCTGGAAAGCCTGACCCAGTTCGACAAGAAGTGGGGTTACCGTTTTAAAACAGACGGCCAATACACATCGTCGTGCCTCGCTTTTGCTGACGACCTAACTTTTATCACCAGGAGCCCCAAGCAGCTTTCCCTGCTATTACAGAAAGTGGAGCTGCTATTACAGAAACTGGTCTGGCTGTATAAAAGTGAAGCCCTCCAAATGTTTTTGCCTTGGACTCGCCCGCATAGACACAAAATTTTCGTCCTATGACCCAAAATTGGTCTATAAGGGCTCTATTATCTCCCTTATAGACCCAAATAATCACTTCAAATTTCTTGGCAGGAAAATCACCTGCCAGGGAAAAGACCTCTCTGGCGATCATGTTATAGAACATTTCAGTAGTTGCCTGGAAAAGATAGATGCATTGCTAATCTCTGGCCCTCGTAAGGCTTGGATCTATGACAACTATCTAACTTCGCATTTGTCATGGCCCTTTCTTATTTACGATTTCACCAAAACCCAACTGTCTCGTCTGGATGCACTGGTGACAGCTAGTTTAAAATCCTGGTTGTCCTTAGCCAAACCAGCTGGGCCCTCGACTCTCTTCAGGTCCAAACACAATTTTGGGCTAGCTCTAAAACTGCCCTCTCTGCTCTACGCCAACTCCAGAATAACCAAAAATTCGATTCTAAGCAATTCCAAGGATCCGGCAATATCGAAGCACGTAGTAAGTGGCTGTAGTACGTCAAATGATCTACAAACCCGCGTTGACTTCCACAAAAAGTTCCTTACTGGAATCAGCCAGAATGGCACTGGTCTGGGGTATGGCAGTACAACTATGAGCGATGTAGACTTGAAGATGCGGGGAGATTACGACAGCAATAGTATGGCTCACGCTATTGGCCTTCAATGCCAGAATGATTGGACAACAATTGGAGACTTTTGCATTCCTCCTCCAATGCACTGGAAAGTAATGTTGTATGACTGGACGCCAGAGATGCTGAAATTTTATTTAAATGCCTTTCAGCATACACTTCCAGACCCCAGTAACCTCGCTCGTTGGAGCTATGCCGAGGATAGTTCATGTCCCCTTTGTAGCAACACCCCTTGCACAGCTAGACATATTCTAGGTGGCTGCAAGGTGGCCTTGGATCAAGGACGATACACTTACCGCCACGACAAAGTCCTTGCTGTTATTCGCGAGGTACTTAGCCTCTCAGTGGCTCGTGCCAACAAGGGTTTGACAGTATCCTCCAAACCCCCAATACAGTTTGTGCGGGTTGGCTCTAAAGGCAAAAAACATCTCACTGCAAAACCTTTCTCAATAATCGAGAAAGCTTCAGATTGGATTATGGAGGTCGATTCGGTCTCTAAGCAGTATAAATTCCCTGAAAGTCTCGGATGCACAGCCCTGCGTCCAGATATAACTCTTTACTCTCTATCTCGGAAGATGGTCCTTATCGTAGAATTAACTGTTCCATGGGAATCAAATATCCCAAAAGACCACGAGTACAAATTAAATAAATACCATGACCTCGCAAATGCCGTCACCCGGAACGGCTTCACTGTTCACCTTCACGCGGTGGAAGTAGGCGCTCGTGGGCTGCCAGCTAAATCTTTGTTTCACCGTTTTAAAGATCTTGGTCTCTCCAGAAAAATAATCAACTCCTTTCTAGAAAACCGCGATTTCTGCATCTCAAATTCTATGGCTTCGAAGGGGGAGTGAATGGGTGGTAAGGTGGACGCTCACATGTGGCAAGACAGCTGTCCTAAACCTACCACCGCCGGTCGTAAGTCCGGAATCCACCCTTCACCTCCCAGAAATGTAATAATTATATATGATGGGCCCGATTTTTGGTCGGTAAATTCCATGGCAGCTCCGTTTGTATTTTATTTATTTATTATTTATTTAATACATAATATACTTGACTAACAAGATTAATTACTAGGTAACAAGAGGGAATTCATGAAAAATATATATTGTTAGTATTTATTCACAGAATTGACCAAAGAGTTGCAGCGCAGTTTAGGCTGGCTTCCGAGCGGTTGAGAAATAGGTCACCTGATAACTTAAAATTGCATTGTTTTTTAAATAAAAATCTTCCTATTTTTAATTTTGACTATATATCTCAGCTTTTAATCAAAAAGCCTAATAAAATGAGACCATTAATTCAAAGCTAGTGCAAAACTGCATATCACTACTGAATTCCCTGGGCGAAAAGAACAGGGTAATTCTAAGATGGGTTCCCGGCCATGCAGGAATCGAGGGAAATGAAAAAGCCGACGAACTTGATACGACGGGAGCAAAGGGAACGTTATACGGCCCTGAACCTTGCTGTGGCGTACCAAAAAGCCTTGCAAACCTAATGCTCAAACAAATGTGTTTAGAACAATCCGTCAACCACTGGAACAACACGCCAGGGTTGAATCATTCCAAAGCGCTTATTAAGACTTACGACCGTAAGACGGCCCGTGAGGCCCTATCGCTAAATAGGAACAATCTACACATACTGGTGAGGGCACTCACGGGGCATTGTGGCCTGAACAAACACATGTTCAACCTCAAGCTCAGAGACACAAAAATGTGCAGGTTCTGCCAAGGGGCAGAGGAAACTCCCCAGCACCTCATGTGCGAGTGTGGCCCGCTGATGCGTAAAAGATACACCTACTTGGGTGGTCATTACCTCCAACCTGAGGAGGTAAAACAATCTGGCACCAAAAGCCTGCTGCGGTTCTTAAATGACACGAGGCTTAGCGCAGAACTATAGTAGGTGGCGAACACAATAGATCAGCAATGGTCGCAGTGTTACAAGGCTCATAAAGACCTTAGAAAAGCCCCACTCAACAAATAAAAACTAAAAAAATGTGAATAAATAAAACGGTTTCATTTCCACGTGTAGTCTTGGCTTGGTGGCACAGTGGTTTCTGGGTTCGATTCCTGACTGGGTCTTAATTTTCCGTTGGATAAAATTAACAGATTTGTTCTTCAACTCTGTCGATCGAATGCAACGAGACACACATTTACACGCTTGTGACATGCACACATACATGTAAACATTTTCACCTGTCGGGAGATGGTATTGAGGTTTCTGAGCATTGTGCCATTGTGATAACTACATCAACTCTGCTGGTATGTATATAGTAATAATATTAACGCGGGGGAAGTAAAAATCTTCTTCGGGTAGCACAATGGGATCTGAAACTCTACCCAGTGGTTCGTATCGATGATTGCAGATTGCCGATTTCTCTTTATGAGCATTTTTAACAAGACGGATGACCGTATATAGATTACCTTATCGGTTCCGAGCAGCTTGCGGTCTTCCCGGTTGACCAATCGTCCCGGGGCCGGAGCGGAAGGCAGCGTGGTATGGAAGACCAGGAGTCTTCCCGAGCAGTCTGCCGCCTTCAGGGCCTCTACTCCCGCCTGAACGGCCGGCAGCAAGATGGTTTCCGTCTCGCGGCTGTCGGCGAACAGCCGCGGGATCTGTTCGGCCAGGCTGTCGATGATATCTCCGCTCTCCTCCACGGTGCACAGAAAACCCTCGAGCAGCGGTACGAAGATGTCGTTGATGTCTCCCACGGATAGCATCTGGGGCTGCGCTAATGTACCCTAAAGAAAAAATTGTAACATTAGGTCCTCAGCTATTAAGAAAAGGTTCCTAAGACCGAACATTTAATAAGACCAAGGCGGAGATTTGGACTGCCAGCCAAATCTCTGCCCTAATAGCCAAATCTAGAAAGTGAACAGTCAAGCCGTTCCGGGTGAAGGCATTCGCGAGATCTGCAAAAGCTGCAATCCACACATGCTTTCTATAAGCTGGGTGATTTTTTTGAGCGTGCCAATTCTTTCAAATAGGAATAACATTAATATGTAACTTTCAGGTACCTCATTTTAGTTCTTATTGTTTAATAATAATATTATGAATTTAATATTTAATATGTAGATTACAATGTGTAATGTAACATACGTGATCATATACATACGTTGTTTTTTCCAATTTTGTTTTGATACTTCCTATTGTGTGATTATTTTTTGTATAAAGTGCTTGATGACTATTAATATTCTTATAATAATTATCTATTTTATATGTATACTCATGTACATGGATTCAGCTCTATTTTTTTTTTTTTTATTTTATTTGTCTGCCGTGTAAAGTCGACTTTAGTCAACACTATTGTCGAATTAATATTTATGCTTTAATCGTTTTATATCTACATATAAACTGACGAATTCTAATATGCGATAATTAGCTTTAATTCATAATTCATGCTTTTATTGTATATTCTGAATGAATAAATTGAATACTGAATACTGAATCTAATTTGTAGTCGTGGTCGTTTGGGATGTTTGATTTCCACAGAACAATAATTTATACGACAAAGTCTATCTTCCAAAATAGTGAGTAGAGTTATATCTGGATGGAAATCTGTGCATCCGAGGCTTTCAGGGAATTCATACTGCTTAAAAACCGAATTGACCTCCAGAATCCAATCTGAGATGAACACGGGTCAACACCTATCCGCCGGCCTCCACGCATGAAAAGCGAGCCTGGGAAGGACTCTGGCCTTATGGTCAGTTTCCCCTAGGAATCAACCTTCTGGCGCTCCTAGACGGTCTGCGCACCGTGCGGCGTAAGCTAATCGACTGTGCACTCTGACTAACATCTTGCGGTGTCGACTACAACGGGCGAGCCCGTCACCACAGGACGTTTTAACGATTAGTCGTTCTGTCGCCCTGCAGTGAACGTAGAAGACTTTGGACAGTACAATCCTACGTCCAGCTACGTCACAACCCGTGAGAGTCCAACGCCTTACCGCGAGTGAGCCAGGAATAAACCCGGCGGGCTCGAGATACTCGCGCCCTCACTTCCAATTATGACCAGATTTCTCCGGTCTCTTGATTGGTTCCGAGTTCGAGGTCGCTTGCGCGGTCCTCTCCCTTACGAAGCGGTGAAACGGTGTGCACCGAATCTATCGCGGACCAAGGCGTCCTTTGCCCGACTCTGAACCGGGAGCGGATGGCCAATGGTCATTTCAAGAGCAGTCGCCGTAAGGTAGACAACCACCCCCGCTCTATAGGAAACAATACAGTTCCCAGACTCCCCCGACTGTTAGTCGGAGAGCACAGTCGATTGGCTTGCGCCGCACGGTGTGCAGACCATCCAGGGGCGCCAGAGGTTTGATTCCCAGGGGAGACTGGTTGACCCAGTGTCCTACCCAGGATTCGCACTCCATGCGGGGAGGCCGTCGGATGGGTGTAGACCCGTAAGTGTGACCGACCCTGAACACATGGGTCATCGTGGCCAACTCATCATGGGCCCGTTAGCCCCCCTGGCTAACAGTCGGGGGAGTCTGGAAACAGTACTGCTTCCTATAGAGCGGGGGTGGTTGCGGACCTTACGGCGACTGCTCTTGAAATGACCATCGGCCATCCGATCCTGGGTGAACAGCCGGGCAAAGGACGCTGTGGTCCGTGATAGATTCGGTAATCACCGCTTCGTAAGGGAGAGGACCGCGCAAGCGACCTCGAACTCGTAACCAATCGAGAGACCGGAGTAATCTGGTCACAATTGGAAATAAGGGCGTGAGTGTCGGCCCGCCGGGTAACATTCCTGGCTATCTTGCGGTTAATGTGTTGGGCTTGCGTTGGGCCTCTTACGGGCTTGTGGCGGAGCTAGACGGTGGACTGTTTTGTCCCCAAGTCTTCTGCGTTCACTCCAGGGAGATAGAACGACCTAATCGTTAAAACTTCCTGAGGTGACGGGCTCGCCCGCTGTAGTCGACAACCCAAGTTGTGGAAGTGTATGCTGGAAGGCAATTAATCAAAATTTTAGCTTCTATAGCATCCAGTCATACAACATTACCTTCCAGTGTATTGGAGGAGAAATTCCATTATATATAATCGGCAATAAATATAATATAACATTCGATTAAATAGAGAATGACAAATAGTCCAAAACCTTAAAACTAAAATAAAAAGAAAAATAAAGTTATAAGTAAGAAAAGAAAGAAAATAAAGTAATGGTAAAACCTAATGTATATTTACCTTAATATTGTAAAATTGAACTGTACTGCTGTACGTAATGAAGCCCACTCGTGTTGGTTGTGACCCGCTGTCGTCGGTTGGAAGACTGGCCAAAATAGTTTTAATATTATTGCAGATGAGTGAGACCAGGCCTGACTTGACAGCGTTGTACGACACGTCGATTATAAAAATAAGAGCTGGCGGTTTTGGTAGTGTGTTATTCTGAAAAGAGAGAAAACAACATTAAGGCGGCCTTCACATTAGGTCACCTTACCACCCATTCACTCCCCCTTCGAAGCCATAGAATTTGAGATACGCAAATCGCAGTTTTAGATAATTTTTCTAAGAAAGAATTGATTATTTTTTCAGGAAAGGCCAAGATCTTTAAAGAGGTGAAATAGAGATTTAGCTGGCAACTTCCACCGCGTGAAGGTGAACAGTGAAGCCGTTCCGGGTTACGGCATTTGCAAGATCATGGTAGTTATTTAATTTGTACTCGTGGTCTTTTGGGATATTTGATTCCCATGGAACAGTTAATTCTACAATAAGGGCCACCTTCCGAGATAGAGAGTAAAGAGTTATATCTGGACGGAGGGCTGTGCATCCGAGACTTTCAGGGAATTTATACTGCTTAGAGACCGAATCAACCTCCAGAATCCAATCTGTAGCTTTCTCAATTAATTATTGAGAAATTATTCAATTATTAAATCAATTATTAAATCGTGAAACCTACGAGGCTCCTCCACTTCGACCTGTCTTCTGCATGGCGGGTCGCAGATTGTATTGACCCTTTTGTAAATTCTTTGATGAGGTCGTTCCATCTGGCCGGTGATCTGCCTCTGCTTCTTCTTCCCTCCACTTGACCCCCGGAAAGCATTTTCTCCAGATTCTCTGGGTTTCTCCTGGCAACATGACCGAAGAACTGCAGGATCCTTCTCATGCATACGGTGTAGAGCCTCACTTGGATGCCGAGTTCTTCCAGGACAGATTTGTTGGTGCGGCGTGGTGTCCATGGGATTCCTAGCATTTTACGCCAACACCACATCTCCAGTGCATCGATTTTGGTGCTTATCCGAGCCTTCAGGGTCCATGTCTCCGATGCATAGAGAAAGATCGAGAAAACCAGAGCTCGAACCAACCTGACCTTAGTCCGCTTGCTTATACCCCGGATTCTTCCACAGCTTTTCTAGCTTGCTCATGGCCGATCTTGCCATCTGACTTCCTTTTCACAGTTTCCGTCGTTGCATATCATGGAACCCAGATAGACAAAGTCTTTCACAGCTTGAAATGTATTTAGATATCAAAATCAAAATACATTTTCTAGTGAACTGAGTCTTTCTTTTATCATTAATCGTATTATACAGGTTCTTACCCTACAATATTCCTTAGTTGCGACCACTTCGTACGTTCCGAGACCCATTTCTGCAGTTGTACGGCCGTACTGCTGCATCGTGTTGATGTATTGAGTATATTCCATAGGAACTGTAAAAGAAATACAAAATAATGTTCAATGAAAATTATAAAAATAAAACCAGTCATGTGCGAATTTCACAATTGCAAGATCAAGAACTGCATAAATCCGAAAAAGGGGTCAAAGTAATCGGTGTAAACATCAACAATATAAGATACTAGCTGACCCGTGCCCACTTCGTTGGGCGGTAAAACTCTTTACTTGTGATGAAATTATGAGTGTGGTTTGGTTAGTACTGAGTGCTATAATTTATTTCCTGACTGCCAAAAGAAAGGTTATATTTTTACTGCATATGTACAGGTCGCGATAAGAGCTGGCACGTTCACAGTACTCACACTAATGCAATGTCACTATACAGTGTGTGAGCGAGAGAGACGGAAAGACTTTTTATGATGCGCATCAAGTGAAAGTCACGTCGCGCGTCACGACATTGCATTAGTGTGAGTACTGTGAACGTGCCAGCTCTCGCCGCGGGACCTGTATGTATGTATTTGCATGCCAATTTGACTATATTACCGTTATTTGTGAGTGTCTTATCTCTTTAACCATTTATGCAGTAAAAGTGACATTATATGCAGTAAAAGGGAAAAGTCTTCTGTTTTAAACACTTGAGACGATAAATTTACTTATTTTGATATGAATTAATAATTGTTGATAATATGACCAATAAACATGACCTAACGATTTAAATTATTTTTTTAATATAAAAAACTACTTTTTGTGATTTAAATATAAATTTTAGACATATGCTGTCGCTGACTTTTTTGTAGGTATTATCAAGTTCTACAACTTTTCTCTAAAACTTAATCATATATCTCTCATCGTTAAGGCAGCGTTATCTAACGGTATATAACGGTCACGGCAACGTTAGTTAGTTAGTTAGTTTGTCTGGGCTTTTTCCCGCACTTGACCTCTTGATTGGGCCGTTGTGCGTGGCTCATGTTTCTATTTATGTTACTCCAGCCAACCCAGGCTGTCCCAGAAGGTTAGCAGCCTGTTTGGGTTGCTACAGGCCTCCGGGACAGATGCTGGAGATTGTAGTATTCTTGCCCGTTGCTCTGCCACGCTCCTGCATTCCATGAGCACATGCTGTGGCGTTTCTTCTTCCTCCATGCATCCTCTGCATAGAGGGCTGTCTGTCACACCTATGGTAAACAGGTGTTTGTTTAGGGGACAGTGGCCTGTCATAGTACCTATGACTTTACGGATTTTGTCCCTTTTTAATCTGGTGAGGTTGCGGGCAAGTTTTTTGGATGCTTCCGGAACCGCGTTCTTTGTTTGCCTGCATCCTGCGTTCTTTTTCCATTCTATAAGGTGGGTTTCTTCGGTGTTCCTGCGTAGCCATGTTTTTATTTGGGCCTGGGGAATGGGCATCAAGGGTTCCGGTCCATATAATATTTCCTTTGATCCCCTTTTGGCCAGTTCGTCTGCCGCGTCGTTTCCCAGTGAGTCGCTGTGCCCTTTAATCCATTGCAGGGTCACTCTATTTGACCCTGCAATGGATTGGAGCGCATTGTGGCATTCCAGTACAAGGACAGAGGTTATAGTATTTTTTGCTAGCGCTTGTAGCACGGAGGCACTGTCGGAGACAAATTTCAAGCTTAGGTCTCCGACATCTTTGGCTGCAACTGCTTGTGCTGCTCTGGTGATGCCAATGCATTCTGCTTGGAAGATCGTATTTAGGTTGCCTAGGGTAGTTGATATTTTGATGTTTAGATCATTTGAGAAGACGCCGGCTCCGGTACCTTGAGTGGTTTTGGAGCCATCTGTGTATATCCTTACTTCATTTGTACCAGAGTGATCTGCTGGTTCTTCAATGAGTTGGATATTGTATCTTCGATCAAAGACATGATGGCATATTATCCTGTCCATGGGTGCGTCCAGAAGAGGTATTTCTTCTAGAACCCGTTTCAGAATTTTTGAGTGTGGTGTTTCTGTGTTTTGTTTCCACAGTCCATTTGCTCTTAGTCTTAGAGCGGCTGCCTTAGCCTCCTCTTGGATGACAAGATCCAGAGGTCTCATGTTTAGGAGGTACTCTAGTGCGGCCGATGGTGTGGTTCTCATACATCCAGTGGCTGCTACACACGCTAAGCGTTGCAGGCTCTGGAGTCTCGCTTTCACTGTGGTCAGTTGTGTTCTGGGCCACCATACAACTGATCCATAAGTCAGAGAGGGCCTGATGACTGATGTGTACAGCCAGAGTGTGATTTTTGGGTTGAGACCCCATTTTTTCCCCACTAGTCTCCGACACTGCCAAAAAGTTAGGCAGGCCCTCTTTGTTTTGGCTTCGATATGACTCGCCCAGTTTAATTTGCTGTCAAGGATGACTCCCAGATATTTCACCTCTGTAGATAGGGAGAGTTTGGTGTTGAATAATTTTGGTGCTTGTAGTTCTGGCAACTTCCTCTTCTTGGTGAAGAGGATGAGTTCTGTCTTTTTCGGATTTACTGACAATTTATGTTCGTCACACCATTTTTCTACTATCTGCAAAGCTGAGCGCATGACTTTACATAGCATATTTTCTGCGTTTCCATTAATCATTATTGTTAGGTCGTCGGCATAACCAATAGTAGTGTAACCCCTTTCATTTAGTGTTTTTATGAGGCTGTCCACTACTATGTTCCATAGAAGTGGTGATAGGACCCCCCCTTGGGGGCATCCTTTAACTACCTTCGCTCTTGTGGTAGTATTCATCACTATCTGGACCGCCCTTTTGCTAACCAGCTCCGTGATCCATTTTATGGTGACTGGTTCCACCTTAAGTTCTTGTAGGGCGTGGTTTATGCTGTTGTGCATGGTTTTGTCAAAAGCGCCTTCTATGTCTATAAAGGCGGCGAGTGTTGACAGCTTATTTGTTAGAGCCGATTCTATTTTGTGCACCACCATGTGTAGTGCCGACTCTGTTGATTTGCCTTTTGTGTAGGCGTGTTGTTGTGGGTGTAGTTGTTTATTTCTTAGTGCCCCATCCCTTAGGTGACGGTCCATCAGTCTTTCTAACGTCTTTAGTAAGAAAGACGTTAGGCTGATAGGTCTGAAGGATTTGGCGTGTGAGTAGTCCTCCTTTCCCGGTTTCGGTAAGAAGACTACTTTCGCCTCTCTCCATGCCTTTGGAATGTATTTGAAGGCTATGCAGGCCCTATAGATTGGTAGTAAGTATTTTGTTGCATGGGTTGGTTGCCATTGTAGTAGTGCTGGGAAAATGCCATCCAGCCCTGCGGATTTGAATGGTTTGAAGCTTTTCAGGGCCCATTTTATCTTGTCCGCAGTTACTATCTTGTTTGCGACTTCCCATTCTTGGGTTGTTGGTGTGCTGTAGTTTTCGTCCGGCCACTCAGGATCTTCTGTGATTTGACATCCAGGAAAGTGTGTTTCCAGGAGTACTGAGCTGGTTTCTACATCTGTGTTTGTGTAAGTGCCGTCTTCCTTTTTTAGGGAGCCACGGCAACGTTATCGCTACAGCTTTTAGTAACAAGAACTGATCATATAGCAGTCATATAAACGCTTATATAACGTGTATATCACCGGATTAGGCGCATTTTATACGGCTTTTAGCTGAATAGTGGCTGAATAGCGGTCATAACGGCTACCTTTGGTGGTATAAGAAAACTAAATAAGCACCCTGTGGCACCCGTATGTAGCCAGCGGCTGTAAAAGTATCTCTGATACTTTATTACAACTTCTAGTTGGGTAATGTCTTGAAATGATATAGAATGGTAACAAAAGGAAGCTGCATGATCATTTGCCGTCAAAAACATAGTATAATTCCTAATGGCTATTAATATATTGTATTTTATTGACTTTAAAATGATTGTATTGTAGTTTAACCCCTAGGGGCCACGCATGGCGATCGGCATTTTTCTTATTATCCGTATTATATCCATATTTATTCAATTATTGGCTCTGTTTCTTCCTCCACTGCGCTAAAAGCCTGTCATTGAATAAGCCACCGTTATATATTTGTATGCTTGCACACTCCTTCTACAAACAAATTTTTGAAGGCTTTGAAAATTTTGCTTGGAATGGACTGGCTTCCGAAAGATTAATAAACCCCTAATTCTCTTGCCGACATAGTTTCATCAAAAATAAAGTAACATGTCAAACAAAATTTTTACGCGCCTTCAAAATATTAATATTTTAACTCAATTTCTATTCATATTTATGGTTTAAAGTTTTTTTGTAAACTATTTATTGTTCATATACTAATTTTATTTTTCATACACTATGAAATAGGATTTACCTATAATACATGCATTTTCTGACTTAAAATGCTTTTAAAAATATAATACAAAAATTTTAGATTATAAAGATTCGCTCCTCATTAACCCCTTGAGTATGATACGACCAAATCTGGTTCTGAAACAATTATCCGTTGAGTATGATACGACCAGATCTGGTTCCGCGTTTTTTTCACTTCTTTGACGTTCTCATATTTATTCATAATTATCTAATTGTTTTACAAAATGATATTTCAATATTCTATATTCGAAATTTCAATGCAATCATTGTGCAGTTGTTCTTTTTATGATTGGTGTAGTAGTTTCGTAGTTATAGTACTTTAAGGTCGATGTCGCCGAAAATCCTGCAAAAGAGACAGATGCATCCATGAAAATACCCATTTACTCCAAGGGTTAACAACGTTACAATAATAGGTAACGAATAGGGGTTGAAGCTGAATACCCCAAATACCAAGTACAGAACAGTCAGTACTCGTACACCTAAGAAATGTTTATTTCAGCTACATTGAAGCTATCCTAAGTTATGCCATTACAATCTAGGGAAATTGTTATGCTTGGGAACCCATATTTATACTCTAAAAGAGAGCAGTAAGAACAATTGCAAAAATGAAAAGGGAAGAGTCGTGTCGACCCATTTTTAAAAGGTTTACAATCCTCATTTTAACCTCACTCTATCTCTTTAAATTACTGACTGAGTTCTTTGAGAATAAAAATAATAAATTATAAAAATTATCAGATACACATGCCAAAAAAAAGAGATTTTTTTATTTATACATCATGTACCAAACTAAACACAGCAATAGGATAGAAAACAAATTTACCGCGTGAAATTTGTAGCACCCGACGTTTCGGTGACGTTGCAGCCGCCATTGTCTAGGGTAGACTGAAGAGCTGTCAATCCGTTGTTTTGCGGGTAGGCCGCATACCGCTGCCGCCACTGCGTAGGTTATAACGGTGGTGGGGGCCGGGCTCGGAGCGCGGAAATTTTGAAAATCTGTCTTGCACACAACACTCACTGTATCATGTTTTATGTCTTTGCGTTCGGCGGCGGGAACATTTAATACCACTGCAAACCCCGGGTGTGTATAAAGTCGAATGCAGCTGCGGTCTAGCCTGCGTTGGACAAACGAAACGGCCCATAGCCACACGACTGACAAAACACATTAAAGCTGTTAAAAACGTTCAGCGAGAAAAATCGGCGATCTGCGAACATATATTGGATAGCGGAAGTAACCACTAGATGCAGTTTCAAAATCCCATTGTGCTATTCAAAAAACAATTCTACTTTCCTCGCATGATCCGGGAAGCCATTGAAATAAGAAGAACCACGAACTTCAATAGAGACGACGGTTACAAACTCTCTTCTACGTGGAACCCTCTTCTTAAAATGTTCCCGCCGCCGAACGCAAAGATATAAAACAGGATACAGTGAGTGTTGTGTGCAAGACTGATTTTCAAAATTCCTGCGCTCCGAGACCGGCTCCCCACCACCGTTATAACCTACGCAGTGGCGGCAGTGGTATGCGGCCTACCCGCAAAACAACGGATTGAGAGCTCTTCAGTCTACCCTAGACAACAGCGGCTGCAACGTCACCGAAACGTCGGGTGCTACAAATTTCACGCGGTAAATTCGTTTTCTATCCTATTTATAATGTCAAACAACCGCGATAGTTTTTGAACTTATATATAAACACAGCAAGGCAAGATACAAAATATTCCAGGTCAAATTACTTTAACAGGCTACCGGAGAAAGTTTAAAACAATTCAAGTGGCAAGCTTATTAAAAAAAAATACTATAATAATTCTCATTGGAAAAAGCTTTTTATTCGATCGAAAATTTTGTTAATTTTAAATGATTTAAAAAAATTTTTGGCCATTTTTTTTTTACAATGTTAAGTAGCATTTTTTATTTATTCTAACTTTCTGATTTTATATTTTATCGATTATTTTAATTTGTGGTTTTAGTAAGTACATCCTAATACTGATTTTTGAGTATCGTCAGTATTAAAATGTTGCATATCGACATATCATAAAAGCAAATAATAAACAACTTTGAACTGTATGTACCTGGTGATCAATTTGGATATTGTAAAAACGGAAAAATACTGTAATTTAAATGTACCTAGATATTATGTTTCTACAATCAGTTAACCCTTCAAGCCCCGCGACTTCGATGTCGAAGTCAACTGAACGCGTCCAGGAAAAGTGATTTGATTGGGTTTTTCGTGTCATTCCGTATTCAGTTGTATTTTATTTAAATGCACAATGATATTTGTATCATCGTGCATTTAAATAAAATATAACTGCATATGGAATGACACGAAAAACCCAATCAAATCACTTTTCCTGGACGAGTTCAAGTTGACTTCGATATCGAAGTCGCGGGGCTTGAAGGGTTAAGATTGTTTGGAAATCAATAAAATGATATTGACTTTAAGAATTATAATTATAAAGAGCTATATTCTTCAAAAAAACTCTCCATCGCTATTCCTTAATGCAATAAGTGGACCGATCCAGTAACGTTATCTGTTTTTACATCGATTTTGTAATAGAGCAACATAGTAATAGGAGCAACAACACACGTCTCTTCGGATCCGTTTCCGATCCTAGACTGTACTAGGTTACACAGGGTTGGCTTTATTTTCCCCAACCCGAATAAACCCACCTGAAAAAACCCGAGGGTTTTTGACGAATGTGGGTTTGTGAAAAAATACTTGTTTATAATAATTAAATAAATGAACATATATAGCATTTATATTATATTTTATCAAAAAGAAAAAAAAAGGATGTATTTGTGACACACCCAGTCTGTTCCGTAATTTACTCCAGACCATTCCAAATGTTGAGAAGTCTTTCAATTGATGCAGAACTGGCCGGACAAGTGTAATGCCGACTACTTTTGGCATGATTTATAAGATAACTTATGGATAATATTGTTACGTGGATAGGCAGCAGAAGATGCAAAAACACGGTAGAACACTCAATTTGATTTATTACAATACTCTTTAAGCGACAAAGACCCTTATAAACACTTAAATATACACTATTTAGTTCCAAAATCGTTTGCACTACTACTCAATACTTTCGCGTCGAAACGCTGCCAACACTACTACTCAATACTTTCGCGCTGAAACAGTGCCACTAGCGGTAGTTAGTGTTAACTCTTATCCTGTTGTGAAAATAAAGGGGATGACAACTGACGATAAAGATTTTCGGAGGAATTCCCTTCATGGTAGTGTTACAACTTTATTCAGTAGTAAATAGATTTGGATTGGGAGAAAAAAATGCAATAAAATGGTAATAAAATAAAATTAAATGTCAAATTAAAATATATTAATTTAAAATTCCCATTAACTCCGAAAAAACCCGAAATTCCCCAAAAAAGCCCAAAAATCCCCGAAAAAACCTGAAATAACCCAGTGACTAGGTAGATCGTACTACAACACTCTTCGCCCACTGCAAAGAGTTTTGACACGTTTGTACAATCTGTTAAGATTTTTTTGGAAATAAATAAATTGCAATTGAATACAGCTACAGCTTACGGAATTATTAGAAACTAGCTGAAACCCCTCCAATTTGACAGTCACTTTATTGACTGTAATGTTTCAAAAGTAAACGGAAATATACTTATTATCTATGTACAAATAATATTTCTTTGGATTATTTGATCTACGACCAAGGCTGTCACTAAGGTCTTGGAGAAAACGGACAGGAACAATTAAAGGGCGCCGCGGACGTGACATGACATGTGACAGAAAGTAAACAAAAAGTTTCGCGCCAATTCAGCTTACTTTAGCAACTCTACGCTAGATGGCGGTGAAATGATTAAATCTTATTTAATGGTCTAGTCAAGAATCCAGTATATGACTCAAGAGATTTGGATAATGCTGAATTCTTATTCCAAGAGCATCCAAATATAAAATAACGGAAAATTCATGATAATCAACTTTGTCAAAAAGCATCTTTATTTTTATCGACGACGGCTAGATATCGATTGCTAGATTTGACAATTAATTTAAATTTAGATAATTTTAGTATACGCTTATCTATTTTCATGACCATCATATTATTGCCTTGATAATTATGACTACAGACATTGAGCTCTTTTTTTTTATCAGCGATATTGATTATTAGATTATTTTCTATTTATCAATGGTTTTCAAACCAATTGTAATTTACTAAAATTAATTTATATTGTTACAACTATATCATGATAGTTAGTTAATATTTTTAATTAATTACATTATTTAAAATTTTAGAGGCAGACGCATCCAAGTGTAGGAAAGCCTACCTACTGGAGCAGAACTAAATTGTAATTGTAATTGTAAAATCTTTAAAAAAGGTGACGCGGTCATCCAGCAGCTGGCGCTATAATTTTTTATTTTCTCTTTTGAAGACTTTTTTACTTTTATTTTTTGATAACTTCTTTTATTTTTCTCTTTTGATGACACATCTACAGACCGAGAGGTTTTCTTAGACACCTCAACCAAATTTTTACACCTGGCCGTTCTCTCAATTTGGCGGTTTTAAATTAATATATAGATAAGGCATATGCCCTATTTGGGCTGGAAAAGTTAAATAAGACTACTTACCTTCAGTATTAGCTTTGCAGAAAGCGCATCTGAAGTGTCTACCGGAGTCTATGAACTTCATTGCTGGACTCATGTAGGCCTTACACCGCTGGCATCGAATCGGTCCTAAGCTCGGGTTTCCGGTTAACATCCCAAAGTCTAACAAGGGGGGTGGTATCTCCTGGCCGACCGTATCGGCCATTGGTGATAGCTAAATAAAAAGAAAGTATTCAATATCGATAAACTTCCTCTTGTATTATGGTAGATTGGAGGCGAAATGTTTCCATTTCAATGTTTTTGCTTTGGACTCGGTTGCTTAGTTAGAAAATTTATATCCTATAATAATTATTATTATTTATTCTGGACAGCCAGCTTTCCTGACAGGCCCAGATCAGATCCTAGCTAGTCATAAACTATATTAACACTTTAACAGCGGAGCACATACTCAGTATGTGATACAAAATATTCTTTAACCCCTAGAGCCCCGATATCGGCCAAAACACGATTCAGCGTCATGGCCCCGTTTTAATTTAATTTTAATTTAATTTCTTTTATTTTATTATGTTTAATTATGTTAATATGTTTTATTTTAATTATGGGTACAGTGGTTTGGCAGTAATTAATGTTTTAGTGAGACAGTGTCATAACTTATTTTTTTTACTAATTTTTACTAAAATTTTTTGGGACATCCACTTGTTAATCGGCTGAGGGGCCGAGGCCTGAAGGGTTAACTAGCAACTCACGTACTGAGGGCGTAATCGAATTATAAAAATAAAATACAAACGGAGCTGCCATGGAATTCACCGACCGAAATCGGGTCCATCATATACAATTATTACACTTCTGAGAGGTGAACGGTGGATTCCGAACTAACGACGGGCTGTGGTAGGTTTAGGACAGCTGTCTTGCCACATGTGAGTGTTCACCTTACCACCCATTCACTCTCCCTTCGAAGCCATAGAATTTGAGATGCGGAAATTGCGGTTTTAGATATTTTTTCTAGAAAGGAGTTGATTATTTTCCTGTAGAGACCAAGATCCTTAAAAAGGTGAAACAAAGATTTAGCTGGCAGGCCACGAGCGCCAACTTCCACCGCGTGAAGGTAAACAGTGAAGCCGTTCCGGGTAAAGGCATTTGCGAGATCATGGTATTTATTTAGTTTGTACTCGTGGTCTTTTGGGATAGTTGATTGCCATGGAACAGTTAATTCTGCAATAAGGACCATCTTCCGAGATAAAGAGTAAAGAATATGGACGGAGGGCTGTGTATCCAAGACTCTCAGGGAATTTATACTGCTTAGAGACCGAATCGACCTTCAGAATCCAACCTGAAGCTTTCTCGATTATTGAGAAAGGTTTTGTAGTGAAATGTTTTTTGCCTTTAGAGCCATCCCGCACAAACTGTATTGGGGGTTTGGAGGGTACTGTCAAACCCTTATTGGCATGAGCCACTGAGAGGCTAAGTACCTCGCGAATAACAGCAAGGACTTTGTCGAGGCGGTAAGTGTATCGTCCTTGATCTAAGGCCTTGCAATAATTATAATGTTTACATTTTAATGCTTTGTGTCACTTACCACTAAACAAAACGGTATGGCTGTCTGCTTCATCATATCCGATGACACAGGTACATGATACATGGAACTTCTCACGAAACGAGGACCTAGAAATAAAACAGATAATTTAATTAAAATATAATACATAAAGCTACACTTTAACATTGGATTACGTCCGCCGCAACATTAAGAAATTACTCTCTGAACTAAAGAGAATGTACACTGCCATTTTATTCCGCTAGAGGATGACGTTCCTTAAAGGTGTGGAGTGAACGACGCACTGGCGAGCGAGCATCTGTATGAAGCTTGGTGTTTGAGGAGTTAAGGAAAACATAGATAAATTACAATGGTTTTATTGCCATAGATGGCTTATTAATTGCTATTTTTAGATCCAGCTTCTTTTTTTAAAATAAAAACACCCAGGTCTTGGAAAAGCTGATAAACGAGCAGCTTCTTGTGGCTAACACTTGGTTTGAAAAAAATCAACTTTTCATAAACCCATTAAAAACGGTAGCGATGAAATTTTCAACTACTAAAAAGAGTGACAAAAATATTACGATTAAAATGGAATCAGAAAATATAAATATTGTCAGAAATACTAAATTCTTAGGGATCACTTTAGATGAAAATTTAAACTGGAATCAACATATCAATAATTTGTGTGCAACTTTGTCATCGGCAGTCTATGCTATAAGAAAAGTGAAATTTCTGGCTGGCGAACGTGCAGCGATCAGTGTGTATCACTCCTGCTTCCATTCAAAGATGTCTTATGCGATACTACTATGGGGTAATGCAACCGATATCCATCGCGTTTTTGTGCTACAAAAGCAAGCCGTTAGGACAATTTTTGGTGTAAGCAGAGAAACACATTGCGCCCCTTTTTTTATTAAAGCTGGTATCCTTACCATGTCGTCTATTTACATATATCAGTGCCTTTTATACGCCAAAGAGAATGTTTTAAATTGCGAGCTTCACTCCACTCGGCATAGCCATAATACGCTTGACTAAATATCAAAAAACATTTTTATATATAAGTTTTAAATTGTTCAATGCTTTGCCATCATCAACGAAAAGACTTGAGATGGCAGCATATAAAATCTGCTTGAAAAATCAGTTAGTCAAACATGCCCTTTACAAACTGGACGACTTTTATGATATTGCGTCCACAATTGCTTGATTATAAATATCCATATTATGACTATACTTTCGAACTAAGTTTTAGATTTTATTGACATTGTTTTTAATTACACATGTTTCAGAATTTTTCTTTTTATGGTATTGATTGTTATTTGTTAGATTAGTGATTATTTTGTAATTTGACTATTTTTAAGTAATCACCTCTGATTACAATTATTTTTTTTCCTTTTAATTAATCAAAGCGGTTTTATCATCCGGTAAATTATGATGGTAAAATTTGACATGTTCCTCAGTATTGTGAAATGCTTTTATGGAATGAATAAATGATGATGATGATGATGATGAGTGTGCAAAAAGATTTAACAAAAGGTTTATTAAATAGTGACATTGAATTAGTAACAGGTTTAGTTAGTTTTCTTGTAAAATTAGGCAAATCGCTACGGCAAATGATGCTCATCCACTAGCAAATTATTGGTCATGCAACTGATTTAAAAAAAACAGCAGACTCTAGTGCGTATTTTGTGTGGCAATGGGCCAGGTTGCGTTTCTTTGTGAACTAAAACTGAAATTAGTTCAACCGAATGCCTTAGAGCAAAATATGAAACGAACGATCGTTGATAAAAATTATGCTCGAAATTATACTCGTCCGAATAAATTTGAACACATTTCGTGCGGTTTGAAATTCAGGTACTTAAACTTTAGTGGGTAGTTTCAATGCTAAAAAGTGACAACCATTCATTTCACATTCCGCTCTAGCGAATTGCCCTGTATCGCTTACACGAACTATTTTCCAATTTTAGTTAACGAAGAAACGCAATCAAGTCCAATGTTGGCTGCACTCATTTTGTATTTACTGATTTGATTAAAAAACTATTCCTGATAAAATAATTCCTCCTAATGGCTATTTTAGAAAGCAGAGATGCCATTCTTCTTGCCATTTAAACAATATTAAGTATGAAATATAATTCCAGCCGTCTGGCAACACTGCCAGTCTATCAAACTGCCATGTTTTCATTCTTCTCCCACAGGTACATATACTAATTTATCTCTCACAGGTACATATCTTTATATTCTCTCTCACTTTCACACAATGAGCTTCATAAGGATGCTCGCTTGGGCGGTACATCACCAACAGCCTGCCTTTGGTCCCATCCAAAAAAAATAGCATCTAAAAGAGCTTCACCCTAATGGGGTTTGGTAACATTTTTTGAAAGCATTTGTGTATAGGATGATGCATTGATGTATAAATAAAAATAATAAAAGCTACTCCCATGGCAGCAAAGGACTTTCCTGATTGGAAATGCTAATGTTTAAATAAGATGTATGTATGGAGATGTATGTATACACAAGTTTTGACTGTAACAGAAATTTCTTTTTTCCGTGTGTTTGACACAAGAATTATAAAAAGGGTTAGTTTCCAGGGTTTTCTATAACATTAACATGTCCAAAAACTGTGTTTATTGTTGCTTTTGAAAAATTCCTCAAAGATTTCTATTGTGTCAGCTGTCAATAACATCAGTGTTGCCATTATTGAAATAACCTAATAAAAAATAAACAACTAAATTTCAAGTATCAAATAATAATCTCAATTATAAAACATAAAAAAACACTACATAAAATTAAACTTTTGTTTGGATTTTTAGTAGAAAATCTACAATTTATGCCATCATAGAGTAGAGACAATCGTGTTGATGACTTGGCCAAACCGGGATCCGGTCCTTCCTTCCTGTTTTCAAGGTGGCAGGGGTGGATGACGTTCTCCGGCTTCGCTGAAGAAGGGTGAGAGTTTTTTAGAGAGAAAACAAAATTGCATCTAAAAGAGCTTCACCCTAATGGGGTTTGGTAACATGTTTTGAAAGCATTTGTGTATA
Source organism: Micropterix aruncella (assembly GCA_944548615.1). Taxonomy (NCBI): domain Eukaryota; kingdom Metazoa; phylum Arthropoda; class Insecta; order Lepidoptera; family Micropterigidae; genus Micropterix; species Micropterix aruncella. The sequence goes on from OX155976.1 coordinate 17,530,100, forward strand.
GGATGATGCATTGATGTATAAATAAAAATAATAAAAGCTACTCCCATGGCAGGAAAGGACTTTCCTGATTGGAAATGCTAATGTTTAAATAAGATGTATGTATGGATATACACAAGTTTTGACTGTGTAACAGAAATTTCTTTTTTCCGTGTGTTTGACACAAGAATTATAAAACGGGTTAGTTTCCAGGGTTTTCTATAACATTAACATGTCCAAAAACTGTGTTTATTGTTGCTTTTGAAAAATTCCTCAAAGATTTCTATTGACAGCTGTCAGCTGTCAATAACATTAGTGTTGCCATTATTGAAATAACCTAATAAAAAATAAATAACTAAATTTCAAGTATCAAATAATAATCTCAATTATAAAACATAAAAAAACACTACATAAAATTAAACTTTTGTTTGGATTTTTAGTAGAAAATCTACAATTTATGCCACCAAATTTTATAATTGCCTACCACCTAACATTAAAGACATTAAAATATCATATAAATTTAAAAATAGTTTGAGTGCCTACCTCTTAAATTGTACATATGCAGATATTGAAAACATTATTAAATAATTGAATCTCTAAAATTTTTATAATAAAAACATAATAGTATATGTAGTAATATAAATTGATGATTTCTAAACGTAATTTTATTTTAATTTTTGTGAATTTATTTTGTATATTATTAATACATATTATTTAATACATATATAAATATATATTAATTTTTATCATGTTTTAAAATAAAATAATATTGACAATTTTCATGACATTTTCTTACGAATTTTTATTAGGTAATTAAGATATTTCTGTTACATTAAGTATGATTTTGATTATTTATATAAATATAATATTATAGATTTCTTAGGATAACTAAAATAAATTGTCTACCTTGGAACAGGCGGCAGCCTAGTTAGGTTAAGACTTTTGTATATTGAATGTACCCATAATTTTAACTCAATAAATAATTTGATAATTTGAATAGAGTAGAGACAATCGTGTTGATGAGTTGGCCAAACCGGGATCCGGTCCTTCCTTCCTGTTTTCAAGGTGGCAGGGGCGGATGACGTTCTCCGGCTTCGCCGAGGAAGGGTGAGAGTTTCTTATAGAGAAAACAAAGGGTAACGACCCTCATTTTAGTGCAGAACAGAAATATGTAGTGTAAATTACCGTTAAACACAGGTGAGTCTTGTTTCTTTTCTTTTTTGTTGGAATGTTTTTGCGGTCGCAATGATTCAGGTCGATCGTTTTCCATTTTGATTCCAGGTTTCTTGGGCACGTCTGTATAACTCTCAAAAAAGCATGAAATTCCTTCACATTCATCTCGGATAAAGCCGCCCACGAATGTGTCGACCTGTCAACGCTGAAACCACATTTCAACGTTCGATTTTACATTATAAATAGGATAGAAAACGAATTTACCGCGTGAAATTTGTAGCACCCGACGTTTCGGTGACGTTGCAGCCGCCGTTGTCCAGGGTAGACTGAAGGGCTGTCAATCCGTTGTTTTGCGGGTAGGCCGCGTACCGCATCCGCCACTGCGTAGGTTATAACGGTGGTGGGGGGCCGGGCTCGGAGCGCGGGAATTTTGAAAATCCGTCTTGCACACAACACTCACTGTATCCTGTTTTACGTCTTTGCGTTCGGCGTTGGGAACATTTTAAGAAGAGGGTTCCACGTAGAAGAGAGTTTGTAACTGTCGTCTCTGTTAAAGTTCGGGGTTCTTCTTATTTCAATGGCTTCCCGGATCATGCGAGGAAAGTAGAATTGTTCTTTGGATAGCACAATGGGATTTTGAAACTGCATCCAGTGGTTACTTCCGCTATCCAATATATGTTCGCAGATCGCCGATTTTTCTCGCTGAACGTTTTTAACAGCTTTGATGTGTTCTGACAGTCGCGTGGCTATGGGCCGTTTCGTTTATCCAACGTAGGCTAGACCGCAACTGCATTCGACTTTATACACACCCGGGGTTTGCAGTGGTATTACATCCTTTACAGACCTCAAAAATCGAGCTATATTTTGGGTCGGTTTGAAGATCGTTTTTATATCGAATCTGTTTAGCATCTTACTACCCTGGACCTCAGTCTACCCTGGACAACGGCGGCTGTAACGTCACCGAAACGTCGGGTGCTACAAATTTCACGCGGTAAATTCGTTTTCTATCCTATTTATAATGTCAAATAACCGCGATAGTCTTCAATTTTTTAAAGTTCGATTTTACGTTTTTTTTTATATAAAACCACATTTTTTTCACATGGATCTTACCATTTAAATGCCTTGCGCGTAGTCCCGGATCAGACAACATATTTTCCGGATGAAATAATCCCGCTTTAGACTTCCGGTCGGAAAGTAAATTTGCTTTGATAACCTAAAATTGTGTTTTCTTGTGAACGGTTAATTTTGTACATTATATTGTATTTCTGCACTAAGTTTATTTGTTTTGATTCAGTTTTCTAGTAATTTCTAAGTAATTTCTTTTAGGTTGTTTCTTTTTTTTAAATTTTATATTTAGTTTTCTACGTTTCTTCTTGAAAACGTGGTGGCGCCTATTCGAGCTTTGTTTCATTCATAAATTCCCATTATAACAGTGCCATGTAGTTTAATGGGATTCCCTTTGTCCGGTAGGTTAGGCTAACGATCAGCCTTTATCCATTCATCTCAAATGCCAAGCCCATTTTTTTGCAAAATAAAATCTCATCAAATAGTTATATTTAAGTGTCTCCATTCATTGTTATGTTATGTTTGAAATGACCATCGGCCATCCGTTCCTGGGTGGAGCCAGGCAAAGGACGCTGTGGTCCGCGATAGATTCGGTAAACACCGTTTCACCGCTTCGCAAGGGAGAGCACCGCGCAAGCGACCTCGAACTCGTAACCAATCGAGAGACCGGAGCAATCTGGTCACAATTGGAAGTAAGGGCGTGAGTGTCGGCCCGCCAGGTAACATTCCTGGCTATCTCGCGGTTAAGGCGTTGGCCTCTTACGGGCTTGTGGCGTAGTTAGACGGTGGACTATTTCGTCCCCAAGTATTCTACGTTCACTTTCAAGGAGATAGAACGACTAATCGTTAAAGCTTCCTGAGGTCACGGACTCGCCCGCTGTAGTCGACAGCCCAAGTTGTCTCCATTCATTCTTTAAGTCTTACTTACTTGCGTTTCCCTGGTCTTCAACGATGAAATCGGTGGTGACGAGAGGAGGAACTCGTCCGCGCTGTGCAGTGTTAAAAATACCCTCGCTGTTGTTCTGATCATCCTGCATTACTTGGATCTAGAGAGAAATAAAGGTCACGATTTTAATTTGCCATATAAACCTGATAATAGGTAAATGTTCCGAAATATTAGAAGAAAGCAATTCTTTATTTTATGTAGAAATAGTAGAACACCGATTATCCAAAACGACTGGTTATCCGAATAATCATTTAGTGTCGTATTTCTACTGCCTCTAGGAGGTTTGTCACGCAAGCATGCCCGCACGTACATACACACATACTGACAAACATAAATACAGGTCACGCGATAAGAGCTGGCACGTTCACAGTACTCACACTAATGCAATGTCACTATACAGTGCGCGAGCGAGAGAGACGGAAAGACTTTTTATGATGCGCATCAAGTGAAAGTCACGTCGCGCGTCACGACATTGCATTAGTGTGAGTACTGTGAACGTGCCAGCTCTCGTTGCGGGACCTGTACATACTAGGCTTCCAATTCTGCATGCCCTTGCGGGATCTCGGTATAGGCAAGATCAAAAAATTTCAATGAAGCGGGATCTCGGTATAATGGGATCTTGCATTTTTTGATAAAAGTGGTTATCAGTGAGTAGTTAAACATAGCATGCTTAAAGTTAAAAATATTTATTAGAAATACTAAAATAAATTAACTTTGTATCTTATCTTGGAAGTGTTTTCGACAGCTAAACTACTTCTATCTTATTGGCAAGATAACCGGCAGCGGAGAACGCCCGCTCAGCTTCTACGCTTGTAGACACTGCAGACTTTAGGGCATTGTGCGCTAGCGTTAAGTATCTACCTATTAATCCACCTGATTCATAAAGAGTCATCTTTTTCTCTGTGATGGTTTCGATGAGGAATTCGAGCGGGCGATGGACAAATACTTGTCATGGCGGAGGTTTAAAGTTTGCTCTAGCTTTTCTTGCAATGTCAGAGCTCGAGTAGCAATGTTCTCTTCCGTGTTGGAAGCACTAACAGCTTGACTCTGAAAATTATTTTCAGCCTCAACAGAAAGAGGCAATTCGTCATCATCAACTTTGACGGAGGATGTCGAATTAAACTTTATTTTCTGGATTAACTGTTTGTTTGTTTGATTGAAAAGCTTTATTGCAAACACAAAAGAATACAATGTGGTGGGCCTATTGCCAAGTGGCAAATCTACCGACCATACCGCTAGGGTTTTTGTGACTGAAGGTTTATGTGGGCAAATTAATTTACAAGTAATAAATGAATATACTTACAAAAAAGTCATCATAGTATAAAATATAATTCAGTGATTAGTAACGTATGCCAACTCGATATTGAAGGGAGGAGTGAAATATAAGGACAAGCAAAGGAGACGGGAGGGGAGGGGGGAATTCATAAGTTGAGTAAATGTCTCTTTAAAGAATTTTTAAACCCGCTCAGGTTTTCAAGTTGTCTTATCGGTAAAGGCACGGAATTCCAGAGACGGGCCGCATGCACTGCGAAAGACCTAGACATGAAAGTTGATGAATGCTGAGGTATAGCCAGTAATAGATTTACCTGAGACTGCTAATTTCCCTTCGAATCACACTTTTTCGTGAAATAATTTTCAACCCCCAAATCCTGCGGGATCTCGCAGTCCAATTTCGAGATCTCGGTATACCGAGATTGGAAGCGCTTATACATACCTTAAGAGAATATCTTAAGATTTGGTAGTAGTACATCAGCAACATCAATATATCATATAGTGTCGTTATACTTTCCCAGCGGAGGGGAAGTATTGTGAACGTCCTAATTTTTTTTCTCGAAATGAAGACGGATATATACATTTTGACACCCCTCTCCCCTCACCCCTGAGATGATTAAGACAATTTCAAGACTGAAGTCTGTCTGTGAGTCTATGTGTATTCCTTGACGATAGCGCCCAAACGCTTCATCCGATTGAACTGAAATTTGGCATGCAGGCATCATTTGGTCATGGCAAGATTTGAAAAGATTGTGGTGGAAATCAGTCCACCAGAGGGCGCGCTAGTCGTACTTCAACCTCGAAATATTGCAGTTAGACTTGAAATTCGGTAAACAGATGCCTTGTTGAACCGAAATCACATTGTAAAATTTTGGTTGGAATATCTCGTAAAAAAGTGAAGCAAAAAAATAAAATAACTCCGTATTTGAGAAAAGACTACATCATATTGGAAAATATCCATTTGATTACTACAAAATACTAGTAGTATTTCCATACCTTTTGTAGTATTTCCATACAACATCATATAAAATCGAAGACTATCGCGGTTGTTTGACATTATAAATAGGATAGAAAACGAATTTACCTCGTGAGATTTGTAGCACCCAACAGTTCGGTGACGTTGCAGCCGCCGTTGTCCAGTCTACCCTGGACAACGGCGGCTGTCCAGACTACCCTGGACAACGGCGGCTGCAACGTCACCGAAACGTCGGGTGCTACAAATCTCACGCGGTAAATTCGTTTTCTAAACTATTTATAATTTGCTATCATAGTCACTTTTGGTCACAATCACTAGTGTTTGGTGGGGAGGTTAGGGGGGTTGAAGGGAGGGTGCTGGGGGAGGTATTGGGAGGTGGTTTGGGCTTTGACACGGGGTTTGGGGGCGCGGGGGGGGGGGGGGGGGGAGGTTGTCTGCTTGCCAGGAAAGTCTTGGGGTGACACAACCGATTTTGTACTGCCTATAGAAAGTCGGTTGGGTCGGTCCAACTCACGATTCAGATCCTATTCAGTAGGCTCCTCCAGTGGAGGACTACACCGGGTAGGATTCTCGTGTCTCAGGCCTCGCGGCTGATAGATCGGTTTCCCCGGAGGTTTGCACGCCGTTCCTGGACGGTTTGCACACCGTGCGGCATCAACCAATTGGTTGTGCACTCTGACTAATTACTGAAGAAGTGCGGAGACTGAAAATATACTGTCTCCTAAGCAGCGGGGGTGGATGTCGATCTGACGTCAACCCCTCTTGAAATGACCAATTGGCTACCTGATCCTGAATTTCAGAGCCGGACAAAAAATGCCATTGGTCCGCGATAGATTCAAACTGAATCACCGCTGAATATACGGCAGGTAGAGGTCACGCTAGCAACTTCGGACCCGTAACCAGTTGGGATGGGAGGCATCCTGATGACTAGTTGCAGAAGATACACTTCCAAAAGTGGTAGTCAGTGGGCGAGACTGCTCGCTGAGTACCTTTACCAGTGCCTTGCCGTAAGGCGTCGGCTTCTGTCGGGCATATTGGCTTAGCTAGACGGTAGATTTGTATTGTCTCTAAGTCATCTACGCTCAACTCACGGGATATAGTACGATCACAATCGTTAAAACTTTCTGAGGTGACGGGTTTGCCTGTTGTAGTTGACAACCCAAGTTGCCTATAGGAGGTTTGTCACACACGCATGCTTACACACATGCAGGCACGTACGTATGTACATACGCGCACACATACAAGTACCTACATACCAAGCCATTCCCTTCCCTCTTAAGGCTATTTTTGGACAATAACTCAAATTTAGGAATAATTCAGAACCGGCGACCAACGAGAAAAGTTTCAGAAAATAGCTTAATAATACCCAGAAGGAAAACATCATTTGAACAAATCAAATCGCATTTATTGTCTTCAAAAAACTTTACATAGTTGTTTAGACATTTTATATAGCAGCTTAATGTTAAAATAACTTTAAAATGTATACTAAATATTTCATTAGAGACTCACCACATAATTGAGTTATATTAGATATTTATAACTACAGATAGTCATGAAATTATAATATTAAAATTAAATGGTCCTGTAAGTAAGAATTATAATTGATTATGGGAGACAATTAAAAATAATAGTAATAATATAATAATCAATAAAATGGTACAAATGTCAAGTTAAATAAAAAAAAATTCGAGATGGAAATTGTCAGTAATCTAATTATAATTCGTTAATATTATATAATTCTCTCGCACTAAGGTAGCCTTTTAATTTCGATTTAAATTGGGTGATATTTCCGTTTCTACATATACTTTTGATATTCTCAGGCAGTTTATTGTAACACGCCATTCCAACGTAATTTGGATCCCTTTTGAATAATTCCAGAGATGGACAGGGTAATGCTAAATTGTGCCTACATCTGGTGAAATGCGAGTGAATTTCTTTTTGGGTCTTCATTTTTCCTATGTTTTTTAATATTAATTTTATGCATTCAAATATGTATAGTGATGGTAGCGTTAGAATACTGAGATTTTTGAAGTGACCACGACATGATTCATTATGTTTAAGGTTTATAAATATTCTTATGGCTCGTTTTTGGAGAGAGAAAATATGTTGCCTTAAAACTACTGTACACTGTGTCCAGAAGGGAATCCCGTAACGAAGAATTGACTCGAAATAGGCAAAGTATATTATTTTGGTGTGTTTAACACTGATTAGTTTCCTTATTTGCCTTAGTAAGAAACAGGCGCTGGATAGTCTGTCGCTTAATTCCTCTCCGTGAGCATTCCACCTTAAATTTTCATCTAAAACTAAACCCAGAAATTTATGGCTTTTAATATTGGCTACTGTGTTTGCACCGATAATTAAATTTTGACTGTTTATAACCTTATTTTTTCTACAAGATAGGAAGATGGATACTGTCTTGGATGTGTTAAGAGACAGATTATTTTTCTCGAACAAAAACATTACTCTTTCATTGCGCCGAGATTTTACAATCTGATCAATATGGAAATAAAAATGAATTTGACATTTAGGGAATTCAAAAATAAATTAAAGAAATAGTTATCAAATCATGACAGACTAACCATACATCAAATGTTAGAAATAATAGTGTATTAAAACTTAGGTGCGCAAATTATTAACATATTTTTAAACATGTATGTTGAGTATATTTTAACATTGATCTAACTACCAAAAATTATTTGACTTTGACAATGAATTATACTTTTTTGACTAGGTATTTTTATATTAAATCCTATATTACTTAACATATATTAAATATTAAAGACTGTTTCTTTCTTTTCTCACATACAACTTTATTTATATTATTTAATCGAATTTTATATTATATTTATTGTCGATTATATAATGGAATTGCATTTTATTTATTATATTATCTTTTAATATTTTTTTTTATTTTTTTTTTATTTCTTTCTGAAGACCACATTTTAGGGCAATTTAGTGACATTAGCTTTTTACTAAAACTTGTACATTTGTAAGCAACCAAGCAATCAAGCAAACTTGATTGTAATATCGGAGTCCTGTCCACCCTAGAACGGACTAGTCCCAGTTGGGTGACAGAAACAAGTAAGCAAAAGGTTAAGGTTTTGACATTCGGTTCCTGTTATTTTTGTAAGCTAATCAATGTTTTATAGGAATTGATTCTTAAATAAATAAATAAATTTGCCGTGTCTAGACGCGGTCATCAGTGGGGTATGAATCACTATGGAAGCTTGTTCATGGACACACCCCTTGGCGACCCGTGTTTATTTACAGCGAAATTTGTATCAGTGTTGTATGGCAATGTATGAGAGCTTCTCCATGGCACCTTGAAGTTGTTTACAAAATGTATGTACCTAACGCATCATACGGCGAAAAAACCGTGCAGTGGACAAGAGCTAACGCGACGGCGGCTAACGCGCCGTACATTGAAAAAAACACGCCGTCGACAAGAAGCCTCAGAGAATATCTTAGAATTTAATAGAAGTACATTAGTAAAGTATACTTAAAAATTGTAACTCACTGGACTGGGCATCTGATCAGGATCTAATCTCTTCGGAGCCTGCTGCTGCTGCTGAGGGAAAGTGCCAGGATATCCCGGACCCGGTGGAGGATATCCTGCGGGTTGTCCTGTTGACAAAAAGACAGAAACCAGTAACATTATTAGGCAGGGAGTCAGTAATTGCATTTTTTTATTAATACACATTTTTCGACATTTCTCGACAAAACAATTTACAAGGTCAAATTAAAAATAAGTTGCTAAAAAACACAAAATCCTTTGTGTATTTGGAAGTAGATTCATTATCAACATGTTCTTTATTCATATAGACACAATTAAATATTATTTTTAATTTATGTTCTTTTATTTATTTATTTTTATTTTATTTATTTATTTGCAGCTGTTATAAAAAACATATACAAAAAAAAAAACAAGAACACACAGATTAAAAATTAAAACTATAAATAGACAAAGACTATGAAATAAAGCTACAAACGCTGCAAATTAGGGGTATCCTCAGGATATCTCTTATCCTGGTTTTCAGGACACACCTATTAATTATTGATACATAGGTATATGATTTTTAAAATAAAATAACCTAATCAAATAAATCTTAAAACAAAAAATCCAAATAATCATAATCAAATAAATACACAAATTGAAATAATCAAAATCAAGATATTTAACATCAAATGATATTAAAAGAAAATAACGTAATTACATAAATTTAATAATCTACATATAATAAATCAAAAATAATCAAAATCAAAATATTTAACATTAAATAATCAGGTTACAAATTAATAAATAAACGAAGACAATAGTAATAATCCAATTAGCAATAGTTATTTTAAAATAAAATCAAATTATGACATCTAAATACCTTCCTTTAATAATAAACTTTTAAAGTGGTCCTTAACCCCTCAAATGTGAGGCGTCCCTTAAGGGATGTCTTGGCAAAATGTATACAAAATGTATATAAATTTATATAAATGTAAATATAAATGTAAATGTGCGCCGCTTTATAGTAATCCGCTCTATAGTAATGCTATAGCTCTATAGTAAACCCCGCTCTATGTAAATGTAAATGTAAATGTAAATATAAATTTATATACATTTTGCCGTAGGCAACCCGAGCTAATCGCCATTCATTTGAGGGGTTAAATACTGCAATTGATTTCGATCGCAAAGCCATTCCCAACCGATTCCATACAACCGCAGAATAATACGAAAAGCTGCACTGGAAATGTGTAGTTTTGTGCTTGGGTATTATAGCAAGTTGTTCACGTGCCCGTGTTGAATGGACATGCCGGTTACGGGACCACGTCATAATCTTGTAAAGATATCGCGGCTGTTTATTGCGTACTACCTTGAGTACAAGGGTCGCAAGATGGAGCTGCCTTCTTTTACTCATATTCAACATGGAAGCTTTCGCAAGAAATGGTGACACATGATGACGCGGAGGAATCCTAAAGCAAAATCTTGCGCAGGCATTTTGCATTCTCTGAAGTCTCCGCTCAGTCTTCCTATATAGACAGGGGCCGTACACACAGTCGCCATAGTCCATTATAGACAATATAAGGGCATTTACAAGTAGTATTCTGATTCTGACGCTGAGGTACTCCCGAATTCTGTATAAGGCCTTTAGACGTGAGAAACCCCACCCAACGCTTTTGCTGACATGTTCCTCAAACCGTAATTTTCCATCAAATAGAATACCCAGATTTTTAGCCGTAGTGACCAGTGGTATTGGCAAACTGTCCACCATTATAGGAAGAGAGCCATAGTTAGCAATTTTAGTCCTGCCCTGTTTCGGCCCAATAATCATAAAACATGACTTCGAAGGGTTGATTTGTAAGCCATGTTTATTGGACCAAGCGGATAACCTTTCAAGATCGGCATTGATTAGGCTGACTGCTGAAAATGGACAATTGGTGTCTATGGAATGCATTAATTGAGTGTCGTCGGCATATAGATGATAGCGACAGTTTTCAAAATTTGCAGCTATGTCAGAAGTATATAGTGCAAATAAGACCGGGCCCAGTATTGATCCCTGTGGTACGCCTGTTTTAACTTCACGAAGAGAGGAAATCGATTGACGGCCAGATACATCTTTCAAAATTACTTTTTGAAAACGCTCTGACAGATAACTACGTATCAATTCGCATGCTGACCCAGAAAAGCCTAGATGTAAAAGTTTTGCCACCAGAAGAGAGTGATCCAGAGAATCAAAAGCCTTGCTGTAATCTAAAAGTATGAGGGCAGTTGCTTTGCCTTTATCCATGTTGGATAGACATAAATTTGTGACGTGCGCCAGCGCAGTAGAGGTGCTATGATTGCGGCGAAAGCCAGACTGGTAATCAGGAAGCAGATTATTTTTCGCGATAAAAGGAATCATTTGTGAATAAATAGCCTTCTCCAGGATTTTTGAAAAGCAAGGAAGAATACTGATAGGGCGGAGATCTTTAAAACTAGAAACAGGTGTTTTCTTTGGAATCGGGCGAATCAGTGAAATTTTCCACTGACGTGGCACTTGACAGGTTTCGATGCACTTGTTTATTATAGCGGTAATGTACTCAATTATATATGGCAAACAGATTTTTAACATTTTGATAGAACTGCCATCATTCCCAATCGCATTTGAGCTTATTTCATTTATATATTTCGTGACTTCCCTGTAAGACACCTTATTAAACTGCAAGGTATTGATGTTGCGTAAATTAGGATACATATTGTAATACTGAATAGAATCTACGTCCGCTTTTAAAATTTTTGAGTTGTCAGAGAAATAAACATTTAACGACTCTGCATCGAAGTTTGGTGGCAAGGCGCTATCAAAAGAGTTTGCATTTGTCAGGTGATTGATTTCTTTCCATAACATTTTGCTATTTTTTAAATTAGTATTAACATGATGAGAAAAATATTCACTCTTCACCCGCTTACACAAACTATTAATATAATTTCTTAAATGATTATAAGGTTTCCTATAGTGTTCACTAATACGAGCTTTCTTAGCAAGTTTATCGCAACGGAACATGAGCTCCTTGATTTCGTCACTTATCCACGGTGTATTTCTTTCACGTATCGTATGATTTCGTATCGGGGCAAACAAATCAAAAGCAGACATAATTAGGTTGCTAAGAGTGTTGAGATTGTCTTCAGCGGAATGTGTTTTTAAACAAGATGACCAATCGATTTTAGACAGATGGTTTATGAAAATGTCTTGTTTAATCCGATCAATCGGCCTATACTCGATTGTGCGTATGGCCTTAGTGGGTTTATGGAAATTAAGAGAAGCCAAAACTAGTGAGTGATCGGTTAGATGTGGCATGGGTAGGACCGAAGCTCGAATGCAATCGGCTTTCCCGTTAGTTATAACCACATCAAGCAATGACTTATGAGCGTCGGTTACACGTGTAGGATGCGATATTATTTGATGTAAGCCGAAAGCATCGATACATCCATGTAGTATAGTAGCTTCCCGAGAGAGAGGGGCCAGCAAATCTACATTAAAATCTGCCAAAACAATAAGTATGTCACAGATGGGCGACACATACGACAACCGATCTTCAAGCAATTGAGCGCAGCCTGCCCAGCCATAGTCACTAGTACGATATATTGAACCTATGATAAATGTTTGTTTTTTAAAAGTAAACTGAATCCATATTTGCTCTAATCTAATATCGTATTCAAAGTCTATTATATTAAACATGAAATTATTCTGAATAAAAAACCCAACCCCACCGCCGCGTTTTCTCTTACTATTCATTCGAGGCGATTGTACAAAAACATAACCAGGCACACGACAGAGCGATTCATCGACATCTGATAGCCAAATCTCTTGTAGAGCAAGAATATGAATACTGTACATAGACAACATATTTATGATCTCATCCAACTTTTTACTAATCGAACGAATATTTATGCTTGCAATATTGAATGTATATTTATTAACAGCTTCGTTTGTAGCCAAATTAGATAGTCTTTGTCGTACACTTCAATTGTAAGTAGGAATATCTAAGATAGATTGGTGTCCAGAACTGCAGCCATCCATGGTGTCCGCATCCTTTGAGTCGGTCGAGGTGTTGAGTGGATTCGCGGTAATTCTTCCCTCGGCTGCTGTGGGCGTTCTTGTATATATAGAAGGGAAGGAAGGCGTAACATCCCCGGCGTCTGCGGCAGTAACATCGCGAGAATAGCCCGATCCGGTGTCGTTCTTTTTCTTCACCAGTGGTTTCCGCAAGTTTCCAGCATGGGAAGTATGGCGCAGAAACTGCGTACGCGTCAGCTTCCTTTGGCGGAGGTTATGGAATTTGGCACAGCTAGGCGCGGTCAGCGTTTGATTGGACGCAGGAGGAACGCGCGCGGTGACAGTGGCGCGACTCGTTGCTATCGGCCCAGGATTAGCCACAGGGGCTTCGTGGTGGTGGATCTTCTCCTTTGTCATTGCAGTCTGAGAGTAGAAGTTGACCGCATTTTTCGGGTGAATGCTGTTGGTGGTAGGCAGCTCAGATTCAGATTCAGCTGATACACCTTCCAGCCTCTCGCTGTTCCATAGCTTGTTATTTATAAATAGCTTCACACCTTTCAGTTGAGCCGTATGTCCCTGGAGTCTCGCAGCAATCATATGCGATATCAAGGTACGTCTGACCTCTCTCTGCTGTATCGTATAATCCTCGGAGAAGCGAATGTTTTGCCCCTGTACTTTCCTTGAATTTTGCAAAATAGACAGCTTAATGCTGTAATTAGAGAGCTGTACTAATATAGGCGAATTTGTTGCGCGGGGTCCGATTCTGGTAACAAAAGCAATTTGGTGCATGTCTATTGCTAATCCGAGCCCATTTCGTATCAAGTCACAAACAAGAGAGAGTAAGTCTTCGTACCTTTCTCTATCAGAGGTTGATTCGAGGCCAAATATAATTACATTCATCCTTCTCATATTTCGATCCAGCTGTTCGATTTTTTTATTAACATTTTGGAAACTCTCCCTATTATTCCTTGTAAGCGAGACAACTTCAGATGTAAGTGTCTGTAACATGCCAGTGATGTCATCCAACCGCTTGTTTAATTTTTGGAAGTGGCTTTCATCGCTCTTTGATTTAGCCATATTATATCTATTATATCTGGCAACTCACCCGTTTTTGGATCGATTTCCGAGATTTCTATTCCAGAAGAATACCTGTGACTTGCACTATTAGCATTACGCCTTTCCTGCGTGATTAGCGTGTAATTACACCGATTTTTAAATTAAAGTCTGCGAAGCGGTAGCGAAATGAATATATCGCCACATCAGATTTAAGTGCACTATTTACGAAATTCACTTATTCCTTCAAATCAATGTAATATCACTTGATTGCGAATATATAAACACTCAATATGACTTCTTTCACACTTTTATCATTTTATTCGTGTTAAAAACTAAATTATTGCGAGACGGTTTTTTTTTCACATTATGATTATGACTTATGATGCGTCCAAGCCTTACTCCCAAGCCGTTTTGTCATTTACATAATCAGATATTGTATAGTATGCTTTTTTATACAATTTTGCTTTGATGGTAGCTTTAAACTTATTTACAGATAGTTCTCTAATAGTATGAGAAAGTTTGTTATAGAAGCGTATACATTGTCCCAAAAAAGAATTGCTTATTTTGTGGAGACGAGTAGCACGTACAACAAGGTTATGCTTATGTCTAGTATTAACATTATGAGTGTCGCTTTTTTTTTTTTAAACTTGTCAATATTCTTGTGGACATACAACAGATTTTCGTATATATATTGTGATGCAACAGTAAGAATATTTATCTCTTTGAATTTTTCTCTAAGTGAAACTCTAGGACCAAGTTTATATATAGCTCTTACAGCACGTTTCTGTAGTATAAAGATGTTATTGATGCCCGAACAGCTTCCCCAGAGAAGAATCCCATAGGACATAATGCTATGAAAGTAACTAAAGTATACTATTCTTGCTGTATCTACATCAGTCAGCCGCCTTATTGTTTTAACTGCGTATGCCGCAGAGCTAAGTTTTCCTGACATTTTCTCAATTTGTGGGCCCCATTGTAATTTGGAGTCAATTGTTATCCCTAGAAACACAGTTGAAGCAACAGGCTCCAGTCTAGTTCCATTTATTTCTACGTTGGTTTGTACCTGCTTAACATTAGGTGTAGAAAATTTAATCACTTTGGTTTTTCTTTCATTTAATAGTAGGTTATTTACATTAAACCAATGGACAACTTTTGAGAGTGCATTGTTAACTTCGTCATAATTGTACAATTGTCGACTAATTTTAAACGTCAAAGAAGTATCATCAGCAAACAATACAATTTCGTGATTATTCCTTATGTGAAAGGGTAAATCATTGATGTATATTAACCCGTTGAGTATGATACGACCAAATCTGGTTGTGAAACAATTATACGTTGAGTATGATACGACCAGATCTGGACGTTCTCATATTTATTCATAATTATCTAATTGTTTTACAAAATGATATTTCAATATTCTATATTCGAAATTTCTATGCAATCATTGTGCAGTTGTTCTTTTTATAATTGGTGTAGTAGTTTCGTAGTTATAGTACTTTAAGTCGATGTCGCCGAAAATCCTGCAAAAGAGACAGATGCATCCATGAAAATACCCATTTACTCCAAGGGTTAAGAAGAGAAATGGGCCAAGAATGGAGCCTTGTGGGACACCCATGGTGACCATTGATCCTGGTGATCTTTTACCGTTTACATCAACCTTCTGAATTCTATTTCCCAAGTAAGAAGTAAGAAGATCAAGAGCCTTGTTCCTAATGCCATAGTGATGTAATTTCCTAACTAGTGTATCATGGTGTACACAATCAAATGCCTTAGGCAAGTCACAGAAGATGCCTAATGCGTCTTGTGAATCTTCCCAGGCATTTAACCCGTTGAGTATGAGTCAACCAAATCTGGTTCCGAAACAATTATCCGTTGAGTACAAGTCGACCAAATCTGGTCGCGCGTTTTTTTCACTTCTTTGACGTTCTCATATTTATTCATAATTATCTAATTGTTTTACAAAATGATATTTCAATATTCTATATTCGAAATTTCAATGCAATCATTGTGCAGTTGTTCTTTTTATGATTGGTGTAGTAGTTTCGTAGTTATAGTACTTTAAGGTCGATGTCGCCGAAAATCCTGCAAAAGAGACAGATGCATCCATGAAAATACCCATTTACTCCAAGGGTTAATATACCTGTCAATAGTTCGGTTCCCGCATCTATGGTTGAGCAACCCTTCGTAAATCCAAACTGTTTCTTATGAAGTAAATTATATTTGTTAAAATGAGTGTGCAATTTTCTAAGAATTAATTTTTCGAAAATTTTACTCAAAGTGGGAAGTACGGAAACTGGTCGAAAATTCGAGGGATTTAAATAATGTATCGCCAGATTTAAATAATGGTATAACTTTACTATGTTTCATCAGATCAGGAAACACTCCAGAAGTAACACAACAATTGAATATATATGCTAGATAAGGTGCGATTATTTCTATGATGTTTGAAATAGTTTTTACAGAATATCCCCAAAGGTCCATAGTTTTCTTTATCTCAATTGTTTTAAAGGCATTTATTATATCATTGCAGTTAACAATAGTGAAAGCGAAGTCGGTAACACATGCGGAAACGCTTTCTTTAAGTAGCATCTCAGCTGAAATGGAAGACGACTTGAGGGCGTTAGTCGTTATTAACGGTATATTCGTAAAAAAACGCTCAAACTCAGTCGCAACTTCCATATCCGCTTTAATGTCTAAATTATTTATCTTTAAATGAAAGTCCCTTGTGCGAGCTATAACCCTATTTGTTTCATTATTAACCCCTCGCGTACCAGACGGCCCGAAACGTCCAGAATTGATATTTACCGTCGAACCCCAGACGGCCCGAAATGGCCAGGCGAGGCCGACCGCTAATTATGTTAGTACAACTTTGACTAATAATTATGAATAATCTTTATTGCTTTACATAACGACGTTACAAATATCTAATAGCAAATTTCAATAGGAACATAAAACAGGTCTTTTTTAGACGATCGGTGTGACAGTTTCGGAGTAATCGTTTTTTTTCTGAAACGCCATCTTTTTTTTGAGACTCGCGAATTTCTTACGGGCCGTAAGGCACACATTAAAATTCAAACCGCGGGCCGCGAGGGGTTAATAATATTCCATGTAGCTTTAATTTTGTTTGTAGAGTTTTTGATCTTATTCTTCAAATAAATTGACTTAGCAGTGGTACAGGCTCGTTTGAATATTTTGGAATAGTTATTTACATAGTTCTTAAAAGTCGCACTATGATTATAAGTTTTTTCGTTATACAGTTCATACAATTTATTACGACTTTTGTAAATACCAACAGTTGCCCAATCACTAAAGCATAAGCGATCACTGATCGATTTCGTTTTAGGTATGAAGATTCTATTAAATTCAAAGAATGAGTCATAAAGTTGGTCAGGATTGTCATGAATTGGCAACCTTTGTAATTTGCTAATTAAGCTAGATTTAAATTCCCCTAGACGGCACCCAGTAATTGGAATAAAACTAATATTTTTTCTTAGAACCCTACTGCTTTTCTTAGGAAATGATACTAACTGACCGCAGTGATCAGAGTGCAAAATATTAATTAGTGATTTATAATTGGGTGTTATGTTTGTGAATATATTATCTATACAAGTAGCACTTGAGGCAGTTATCCTCGTATGTTCAAGAAAAACATTATATAAGTTAAATGATCTAAATAAATTTAAAAAGTTACATGTCAAGGATTTTTTTTCTAATATATTGATGTTAAAGTCTCCACAAATAACAATCGTTTTAGGACTATTGGTTATTTTGAATAAGGCATCTTCCATAATTTTATAAAAAGCTTCATAAGGCGCACATGGTGGTTTGTATACACTCATAACAATGGTTTCCTCCAATTCTATACATGCAATCTCTAAAACTCGTTCGACAGAGAGGCTCACAATATCACGTCTTTCTTTAAATTTCAAGCATTTCTTTGTAATTATTAAAGAGCCACCACGTATCAACCGAACTCTGTTAAATGAGCTGGCAATCTGATGGTTATTGGAACTGAAAATGATCTGATGGCTTTTGAGCCATGATTCTGATATGCATAGAATGTCGATATGATTACAGTTCAAGAACAATTCTAATTCTAGCTCTTTGCCTATTATCCCCTGAATATTCTGACGCACCAGATTTATACAATTTTTTGGCATATTTTCTTGAGTAATAACCATTGATGGGGATATCAGATTATTTATATTATCAATTTTCTCTGAAGACAATTGTATTAAATTACCATTATTGCTACTAAAGTTTTCATTTTCATTAATTACATAGCCAGAGTTTCGCTCTATTGTCTTAAAGTCTAATTTAAAGAATATGCAACATATTCTGAAATGTCATTACTTAACCCTTGGAGTAAATGGGTATTTTCATGGATGCATCTGTCTCTTTTGCAGGATTTTTGGCGACATCGACTTAAAGTACTATAACTACGAAACTACTACACCAATCATAAAAAGAACAACTGCACAATGATTGCATTGAAATTTCGAATACAGAATATTGAAATATCATTTTGTAAAACAATTAGATAATTATGAATAAATATGAGAACGTCAAAGAAGTGAAAAAAACGCGCGACCAGATTTGGTCGACTCGTACTCAACGGATAATTGTTTTGCGACCAGATTTGGTTGACTCATACTCAACGGGTTAACCCTTCAAGCCCCGCGACTTCGATATCGAAGTCAACTGAACGCATCCAGGAAAAGTTATTTGATTGGGTTTTTTGCGTCATTCCGTATGCAGTTGTATTTTATTTAAATGCACGATGATATTTGTATCATTTAAATAAAATACAACTGCATACGGAATGACACGAAAAACCCAATCAAATCACTTTTCCTGGACGCGTTCAGTTGACTTCGATATCGAAGTCGCGGGGCTTGAAGGGTTAATGTCAAATCGTTTAACTGCTCATTAGTAGCAGTGGTGTTTGCCGATGTTTTGCCTGAGTAATTCAAACAATATGATAGCCCATTTGCTAACTGTTTTTTGCAAAAATTTGAAAGATAAACATTATCTATTGTGAAAGAATAAAAA
Organism: Micropterix aruncella; assembly: GCA_944548615.1. Classification (NCBI taxonomy): domain Eukaryota; kingdom Metazoa; phylum Arthropoda; class Insecta; order Lepidoptera; family Micropterigidae; genus Micropterix; species Micropterix aruncella. Next base: position 17,549,139 of record OX155976.1, read on the forward strand.
TACTTATTAAAAGTATTTATGTCAAACAATTGGAATTTGTCATCATACAATGTCAACGTATGTAATTTATTATTTAGTTTATATCTAGACATATTTTCCGTTTCGGGCAACAATTTACTATAAGGAAAAGCAAATAGGACAATTTTTTTCACATTTAACTGTGCCAATAGTTCAAAATATTTTGATAATACATGTATATTTGCGTTTCCCCTTCTCCCAATAAAAATAATTAAAGTAGTGTCAGGACAATAACAACTATTAACTATTTTTTCTAATATTTGAGTAAAACTGGCACCGGGAAAGCAATGATTAGCTACCAGTTCTCCGGATGTTTGTAACATTAATTGGCCCATATTTTTACCTATTTCATCACTGTACATAATTACTTTGGTGTGATTTTCTTTTCTATCTTTATGTAATGTTTTTTGGGAAGTAAAATTACTAAGACTATCATTCAACTCCACACCCTGGGTGTGCAATAGAGATATTGTAGTTCCATCTTCAACACTGTGGTTATTTACTTTATTTACAACCTGTTTGGTTGATTTTCCAGAATCTTCGTAGGACAAGTCAATTGTCATGACAGGAAGGCCGCTCATATTTGAGCAGGCAGAAACTGACGCTATGTCTGGAGCGCTAACGATCAGTTCCTCAAACAGCGACTGTGAATGTGCAGCCGTGGAATTCTGCTTCGTGCGCTCCATCTGTTCTATCGTATTATGTGCCTCTCTCAGCTTATTATTCAGCTCAGCAATGTTTTGGAGAGTCGTCTCGGACTCAACGCGGCACTGGTCAAAGTTAGATACTATTGATTGAAGGTTACCCCTCTCCTGATTATTGCTGCTGTTGTAAAAAGTTATGGTTGGACAGCTTTTGACCTTGTCTGTCATTAGCTATTTAAAAAAGAAAACTCTTTGTATGTTCGGAAGCAGACTTTTGCTACCAATGTGAAAGTTATGGCTGGATTGCTTTTGACAATATCTATGTCAATCAAGTACCTAAAAAACTAAACCTCTCATATCCCAGGAAGTACAAACTCGCCAACTCCATGGATTATACCATTATATACCATGTTTTATTGTGCTTATCGCCTACTTTTCACGTCTCCTCAAACTTATTGTATATTTTTAAATTTGAAAAAATCTACCTTGAAAACTTTGCGGCTGATACGACGGCTGTTGCCCGGGCATCGGTGGCATTTGCGGCATTCCCGGATACCCCGGTTGCTGCGCCTGATATCCCTGCGGCGGGAAGCCGGCTTGCGGCATCCCCGGCTGCATCGGCGGCTGAGCCGGAGGCAGCCCCTGCCTCTGCTGCGGGCCAAAACCCGGCTGGCTGAAGCTGGGGGGCTGGAAGGGCTGCTGGGGCTGGGGGGGCATCAGCGGGGGGTTGGCCAGGGGGGGCGCCATGTGCGGACCCAGATTGGCGTGGGCGGTAGGACCACTCTGGGGCATCGGGGGCTGCATGCGCTGGCTTTGGAGCGGCGGTAGGCCCATTTGAGGCGGTTGTGCCATCTGCTGACCTGCAAATTGTAAGATTGTTTCCGTTAGTCGAAGAAATTATTGTAAGTAAATTAATCTCCCAGAGGAGAAATTTTGTATAAAAAATATCTTCATCACCAGTCCACTAGTCCACTGTTGGACATAGATCTCCCCCATATAATGCCATGTGGTCGACCATGACAATCATCGTCGCCAACTCATTTTCATCAGCACCTATAATGGTCGTGTCGTTAGGTTATTGATCCTGAGACCTCCAATGCGAATTCCACCCTCCCATTCGTCTAGGACTTTTCTCAATATATGTTCGCCGATCAGATTGAAGTTTCGGAGACAAGGGGCACCCTTGTCTGACGCCTCTCTTTGTTTTGAAAGAATTCAAAAGCTCATCATACAACTTTACTCTCGAAGCGCCTTCCATATACAAACTCTGTATGAGGAATATAAGCTAATGTAAGTCACCTAAAAGAGGAGGCTGTCCCATTGGCGGCTGCTGACCCGTCGGCAGGTGCTGTCCGAGACCTGGCTGCGGCGGAGGACCCTGATTGAGGAGCGGCGGCTGATTCGGCTGTGGACCTAAACTCGGGGGACCTTGGCCCAGATTGGCGGGCGGCTGCCCCGGCGGAAAGCCAGGTTGAGGAGCGGGAAACTGCGCAGGTGGAGCCCTCGCATTCTGCTGCTGCTGCGGCGGTTTGGCCGCCGGAGGCAGACTGGGTCCCGGCTGCGAAGGCGGCCTCTGCTGGGCGGGGGGAGGCTGCTGGAAATGAGGGGGCGGAAGTCCATGGCTGTTTGCATTTTGCGGAGGCGAAGGATGCTGACCTGTAACAAACGGCAAATATTATGTAAAAACAAACAGTACCATCGTAAAAATATTTTTGTAGACAGGCTAGTGAGAAGGATTAGAGGATTATAGCTCTTCTTACCCACAGAAATAGACATCTTTTGTATATCCCTTTGGCAGCTAAAAAGGCAACTCCCTACTATCTCATGTTTATCATAATCTGTCTTTTATTTAGTTTTTTATTTTTATGTTTTTTTCTTGTTCAATGTTAGCATTAATTTAGTTATGTAATTCATTTATTTTTAGACTTACACTCTAGCTTTTATATTCAAGGGCGAATTGGAGTCGTCTGTAATGCTCTTGAATAATATTTGAAACTAATAATAAATAAATAATATTGGGAAACGATTTTTTAAATGTTGGAATTGTGCTGATAGACGATTTTTAAAGGTGATTATAAATCCTCGGAGCGATGATTGAGCAGTGGCGCTGTCTATACGCGGTATTCTTACGTATCAGCTTAACGTTAGTTGACTTTTAAACCGTTCATACAGTAAGGAAAATTTAATGTATAGCTGTCTGACGTCTACATTGCAATGATAAAATAATCATTAGTGGAAGATATTATTATTATTTATTATTATACATTTAACAGGCAGGCAGCTTAAGCTGATGCGCCTGAGTTCGTGCTTGCATTACAATTTCTGTGTCTCCAGTTTATTTTTAAAGTCATTGACACTTTCGGCATTGATCACTTCACTTGGGAGAGCATTCCATTCGTTTACCACTCTACTGCTGAGGAAATGTTTCTTGGTATTTGAATGGAATGATTCACGCTGGAGTTTCAGATGATGCCCACGCAGATGTGTGTTAGTGCTCATGGTGCAACCCAGGAACGTCATACGATGCAGTTAGGATCATACGGTTTACGCGTTACAATCTTCAAGATACATTTTTGAGCCACTTCTAATGGGCGGAGAATAGTCATTGCACAACCTCCCCATCCTATTATTCCATAACAGAAAATAGACTAAACCAGTGGCTTTCAACCGGTGGGTTGCGACCCCCTGGGGGATCGTGAAGAGATCCTCGGGGGGTACAGGCTATCTAAAAAAAACTTGAAAATATTATAAAATCTTTATTTATCTTATAAGAGACACATATTTATTATGTGTTTTGATATTGGTTTTACAAAACTTTTTAGTTAGAAATCTAAGTTAGAAACAGTTATGTAAGTACAGCTTCAAAAATGAAAAACCGTTAAAATTAATGGCGTTTTCACCATTGTTTTTACAAAAACTTTATTTATTCGATGTCTACAATTACAGCTGTGGAAGAGACTAAAGGGGAGTGGGGGGAATTGAGAGAACAAACTTACAGTGGAAGGGTTTAATTTATTTTTTATTATTTTTTGCATTAGGGTTTTATTTTTTTTTTACCAAAGAGGGGGTCACGATCTAAAAAAGGTTGAAATACAATACAATCAACTACTCCAGTAGATAGGCATTCCTACACTTGGATGTGTCACAAAATTAAATGCTTAAAATTTTATTATTAAAAACATGATCATGGCTGTACAATTATCTAATTGTTTTACAAAATGAGATTTCAATATTCTATATAGGAAATTTCAATGCGATCATTACACAGTTATTCTTTTTATGATTTTTTTTTTCAATTTTTTTAAATTTCAATTTATTTCCAAAAAAAATTTTAACAGATTGTAGAAACTTAATATTTAGGTACATTTAAATTACAGTCTATTAGTCCGTTTTTACAATATTTAAATTTATCACCACGTACATACAGTTACTTCATTATTGCTTTTAGGGCATCAAAATCATTTTTAGGATTTATTTACTAAAACCACAAATTAAAATAATCAAGAAATTAAAATCAGAAAAAGTCAGAATAATTAAAAAAATGCTACTTAAAATTGACAAAAAAAAAAAGGCAAAAAATTTGAAAAATTATTTAAAATGAACAAACTCATCGATCGAGTAAAAAGCTTTGTCTAATAAGAATTCTTTAAGTAACTTTTTGAATAAGCTTTCCACTTGAATTGTTTTTAAACTTTCCGGTAGCCTGTTAAAGTAATATGGCCCGGAGTATTTTGTGTCTTGCCTTGCTGTGTTTAGTTTAATACATGGTATAAAAATGTTTAATTTATTTCTCGTATTTTTAGTATGTGTATCTGAAAACTTTTTATAATGTGTTTCTTTATTCTTAAAAAACTCAGTCAGTAACTTAAAGAGATAGAGTAAGGTTAAGGTGAGGATTCTTAGCCTTTTAAAAATGGGTCGACACGACTCTTCCCTTTTCACCTTTGCAATTATTCGCACTGCTCTCTTTTGGAGTATAAATATGGGTTCCCTATGACAAGCATAGCAATTTCCCCAGATCGTAATGGCATAACTTAGGATAGCTTCAATATAGCTGAAATAAACATTTCTTGTTTGCAATTCATCCAACGACCTTCTTACAATACTTAAAGCATAACATGCCCGACTTAACCTACTTTCGAGGTTTTCACAGTGAAAGTTCCATTTTAAAAGTTCGTCGACATGAACACCTAAAAATCGAGTACAAGGAGTTTGAGGAATGGCAGTGTTATTTATTGAAAGTATTATTGACGAACCTTTATTCCGATTTCGATGATTTGTAAAATGTATGAAGTTACTTTTAGACGCATTTAGTGTGAGGTTGTTGCTCTCAAACCAACTATTAAGTTTGAATAGATTAATTTTAACGTTAATCAATAATTCTTCCATATCTTTACCGGCAACAATTAAACTAGTGTGGTCGGCAAACATCGTTACATTTATATCGTTGAAATACATTGGCAAATCATTTACATATACTAAAAATAGAATAGGGCCCAAAATGGAACCCTGCGGGACTCCAAGTTTATTAGTTAAAGGGATCGAACAGTGTTTTGTAATGTTTTGATTTTGGCAGTGTGTAATTTCCACGATTTGCGTCCTATTTTTTAAATATGAATCAAACCATTTTAAGCAGTCTCCTCTGACTCCATAATGATTTAGTTTGTTTAGTAAAATATCATGCCTAACGCAATCAAATGCCTTACTCAAATCGCAAAAAATACCTAAGGTGTAGTACTTGTCCATTAGTTTGTCATTTACATAAGATATGAAATCCTCGATAGCTTTAGTAGTGGACTTGTTTCGTCTATATCCAAATTGTCTTTCACTAAGAATATTGTTTGCATCAAAAAACGCAATTAATCTATTTTTGATTACAGTCTCTATGATTTTTGAGAAAGAAGACAAAATTGCAATTGGTCTAAAATTTCCAGTTTCAGTTCTTGCGCCTGCTTTATAGAGTGGAATCACTTTTGATAATTTCAACTCTTCGGGAAAAACACCACTTTCTATTGAGGCATTTATAGCCTGAGTTTAGGGGTTTTTAATGTAATCTATTGCCCTATTTACAACAAACATTGGAATTTCATCCGTCCCTACAGAATGACTCTTGTTCAATTTTTTTTCTATATTTTCTATTTCCATACTAGGGACGGGTTTCATAAATATTGAATTTGGATTTTGTCTTGCATTTGATAAGTAGAAACGAAATTCATTATTGTTACATTGAGCCTTGTTTATTTTCATTGGATAATTTACAAAATATTTATTAAATTCATTTGCTTTCAGGTTTATTTATTGTAATTTTGTCCCCCATGTATATTTCGAATTTGACTTTTGGTTTGTTGTTTCTGTTTGTGTTTAACCCCTTGAGTATGATACGACCAAATCTGGTTCTGAAACAATTATCCGTTGAGTATGATACGACCAGATCTGGTTCCGCGTTTTTTTCACTTCTTTGACGTTCTCATATTTATTCATAATTATCTAATTGTTTTACAAAATGATATTTCAATATTCTATATTCGAAATTTCAATGCAATCATTGTGCGGTTGTTCTTTTTATGATTGGTGTAGTAGTTTCGTAGTTATAGTACTTTAAGGTCGATGTCGCCGAAAATCCTGCAAAAGAGACAGATGCATCCATGAAAATACCCATTTACTCCAAGGGTTATGTTTACAATATTCCAAATTGCTTTACTTTTATTTTTTTGTTCATCGATATATTTTTTTGTTGCCATTCTCCGTGCCTGCATTATGACCTTTTTTAGTCTATTTTTATATTTTTTGCAGTGGTCTCTTGCATTCTGATCTCGTTTATTTCTTCTTAATATAAAATATAAATTTCGTTTATTTTTACATGACACTTTAATACCCTGCGTTATCCATTTCAGTTTTAAATTTGATTTTAAATTCACATTTTTATGTTTGAAAGTATTATCAAAGACATCTTTTATAATTTTCAAAAAACTAGAAAACCAGTTAGATTTGTCAGTATTCTGATCGAAAATTCCATTCAATCTAATTTTGATAAACGTTCATTAAAATCCAACTGAGATTTATTAGGAAAAATCCTTTTTCGCGTTTTTAGAAAACATTTTTTAAATATTTTTTTACCTTCATTAAAAATTTTCATGGATATGGGGCCTCATGATCGGATATTCCGAGTGACTCTATATTACTTTCGTATAAATGTAATGGTAAGTTCGTAAATATGTTGTCTATCAACGTACTAGTAGTAAGTGTAACTCGGGTTGGTGAATTGATTGTGATTTCCATGCGATATTGAGCTAGAATCGATTTAAATCTTCTGACACTACTTTTATTTTCCATTAGGTTAATATTATGATCTGTGCCTATTATTACCCTTTTGAAGATTAATATTTCCAGAATCATACTTAATTTATTAACCCGCTCTATCCGTAACATCCGATTCGGGACATTTATGTCGGCCGCCTAAAATCCGTAACATCCGCTACCGGACCAAGCGCTCGACGCTGCGAAAAATGCAATTTACGATTCGAAACGTCGTACTATATGTTTTCTGACGGCGCAACGATATGGCCAAAATATCTTTAATTCAAGATTTCTGTGTGGCAATATCGAACGGCGATTAAAAAGTGAGCATAGACGTCAAACGCCTAGTCTCCCGTCGGCATTCGCACGGCCGCGTACGGCTCCGCGGAATTGGTGATAAAAAGTGTGTGTGTGCAGTTTTTGAGTGTTATTTACCGGAGAACAGTGAGTAATTTGCATTTTAAGTAGTTTCGGAATGAGGATTAGTCATTTCAGATAGTCCATTTGCTGTTTTTCACGAATTTTTAAAGAAAACACTTCGGCGACAACAAACGGCTCGCGAAAAAATGGTTGTTATTATTTTGTAATGTTTATGAAATATCCCGATATATTGCGAAATGTGACGTAATGTCGTTTTAATTTACTAACAAAATAAGTATTGCTTCATTTACATCCTAAGTTATCACATAATTAGGCGTATTTTGAAAATTATATCTTGTTTTGTAAAATGAATCGCGCAAAGAAACTTGTTTTGATAATTACTATGAGAGAATAAAGTGCGATTTTCCATAGTTTTTCGATGAAATGTGACTCTTTGGAGTATAGTAATTAGTTATTAGACATATAATAAGTCTATGATAAGACAATATAATTGAAAAAATCTAACGAATTTTATATTATGAGCATTCAAAGTTTATTATTAAGTTCGGACGCGGAAACTCTCAAAACTTTAGATTTTTCTATAATATCAGACAAAGCTCAAAGTTCTGGTGTGATTTCTAAGAAGTGTGATGTAGTAATAAAGTTATTTTGAAAGAATTTCATATAAAAAAATACCATAAGTAGTCACAAATTAAAAATTAAAAAATTTTTTTTTACGAGAATACATAAAAATTTTCTTGGCTGAATAAATAAATATTTTTGTATGCAAATAAGTAAAAAAAAAAAAATACGTGTGGCACTCGGAGACTGCCGCGGTAAAGCTATTGCATAGCATTTTTAACAACTTATGCAATTATAATTATTTATTTATTTTATTTTTTCTGATATCAGATAACTGCGCTCTATCGGGAAACGTTGAAATTATTCCGAATCATTTGCGGCTGCGGTAGCAAATGATTCGCAATAATTTAAACGTCTTCCGATAGAGCGCCGCGCACGAATTTTTTATTCAATAAAGCAAAAAAAACAGATTTTTCGAAAAAAATCGTAGATAAAAAGATAGATAATTAAATTATATTTAAAATGGTGCAGGTTTCATAATAATACGCCAGATAGTATTTGCGTAGTAGTCGTTTTTGTGTTCGGTTAGACCTAATTTCACACATTAATTACAAAATCTAAAATATTCAAAGCTAAGAATATTAGGAAAATGTTCTTGTTTAACATATATTTTTTTCGAATCGTAAGCAGTACTCGTTTAGACGGAATTATCAGTTTAAAATCATTAATTTTCGTTAAGAAATTTCTTCATTCGGTCGCCGCGCTGGCCTTAGGCCCGCGATAAAAGCTATGCAATAGCTTAAAAATATCGTTTTGGTAAAGCATTTAATAAAGAATATAACTGTATTTACAATTTTTGCATATTTTACGTATTTTGTGACAAAAAAATCGAAATGATTTTATAGGCGAGTTTTTTCAGTTTGCCAATTTTGTAATATTTATTCATTATTATCTTAATTGTTTTACGAGATAAGGTTATAATGTTTTATATGTCAAATTTCAATGCGATCATTTTTCTCTTTATCTTTTTTAAATCCGTTTAGTGGTTTATAAGTTATGATCGTTTTTCTCAAGGCCGTTGACTCGCGTAGATTTTATGCCCGAATATGTCGCGCGCAAAAGTGATAGGTGAGTTTTTACTTCGCGACAGGAGGGGTTAAAAAACAAGTCTATGTCTCCATTAGGTACCCTATAGATACAGAGAATAATTAAATCATTTGATTTCAAATAAATTCCACAGCATTCGAAATGACTTTCTACTGAAATGTTTTGAAATATATTATAGTGATTTGTTATGTCATCAAATGGTATATCCTTTTTTACGTATATCGCCACTCCGCCGTGTTTATAAACATTTCAACAGTACTTTGTCGCTAGAATAAATTCGTCGTGAATGCTTTGGAGTTCGCATCCTTCTGTTACCCAGTGTTCGCAGATACAAACTATCCTAATTTCCGGTTTCTCATTTAGATATACCTCTAATTCATCACGCCCTGTGCTTAAGCATTGAATATTTAGATACAGTAATTTAAAGTTTGGGTTGACCCTTAGCTCTTTGTTACAAGACCTATCTATAAAAAAGTAATCCGTTCGGCTCAGATTTTTTGGTCTTGAAGTAATCCGTGATCCTTAGTTTTTTTCCAGCGCTAGGGATGTTTTTTGGCGTCCATTTGCTGAAATAATAGTAGTTCCGTAGTTATAGTAATTTTTGTCGAGCGCGGCGATATTGCAAGAAATTTCAATAACTTGTCGCAGCCTGCCATGAAATTATGCTGCTATTCGAAGGGTTAAAATTTAATTATTGAAAAAATAACTATCATGATAGTTGTCATGACTGTAATATTATATTCAATATTACCTACTTACAAATAATCAAAATATACTAATGTCATTAAATAGTAAGAGAGAATAATATATTAAAATAGAAATGCAAATTCTATGTATGTAGAATAATCAACATAAAATAATTTTATTGTCAGTCCAGTAATATCTCTTCGTATTTTTTAAACATAAATAGATGTATACTAGTAGTAGTAGTAGTAGTAGATGGAGTGGGGGGCTTGTTTCCAGCCCTTGATGTCACCTAGATCTGTAAGGTCTTTTGTAACTACCCACTGTGTGGTTAGGTCAATTGTCAGCTAGTAGCCCGGTACTTCTTACCAGACCAAGTAGGTCACTGACCTTCAAGTTGGGCAGATCGCTGGGTTCGAGAAAGGCTCGTCCCAGTAAACTGTGTCTTTTGGCGGCGAGCCCTGGACAGCGGCCAACAATGTGTATGCTGTCTTCAGGTTCCTCGCCACATATTCGGCAATCCTTGCTCTCAGTCAAGCCAAGGTTGAATAGATGAGCTCTAAGGGTCGTGTGTCCGGTGAGGAGACCGATAGTGGTTCTAAGGTTCTTCTTGCTCATGTCAAGTAGGGCCTTGGTTTTCTTCTGTAGTGGTTGCTCCATCATGGCTTTTGCCTGGCGACATCCCTGACTCTGTTTCCAGGAAGCCCGATGTTTCTGCTCCAAGCAGTCCCTGATGATTTTCTTACCTGTAGCGAAGGGGACCCCTACAGCTGGCTCCACTGGGCAATCCAGTGTGCCCAGTTTTGCCAGTCTATCGGCCTCTTCGTTTCTGGGTATGCCTTGGTGACCCGGTATCCATATTAGGGTGATTTTGTTGGATTTTCCCAATTTGTTGAGCTCCTGCATGCAGTCCCAGACCACAGAAGATTCTGTGGTGGCTTTAGCCAGAGCGTCCAGTGCTGCTCTGCTGTCAGAGCAGATGAGGATTTGTCTGTTTTTTACCTCAAGTCGACTTTGTAGTTTTATGCATTCCAATATGGCAAGTACCTCGGCTTGGAAAACCGTAGCGTATTGTCCAAGGGGGATGCTGATTCTGTGGTTGGTTTTGGGTCTGTACACTCCTGCCCCAAAACGTCCATTTGTTCCTGAGCCGTCGGTGAACCAGGCGTCTGCGTTGTGGCTTTGAAGCCACTGCGGATTTTTCCATTCTTCCCTGGTGGGGATTAGGATTTTATAGGAAGATGTATACTAAATTATATGAGAATTAGAATGTCAGCTATCATAATACCATTATGTTTAAAATTTTACAAATCACTGGACTAAACTAATGCGTAGTAGTTTTTTTTTGTAGTTTTAAGTAATCTCAGATCTAGAATATTCCTCATGTCTCCGAACATGTATGCCAGTTTCGGTATTTTGATCGCCAGTATAATATGGGTCTGCAAGCGAAGCCTATTATCGATTGTAATTCCCAGATGTTAAATATATAGAGTTCACAAAATTGTTCACTATTCATATTGTAACTTGCTATGAGAGTTCAAGCTCACAGTGGGTCACCTTAAACGGATCGATCTGTAAATTAAAACTCTAAACACTGACCGTTGGTAAATGTAGGGTTAATGCTCAATCCCTGTATTTTCTGCGCGAGGTCCGGCTGCTGCGAAGTGGGCGGAATCGAGGGGCCGTTGTGGAACTGCGGAATGTTGGCATTCTGCGGTCCGTTATTGTGCAGCGCGGACGGTGTGCCGTAACCTTGCAGCGGCGGTGGGGGGTTGTTGTTTGGATGTTGGTTGAACTGGTGTTGGAGGTTCGGTTGACCCGCAGTGACGTACTGGGGATTCATACTTTGACAGTGGTACCACTGCCACTATTATCTAAAAGAAATAGAAATACGTATATTAATCCGACAAATCTATACAATACAATCGACTCTTACTCTATATCTATTCCCACACTATAAAGTTGTCGTAGACACAAAGGAAATTAGCCACCAAAAATCTTGTCTAGGGTCAATCCATTTCAAATCACAAAGGCAATGTTGCTAATCATTTTTTTATTTCCCTGTTTTTTTTTTGCATATGTTCCAGATAGGTAAACATTGGCAAAACACTTGTCAAAAAAAAAAGTTACAGTAATTTTTGGCCAGCCATTTTAGGCAGTTGGGCAAATTTTAATGAAAACTTGGTTTGTGGAAAGTTTAATGGCTAACTATTTATAAAGTTATCAAAATAATTCAAAAGCCAATATGTTTAGCATGAAATGAACTTTAGGAATATATATTTTTTTATTATTGTACCATGCATGAAATCAGTCATACTCTTTCTGTAAAAACTCAGGAAAAAAATACAATCGTTACTTTTTAGGACCACATTTTTTTATATATGTGAAATAACTGAGACTCAACTGCATTTAGAGTAATAGAGCAGTGAATTTCAATAAAAACGCTACATTTCTACACGCTCGTTCAGTGCCAAGCTGGCGAACAAGGCCTTGCAATTATTACAATTGTTTAAAATCAAATTTTTTTAAATCAACATCAAGCTTAGTATTGCTTCTTCGACTTCCATCTTTAAACTGACGACGCCGATATCTGCGCGCCAACCGCTCAGTAACCGCTGTCTGAACACATAACAAAATTTTGCAGTTTAAACCGCATGTTTTGCAATTGCCCGTTTCGCGGGTTTAAACAAACCCTTCTTACTACTAAACATGTAAGATACAGGGAGCTAATGGGCCCTGTTGGAGTTGGCCAAGAAGACCCATTCGGTCAGGTTCGGTCACACTCACGGGTCAACACCCATCCGGCGGCCTCCACGCGGAAGGGAGAGCCAGGGTAGGACGTTGTCCTGCGGGCCAGCCTCACCTAAGAGTCAATCTTAGGGCGCTTCTGGACGGTTTGCGCACCGTGTGGAGGCAGCCAATCGATTGTGCACTCTGACTAACAGCCGGGGGAGTTTGGGAACAGTAATGTTTGCTATAGAGCGGGGTGGTTGTTAACCTAATGGCAACTGCTCTTGAAACGACTATTCAGCCACCGGATCCAGGGTGAATAGGCCGGGCAAAGGATGCCGTGGTCCGCGATAAGATTCGGTAGACACTATATCACCGCTTCATAAGGGAGTAGTCTGCGCAAGCGACCTCGATCCTGTAACCAGTCGGGAGGCAGGAGGTATCCTGAAGATTATTTCCAGGCGAAGATATCCGCTAGATAAGCCGCTAAATCTGTTTATTTTGCATATTTCCACTCCCTCATAACGTATGGACCTCTGTTTTGGGGAATGGCACCAAACTCAAAAAGAATTTTTCTCCTCCAGAAAAGAGCGGTACGCAGTTTATATAAAGTATCTCCAAGAAGAAGTTCTTGTAAGCCGCTGTTCGTAGAATCAGGAATCATGACTCTGTTTTCTTCCTACATCTACCAAAATATTACGTACGCTCGTAGACACCTAGCAGAAGTTCTGGTGAATAGTGATTTTCATCATCACGATACGAGGAATAAATCCAATCTCCACATAAACCGATAGCGACTTAGCAAAGTGAGATACAGTTTTATTCACCAAAATTTGTCCTTCTATAATAAGATTTTAGAGCAAATGAAAAGCCGTGGAGAGGACCAATTTAAAAAGACAATTATAAATAATTTGGTAAGAAACCCAATTTATGGTATAAGGGAGTTTGAAAATTCCGAGTTTATTTTCCATGTTGATAATTAGCAAAATTTGTAAAATTTTAAACATAACGGTATTATGATAGCTGACTATCTAATTCTAATATAATTTAGTATACTTCTATTCATGTTGAAAAATACGAAGGCATATTGCTGGATCGAGAATAAAATTATTTTACGTTGATTATTCTATGCATTTCTATTTTAATATATTATTCTCTCTTACTATTTAATGACATTAATAGGTATATTTTGATTATTTGTAAGTAGGTAATATTGAATATAATATTACAGCCATGACAACTATCATGATAGTATTTTTTTTTAATAATTAAATTTTAACCCTTCGAATAGCGGCATAATTTCATGGCAGACCGCGGCAAGTTATTGGAATTTCTTGCAATATCGCCGCGCTCGACAAAAAATACTATAACTATGGAACTACTATAGCAATCATAAAAAGAATAACTGTCCAATGATCGCATTGAAATTTCCTATATAGAATATTGAAATCTCATTTTGCAAAACAATTAGATAATTATAAATAAATATGAGAAAGTCGAAAAAGTGAAAAAAAACTCTATTTAGAAATCGTAAATACTATCGTGATCTTTATTAGATGCCTTATCAAAGGTTATATTTTGTTTTGCTTATTTACATACAAAAATATTTAGATATTAGCTCAAAAACCAATTAAAAATTTTGATGATTTCTCGAAAAAAAATTATGATGTTTGACAATGAAATTTTACCAGAAATATCCTCGAAATGACGCGCGAAATTATTCTAGAGGCCGTCTATATATCTATAGTAATAAAGAGATATTTGGTATGGATTTTAGGATGCGTTCGAATTAGAAAATAATGTTACTGTGCGCTCCGGGAGCAAGCCGCCAATATTGGTCGTTATGTAGTCAACGGTGTTCTGATGTGCAACCAAATTTGGTCGTTACCTAGCTGAAGGGTGCATTTAATTTTGTGACGCATCCAAGTGTAGGAATGCTTATCTACTGGAGTAGTTGATATTGTAGTTGTATTGTATTCTTCCAAACTGGTAGTCGAGGGTGAGGCTGCCCGCTGGGTACTTTCCCCAGTGCCTCTGACGGGCAAGTGGCATAGCTAGATTGCAGATTGTTTTTCATCCCAAGTCTTCTGCGCTCACCTCACAGGAGACAGAACGATCAATATCTTTAAAACTTCCTGAGGTGATACGTTCGACGGCTTATTCACCCATGATTGGGTGGCCGAATGGTCGTTTCAAGAGCGGCTGTTAATCGGAGTGCACAATCGATTGGATGACGCCACACAATCCATCCAGGAGCGCTCGAAGGTTGACTCCTAGGAGAAACAGAGAAACTGGCCCGCAGGCCAGAAGTGTTGACCCGTGAGTTTGACCGACCCTGAATACATGGGTCTTAGTGACCAAACTGCAACAGGGCCAATTAGCTCCCAAACCAACCGCACTGTTCTGTCCAAGGTATTCCCCCGCGCAACGGATATCAACCACCTCCAACTGCAGGTAACAGCCGCAGGTAGAGCTAGCAGCGGCCCTGACGGGTTGAATCCCTCTTCGAGGAGACTACCGGATGGGGGTTGAACCGTTGGGCAGACCAAGGTAACGCACAAAATTGGCTAACACAACCCAAGCTGCATGAAACAATTAGGAACCTGTCACTATCGGCTGAAAAAAACCTGCGTCTGGTACGGAGTGACGTTGGCAGAATTATTGTGTTTTGTTTTCTGCAAAGTAAGGGTTGCTCTCATGCTCGATAACGCATAATAACATACACAGCACCTAAAAAAATCGGTTCAGAAAAAGAAAGAAATACGAAACCTAGCATCGAAACCTAGCGAAAAATAGCATCGCCGAAAACCAATCATTTGAAGCATTGGCAGGCCTCAAAGCAACAACCTTGATTCAAATATAACCTTATCACAAAACATTTAAGCGTATTAATTTAATAAAATCTACAAGAAAAACAAATTTGCCGACATTTCTTATCTATTACGTACAGTAACAACAATCAGCGAAATATAAAGCAAACAGCGCGAAAAATACCCATTTTTTTGCGCAAAACGAACATCATTATACAATGTTTAAAAAACAATCAGATTTTCGGAAAACCCTATAGAAATAAGCCTAAATTTAGGAATCTTACCAGAAAAACAGGAACTGACAACACGTCGAAAAACACCCTTTTCCACACAAAAATACGCGACAAATTGCCGATTTTTCTCCACAGTAACACTCTCTACATATCCGTGCATGGAAATACTCACTTTTTATAATATTTTCACTTTAAAATTGACGAAAATAACAAACAATTCTATCGACAGTCACCCGATTCGTCTGAGGCCACGTATATTTTGACAGTGTTGCCATGTGGTTGAAGCCGATGTGGAAGTCGGACTTTCGCTGGCATTTGACGTAAAGATAGTTGCCAGGATACCCGGATCTTCTTCTTTTTTATTCACTAATTAATATTTAATCATATTTTTTAATCAATTAAATCTTCATTACAAGTATCTTATTTATTTATAATAATAACAAAATATGTATGTTTAAATTAATGGGCTTGTAACAGCCAAGACGGCTGTGGTTTTGTACGGCTTGGGGTTGTCGCTACGCAAAATTTTCCCGATAAAACGGATTATTTTCCCAGCACTGTCAGCTTGACAGTTGAAAGAAAGACAAAATAATATTTTTTTTTATTTATTTAGAGTAGGTATTACAAAATTTAACTATTACATTTTACCATGTCACACTGTATGTAAATGAGGCAATAGCAGAAAACTGATTCTTATTTGTGACTGAGACATGGTTATGACCGAAAGTCGCCTAACTAGGCCTGAGCCTGTTCTAAGGCAGACTTGAACAATTTTCTTTGTGCATTATGATTACTTGATTATGATTATGATTACTTATGAAACTAATTATTAAAATAGTCTACAAAAAATTAAATTAAAAATAGAAAATTCAAATCTTTTTTAAAATAAAAATAAAATAAAATAAAACTAAATCTAATCCAAATAATAAATAAAACAAAATTACCATTAGAATATTCAGATGTAATAAAAATGCAAATTGATTGTCAATTTTTTAAATATCAATTGCTTAATAGAAATGAATAATTTTAGAATGATATAATTTCGTATTTTTGTCAATTTATAAAAATGGAAAGTATCTCAATATTTAATGTTAAAATTATGTAAATTAAATTAAATTAAATTAAAACTAATTAAACTATTGCTAAATAATAATAATAATAATAATCATCAGAAATATAAATATATAAACTTAAATCAAACAAATAATCGCAAAATATAATTAAAATGGAATTGTAATCAAATACGTAATTAAATTAAATGAAATAAAATAAAATAAAATAATAAATAGGTACAAATTGTTGAAAAATTAAAATATCAAAAAAAAAAAAAAAACGTATGTTTAAATATTCTTATCGCAATTATTAACTAAATAATTATCTTTAATTCATTCTGAATGTGTTGATTTTCCTCTTTTAAAAACCATGCAGTCAATAGTTTTTTAAAATGTTTCCCATTTTCTTCAGTTTTCATGTTTTCCGGAAGGGCAATAATAATAATAATAATAATAATAAAACTCTTTATTCTTAAGAAAAGGCGAGCTTATTGCCTCGGTTGTCACAGTGGTTGTCACATCGTGGTCACATCAAGGCTTTCCAGGCGAGTAGCCAACACAGTCGTTGGCTCATCTGAATATTAATTTCATACATAAAATCGATGAACGCCCTCTTGGCAGGCGGACGAACCGCGTTGGGTTCGCGCGCAACTACCTCGGGCGGCGGGGTTCGTTTCTCCGCTAAGGACAGAGTTGGGCCAAGGGCCAACATTTTATTTTATATTGCTTTAATATTTTATTAAAATTAATATGGCGGAATTGAAATATTAGTAGTGTAGCTTGTATATGAGATATTCCAAAATTTCAAAGTGTGATTATGGCCCAGAAATGCATCTGTATACGAAATTTCGAGTATCTAAATCCAATATATTGAGATGTAAATATGACTAGTGTGCCATCTGGTGGACCGATGTCAATCACAACCTTTTCAACTCTTGCTATGACCAAATGCCTCCCCAAACCCCTCCCCACTTTTTCCCCAACAGCTTGTTTAGCATCCTAATTATTTTGTTTGTCAAGACTTTCCCGGCAAATAGACAAGACCCCTCCCCCCCGCCACTCCATGCCACTCATCGCGACAATACTGCCTAACCGCTGCGTCATTCCCAAAAACCTTAGAATAAATAACTCGACAAATACCTACCATTATTATGAAGCAACCTGGTGGCGTTCGGCTTTACCTACTTATTTGTTACTAAATACCTACTTATTTCTAATAGTGACAACTTGATGAAAATTAAAAATTATTTGTGTCATTTGTATATGAGATATTCCAATCGAAATTTCACAATGTGATTTTGGCCGAAGGCATCTGTTTACCACACTTCGTCTTTAATTCCAATATTTCGAGATTGAAGTATGAATGCTCTGGTGGAACGATTTCAACCACAACCTTTTCAACTCTTGCTATCACCAAATGATGCCTGCATGCCAAATTTCAGATCAATCGGATTAAGCGTTTGGGCGCTATCATAGAGGAATACACAGACACAGAAATACTTTGATCTGGAAATGGTCTTACTTTGATCTGGAAAGGAGATATTTCCGTCTTGGTCACCAAAAAAAAAAATCTCGTTCACAATACTTTTCCTCCTTGTTGGTTGCCGGCCGGAAAAGTAAAACTAGTTATTTAAAATAAGTTCTTTCTGGATTGATGAGTCGATTTTTTCCTCTTTCGTTCGATGTGCTTCTCTAGTTATCACGATTTTTTTAGATTCTTGTATTGTTCCACTAGGTCTAGCACACGTTTCTCAGCTGTAAGAAAAATAAAATGTGATGACGTAAGGCCAGTGGCATAGTGTGATCTCACATTGCACGGTTCCGGGTTGGATTCCCGGCTGGGTCACTATTTTCCGCTGGGATAAAATTAACAGATTTGTATTTCAATTCCGTCGGTCAAATGCAATAATTAGACACACACTTACATCTGTACCTTGGGAGCTAATGGTCCCTTGCTGAGTTGGCCACGAAGACCCATTTGTTCAGAGTCGGTCACTCACAGGTCAACACCCATCCGGCGGCCTACACGCATGAAGTCCGAGCCCGGGTAGGACTCCGGCCTTGGGGCTAGTTTCCCCTAGGAGTCAATCTTCTGGCGCTTCTGGACGTCTTCACTCCGTGCGACGTAATCCAATCGATTGTGCATTTTGACTAACAGTCGGGGGAGTCTGGAAGCAGTACTGTTTCCTATAGAGCGGGGGTTGGGTTAGGTTGCTGACCTTACGGCGACTGCTCTTGAAACGACCATCGGCTACCTGATCCCGGGTGAACAGCCGGGCAAAAGATGCCGTGGTCCGCGATAGATTCGGTTTACACCGTTTCACCGCTTCAAAAGGGAGAGGACCACGCAAGCGACCTCGAACTCGTAACCAGTCGAGAGACCGGAGTAATCTGGTCGCAACTGGAAGTAAGGGCGTGAGTGTAAGCCCGCTGGGTAACATACCTGGTTATCTCGCGGATAAGGCGTTGGCCTCTTAGGGGCATGTGGCGTAGCTTGATGGTAAACTGTTTTGTCCTAAGTCTTCTGCGTTCACTTCACGGGAGATAGAAAGACCAATCATTAAAACTTCTTGAGGTGACGGGTTCGCCCGTTGTAGTTGACAGGTCTAGTTGTACCTTTTGGTCAGACTATGATAACTGACAGTTTGTAAATTTTACAGGAGAGGCAAAAACAGTTATTTTTCAACTTAAATTTCATACTGAAAGTTTATATAATAATATTTCATTACTTTTGCACCATATCAAACATACATTATAGATTTTTTGTAAACAAAAGTATTTTGTAATTTGTATTGTATTTATTAGTATTTTGTAATTTGTAAACTACAATACAATCATTTTAAAGTCCATAAAATATATCGGTAGTCATTAGGAATTCTATGTTTGCGACGGCAAATGATCATGCAGCTTTCGTTCGTTTCCATTCTATATCATTTAAAGGCATCACCCGACTAGAACTTGTTATAAAGTATCAATTGGAGATACTTTTACAGCCGCTGGCTATACGGGGTTAGTTTTAATTAGCCGGCATCTTTGAAGAGGACGAATCAGTACGAGCAGGTAAGCAACTTTTGGTAAAAATTAGTGAGAAAATAAAAATAAAATATATTTTTAAAATTTTCTCTATTTTTAAAAATAGTTTAAAAAGCGCTGACCACGACGCGCCATCTAGCAGTAGGTGAAATATCGCTAATATCGTTTATTAGCGATAATTTACCTACCGATAGATGGCGCATTGCGCTCAAACGCTTGTCAAACTTTTACCTAACAGTCAAGGTCTTTTTTTCGTTTTTCCAAAAATTTTCATTAAAAGTTGTTCAGTTGCTCGTACTGATTTACCGATTTACCCTCTTGAAGGATGCCGGTTAACCCTTCAAGCCCCGCGACTTCGATATCGAAGTCAACTGAACGCATCCAGGAAAAGTGATTTGATTGGGTTTTTCGTGTCATTCCGTATTCAGTTGTATTTTATTTAAATGCACAATGATATTTGTATCATCGTGCATTTAAATAAAATATAACTGCATACGGAATGACACGAAAAACCCAATCAAATCACTTTTCCTGGACGAGTTCAGTTGACTTCGATATCGAAGTCGCGGGGCTTGAAGGGTTAATAAAAACTCATCCGTATAAAAGTGCCACAGCATGTGCTATAAGTGCTTATTCAGCTTTCTTATACCACCGAAGGTAGCTGTTATGACCACTTTTAAGCCACTATTCAGCAGCTAGAAGCCGTATAAAATGCACCTAATCCGGTGGTATAGACATTACTAGTTCTTGTGAACAAAAGCTGTAGCAAAAACGTTGCCGTGACCTTTATATAGACAATTTGTGCTACTTGGGCGATGGGTTAATCATATCAGGGAACTAAAAATTAATATTTCCATCTTCATCTCGAAAAAAGAAAACTGCGTATTCACAACACTTTCCCTCCGTGTCGGTTGCCGGCCGGCTAAGTAAAACCAGTTTTTACAAATATAATATATATTTTTTAATCAAAATTAAAGTTCTTTCTGGATTGATGAGTCGATTTTTTTCTCTTTCGTTCGATGTGCTTCTCTAGTTTTCCCGATTTTTTTAGATTCTTGTATTGTTCCACTAGGTCCAGCACACGTTTCTCAGCTGTAAGAAAAATAAAATGATTGAATGTGATGACGTAAGGCCAGTGGCATAGTGATTAGATCGCCTGATCTCACATTGCAAGGTTCCAGGTTCGATTCCTGGCTGGGTCACCATTTTCCGCTGGGATAAAATTAACGGAATCGTATTTCAATTCCGTCGGTCAAATGCAATAACAAGACACACACTTACATCTGTACATTTTGGGATCTAATAGGCTGGCAGGCCACGAGCGCCAACATCCACCGCGTGAAGGTGAACAGTGAAGCCGTTCCGGGTGACGGCATTTGAGAGATCATGTTATTTATTTCATTTGTACTCATGGTCTTTTGGGATATTTGATTCCCATGGTCCAGATAATTCCATGGGAGTTTGGAGGGTAATGTCAAACCCTTGTTGGCACGAGCCACTGAGAGGCTAATTACCTCGCGAATAATAGCAAGGACTTTGTCACGGCGGTAAGTGTACATCCTTGATCCTATTTTATTTCAAAATACTGTATAATCGTGTTTAGACTATCATCTATAGTGCGCCGCCATACCACGATCGCTGCTATATTAAACATAAGAGAAGATTAAATCAATGTTTGGAGCTATATGTGGAATCTACACATAGCGTTTCGTAGTCAAATGTACTCTGGTATTGAGCAATCTGATAACCTTTATAATCAATGATAAACGATAGTAAGAATGGCCTAGCTTAAGGGTATATTATTGTGTAATATTGTTATTCGTAAAGTTACATAAATTTCAAAGGATTCATTTATCAAGCTTTGGCCAAACCTGCGCATGTTCACGCTTGGGCATAGTTATGGTAGAAGGTAGGCAATCTCCTGGAATCCTCACAACGCTTCTTCTACTCTTGTACTTTGTGCGAGTTCTTCCTTTTCTTGCTACATCTACTCGAGTACCAGTAAATCTCAAACTAGGATATTTACAACGACTTACATTTCTTGACAAACTGGGGTCGTTTTCCCTTCTTCAACTGCTCTATTTGCTCTTCCTTCTCCTCTCTCCTTTTGGCGATCGTATTTTTCTTGCGTTCACTCTCTCGGTTCTGGTTCTCCATTCGTTGAATGAGGTACTTGATCGTTTCCTGGCGTTCAGGGTCAGCGGACGACTTTAATTCATCGCGTAGGGATCCCAGTTCTTGCTCGCGGACGTCCCCGAGGAAGCTGTAACTCGACCTGAAGCCGTCCACATCGAATTCGCCGCACAATCGATCAAATCTGCAAGAAAGATCGTAATATTAGTTCCTTACCAATTGAGTTACAGTTCTATAGAGGAAATAAAAAACCTAACATTTTGTATGATAACTACATATTTAATACATATTTCAGTAGCGCATTTAATACGGTCGATTTTGATCTATTGCTGGTTCGGTTGCACTCTCTCAACATCTCAGATGGTGCAGTAATGTGGTTTGACTATTACCTGAAGGGGCGCCGACAGTGTGACAAATCAGCCGACACTTCCACCGATCCGATCGACCTCACTGCCGGCGTACCCCAGGGAGAAGTCCTTTCCCTTATACTCTTCCCTATATTTATCAGCCCCATAACCGAGAACCTTATCACCTCGTATCACCTTTACGCTGATGATCTACAAGTTTATATCCACACAAAACCGGACGATATTGACTCTGCCATACTCTATATGAATTTGGCTCTTGCTCATGTATCTTCTTGGGCTAAAAATCATGGCATTGTCTTAAATCCTACTAAGACCCAATCAATTGTGATTGGCTGTCATCAATTATTGTCTCCTATTTCTCTATCATCTTTACGTCAAGTAGAAATTGAGGGCAGCATCATTGGGAATTCTAAAGTCATAAGGAATTTGGGCATACTCGTGGACGAGACATTTCCTTGGCAAGCACAAGTCAATGCATTAAGCAGGCGAATACATAATGGCTTTCATAGCCTTCGAAGGTGCAAAGACTACTCTCTGTAAGCACTAAGCAAACCATAGCTCAAAGTCTGCTTCTGCCATTACTAGACTATGCCGATGTCGCATATCTGGATCTCACCGAAAACAGACTGGATAAGCTTGAGCGCCTACAGAACGCTTAAATAAGTACATATTCAATCTGCTGAACTATGACCATATTTCCGAGTACCAAGCAAATTTGCAATAGCTTCGTATACGGGACCGGAGAAATTTGCATATCCTTTCACTTCTATATAATGTCCTACACAATCCTACATCTCCCTCCTACGTCAACGAGGCTTTTACCAGGCTAGGAAGTCATGGCCTCCCACTTCGTTCAAGTCAGAATAATACCCTACATATCCCAAAATACAAAACCACTTTTTTTCCTACTCCTCCATACATGCAGCTCGACTGTGGAATCAGCTTCCTCCAACTATTAGAGGCGCTAGCTCGCTGTCCCCCTTTTAGCAATCATTGAAAAAGCAACTTCCTTTCACAATAAATATGAACCATAAATTCTAACCTTTCCGTTATCATCTCCCTTTCTTACCTTATTTTGGCAGTTTATTTATTTACCTATTTATTTATTTATTTGTTTATATATTAATATATGTATGTATAAATATGTATTATGTCCTACTCAACAATTTATTTACTTTTGGCTTTAGATACACACAAAATGCATAATATATGCTATAATTTAAAATTTCATTGTTTTATCTTTTTGTATCATATTGTACTTTAATTGTTGCCTACTCTTCTTTTCACAACAGCATGGTTGTCTGGAAGATATTGTAATGTAGCAATGAGTTCGCCATTCTACCTTATTTTTATTGTGCAATAAAGACCTTTTCATTCATTCATTCATTCATTCAATTATAGTTTTAATTATTTATTTACTTAAGAATTATTTAAAAACACGATGATTCTGCGTCATTTCTTAATAGGCAGCGCCTGCTCCAAGGAAGACACCAATTTAATGTCAACAATCTACGAGAGTAAGGTGAAAAGTTCTCGGCCTGATAGATTTTCAGTTAAAATATGATTTTATTTTCTACATAATCTCCCTTGATTTCAACATGCTTGTTCCAGCATTTCTCCAACATCACTATTCCTTCCGGGAAGTGAGAGTCTGGAAGGCTGTGAAAATATTCATCTACAGCGCTCTCAACTTCTTCATTGGACGTGAAGCGCTTCCCAGAAACAAATTTCTTTAAGTTTGGGAACAGATGAAAGTCTGAGGGTGCCAAATCAGGAGAATAGGGGGATGGACATGCAAATCGTACTCCAAATCCTGCAGTTTTCTCATCGCCAATGCACCCTTGTGTGCAGGTGTGTTGTCCTGGTGAAAGATGTTTTTTTTCTTCCTCAAGCTAGGCCTCTTCTCGCGAATTTTGGCATCCAGCTGGTCAAGAAGGTTGGGGTAATATTTGCCTGTAATTTTTGTGCCTTTCTCGAGGTAATCAATTAACCGGATCCCATTCGCATCCCAAAACACGCTGGCCATGACCTTTCTGGCAGATGCGATCGACTTCCCACCCACTGCTTGGACTGCTGTTTCGTTTCTGGCGTTTAGTGGAGGACCCATGTCTCGTCTATGGTGACAAATCGCCGTACAAAATCGTTCGGATCCCTATTGAATCGATCCAAACATTGGTGCGAAAATTGTTTGCGCATTTGCTTTTGATCTGCATTCAGAAAATGCGGCACCCATCTTGCGCAGAGCTTTCGCATCCCTAATTCTTTGTGCAAGATGTTTCGCACCCTTTCTTCCGATATCTCCACAGCCTCAGTTATCTCACTCACCTTCACTCGCCTATCGTCCAACACGATATCATGCACTTTTTCGATGGTTACCGGTGTGGTGGCGGTTTTCGGCCGTTCGTCATATGGGTCATCTTCAGGACATGCGACCATGTTTAAATTCAGCTGCCCACTTTTTAACAGTTGTCATGGAAGGAGTAGAGTCCCCGTAAACTTTTGTCAACTTTGGATTAATTTTCTTAGGGGTTAATCCATCCAAAACGAAGAATTTTATGACCGCACGATATTCATGTTTATCTATTTTAACGAAAAACATGCAAGACGTCTACTGCAAAAATTCGAGAAAACAAGTTGAAACTTGTCAAAAGAACTAATGACACGAACACACAGGCAGGAAACTAATTTTAATAAATTTTTTGCTGATTGGAACGCCATCTCTAGCTCAGGCCGAGAACTTTTCACCTTAACCTAGTAAATGTGAGACCTGGTTCGTGCTCAAAATTAGAATTTGCGTTTTTTATTGTTATTGGTGTAAAATCACGCTTCGGATCGTTCTGTCCATGTCCCGAGGGCACAAATTGCTTAGTTTGTTGTAATTCTCATTACAATGGCATATATTTAATGCTGTTTTAAACATGTTGTATATGTACATAAGAGCCTTGCTTATCCGAGGTAATGTGGACTGACGGTACCTTGGATAATCGAAAACTCGGATTACACCGACTCTATCGTACATCGAGGGGAAAACATACTGTAAAGTTTAAAATGAATAAAAAAAAATCAATGAAGTAAAAGAATACATCTATTACAAAAGTGTAGCCGCTTAAAAATGTAATACAATACATATTAGATGTGCAAGTAGAAACTCGGTTCTGAATTTGGTTGCATTAAAATAAATTGAACGCATCCAAATCACCCGCCATTTTGGATATATATGTAGCTTAGTTATTGCTGTATTTATGACATAAGTCTCAGTCGTTCACAAGCTGTCGTTCCGTGTGCATCAATTTTAATAGATGTATGTCGATAAGCAAAATTTACCACATTGCATTCTATTCTGTTTTTAAAAAATGCTGCTCAAACTATGGAATTGATTAATTCAACTTTGGGTGAACATTCTGTGAGTCATCCAACAGTAAAAAAATGGTTTGCAAGATTTCGTTATGGCAATTTTAGTATTCAGGAGGATCCACGTCCAGGTGCAGTAAAACAATTTAAAGATGAAGAATCTTTCTTTTACTGGGTGAAAATCCGTGTCAAACTCACAGTTAGGAGTTACTCACCAAGCAATATCACTTTGATAGCATGCAATGGGAATATACAGAAGGAAGGAAAACGGGTTCTTCAAAAATTGAAGAAGAAAACAAAAACCGAAGAGATGACATCTGCATGAAATTGTTTTGTCGGTACAAAAGAGACTTTTTTGCACAAAGCCATTACGGGTAATGAAAATTGGATAATTTACGATAATCCTTAACGCAGAAAAGCATGGGTTGATCCAGGCCAGCCATCAACATCAGAATATTCATGCCAAGAAAGTGTTACTGTGTGTCTGGTAGAATTGACAAGGAGTCATTTACTACGAGCTTCTGGAACCTGGCCAAACTGTTAGACCTGAACCTTACCACGCCCAATTGATCAAATTAAGTAATGCTATGGAGGAAAAAAACCATTTACGGGCCAAGGAAAGTGGGAGGTGATATTGCTGCATGACAATGCTTGTCCACATACAGCAAAATCAACCCAGGAAATCATCTTCTCCTTAGGCTGGGAGGTTTTACAGCATTGTCGTGCCACTAATACCTTTCTCCTAATACCAACTTTTCACGAAGTGACAAGTATTCAGCCTGTATAAACCTAGCATTACGCTGAGTTAAAATCTACCTATTTTTAGGATTCTCGTATGAGGGGGCGAACACACTATCGGACGCGTCCGTCAGCCGCGGCTTATGGGCGCGATCTGTGTAATGAATTTCTATTGAGCCGTGCACATTATCGGACGACAGTCGCGGACGCGACTTTGATGAGGCGTTTACACTCTCGCGCGAGGCGCGAGGCAAGACGCAAAACCATGTAGTAAACAAACGGAACAGAGGCAAAGCTTCTAGCAAGTAGGTAAACATTTTGTACGCTCGTTAGAAGCTTTGCCTCTGTTCCATTTGTTTACTGATATGGTTTTGCGTCTCGCCTCGCGCCTCGCGCGAGAGGTAAACGCCCTATCAGGCTTCGGACGTCCGATAGAGATCTGGCAAGCCACGTCCCAAACGACTGTGCATACTGTTCAGTCGCGTCCATAAGCCGCGGCAGCGGACGCGTCCGATAGTGTGTTCGCCCCTTTATAGTAACACTGCATGGACAAAGGCCCCGCATGGAAGGCCACGTGCGGGCGTCGTGGTTTCTCCGACTTACCTAGGATCCCTTGGTACAACTTTCCCTCCACCGAAGAGCGGCTTAACCAAAGGAACGGGTTTCTTTGAAGTCATTTCTCTGGGTCTGTTTTTGTTTTCCCGTTTGAACAGACCCTCCCTCGCGCGCTTGTCTTTCTCTTTCGCGCCGAACATGGCTTCTTTGTACACTTTCGCGCCGATCTCCTCTTTCAACTTTTGCAGCTGCTCGAAACTGAGACTCGAGAGCTCGGAGCGGATTTGCGTGCGCTCTTCGACGTCGCTTTCGTCGCCATTCGATTCTTCGCTGTTCATCTTATAATATTACAAAACAACATTTAATTCAAATGCGAAACACTGACCATAACCTAAAAATATAAGTCAATTTTTCACATGACATTTCTCCAAGGATCGTAAACAACGTTCCTAAATTAAGTAACGGATATTTTTCTTTAGCGTCATCACCGATATTTTTCGATAACGCATACCGCGGCAGTGGTCTAGAACGTCGAAATGCGAAATCGATAGAGTTCCCACTAATATCAGCATAAATTGAACCCAAATACAGTATGTTAAAGAAAAACAATAGTAAATATAGTCAATAGTCAATTCATCCAAAATGGCAAATACAGTTGGATATGTTTTTCATTATAAATATTGTTTTTCATTATAAATATGTACTATTATTAATATTGTTTTTCATTACAAATATTGTTTCATTATAAATACCTACCTATTGATTTTATAAGTATGTACCAATATTAAAGATGTTGTAATATTTTTCGATGTCGTCTACCTTATAAATAGCATGTGTGATGAACCAGTGTTTAACTCTTTATTCGAATATTTTTGGTTCTCAATCTCGTATTGTCATTAGCAGGTTATTTAAGAGTTGAACCGCCATACCTTTGAGTTATTGTTCAAAAAGTAGTTTAAAAATCGTTGGTTTTATTTCATCAGATTTCTAAATCACATTAATTGTTTACAATATACCAGACATTTTTTTTACACAAGAGACTCATTTATTACCCTTTTTGTATTTAGAATCGTATGAACAATTTAACGTACTTATCACGTACGCTTTGTAGGTAGGTTTTGTTTTTTTTTTAATTTCTATTTTGTTTGGTTTTTGTTCTCGAACGTACGTGATACGGCTTGCTGCGTTTGAGCGATAATATAGGTAGCGGCCTCAGCACGTACCTATGTTTGTATAGGTAGAGCGGTTAAAGACCAAATATGTACACAAATGACTTTTGGTCTATGTTGAGCTTGCTATGTTGGCTTTGCTACTAGTGTCGTGATCACGTACGTGAATATTAAGCGTACACTCGTGTCTGTTGTTTGTAGCATACACTAAACAACTGAGAATATTCTATCAAAGGGCAATGGACAAAAATGTATGGTCGCTGGGTCCAACTCTTCAATAAAAATAACGTATTTACCATAGGAAAGATCTATTAATCTAGAATATTTATGACTACATACTAAATACAACTTAACTCAATTAAGACCCGTTTCGGAGCTTTAACCCTTCCTATTTGAGTTAACCATTTTTGGTTAGACGCTTACAAATGCTAAAATTGTATCTAACCAATATTGGTTAGGGCGCTCCGCGCTGCGTAAAATGCCAACTTTTTAAATATTTATTCATTATTATCTTAATTGTTTGACGAGATAAGGTTATAATATTATAAATTTCAAATTTCAATGCGATCATTTTACAGTTATTCTTTTTACGATCCGTATAGTAGTTTAAAAGTTATGGTCGTTTTTCTCAATGCCATCGACTTCACGCGCAAAACTGTCCCAGGCAGAAGTGACGACTAAATTTTTACCCAGCGATAGGAGGGGTTAAAGTTCGAAATCTTCTTAATTATGGCTAATTAAACGAAAATATACTGTTATTACGACGCTGATTATTTATTTAAAATATATTATTTGCAGTGAGGATCCATGAAATATAGTATATTATGATGTACGGTCACTGGGCATACCATGTTGGACAGCTGACCTAAGCTTATTACATACTTCAGTAACAGAGCGGCAATGAAATCATAAGGCATTACAGAGTTCAAGCAACATATTCCTGTGTTTCCACTTTACATACTGCTGCCAATCTCGAGCATTCTTATAAATATATAGTTTGTACTCACACAGCGTATGTAGTTTATCGTTTCGCGTATTCGGCGACTGTTTTCGCTTTTCAGTTATAAAAAATAATATACCTGGATGTGCTAGGTGCCCTACGGGATATCAGGTAATTAGCCATATTTTATAGGATAAAACGCAGAAACGGCTCATAATTGAAATCAGTTGTTCTAGTAATAAATGTTCTACCTAAAGAGATATTTCCATTGGTATATGATTTACAGATATTGGGAAAGTGGGCCCGAAATGCCCATCCTCTTTTGTTTATTTTAATCTAATTAACTTTGTAAAATAATAGGCACTTTCAGAATATACTATACAATTATAAACAACACGAGTATATTTTAAAAAATATCTTATAAACAATAAACAAAATAGAAAAACTGTACCAATTTCGGTAGTTGCTCCATATAATAGTGAACGGTAGATTATATGCAGCAGTGTTGGACAAAATTTAGTCGACTAACGATTGCCGATTGAATACATTAATTGCGATTATTATTGGTTTCATTCATTTCACTACTTATCTATATACCCCTCTACCATGCATCTCATTGAGCTGCACATACGACGTTTTACGAAAATCACTGCGGTGGCCTATCTAATACCACCTACACGTTTTTTCACTATAAAACCGTCGGTATTTTTTTCTTTTTGCCTTCGCGCTTGTACTCAGTTTTTCATCTGACGACATTTCGACTTGGTAATATATTTTTGGTAAATACTTCGCTATTATGCTATTAGTATTCGCTATTATACTAAACTCAAACATAGTTTCCCTTCTAAATGATAAAAAAAAATCAAAAAATTAAATCCGAATTCTTGTTTACATAGGCAAATGAATTAAAACTCATTAATTTTAAAACAAAGGTTGCCAACTTGGAAATGTAAAATCCGACAAAAAGATCGGGAGAATTTTCTTGTATCCTCAGAAATTGTGGAAAATCATTTTGTATTTCGATACGACAGATCTCATATCGGTAGAATTGTCGAAAAATCCGTAGGTTCGACTGCTCGTAAGGATCATAAATTCATAAATTAAGTAACGGATATTTCACGATACAATCCTATTACTAGTACAGATATTTTTCGATAACGTATACAGCGGGCACTACAAACGCAAAACGTCAAACACAATGTTGCCAGATGCGATTTTTTCTCCCCAGAATCTTGAAAATTTAATTTACTAATAGGAAAAATTGCTTCATGTTTATAAATAGGATAGAAAACGAATTTACCGCGTGAAATTTGTAGGACCAGACGTTTCGGTGACGTTGCAGCCGCCGTTGTCTAAGGTAGACTGAAGAGCTGTCAGTCCGTTGTTTTGCGGGTAGACCGCAAACCGCTGCCGCCACTGCGTAGGTTATAACGGTGGTGGGGGGCCGGGCTCGGAGCTCGGGAATTTTTAAAATCCGTCTTGCACACAACGAAGAGGGTTCCACGTAGAAGAGAGTTTGTAGCCGTCTTAAAATGTTCCCGCCGCCGAACGCCGAACGCAAAGACGTAAAACAGGATACAGTGAGTGTTGTGTGCAAGACGGATTTTAAAAATTCCCGCGCTCCGAGCCCGGCCCCCCACCACCGTTATAACCTACGCAGTGGCGGCAGCGGTTTGCGGTCTACCCGCAAAACAACGGACTAACAGCTCTTCAGTCTACCCTAGACAACGGCGGCTGCAACGTCACCGAAACGTCGGGTCCTACAAATTTCACGCGGTAAATTCGTTTTCTATCCTATTTATAATGTCAAACAACCGCAATAGTCTTCGATTTTATGCTTCATGTTTATTACAAAATAGTTCCTCCATGATTCAAATAAAAATAGGAGGCTAGCATTACGATCCTTTACCTGCTCGTAATGTTAACCGTTCGCGTTCGTTGGGACGTACCCCTCTGCTCACATTCCTCGCACCCTCTTCCCGCATTGCCCTGTAGCTCGAGAGGAAAGCTACTGGTTGGTATACTGTCTCTATTATATACCGCTTGACGACCACATACTGCTGTCGATCTCAAGATATTGATAAGCCAACCTAAATTCAGCGAGGCATAGGTATTTCATATACATATACAGGAGGAGTTTTTTATTAGTGACATCCTCGTAGTGGGTACGAGCAAATTATCAACTTATATCAAACAAATTTAAACAAAAACAAAATATCTTCCTTTCTTTATATTTTTTAAAAATGTTGATTTTCAAAAAACTATATACCTACTATAGCGGTAGGTTAAATATCGCGAATAAACAATATTATAAGCGCTAGATGGTGCAGCGCGCTCAACGTTTATCAAACTTTTATATAAAGTCATTTAGTAAGTGAGGTTTGAAAACGAACAAAGCGAATATGAGACATAGGAATGGATTATATCTGAAAAAAAAACTATTTTTTAAAATTTCATTTATTTCGTTACAAAAAAATATTTAGAATATTTTTTAAAGAATGATTTTTCGTCACTCCTAACTAAGCAGTGCCTGTTCCAAGGAAAACGCCAATTTCATATGATATTATTTTAAATTTTAAAGTTTAGTTTTATGAAGATGTTAAGAAGTTGTTTTATGAAGATGTTAAGAAGATGACAAAAAATATATAAATAAATAAACAAGATAATCAATATAAGTAGAATAATCATTAAATAATAAAAGTAGTACAAAATAATTATAAAATAAATTTAAGTACAAAATGGGCTCGATTGCTTTTCTTCGTGAACTAAAATCGGAAATTAGTTCCTGTGAACGATACAGGGCAATACGCTAGAGCGGAGTGTGAGATGACCGGTTGTCACTTTTTCGCATTAAAACTGCCCGCCAAGGTCAAATCTTACACAGCACGAAATATGCTCGAATTTATTCGGACGAGTATAAGTTTGGCAGGTACTTTTTATCGATGATCGTTCGTTTCATATTCCGCTCTAACGTATTGCTCTGTCTCGTTCGCTTGGACTAATTTTAGTTTTAGTTCACAAAGAAACGCAATCGGGCCCAATATTATTTTATAAAAATAAAAAGCTGAATTTACTCTTGTTCACATATGGGCAATTTATATTGTTAGAGATGTGAGGGTGTGTAAATTGTGTGTGTGTGTGTAAAAGTGTTTTTCAAATGTCATGAGGATACTATCAGTTTCAGTTCTTCCTTTATTAATTAACCACCGAATGAGACTTATCCTACACTATATCCCATCCCTATTCATACATGCAATTAGTGAATTTGCGACTGGAATATAAGGTAGTTCGTTAGTACAGGCCACGTCAGATTTCTCGGTCAGACTTTCTATTCCTTTTCGGTCTCAGTGCATTAGTGCCCAATAAATGCAAAACGTGTGATGTGGACGAGGGACCGAGAAATTTGGAGCGGCCTATAACTTAATTTATTTCAATTGAATTTGTATAAAAAAATAATGTAAGTACTGTAGGAAACAATGAATCCGAGCGGCTGAACATCCTATTAAGATAATTTGTCATAATAGTAGATACAAACGAATTTACCGACCGGATCGGGCCTATAATAATAATATTGTTATACTTCTGTGGGTTGAGCGGTGGATTCTGGACTAACAACCGACTGTGGTAGGTTTAAGACCTCATGTGAGAGTCCACCTTACCACCCATTCACTCCCCCTTCAAAGCCATAGGATTTGAGATGCGGAAATTGAAGTCTTAGTTATTTTTTTCTAGGAAGGAGTTGATTATTTTCCTGGAGAGGCCAAAACCTTTAAAGAGGTGAACAGATCTGGCCGGCAGGCCACGAGCGCCAACTCCACCGCGTGAAGGTGAACAGTGAAGCCGTTCCAGATGAAGGCATTTGCGAGATCATGGTATTTATTTAGTTTGTACTCATGGTCTTTTGGGATATTTGATACCCATGGAACAGGTAATTCTACAATACGGCCATATTCCAAGATAGACAGTAAAGAGTTTTATCTGGACGGAAGGCTATGCATCCAAGACTTTCAGGCAATTTATACTGCTTAGAGACCGAATCGACCTCCATAATCCAATCTGAAGCTTTCTCGACTATTGAGAAAAGTTTTGTATTTGATCTAAGGTCACCTTGCAGCCAGCTAGAATATGTGCAAGGGGTATTGCTACAAAGGGGTCATAAACTATCCTCAGAATAGCATCAGCAAATGAGGTTACTGGGGTCTGTAATTGTACGCTGATAGGCATTTAAATAAAATTTAAGCATCTCTGGCATCCAGTCATAGAGCATTACTTTCCAGTGCATTAGAGAACAAATGCAAAAGTACCCAATTGTTGTTCAATCATTCTGGCATTGAAGACCAATAGCATGAGCCATGCTGTTGTCAAAATCTCCTCGCAACAAAGACTTCTTCAATTCCACATCGCTCATGATTGTAATCTATACCAGTGGCATTCTCGCCGATTCCAACAAGGAACTTTTTATGGAAGTCTATGAAGCGCTTAAGGACGTCCCCCCCTCTGAAATTTTTCGAGTAAAAAATAAAGTCGAGAGAATAATGAGAATCAGGGAGAATCCGCAACTTATGTACCTTGTCAGACACGTCTTCGGGGGGGGGGGGGGGAGAGGGGGGTATTTTGAATTTAACCCCCCCCCCCCCCCAAATTCGGCGTATTTTCGTTTCATTATATGAGGAAATTCAAGTTTGGTGGGTTGTTTCTATGAATGTCCCGCGCGTTGTTTCTATGAATGTCCTCCCCCGAAACTGAAGTCTGAATACGTGCCTGCGCTGTATGTTTCCCGAAGATGAAATAAAAAATAAATAAATCAGTCACCCCTCGTATGCAGGTAAAGCGTGCCATTAAGAAAGAAGCCAAGGAAAAACTATCACAGGCGACACGGCATGTAATTTATAATCCATGGCCGCTATATGGCTTCTTACTCGACAGACGCAAAGCCCCACTGCAGGCACACATATTGTAACATAAGATATTATTAAATTGAATTCTCGACGATTTATAATGGCGTGAAATATTGAATAATGGTAAAATCCGGTTCGGTACTGATTATTTTGGGATTCCACTTGAAAATCCGGCTTGAAGGACCACCATGTTGAGGTCATGCGTGATTCTCGCGCTTCTGAGCGTATCCAGGACAATTGGGGGAGAAACCAAGGCTACTTATCTGTGAGTACTTCAACGACTATGTTCGCTATGTAATGCAGGTCCCCTCAATCTATTTATTTATTTATTTTATTTTATTTATTTTGTAATTTACAATTATCTACAGTAAATGGATAATCATAAATACAATGTCATAGCTGAGAATACAGTAGCAAAAAACTGATAACATATGCCAGAAACTGTGGCCAGTGATCCTATTTTAATGTCGCCTAACTAGGCAATCGCCTGTTCTAAGGCGATGCCCTGTCACAAATAATCACACCCAGTATATTTGTTTCGTGAGATTTTTAAAATCATTCCTCTCAAATGCTGAAGGACAGGAGTGCCATAGATCCGGCGCTAAATCTTCTTCTTCTTCTTCATCATCAGCGCGCATTCGCCCACCGTTGGGCATACGCCTCTCCAATCACTCTCCATCCGGATCGGTTGTCCGTTTCCCTCATCCAGACTGGACAGCTGTCTCCTTAATGTCATCAGACCATCAGGCCGGTGGTCTGCCCACACTTCTTCTGCCTAACCGGGGTCTCCACTCCAAAACGCGCTTGCTCCACCGTTCGTCGTGTCGTCGGGCCACGTGGCCCGCCCAAGCCCATTTTAGCTTGGCCGCTCTTTGACACACGTTGACCACCTTCGTGCGCTGTCTGATGAGCTCGTTTCGGATTCGATTGCGCAACGATATCATCCCAGTAGTCAGTGTCTATGTCTCACAAGCATACGTCATAGCCGGTAACACGCACTGATTGAACACCTTCGCCTTGAGCGATTGGGGAATCCTGGACTTCAGCACGAAGCTCAGCTTCCCGAAGGTTGCCCATCCGGCGCTGAACCCTGGCGTGATTCAACCCTGGCGTGTTTTTCCAGTGGTTGACGGATTGTTCTAAACATATTTGTTTGAGCATTAGGTTTGCAAGATTTTTGGTACGCCACAGCAAGGTTCAGGGCCGTATAACATCCCGTTTGCTCCCGTCTAACCAAGTTCATCGGCTTTTTCATTTCCCTCGATTCCTGCATGGCCGGTAACCCATCTTAGAATTATCCTGTTCTTTTCGCCCAGGGAATTCAGTAGTGATATGCAGTTTTGCACTAGCTTTGAATGGTATTCGAGGCTAATGCCATAAGAGCTGCCTTGCTATCCGAGTGGATATGGAAATGGGATAACTCATTCCTGGAAAAATCTAAAAAGGCTTCGCAGGTGGTAGTGAACGCTCACATGCGTTAAACGGCTGTCCGTTATTATTCGACTATTATTTTTTTTTCAGGTCTAATACGACTCAAGAATTGGAAATTAAATCAGAAAGCAGCCTATCGCTTCGTGATATCCTACCAATCAAAACAAAATACTATGACAAAAATAGAGCGCCAAAGTTATTAGGACGACCAACTATTGTCTACTTCCATGTGACTGTATTGTCTCTGGATTCTATAAACGAGGAGTCTATGGTAACCATTTTAAAATTATCTGACTAAAATTAAAAATATCTTTTTGTCTAATTATCTATATAGTACCATTGATTTTTTACCTATTCGAAATTTAAATTCTAAGTGTCAACATATATTTTGAAATTTTCTCAACAATAAATAATAATTAAATAATAAATTTAGTGAATATAGTGCAATTCGGCGGTTAAGTAACCCGACCATATTGCCACAAGCCTAGGAAATGGAAATATTTTCCTGAAAGTGTGGAGCTCGCCAAGACGTGTGGCCGACGTGGCGGGTATCGGGCTAAATACCTCTAATCATGATGATGAACAGTACAAACTTACCACGGCCCCCAGTCCCCAGCAGCCTCACTAGCCCGAGCCACGGCAGCGGTTACGGTAACGGCGGGGCAGGGGATGCTAAGAATCTCTGGGTACGATCAGGCTGCCAAACCAAACTGACACTACATCAAGGAGACAGCTGGACCTGTCTGGATGAGGGAAACGGACAACCGATCCGGATGGAGAGTGATTGGATGGGCGTATGCACAACGGTGGCCGAATGCGCGCTGATGAAGAAGAAGAAGAGACCATTGATTTTAATTAACTGTACAATCAATGATATTACCTAATTAAGAAAACATGACCACATTACGGAGTACAGAAGGAGACTTCACTGTCTGACGACTCGAGAAAGGAGAGATACGAGAGTCCTCGATTTGCTCTTCAGAATCTTGAAAAGGGCCGCTGCAAGCTACCTCGTAAGTAGGTTCAGCCCTCTATCAGTCCACGGATGCCCTCTGAGATCTGAGGACAAGCTACTGCTCTCGATCCCTGGTCACAGTAGTGATTTCTACTTACACTCCTTCTCTGTACGTGGAGCCCGCCTCTGGAATGCTTTTACCACACATGTAAGGACAATTGGGCGGGGTCGACTACAACGGGCGCACCCGTAACCCCAGGCTGGTATAACGATATGTGATTGTTCATTCAGCGTAAATAACTTAGACATAATGGACTACTAGAACTGTCAACTACAACGGGCGAACCCGTCACCTCAGGATGTTTTAACGAAATTTATCATTCTGTCTCCCGTGAGGTGAGCGCAGAAGACTTAGGACATAACAGTCCACCGTCAAGCTCCACCACATGCCCGTAAGAGGCCAACGCCTTATCCGCGAGATAGCCAGGTATGTTACCCAGCGGGCTTACACTCGCGCCCTTACTTCTAGTTGCGACCAGATTACTCCGACTCCGAGATTACGACTTCTAGCTACCATCTAGCTACGCCACAACCCGTAAGAGACCAACGCCTTAACCGCGAGATGGCCAGTAATGTTACCTGGCGGGCCGACACTCGCGCCCTTACTTCCAATTGTGACCAGATTTTTCCGGTCTCTCGATTGGTTCCGAGTTCGAGGTCGCTTGCGCGTTCCTCTCTCTTACGTAGCGGTGAAACGATGTCAACCGAATCTATCGCGGACCACGGTATCGTTTGGCCGGCGTTTCAAGAGCAGTCGCTGTAAAGTCAACAACTACCTCCGCTCTATAGGACTGCTTCCAGACTCCCCCGACTGTTAGTCAGAATAAACAATCGATTGGCTTACGCCGCACGGTGCGCAAACCGTCCAGGAGCGCCAGAAGGTTGACTCCTGGGGGAAACTAGCCCTAAGGCCAGAGTCCTACCCGGGCTCGCATTTCATGCATGGAGGCCGCCGGATGGCTGTTGACCCGTGAGTGTGACTGACCCCGAACTAATGGGTCTTCGTGGCTTTGTGGCTTCGCACTCTGACTAACAGTTGGGGGAGTCTGGAAGCAGTACTGTTTACTATAGAGCGGGGGTGGTTGCGGAGCTTACGGCGACTGCTTTTGAAACGACCATCGGCTACCCGATCCTGGGTGAACAGCCGGGCAAAGTATGCCGTGGTCCGCGATAGTTTCGGTATACACCGTTTTACCGCTTCGTAAGGGAGAGGACCGCGCAAGTGACCTCGAACTCGGAACCAATCGAACCGGAAAAATCTGGTCACAATTGGAAGTAAGGGTGCGAGTGTCGGCCCGCCAGGTAACATTACTGGCCATCTCGCGGTTAAGGCGTTGGTCTCTTACGGGTTGTGGCGTAGCTAGATGGTAGCTAGAAGTCGTAAACAATCGAGAGACTGGAGTAATATGGTCGCAATTGGAAGTAAGGGCGTGAGTGTAAGCCCGCTGGGTAACACTCCTGGCTATCTCGCGGTTAAGGCGTTGGCCTCTTACGGGTTTGTGGCGGAGCTTGACGGTTGACTGTTTTGTTCAAGTCTTTTGCGCTCACTGCAGGGAGATAGAACGACTAATCGTTAAAACTTCCTGAGGTGACGGGCTCGCCACCTACTATAGTTCTGCGCTAAGCCTCGTGTCATTTAAGAACCGCAACAGGCTTTTGGCGCCAGATTGTTTTACCTCCTCAGGTTGGAGGTAATGACCACGCAAGTAGGTGTATCTTTTACGCATCAGCAGGCCACACTCGCACATAAGATGCAAGAAAGTTCCTCTGCCCCTTGGCAGAACCTGCACATTTTCGTATCTCGGAGCTTGAGGTTGTACATGTGTTTGTTCAGGCCACAATGTCCCGTGAGCGGTCGCTCACAGGACATTGTGAGGACATCCTGGTGAGGGCTCACCAGTATGCTTAGAGTGTTCCTATTTAGCGATAAGGCCTCACGTGCAGTTTTACGGTCGAAAGCCTTAATTTTCTATGTAGTGGCAAATCCAGCGGTCAGCGGTTAAACCGATCGAAAATCTGCCACCTTATTTTAGGGTAGCCATAGAACGACAAGGTGCAATTTTGGTGGCACCCAGGGGTGATGTGAACCGGCGTTTTACTGCCGATGGCACACCAGGTACTCGTAGAGGCGTGTCTCTCCTCGGCGAGTTGCGATACAAGGTGACCTTAAGCTCTTGTATCGTACGGTCTCCTTTTGCAGATTCCGCAGCGATCTCTTTTCCTATAAGATCGATCTAGTCTCCACTAGTTTGTAAATCTAGCCGCTCGCATAATTGAGGCATCAAGGTATAAGCTGTTATTGTCGCTTACCGTTTGAAGAGCAGTACTGTCCTGCGAAGCGTAGATATCGTCGGGGTCGGGTTATAAACTCGGTCCTGTCGAAGTCTGGTCTCGCGAAGTTCTCTCTTGTGCACTCAATTATCGAAAGTTTTCCGAACACTGACTATTATTTTTGTCTCTACCGCTTGAAGGTTGAATAAAAAACTGTTTTCTTGTCACTTTATAATTCCACTTTCAATGTGGCTCATTTAAATTATAAATTCAATTATTTCTATTTGTTACATTGTGAAAGAATGAAAATTTTAAAACAAAATATGTTACTTCTTTTTTTTTTTTTGTTATTTTTCTTGCCTCTCGTTTCCATGGTTTCTCTCGTTTCCATGGTTTCTTTAATATACTATGTTAGTGATTCCCTTATTCAAAACTGTAGAATACATATATTCACGGCTTTGTTGTGTGGAATGTTTACGGTATTATGAATATTTTAATATTAATATTATTGGTAGTTAATTCTAAATACAACTATTTTGCCGAGACACTCCCCTTCCCGTAAACGACTGTAGGAGTTTACCTGTTGTCGGGAACGGCGATTACAGCTATCTTAGTAGTTGGTCTCTGGTATATCTTACCACGGCATTTTATTGCGACGGAACGGGTTTGTCCGTCTTTTCCAGGGAAAGTTTTTTCGATGATACCCTTGAGCCACATGTTGCGCGGGGTTTGAGGGTCTACCAAGAAGGCTAAATCGCCTTCCTTTATAGGTGCGACCTCGTTCCGCCACTTTGGCAAGTGTAGGTAGATATTCCTTGACAAACCGATTCCAGAAGTGGTTGGCCAGGGTTTGGGCGATTTGCCATTGTTTTCGCAAACAAAGGCTGTCTGAATCTATGACTCCGAAATTCAATCTGCCTGATGATGAGCCTATTAAAAAATGATTCGGTGTCAGGCTCTCCGCGTCCAGGCTGTCTAACGACACATGGACTAGAGGCCGACTGTTAACTGAATTTTCAGCTTCTGTCATTAGTGTGGCGAGAGTCTCCTCGCGGGGAGCTTTCTCTTTTAGGGTGGCGTAGAGTGCCTTTTTTATAGATTCTACCAACCGCTCATAAAATCCGCCCATATGCGGGGCAGCCGGTGTGTTGAATTTCCACTCGATCCGTTTCATGGCGCTCTGCGATCGCAGATCGTCCCAATCTATCTCGCGAATGGCGGCTTTCAGTTCATTATTTGAACCGTGAAACCCAGTTCCGTTGTCAGAATAAATGACAGCGGGGGTTCCACGGCGCGCACACATGCGTTTTATGGCCATCATCGTCGAATCGCTAGAGAGTGAATTCGTGATCTCGACATGGATCGCCCTAGTGCTCATGCAGCAGAAGAGTGCGCCATATCTTTTCTCTCTCCGGCGACCGACAGCAACCTCGATCGGACCAAAGTAATCCAGCCCTATGTTTGTAAACGGTCGAATGTGATGCTCTAATCGAAGTTCAGGGAGGTCTCCCATTTTTGGTGGTATTGGTTTTGCTCGGTCGATCCTGCATTTAAGGCAATTAAAGGTTATTTTCCTAATGGCGCCGCGTTGGTGTAATATCCAAAACCGTTGCCGTAGTTCGTTGGCAACGAATTCGCGTCCCTTGTGTCCCGCCGCTTCATGCTGATGTTGTATGAGCAACTGGGTGAAGGGGTGTTTCGCGTCCAATATTGGGGGTTTCTTTACCTCTAATGCGACGCCCTTAATTGCGTTTATTCGTCCTCCTACTCGTAACACGTTTTCGTGGTCGAGGTAGGCGTTAAGATTGATTAATTTTGTATTTTTCGACAATACGGTATTATTTTTAATGGCGTCTATTTCTAATTTAAAACTACTTAATTGTGCTTGTTGTAACCAATATAATTCGGCGCGTTCTAGTTCGGCTGGAGATAGAAACGGTTCGTGACTCCCTCGGTGCCGGCAACGGTCTATGAACCGTAACGTCCATGCCGTGCTTCTTAAAAGTCTATTTAATCTAGAAAATCTATTTATATCTAGCAAGGGCGGACTCGGTACTTGAAGGACCGTAGCCACAATGCGTTTTAACTCTACGTCTGGTTTGATTGTTTGCGAAGTGGATTTCTCAGTGGGCCATAATTCTCGGTCTAGCTTTAGAAAATCGGGACCGGTGGTCCACCTGCGTATTTTTTCTAAGTCAAAGTTGTCGGCGGTATCTCGAGTACCGAGATCACCTGGGTTGTCCGCCGTGGGAACCCAGTGCCACTGTGTTAACTTGGTTAGTTGATCTATCTCACCGAGACGGTGGGCGACAAATGTTTGATATTGCCGTGGATCGGAACGGATCCACGACAATACTGTTTTGCTGTCACTCCATAAATACGTTTCCTGAAACGTCCATGTGTGATGCGTTTTTACCATTTCCGCTAGGCGGCTCGCTAAAGTAGCTGCTTGAAGTTCAAGCCTAGGTATGGACATAGCTTTTAGCGGTGCGACTTTATTCTTACCTATTAAAAATACAACACATGCTTTTTTGTCGGTGTCTATATAACGCGCGTACGCTACCGCTGCATATCCTTGTTGGCTGGCGTCAGCGAAAATATGCAATTGCGTCGGTTCGTTAGATTTTATTCCTGCATATTGATAGCTACGTGGTATTTGAAAGTCTTTTATGTGTTTTAGTTCTTCTAACCATGTCTGCCACTTCGTAAAGGAATTACTACCGATCGCTTGGTCCCAGTCAACCTTTTCTAACCATATATCCTGTAGCAGAATTTTTGCCTTTATTGCTAGAGGTCCCAAGAAGCCGAGTGGATCAAACACTGACATAATGACCTGTAATGTCTGTCGTTTGGTGGGAATAATTGTTCCGTTCAATATGTCGGGTTTTATTTTCCTAAAATTAGTATCAAAAAATAATTTGTCTGTTTTTGGGTCCCATTGAAGCCCGAGTATGCGCTCGACGTTGTCATCTGGATTTGACCACGCCACGTTTGTTTTTGATCGCCTCTCGACGGGAATTTCGTTTAAAGTACGAGTGTCGTTGCTGGCCCAGTTTACGATCTCAAACCCGCCTGATTGATGTATACGCGACACATCACGAATCAGTTTTTTGGCAGATTCGATATCGTTCGTACTATCAAGGTAATCGTCCACATAATGGCGATCCGTTATAGCTTTTACCGCGTCAGGAAAGTCATTTGAGAAGCGTTCTGCGTTCCGGTTCTTTACATTTTGCGCGAGGCATGGAGAGCAAGTACTGCCAAATAACACGACTTGCATACGATATTCGGTTGGTTGTTTAGAGGTGTCCATATCACGCCATAAAAATCGTTGACTCTGTGAGTCCGCGTACGTTAATCTAACCTGAAGGAACATTTCTTTGATGTCTGCAGCAAATCCTATCAGTCCTTGGCGGAATTTAAATAGTACTCCCATTAGGGGATTAAGGAGGTCGGGTCCAGATATTAGGTTGTCGTTGAGGCTAACGCCATTAGCTTTGGCGGCGCAATCGAAAACGAGCCTCATTTTCCCCGGCTTATTGGGATTTGTTATATGAAAATGTGGTATGTAAAATATTCGGTTGTTTTCGGTGTTTATTTCTGCTTCAGATAGTTTTACGGCGTAACCTTTCGCGATGAAGTCGCTCATTTTTTCCGAGTATTGTCGAGCTAGTATAGGGTCTTTTTCTAGGCGTTTTTCTACCGACTTTAGACGCCTTTCAGCCATATCGCGGCTGGGCGGCATTGAAATATCGTCAGTCTTCCAAAGTAGGCCGGTCTCCCAGCGTGCACCTACCTGACGGGTAGTTGCCTGTAGGAGTTGTTCTGCCCTCTGATTGGTGTTCTGACGATGTTTCCTCGAATGGGGACCTAAGTCTTCGACATCGAAATAACTCCGCACTAACTCGTCGACTTTATCGTCGTTGCAAAGGGTGTTTACTTGTTGCGTATCTGAAGATCTTTTGTGCCCTGACGCACCAGCCAAAGTCCAGCCTAATCGAGACGATGTTGCTGTCGGGCCTTCTATCGGACCGGCCCGAATTGTCCTGGGAATAAATAAGTCCCAGTGATCAATTCCGATCAACAGTTTGGGCCGTCCGTTAACGTCGCATAAAGGCACGTTTTTTAGATGCGGCCATTTGTCGGTCATAGCTTGGGCTTGAAAGACTTGGGTCGGCAATTCTAAATTTTTAATCGTACGAACATTCTTCATTTCGTAAAACCGATTTGTATTTACGGCGCGGATCTCGACGTTTACGCGGCGCGTAGTTGCGTTTTGAATAGCCATGCCGGAGGCTCCTACTAAATTTAGTGGACTCCGGGGTCCTTCTACTCCTATTTTATCTGCTATCTGTTCCTCTAAGAGGGTGATAGTACTGCCTTCGTCCAGTAGGGCGAGAGTGGTATAACAGCCCAGGGGACCTCTTAATTCTACGGTAGCTACGCGTAGCAGCATCTCAGTAGCTTCATTCCACGTATTGGTCACGGCGCTCGTCGAAGGGCTAGGTTTGTCATGTGATTCGGGTTCTACCGGCGCGGGTTCAGACTTGTTTGTTTTCCCTTTGTCGGAGTGCAGAAGCACATGGTGCGGCTGTACGCATCCGTCCTTCCCGCATTGCCCTGATTTTCTACAATTTTTTAAGTTGTGACCCTTAATAAGACATCGGATACATAATTTATCCCGTTTGACCCATTCCCAGCGATCGTGTACAGACATGGCTAACAAAAACTTACAATCGGGTGTACGGTGGTTGTTTTTCTTGCATTTTGCGCACTCGATGTGTTTGCTTTCAGTAGTATTATGCGTGTACTTTTTGTTGTTTTGTGGAAATCTATTGTTATTTTTCGATGTATTTAAGTTAGAAAATGCAGGCGGCGAGTCGTCTTGTGCTGCCGCATCTACAATTCCTTCTAACCATATGCTAAAATGTAGTAAAGTTGGGTGATCTCCATTATTGGTTGAGAACCACTGCAACCGTAAGTGTTGCGGTAATTTATTTACTAATTCCCGCAGTAGCTGTGGATTTATCAAATAGCTATCGTGTCCCATATTCTTCAGCGAATGTACAACATTACACACAACAGTACCAAATTCCACAAGTTTGAACAAGGGGTCACTGACCGATATTTGTTGCGTTCGGCGAGCCTCTCGCATCAGCTCGTCAATCCTTGCGCTGGGGCGGCCGAAGCGACGTTCGAGCGTGCGGCGAATCTCGGCGACATTCCGTGGATCTACGAGCATCGCACGGACCGCTTCGCGCGCGGCGCCCTGCAGACTCTGTTGTAGCCGTACCAAGTTGTCGGCGTCGGTAAAGCCGCAGGTCTCTGTACCTTGGTCGAATAGAGCTGCGAATATAGCCCACTCACGTGGATCACCTGAAAACCTTGGTAAGTTTTTCAACAAATGGGCGCGAGCATGACTTAAGGCGTACTCAGAAGGGTGGGGTTGCACTGATACATTCACAGCACTTTTTTGCACATTCGGGACATGGTCTATTTTTACAATGTTATTGTTTGACGGTTGAGTCGGACGCGACGGTTCCTGCAGCGTGTCTAGCCACGCGGACGTGTGGCGAAACGAAGCTTGGGACGCAGCGGCTCGGCTCTTCTCGTCCTGTCTCCTCCTCGATCGGCGGCTGTCGCCATCGTAGTCGTCATCATCTTCCGCCTCGATCTGCGCTTGAATAAGCCGTTTTTGGAGCTCAAGTTTCTCTTCTAGCGCTTCTATCTTTATGCGCTGTGCGGCGGCGGCGGCCCTGGCGGCAGCCACATCGATGTCCGCGGCAGCCCTGGCGGCGGCAGCGTCCGCGGCGGCCTTGGCGGCGGCTGCGTCCGCAGCGTTGTCCGCGGCGGCGGTCTCGGCTCGTAAGCGTGCTCGTTCTGCTGCGGCGTGTATCTCGGCTTCGATTTGCAGTGTCGCGATGCGGGCGGCCATCGATCTCGATGATCGGCGGCTCGTCGTCGATGTGGCTATAGACGGCGCTGTCTGGGGAACGATCGTGGCTCCGGTATCATCATGTGATCT
Source organism: Micropterix aruncella (assembly GCA_944548615.1). Taxonomy (NCBI): domain Eukaryota; kingdom Metazoa; phylum Arthropoda; class Insecta; order Lepidoptera; family Micropterigidae; genus Micropterix; species Micropterix aruncella. The sequence goes on from OX155976.1 coordinate 17,593,583, forward strand.
CGTGGCGTCGTGCTCGGCGCTTCCGTCTACGTTTCTGGCGGCGATTCGCTCGCTTTTGCGGGCTGGCGTGCCGTTTTTTGACATCATATCAATTGATTTGTTACCACTATATCGTTAGGTTGTGTTTGGTAGGCACCGTTGTGCCGTCCGGTATTGATTTTAAACCGTTTGAGCGAGTTTCAACGGTTTATTTGCAAATTTTATATTTTTCAGAAAAATATTTCCTCTCTGTTTTTTCTGATTTTAATCTAGCTCCTAAGCGGTTTTTTTTTGTAGTATCTAGTCCAGAATCCGGCTCGAAGGACCAACGATTCTATGTAGTGGCAAATCAAGCGGTCAGCGGTTAAACCGATCGAAAATCTGCCACCTTATTTTAGGGTAGCCATAGAACGACAAGGTGCAATTTTGGTGGCACCCAGGGGTGATGTGAACCGGCGTTTTACTGCCGATGGCACACCAGGTACTCGTAGAGGCGTGTCTCTCCTCGGCGAGTTGCGATACAAGGTGACCTTAAGCTCTTGTATCGTACGGTCTCCTTTTGCAGATTCCGCAGCGATCTCTTTTCCTATAAGATCGATCTAGTCTCCACTAGTTTGTAAATCTAGCCGCTCGCATAATTGAGGCATCAAGGTATAAGCTGTTATTGTCGCTTACCGTTTGAAGAGCAGTACTGTCCTGCGAAGCGTAGATATCGTCGGGGTCGGGTTATAAACTCGGTCCTGTCGAAGTCTGGTCTCGCGAAGTTCTCTCTTGTGCACTCAATTATCGAAAGTTTTCCGAACACTGACTATTATTTTTGTCTCTACCGCTTGAAGGTTGAATAAAAAACTGTTTTCTTGTCACTTTATAATTCCACTTTCAATGTGGCTCATTTAAATTATAAATTCAATTATTTCTATTTGTTACATTGTGAAAGAATGAAAATTTTAAAACAAAATATGTTACTTCTTTTTTTTTTTTTGTTATTTTTCTTGCCTCTCGTTTCCATGGTTTCTCTCGTTTCCATGGTTTCTTTAATATACTATGTTAGTGATTCCCTTATTCAAAACTGTAGAATACATATATTCACGGCTTTGTTGTGTGGAATGTTTACGGTATTATGAATATTTTAATATTAATATTATTGGTAGTTAATTCTAAATACAACTATTTTGCCGAGACAAGCGCTTTGCAATGATTCTACCCTGACGTGTTGTTCCAGTGGTTGACGGCTTGTTCTAAACATATTTTTTTGAGCGTTGGATTCGCAAGGCTTTTTGGCACGCCACAGCAAGTTTGTCGGCTTTTTCATTTCCCTCGATTCCTGCATAGCCGAGAACCCATCTTAAAATTACCCTGTTCATTTTGCCCAGAGAATTTAGTAGTGATACGCAGTTTTGCACCAGCTTTGAATTAATGGTATTCGAGGCTAGTGCCATGCCTTGCTATTCCAATGGGTATAGATACGGGCGTATACCTCCGCTCGGACTATGGAGGCATATTCCCCCAAGTTAACACTCCTTTCAAAGTTTGGTCGCTCTCCATATATACCGCAGCCTACGTCAATTTCCGATTTGGACCCATCAGTATACCATTTAAGGCTACCGGCCTCCCAGTGCCGTTGGCTTTTTAGCCAGTCGTCTCTGGGCGGCAGTTCCACTGTAAAAAGTTTTCTAAAGTTTAGGAGTGGAAGCATGGTGTCTGATACCATGTTGAGGGTTGAAGTTTCACTGACTGAGTCAAGAACTAATCTTAGTGCTTGTGAGATCCAGTTTGCCTTCTCCTGGGCAGACAACCTGTAACATGCTGGCTTTCGTCACCTGTTGCGAGTGAATGTGTAGGGGCGGTAATTTCAGCGAGTTCTGAGGTAACAAACATTAAAAGATATAATCGAATTGATAGCCTCCTTCTTTTTAACACGCTTTTATTAGGTCGACCTGTATGTAACTTTGTAATGGAATCTAAGGTAACTAATTTAACCATTTTCCAAGAATCGTAGCGTCATGAAAATTGGCAGCTGTATGTAGTTCTGATGACAATACAATAATATGGTACTGTCAAACTGATCTGATGATGGAGTTGGAAGATATGAACTGGAACTTCATGATGGAACATCGTATCATAGCTGTGTTTGGACTTGTTAGAAAAGTCTTGTGATGAACTTTGACCACGATTAGGTTTCAAGGTCTGATGATGAAGCCGGAAAATAGGCACTGGCATTCCATGATGGAATATCGTATCATAGCCGTGTTTGGACTTGTTAGAAAGGTATTGTAATGAACTTTGACCATGATTAAGTTTCAAGGTCTGATGATGAAGCCGGATTTTTTGGTTTTTACGTGCATTTATAAAAGCGTGTTTTTAGTGTTTTTTTTAAAACTATGAATTTATTTTGAAGTCGGTTAAAAAGAAGTAACTTGCGCAGAATTCCACAGAAATCTGACAGATAGACGAGTTATCAACCCGGTTCTTTTTATCATTCCACTTAACGTCAGACAAAGCGACCTTAAACGAATATTTATGTAAAATAAACACATTTCAATAACGAGTTTTGAATTTAAAAATTCAACTTTAATCGCACAGCCATTTTATTACCGATGCAAAGTTATGTACGATAAGTGTGTTTCTAAATCATGTGTTTTCATGCAAATTTAAGGGTTCAGATGTCATAATGCATTGCGTACGTTGCTTACGTGGGACAAGTCTGGCTCTGCCTTGCGTTGTAAGTAGAAGCGGCAAGCGAGTCGCCGGGCGCAGTCACAAATGCAATTGCCGCGATTTTTCCTAAAGAAAATGAAGAAAAGCTCATTTTTTCACAGTAACGTTCCGGAGTTTGACGTATTCGGTACAGTGTAGTTAAGTGTGTAACAATAACAATAATAACAAATTAAAAAAAAACTTGACTGCTCTACAAAAATTGGACTGTTGTATTTATAATTATTATAAATAATTTGTTTGCGCTGAAAAGCTTGTTTTTAGAGAATACCATTCTTCGATGAAACAAAATTCAATTTGAGGAAGCTCCGTTATGGCCCTGTTGATGCGTGTTATCTATATTAATATCCAGTGCTTAAAGACGATTGCGCATTCTGTGAGTCAGTCGACGGGCATGGTCCAAGGTCTATGTGTTCTTCCGCTGGGCAATTGCTCATTAGTGGGGATTCAAGTGAGCCGGGCCTATTGACCCGACTTTCTGACTGTGGTAGTTATGATGGAATCAAGAAACGGCCAACATACATACATACATGAACCCTGAAAACATTACACTCCATTTTTGGGCAGTCGTTTAAAAATGTGGCAGATTCTTGTGTTTTTACTGGTTTTAACGATGATCTCGCAAGGACAGGATCTTAAAGTTGATGACGCATGCAACCTCGACGACGGCAAACGCGGAGTATGTGCATTGATAAGCGATTGTCTAGTTTCTGACGCGGACCAAAGAAAAGGAATTTTACCATCGATCTGCAGCTATCAGGATGGTACTGCAGTGGTATGCTGCGCTGAACCAACAGCCAAGGCCGCAACGACGATTAAATTGTATGCCAATGGATGTCCACCGATACCTAGTGGTGCAACAACACTAGTGAAAACCGGACGGAAAGCAATCGATAAATGTATTGACTACTTGGAGCTGGTATATCCATGCGTAAGTGGAGACAGTTTGCTCCTCAATGCTTCGAAGGTCAGAGATCCAGTAGGAAAATGCAGCTTTTCGATTGACAATCTTATTCCGGGTGAGCAAGAGGCTGATCACGGAGAATTTCCCCATATGGTGTTGTTAGGATTCGGAGACGAAGAGGAGGACATCAGCTGGCAGTGCGACGGTGCACTTGTAAGTGATTGGTTCGTTCTTACTGCCGCTCACTGTGTCTACAGCCGAGAATCGGGTGATGTTAAATATGCTATGCTCGTAGCCCGGAAGAAGACACTAACCACTAAAAACCAACTCTTTACCATCACAGACATCATCAGACATCCTCTTTACAGACCTTCAAGCAAGTACAATGACTTAGCTCTGCTGAAACTGGATAGAAAGGTGATATTTGACGAGTATGTGCGGCCAGCTTGCTTACCTACAGAGAAAGCAGTCAACGCGGTGAAGGTAGAAGCTACTGGTCGGAAGGCATTGTCTCTCACGAAGGTTCGTTTGCAGATGTTCACTTTCGAAGAGTGCTCCAAAACCAACCAGGCCAACAGGCAATTAAAGGAAGGCATTATCGATGATCAGCAAATATGTGCAGGATCCCACACACAAGACACATGCCATGGGGATTACGACGGACCGCTCCAGACCTTCAAACACAACATCTACTGTATGTACGAGGTCATCGGTGTAACCTCATTTGGAAATGCCTGCAGAATTCCAGGTCAACCAGGCGTCTACTCCAGGATATCATCCTACACACCATGGATCGAGAGCGTCATTTGGCCCTAATCTGAAAATTGATAGGGGATAGACAGGTAGCTTGTGCGACAAAACGACATTCCCCTGGACACTAAGTGATAGTCTAATACAATACAATACAATCAACTACTCCAGTAGATAGGCATTCCTACACTTGGATGCGTCACAAAATTAAATGCTTAAAATTTAATTATTAAAAACATAACTATCATGATAGTTGTCATGGCTGTAATATTATATTCAATATTACCTACTTACAAATAATCAAAATATAATAATGTCATTAAATAGTAAGAGAGAATAATATATTAAAATAGAAATGCAAATTCTATATAGAATAATCAAAATAAAATAATTTTATTGTCAATCCAGCAATATGCCTTCGTATTTTTTAAACATAAATAAATGTATACTAGGTACATTGTATGAGAATCAGAATGTCAGCTATCATAATACCGTTATGTTTAAAATTTTACAAATTTTACTAATTATCAAAATGGAAAATAAACTCAGAATTTTCAAACTCCCTTATACCATAAATTGGGTTGCTTACCAAATTATTCATAATTATCTTTTTAAATTGATCCTCTCCAAGGCTTTTCATTTTCTCTGGAATCTTATTATAGAAGGAAAAATTTTGGTGTGTAAAACTGTATCGCACTTTGCTAAGTCGCTGTCGGTTTATGTGGAGATTGGATTTATTCCTCGTATCGTAATGATGAAAATCACTATTCACCGGAACTTCTGCTAGGTGTCTACGAGCGTACATAATATTTCGGTAGATGTAGGAAGAAAATAGAGTCATGATTCCTGATTCTACGAACTGGGCTTACAAGAACTTCTTGGAGAGACTCTATATAAACTGCGTACCGCTCTTTTCTGGAGGAGAAATATTCTTTTTGAGTTGGGAGTTAATATTATCGATGTCAAATGTTGTGTATGATTTTACTTTCTCCAAAAAATACATTATGGTTTTTTTTTTCACTCATTATTGTGAAATTTCTCAATGGGCGGGTTTATCGTCATATGACAATCTCTTACAACCAATCCTACTATGAAGTATTTATATGTATGTGTACTTGTAACATGTGTGTGTATGCGTGGGTAACATGCATTCGATCGTCAGAATTGAAAATGTGATTCCGTTAATTTTATCTTAACGGAAAATGGAGACCCAGCCGGGAATCGAAACCGAAACCTTACAATGTAAGATCAGGCAACCTAACCACTATGCCACCGTAATGTGGGGGTAATATTTATACATAAATTATACACTAATTATGCAAATAAAAAATTAAAAAATTGGCTGCATCCCCACAAGTCTTTCCCAGCAAGTAGCCGATGAATTATTTCATCTGAATATTAGTTTTATAAATAAAATCGATGAGCTCTCAGTCGTGGATGAACCCGGTTGAGTTCCGCTCCATCTGTTGACCCTTAACCAAAACACGAACTGCACCAATGAAGGCGTTGATATTTGATTAAATGTATGGCGGAATTTAAATATTATTAGTGTAGCTTTTATATAAGATATTCCAACCAAAATTTCACTATTTGATTTCGGCCCAACAAGGCATCTGTGTATCAAATTATAAGTTTATAAGTTCAATATTTGGGGATTGAAATATGACTAGTGCGCCCCCTGGTGGACCGATTTCAACCACAGCCTTTTCAACTCTTGCCATGACGAAATGATGCCTGCATGCCAAATTTCAGCTCAATCAGATTAAGCGTTTGGTCGCTATCGTAGAGGAATACACAGAGACACTCAGATAAGACTTCAATCCGGAAAAAGAGCCCCTATCAATTTCGCAATGTGAAAACCGAAAATACACACTTTTTCAGGACGAATTTTACAATAACCATAAGATATATCTGATATTTTTTAATTCACAGTTATACAACACCTATTTATCTAGTATGTCTACGAAATTTTATATTGATAACAACTTCGTATAAATTAGGAAAAAAAATATACAAAAATGGTTTTTTACATAAAGACGAAACACGAGGTTTTTCAATTCGTTTTTCTGCTAACTGGTAGCGAAAAACGTTCTGAAAAAAAATGTGCGTACTAAGCATATAATATATTAGTAAGCCTACGATATATATTTTTTTTATTTATTCAATTAACACTAATAAAAAATGTGTTTTACTATGAATAAACCCAGTAAAATCGTGTGTAAAAACGTCGTCTACGCGTAAGAATATAATAAAAATAATTATAAGATAGAAACATTTGAATAATTGAGGCATTTACCCACCCAGTATTTTTATTTTTTTTAGTTAATGTCTACATATTTCTCTGTAATAAATTATCGAAATCCATGCTTACGCGCTGTTCATTCGCGTTAGTCCGTGCATTCGCGCCCGAGGGCTACTGGACGGTGGACGTGCGTTGCGTTGATTTCCGGAGCTCGCGATATTCTCGCGCCCTGCGCGCGAATAGTCGCGCCCGGCCGAGCGCTTTTCGACAGTGGATATGCGTCGAGTGCTTGGTTTTGATACTGCGAGATTTGTTAGGGGCTATCCATAAAATACGTCACGCTAAATTTTTGGCATTTTGACCCACTCCTCACCTTATCAGTATTTTTTATTGTAGATGTCAATAAAATGTGTTTAATTTTTAGAAAATAGGTCAAAACAGTAAACTTTACTATCAGGGAAAAGAGTAGGGTTTTTGACTTAAAATAATTGTTTTTATTTTAATTATGTGTAAATTTCAAAAAATCTATAAATATATAATGTATATAAAAATAATACATTGCCTGGATCGTCATCGATGGGTAAAAAAGATGGAGATATAAGGTATTTTTACTTGGTAATAATAACAGTAATTTATAATAATATCGCAAAGGTTCTATTAACATCTTTAAGTTTCAGTGGGAAATTGTATATAACCATACACTGTGGAATATAAACAGCGCACAGAACTTTAAGGGTTATTTCTACCCGTAACATTTTTTTTATTCGACAAAAAAAGTTAAAAAAAAACAAACAAAATAAAAAAGTATGGCACTTGAATAGTTTTGGATTATTTTGAGACTATATTTATTCATATAAAAAAAGCAATATTTTCACGATTTGATATGTTTATACTATTTTAGCATTTCTTTTTTATTAAAATCGTATTTACGTGTATGTGTTTAGGCCATATTATTGTATAAATACAATTAGGTATATACTTACATTGTATTATTTATACACATTTTGTATATTGATTATTATTAATCCTAAATCGTTAGTACAGTTATTATTTATAAAAATAAAACGTTTTTACGTTAATTGTTACATAATTTATTTTGCTTATTTTAATTATTTACTCTGACACGCCTAGATACAGGACAGTTTAGTCGTAGTTAGGTGGGCATTGAGCATTCGCTAAATTTGCGTATTTAATTTTCCGAGTTACTTATAACATTGATAACAATGTGGCTAAATGTACAAAAAATAAATGAATAAAGTATTTAAATAAAAAAAATACAAAATTCTATTTAATGGATAGAATCACCTCTTGAAGTTTTTTGCGCAACTAAAATTCCACTGTGTATTGTTTGTATGTATTGAAGTGGAATCAGCTCAGTTTTAAATAAATAGACTATACCTACCTACTTACTGATATTATAAAAGTGTTATTAATTATTTGCCGTTCACCATTGCCGATATTTTTTGGATGTCAACTGAATCATCTCAAAACAATTGAAGAAAAACGACACGGTTTTTTCATCCAAGTGGATATTGCGTTGTTCTATCTGAGCAAGTACTTTTAACTAAACGCTTTCAACGAAGGAGAAAACGTAATGGACATAAATCATCCTGCTGTTTCGGGTACAATTATGACAGGATGTGGCCGATCAAATCTTAAGGAATATGCCAAAAATGAACAATAATATTTATTCTAAATGCCATAAAAATCTGCATGACTGGTGGAAGTTAACCGCCAAACTTACAATGAAAGAATCAGCTGCTGAAGGTGTTCTGGTTACAAAAAGAAATCCATCAGGAACACCGAAGATACTAGTTACAGCAGATTCAAGTTGGTGTAAACGATCCTACCGCGCAAATTATTCATCGTTCGCAGGTGTAGGTGCCATACTAGGAGTTAACTCAGAAAAAGTGCTGCATATTGATGTAAAAAATAAGTACTGTGTAATATGCGTGCGTGTAATTAATAAAGAACAAAAGCCTCCTGAGCATCAATGCAATGCGAACCATAAAGGATCTTCCAACAAGTATGGAGCAAAGTAGTAGACGGCTTTAAGCAGTAGACGGCTTTAAGCAGTAGGTGGATGTCTATAATTAGTATATTCTAAGCTGATAGCGGACGGCGACGCGAGTACATACAACACATTTTTGGAAAGCCGAGCCTATCAATATGTTACTGTCGAATAAATTGAATGTAGCAATTATTTATTACGCAACTATAATGAAAAGAACTTGAATTTGACGAAAGATACATCGATGCCAATTGGTGAACGAAGACCGCTCAATAGTGATCAACTCAAACGTCTACGGATATCCGTTAAATCGGCAGTTTGATACAGGAAAGCGCAAAATCTTCCCTTGGTAGACAGATAAATAATCTACAAAACGACATTTTAAACAGTCCGAAGCATATATTTGAGAACACACAAATTTTCAAAACTATTTCTGCACAGCTGAAAAAAACTACATCCAAGCAGTGTCCCCACAGTAAACACTTTACTGCGGAAATTAAATTCAAATACCTCCAACTTCGCATATCATGCTCGAAGTCTCCTATACAATTTAAACATCAACAGAGCTGGACAATTCAATGCTATCGTCGCAAAATTGATTGGAGGAAAACGCATTAATTTTGCTTTGAACGATTCCTACAAACTAAGGTGTTACGTGGCAGTAGTGGTGTATAATACGGGAACATTGATATATAAACTACATAAAACAATTTTCGATAAAAGCCCATCTACTAATGTGAAAAAAATTGAACAGCAGAAACTTATGCAGAATACTAGGACGAAGACAACAATGCAAAAATACGTCTTTTATTCAACGCTGATAGTAGTGACTACGGGGAAGCATGCCAAAAGCCAGACATGTCATCGGATGAGTATGAAATAGCCAAGGAGCTGTTTTTAGAAAATATGAAACAACAAATAAAGGACCGTCACGAAATTGAAAGAGATACGATATTACAAGCAGAAAGCGCTTTATGGCTGGAACTAAGAAGGTGTCTTTTAACAGCATCAAATTTCTCCAACACTTGCAAACGACGTGAAAATATTAGTTCAGCGCCTCTCGTAAAGATGCGTGCTTGTTTTCATTCAACATGTATTCTGGTTGTATTATATTTTGTTTTATAGTTGCAACAATAACTTATAATACTATATACATACTTTGTAAATGCCAACCTCACTATTCGCTAGGTCATAAAAAAATATAACAGATTAATGGCGGTATTTTATATTTCTGATCTTACATTGTAAGGTCCCGGGTTCGATTCCCGACTGGGTCACCATTTTCCGTTGGGATCTAATTAACGGAATTGCATTTTCGATTCTGTCTATGGAATACAATAACAAGACACACACTTACAGACATGTTACACGCACACATACATATAATACGTCATAGTAGGGTTGGTTGTAAAAGATTGTCATATGACAATAAACCCGCCCATATTTTCACAATAAAGAGTATAAACAAGAAATGATAACCATAATATGTAATGAATTTTTTATTTTCTATTATTATTATGTATGTCCAAACAAAAACTATTCAAACTTTTATTGAGAAATATATTTTTTTAGTAGGTAACAATTTATCGAGTCACATATAATAACGTTGAGATGTTATACAACATATTTTTTACTAATTTTACATACTACATACTTGAGTGCTGATTATCGGTCGCGGATCAAGATTGTTTGTTGCCGCTGCGCCCGTATCTCTTCATTTGACTACGATAGTTCGAACGGCGACACCTGCGCTGCTCTGAAAATACCTAAACTAAGCGCGCGACGAAATTGATAGGGACTCTTTTAATCGTCTCAGAAGAGGCTCAAAAGGAATATAACGGAAAAAAAACTTGCGCGTCCCTCCTTGTTGATTGATAGGCCAAAAAACTAAAAATCAATGGTCGGTTCCAAAGAAATATTTACTACCTACTCGTTTTGCACAGTGGTAGATTAAAAATAAAGATAAAGAGCATTTATTTTTATTACAACCATTACTGTGTGTAAGAATGGCATTAAATTAGTCTTAAACTAGTTAGGTACTCAATTTTACAAAGGCCATATAAAGTAAACTCAATTTAACAAAGATCATATAAACTTCCTCCAGACTTCCCAAAACCCTTCGGCTACATAACGACCAAATTTGGTTGCACACCAGAATAACGTTGACTACGTAACGACCAATATTGGCGGCTTGCTCCTGGAGCGCACAGTAATATTATTTTTAATTCGAACGCATTTTAAAATCCATACCAAATATCTCATTATTACCATAGATACACAGACGGCCGCTAAAATAATTTCGCTCGTCATATCGCGGATATTTCTGGTAAAATTCCCTTGTCAAAAATCTTTTTTTTTTTTTTGAGAAATCATCAAAACTTTTATTGGTTTTTATGAGTTTTTTTTTGGCTTTAAAGTTTTTATGGTTTTTATCTAAATATTTTTGTATGTAAATAAGCAAAACGAAATATTACCTTTGATAGAGAATCTAATAAAGATCACGACAGTATTTACAATTTCTAAATAGGGTTCCATATTTTTCCGTAAGAAAAGTACAGTAGAAATGCTGAGTTTTTTTCACTTTTTCGACTTTCTCATATTTATTCATAATTATCTAATTGTTTTACAACATGAGATTTCAATATTCTATATACTAAATTTCAATTCAATCATTGTACAGTTATTTTTTTTATGATTGCTATAGTAGTTCCATAGTTATAGTACTTTTTGTCGAGCGCGGCAATATTGCAAAAAAATCCAATAAATTGCCGCGGTCTGCCATGAAATTATGCTGCTACTCGAAGGGTTAAAAAAACAAACGCTTTAAGGTAATAATTTACAATACAAACAATTGACAATAAAATAGAATATATTAAATGAAATTGTTAAGTACGATGCTGTTTTTGCATCATATTGATTTTAAGAAGATACACCCATATGGATCTCTTGAAAATAGCAACATTTTTAATCGCCTTTAATCTACCAGGCAATTTATTAAAAAGATTGAGGCCTATGTATGACTAGTCGCCTGGAAGTTGGCAGTACGTGCTACGATAGCTTGAAGGTAATGGGTTTTATTCCGGGTGTCATGCCGATGTACTTCCTCATGGGATAGTTAGTTTGTCTGGGCTTTTTTCTCGCACTTGGCCTCTTGATTGGGCCGTTGTGCGTGGCTCATGTTTCTATTTGTGTTTATGTTACTCCAGCCAACCCAGGCTGTCCCAGAAGGTTAGCAGCCTATTTAGGTTGCTACAGGCCTCCGGGACAGATGCTGGAGTTTGTAGTATTCTTGCCCGTTGCTATGCCACGCTCCTGCATTCCACGAGCACATGCTGTGGCGTTTCATTTTCCTCCATGCATCCACTGCATAGAGGGCTGTCTGTCAACCTATGGTAAACATGTGTTCCTCATGGGATATTGCCAAGTCTTATTGCAATAGAGTTTCACAAATAAAAAGACACTCAGAAATCAGAGCAGTAGATTCAGCAGTTTATTGCGGGTTTCCTTTTTCAAGATGACGAAATACAGTCTAGCTCGCGCCTACACATATAGCTTTTAGAGATTATCAGTGGTCGAGCAAAAAGAAACAATGAAACGTTGTTTATCACACAACACCTTTAATTGTAGCAGAAAAGAAACACACTCTTACACAATGGCTGTTTGACAGATACTTACTAATGGATTCGAATTTAGAACAAAAACAACATGAAAAAAAAAAACTAATTCAAAACCAATACTCCCACTAATTATTTGAAGTCTTTCATTCCCAACAGCACGATGTTCATTTTGAATTTTTGAATTGGCAATGGCTTGGTGAATATATCTGCCAGTTGCTCTTCACTACACACCTAGTCGATCAGAATCGCTTTTGATTCATACAGTTCCCGGATGAAAAGTAGGCGGACATCGATGTGTTTGGTTCGCTGATGCAACTCAGAATTCTTGATAAGCCGAATTGCGCTTTGGTTGTCGATGTAGAGTGTCGGTGGATTCTCTTGAATGCAACACTGCTTCCTTTGCGCCTTCGCACGCTGCCATGAATTTAGCTTCAGTAGTGCCACTGTCTTCTGTCGATGACTTTTCCATGTGACGATGCCCTCGCCTACAACAAATGCATAGCCGGTGGTTGACTTTCGCTTATCAACATCGCGTGCAAAATCAGCATCGGAATACCCTCTCAACGCTGTCGACAATCCAGAATATTCAATTCCTCGTTCGGTCGTTTTATTCAAATATCGAAGAATACGCTTGACAGCCGAAACATGCAGTGGTTTTGGATCATCCATATAACGGCTAACTTCTCCCACTATTCATGAAATGTCTGGTCTTGTCACGATTGCAGCAAACATCAGCAATCTGATCGCTTGACGATATGGGAAGACGACGCTGTCCTCTTCACATGAGTAGAAATACTCTTCGAGTCTTGCATGTTGAATTTCTCTACGACCTTCTTTATGTATGCGTCTTCGTATGATTTTGGTTCCAACATCACGGCCGAATATCCGCTCTCAATCAGACGATCTGGCGGATTCACCCTCTCGCGCAAACCATAACGTTCATTTCTGCACACATTTTTGTTACTGCCTTCATCGACATTGTCATCGTTTTCATTTCCTTCAGTCAGTGTGACATCATTTGTATCGAAAAACTCATCATTCGACATGGACGAATAGTTGTGTCTGCTGTTATTCAAGACTACACGCTGCGGAGTCGAAGCCACGATTATCGGCTGCTCGACAATTTCTTCGTCTTCGATGATGTGATCCAAATGAACATTCTTCTCGTTTATTTTTACATTGCAGCTAACGATGATCTTCTGTGTTTCCGGATCAAAACAACGGAAATTCTTTGATGTGGACTCGTATCCAACGAGGAACACCTTCTTGGCCTTGGCGTCCCATTTCTTGCGTCCAGTCTGCTTCGGAATCTGCACGAAGCACTCGCTTCCAAAAATTCTCACGTGACCCAACTCTGGCTTCACACCAAACCATTTCTCGTATGGTGTCGAATCTGGGCACTTTTTGTTTGACGATCGGTTCAAGATATATACGGCTGTACGTACTGCTTCTGGCCACAGACGCTTGTGCAAACTACTGGAGAGCAACATTGTGCGAGCGCACTCCACCACGGTTCGATTCTCATGCTCCACGCGTCCGTTTTGCTCGGGTGTGTACGGTGCAGTTCGCTCCACTGTTATTCCGGCTTTCGACAGCATCCGCATACATTCATTGTTGACAAATTCAGTGCCATTGTCGAAACGAATGTGCTTCACCGAATTGCCCGTCTTACTGCGAACTAGCGACACTAACGCATTGAGTTTATCACACACCTCAGATTTGCTAGCCAAATTGAATACATACTTGAATCCCGTTGCTTCGTCTTTGATCAGGAGGAAAATCTTGATCTTAAGTAAAAAAAAAAAAAACACTACTTATGTACGGCACGGCGGCTCGGCTTTTGTAGAACTTACCTTTGTTTCTTTTTATTTACAATTTAACTGTTCAGTTTTACTCAACTTCAGCCACTGGGCCCATAACCTTTTAGAGATTATTAGTGGTCGAGCAAAAAGAAACAATGAAACGTTGTTTATCACACAACACCTTTAATTGTAGCAGAAAAGAAACACACTCTTACACAATGGCTGTTTGACAGATCTTACTAATAGATTCGAATTTAGAACAAAAACAACATGAAAACGAAAAACTAATTCAAATCCAATAAAATAGCGTTTAAAAATTCACCAAGCAGGTAGGATCCACCAACACATGATGAAAGAGTTCTCCGATTAGACGATGTATGGATCCATCCGGCGTAAAGAAATCGGATGTAATCACAATGCTCGACATGTCAATCTGCTATCAAGAACTGAAATGACATACACCTGAATAAACAATCTACTTCACTACATATTTTTTATTGAAAATAGGCCGCTACTCAGCTGTTGGATGGGGTCTCTACCCTCAAAAGCGGTTGTGTCATCCCAAGACTTTCCCAGCAAGCAGACAATCCCCCTCGCGCGCCAAACACTCCTACCCCCTCTCCCTCTTTAACTTCCCCCCCTCACCACTCCTCTCCAATTCCTCTAACCAATCTCTCCCCCTTTAACTCCCCTCTAACCCCTACTAACTCCCCCCTAACTGACCCTCCCCTCCAAACCCGCTCTACCTTAACCCCTTTACCCCCCTCTTAATACACCTTACAACCAGCCCTTACACCCCCTTTGAACCCCCCAGCCCTTAACCCACCAAACGGCAAACCCCCCTTTACTCTTAACCCCTCTTTGAACCCCCCAAACCCCCCACCCAACGCAACCCACCCCCACCCTACACTACCCGCTCCATAACCATACCCCCAAAATCTCTTTTGCATCCTAAGCACTTGGGTATCTATTAAAGCACTCTATTAAGGCAGGACAGGAAGCCACGGAAAAAGAAGAATAAAGAAGTAGAATATTGTCGTCCGGAACTTCATGCATCCTGAGTACTTCTAGGTTTATTTTCTTCGAAGTTTAAGTACATATTCTAGATAGCGCAGAATAGGTACCCTGGGAAGAAGATGAATATTTTCACCCCCCCCCCTTCCCCCCTTTCCTCAACCCCCTCTCCCCCCCCCCCCTTTCCTCAACCCCCTCTCCCCCCCCCCCTCCTCCCCCCGCGACAGCAAATCTAGTATTTTTGTAGTATTTCCGTGGTATTAAAATAGATATTTTTCAATATGGTTCGTCTCTCGGCTAGCCTCTGGCGGCTCGAAGTTGTTTTTTGAAATAAATGTTGTCGGATTTTTTTTGTGTCGCTTATATAGGAGATATTGAAACCAACATTGATCTGACCCTACGATCTGTGTACCGAATTTCAAGTCTCCAAGTCTAATATTTCGAGATTGTAGTACGACGGAAAGGGGGTGTAAGGGGGTGGGGGGTGGAATAAGGGGCAGGAGTATTTGGGGGAGTTTTAAGGGGAGGGTGGAGGGGGGAGGAGCGGGGGGTAGGGGTTTTAGGGTGGGGGGGGGGTTAAAGGGGGGTCGTTTAGGGGTTTGGCGCGCGGGTGGGTTGTCTGCTCGCCGGGAAAGTCTTGGGGTGATAACCTTTTTTCTATCTATTGAAAACAATTTTAAAAATTATGATCCATTATTTCCGTTACTGGAAGTTTATTCAATTCTGTGAACTTCCAAAGACTCGGTAATATTGAAGCACGTAATAAGTGGCCGTAGTGATTCAAATGATCTACAAACCCGCTTAGACTATCACAAAAAGTTCCTTATGGAATCAGCCAGAATGGCACTGGTCTGGAGTATTATTATTAGGCTGCGTGGTGACAGGCGGGGGGAGAAACCCCGCCCACCACCCGGGCAGTTCTAACAACATGGGTTGTTTTAACTGCCCGGTATCGTGCATCGACAACCTCACGCGTACCAGAAGGGTATCACGTGAAGGGTGGACGAACGGAGATATGGAGGAAGTTTCTCCTGGTTTCTACGCCCTCCGGCAGCCCGTGAACCATTTATTTAATCAAATAAATATCAGCAATTCACTTACTATCTAACATTATGATATATACAAGTTTTAGTTTACGTACTAAAGTTATAAACAGTGTAATGAAAAAAATAATTATAATTTAGTAGGGTAAATGTTAGGCGATGAAATGGTGAATCCATGCTATTGAGTGGTCCCGGGCTCGGGCTGCAAATGGCAGGGGTTCCGTCGGGGGCATCTACACCGGGAAAACCAGCAAGAAGGCACGCACCCACAGGCGCGGCTAGGTACGTCACAATGCAAAATGGGTGACTTCGGGCGATGAAGCAGCCTCCGGACAGCACCGTTAAGAGGGGAGGCCCTCCCCCAGAGTAGGAGAGTCCCGCTGCCTCAAATCCTCCCAGTTTGACACCCAGTGGTCCGCAAATTCCCGGAACGCTCGGTAGCAGACCTCGCAACTCTAGAGATCCACATACCAGATCGGCAGACTGCGGACGCACGCACCAACCACATCCATCATTTTTGCCCGTGCAGCGTCCAGCTTAAGGCATATCGTCGCTGAGTCCAAAGATAAATAGCTTGGCCCTGAACTCACCGTGACCCCCTTAATTGTAGGCGCAAATGAATTCAACCACATTTTTATGTTTATAACCAGATAACTTGAAGAAGTCTCTCTTGCGGGGAGATAGTATGACTCACGACAGCAATAGTATGACTCATGCTATTGGCCTTCAATGCCAGATTGATTGGACAACAATTGGGGACTTTTCCATTCCGCCTCCAATTCACTGGAAGGTAATGTTCTATGACTGGACGCCAGAGATGCTGAAATTTTATTTGAATACCTTTCAGCATACACTTCCAGACCCCAGTAACCTCCCTCGTTGGAGGAAAGTTCATGTCCCCTTTGTAGCAATACCCCTTGCACAGCTAGACATATTCTAGCTGGCTGCAAGTGGCCTTAGATCAAGAACGGTACACTTACCGCCCAGAAGTGTTAAAAAATAGTATTATGATGGGCCCGACTCTGGTCAGTGAATTCCATGGCAGCTCCGTTTGTATTTTATTTATTGTATGGTATAACAGTCAAATATTGTGTAAAAATTTTATGGAAATATTTAGCTACATGAACAAATTCGTATTAATGTTTATTTGTTCTCAAATACTGTACGCAACCTGTATATATAGACAGCGCGTTTCGACATGATCCTCCTGTCATTTCACTCGTGCTCAGTATTGCCAACTTAGGCGATATGTTGCCATTTAGGCTACCTCGAATGAGTTATCGGCGACCAAAAAATACCAAAATTGCAATGTTTTAAAAATAAATAATTTCCCCTTTGTTAACCTTTGTTGGTATGGTTTAGTTTGATATTATGTAATTGTTTTTTGCAAAGTAATGTAAGTATGTAATTGATTTTTGCAAACTTTCTGTGTAAAAGTTCAATGTACTTAGTTATGAAAATTTGTATTTTTTCATAATGTAGTGATGATATTTGATTGATACCATGGTTATAAGATTGGTTATATTACATTGTACATTTATGTATGGTTCGTGGTACCATGTTCACAAATATAATAGCGTTATACAAAATGGTAATCTTGGTATCTAGGTAATTTTGATCTATTTAATCATACAATCTTATTCCATCCAATGTTTGTTTTTTTATGTACTAATCTTGGTGTTTTTTAAAAATATCTGTAATGGCCTAGAATGATTTAAATTCTTTTATTTAAACCTATGGCCTGCAATTCTTTTTATTGGCAAAAAAATGGCTTTTTGCAAAACGGCTACTTTAGGCTGTCTTTTCTACTGAATCGGCGACTATTCAAGCCTAGCACTTGGCAACACTACTCGTTCTATGGCACGACCGCTACCAGGGTTGGATTTCGTAGTATAATTATACTATTTGTACCATAATTTCATATTGTGTAGTATGTAGTATCGTAACGCCAGTATACTACACGAAAATACCATAATTTTACCTTCAGGTCGACCGGCTTGTTTTATTAGTTGAGTCATTTTGCTTTTTATTATTATAACCCTACAAAGGAATTTCTGTCTGTATGGAAACATCGAATCGGGCAATGATAAACTCTGGAATTCCCCTCGTAATGTTTTACTATTCTTGTCATAGTATAGGTGTATTTTATGTATGCGTGTGCGTTAGGCAATGATAATTGATATGGCATAGCGATATTTTCGAGTACCACCTTCCTACGAATTACAGTAAGCCGCAAGCTCGCATGAATATTTGAAGTTTGACAAACTTTGAAAAAGATTTCAACATTTTCGTCAGATAAAGGGCATTATTAGAGTGTGTGTGTAACTGTATACATTGTCGTTTCTTGTGCTTTGACAATTTTGATAATATATTTTGTGGTCGTAATTTTTAATGATGAGTGAAAGCGAGGACGAAGGAAAGGCTGGTTTTTCAACACCAAAAAAGAAACGTGTTGAAAGAGGAGATGTAAATATTTGTAATTGTAATTGTATCTAATTTTTGTAATTGCAAATATTTTTAATATATGCAATTTTGATTAAAAAAAACGAATGCAATTTTGTTTTAATTCAATACAGAATCGGCAATAAACGAAACGTAGTATAATTTTAGGCAAGTAGTATATTTTTAAGTTCCATAGACAATAATTTTCTGAGGGTCTGAATCCAACCTGACCGCTACAGAAAAATACTGTGGTCTTGTCAGAGGTGACTAATGATCGATAAGGGTTAACAGCAATTATTAACATCTTAGAATGTTAAATTGTTAAATGGAGACGGGATCACAAAAGAACTCAATAGACATTTCTTGTTGATTATTTCAGACCTATGTAGCGGACGTTTTTTTGGCGCAGAGCTGGCGAGATCCACGTCTCCGACTTCCAGAGAACATGAACGAAGAGTACAGAATACTGGACGTGGAATGGTTGAACAAGTAACAACTCCTATCATTATCTATTACCTTTACGGCATATAGTCGACGAAATCTCGTGCATAATCTACGGCAAATAGTCGATGTGCCAACAAGGGTTTGACATTACGCTCCAAACCCCCAATACAGTTTGTGCGGGATGGCTCTAAAGGCAAAAAACTTTTAACTACAAAACCTTTCTCAATAATTGAGAAAGCTTCAGATTGGATTCTAGAGGTTGATTCGGTCTCTTAGCAGTATAAATTCCCTGAAAGTCTCGGATGCACAGACCACGAGTACAAATTAAATAAATACCTTGATCTCGTAAATGCCGTTACTCGGAATGGCTTCACTGTTCAATTTAACGCGGTGGAAGTTAGCACTCGTGGCCTGCCAGCCTAATCTCTGTTTCACATTTTTAAAGATCTTGGTCTTTCCAGAAAAGTAATCGGTCGGTGAATTCCATGGCAGCTCCGTTTGTTTTTAATTTTATTTGACAAAAGTGTCATCAAAAAACAAGTGCTGATAATCGTTTTGGGTCCGAAGGTTAATTACCTATTGGTTGATATCCTGTACGTCAGGTAGTGGACTGTATAATTTAAAAAGGTTTAGTAAAAGCCGGATAGCCAAGTATGTATTAAGCCAGAAACGAAACAAACGAACAAACAAACACCTGTTTACCATAGGTGTAACAGACAGCCCTCTATGCAGAGGATGCATGGAGGAAGAAGAAACGTCACAGCACGTGCTCAAGAAATGCAGGAGCGTGGCAGAGCAACGAGCAATAATACTACAATCTCCAGCATCTGTCCCGGAGGCCTGTAGCGACCCAAACAGGCTGCTAACCTTCTGGGACAGCCTGGGTTGGCTGGAGTAACATAAATAGAAACATGAGCCACGCAAAACGGCCCAATCAAGAGGCCAAGTGCGGGAAATAGCCCAAGAAAACTAACTAACTAAGCCAGAAACGAGGAAAGGAGTTCCTTTTCAAGTATTGACGATACCGACATTTCTAAAAATGTACAAAACCTACATTCGTCCTCTGATCGAGTATGGTTTTCAAATCTGGAATCCTTATTTTACCAAGGACATCAACCTGCTTGAAAGTATACAACGTAGAGCGACAAAACTGCCAAAAACCCTAAGAAAAACACCCTATGAACATAGATTAAAAATCCTCAAACTGACAACTCTGGAGCAACGGAGACACAGAGGAGATCTCATAGAGACATACAAAATACTGAGGCAACACTACGACTGCCCAGAGTTAGAAAGCATGTTTGTGTTCAATTCAAACCATCACGTAAGAGGTCACAGCCTGAAACTCAACCTTACAAGCTTTTCAACTGAAGCAAGAAAGCACTTCCTGACAAACAGAATCGTGAACAGCTGGAATAAACTGCCCGAGGAAGTTATTGAAGCATCAACCATAAACGCATTCAAAAATAGGCTTGATATATATTGTAAAAATGATATGTAAAAAAAAAAGAAACAGCAACACCAGTTATTTCACAGATATGAACACATCAGCGTTAAGCTGCTAGTTCATCAACAAATAATAATAATAATAACAATAATAATAAAAACCGCTTCTCCCTGATCTTCCTTATCTGCTTCGCTGATGGGTAACTACCCCAGACGCTGGTGTAGATCTCAATTAGGCTATCACAAAGTGTACGGCACTTCGACTTCTGACTGCACAGGGGAGCTAATAGGCCCTTGTTGAGTTGGCCACGAAGACCCATTTGTTCGGAGTCGGTCACACTCACGGGTCAACACCCATCTGGTGGCCT
Source organism: Micropterix aruncella (assembly GCA_944548615.1). NCBI lineage: Eukaryota > Metazoa > Arthropoda > Insecta > Lepidoptera > Micropterigidae > Micropterix > Micropterix aruncella. The sequence goes on from OX155976.1 coordinate 17,614,360, forward strand.
CCACGCACGAAGTGCGAGTAAAACTCTGGCCATAGGGCTAGTTTCCCCCAGGAGTCAATCTTTTGGCGCTCCTGGACGGTCTACGCATCGTGCGGCATAAGCCAATAGATTGTGCATTCTGACTAATAGTCGGGGGAGTCTGAAAACAGTACTGTCTCCTATAGAGCGGGGGTAGTTGTTGACCTTACGGCGATTGCTCTTGAAACGACCATCTGCTTCCCGATTCCGGGTGAAGAGCGGGGCAAATGCCATTGTCCCCGATAGATTCGGTAGGCACCGTTTCACCGCTACGTAAGGGAGAGGACCGCGCAAGCGATCTCGAACTCGTAAACAGTCGGGAGACCGGAGTAATCTGGTTGCAACTGGAAGTAAGGGCGCGAGTGTCGATCCGCTGGGTAACATATCTAGCTATCTCGCAGTAAGGCGTTGGCTTCTTACGGTCATGTGGCGGAATTTGACGGTGGACTGTTTTCTCCTAAGTCTTCTGCGTTCACCTCATGGGGTACAGAACGATCAAATTTCGTTAAAACTCCTGAGGTGACGGGTTCGCCCGTTGTAGTAGACAGCTCTAGTTGTTCTTTGCGGTAACAAAATGTAAGTGCGTACTCTATAACACTTTGGAGCTGTCATCTGCAACGGGCGAACCCGACACTTCAGATTGTTATAACGGTATAGATCATTCTTTCAGCTGTGAGGTGATGATTACAGAGACTTAGGAACAACACAGTCCACGGTCTAGCTCCACCAGCATGCCCGTCAGCAGGCCAACCTCACACCCTTACTGCCAAATTTAGCCGGATTTCTCCGTCCCCCGATCTGGTCATGGATTCAAGGTCGCTTGCGCGGCCTCTACCTAATCGTAAGCGGTTATTCAGTTTAAATTTTCGTTTTTTGTACATTTTCTGTACGCCAGAGACAGCATTTGATATTTTATAAGGTTTCCGTTTCTGATACATGAGGAAATTACTCTAACTAGTGTACATTTTTCTATTTATATTTCAGCATCTGGCGTCCGGACTGCTTTTTCAAAAATGCCAAAAAAGTGACATTTCACGAGATGTCTATTCCCAATCATTATCTATGGCTGTACCACGATAAAACTCTACTCTATATGTCCAAGTGAGTACTGTGTCTTCGCCTAGACCGGAGGTTTTCAACTTTTTTTACTATACCGGCCTACCAACCGACAAGGAGGTCAAGTATTGTGAACGGACAAAATATTTTTTTCAAAGTGAAGACAGATATACAAAGGCGTAATTATTGGGAGGCAGGGCTGCCAAAATGCCACGGGCCTCCAACCGGAGGGGGGTCCCCGAATTTAACAAAATTTAATTTAAAAAATATAGTTTTTTTTAAAAAAACGGATTTAATTATTTGTTTAGACATTTTTTAATAAATAATTAAACATAGATTTTTTTTCAAAAATGGTTTTTTCAAGTTTGAAACACCATAAATTTTCAAAATATTTTTACTAGGAGGGCCTCATCCAATGAATTTGCCACGGGCCTCAGATGGTTTACTTACGCCACTGCGGATATATATCCATTTTGACCACGCCCCCACCGGCGGGGAGGGGGGGGTCCCCGCCGAAACGATTAAGACCATTTCCAGACTGAATTCTGTCTGTGTGTCTGTCTGTCTATCTATTATGACGTATCTGTCTATCTCAGACGTATGTCTATCTATACGTCTCTGTATGTGTGTGTGTGTATGTGTGTATGTTTGTGTGTGAGTATTCCTCCACTATAGCGCCCAAGCGCTTCATCTGATTGAGCTGATAGTTGCATTGGGGGTCATCATTTGGTTCAGTAGATCCAGAGATTACTTCCTACAACCTCACAAACTTCACCTCTTTGTAATATTAGTATAGATTAAATCCGCTAAATACTTTCAGGTTGACTTTAGTATTATCGTGTGCCATGAAGTTTGAGACGTATCCGCACGACACACAAAGCTGCACGATGATGATAGAAAGCTGTAAGTCTTTTTTTTACAAGTTTTATGTTCAATGCAATGTTCTTATGTAAGTTGTCCGTTTCAAAATTTGAAAACCATTGTTCATCCACTTGCTGGTATCCAATTGAGCTGTAATTTGGCATACTTATGTCGGTTCGGTGACGATGCAATATTATGGTGCCATCGAGCTGATTTAATGATTTATTTATTTATTTATATAAGTAATGCAAATATTTTAAAAAATAACAGTAAACAATTTCAGCGTAGGTTATGCATAAAAATACTTACAAAATTGAATCAAAAGTAAAAAAAAGAATACATCGCATAGTCTAGTGGCAACATCACCTAACTAGGCCGGGACCTGTTCTAAGGTAAACATTTATTTTTGAATGTGTTTGCAACAATAACGTGTTTATAAAAATGGCATATATTCCATGTATGCACAAAATAATAGAATTGCAAAACCATATTAAAAATGACTAAATACTTAAATTAAATAATTAAATTAAAGATAGAGCTGGATGTAGGGACTGGAACTCCCTGATGAGGATCTAAGGTTATAAGGATCTGTCGCCTACAAAATCGAGCGATTAGAAATCTGTTCTCAATATCTTCAATACAATACAATACAATACAATCCAATATGAGAGAAATACAATACAATATGAGACAAAATGTCTCACTATTATCATAGATACAAAGACGGCCGCTATAATAACGTCGGGCGTGATTTTAACGGATATTTATGGTAAAATTTTATTGTCAAACATCGCTGGTTGGTCGCTTTTGGCAGACATCGGGTTAGGAAGTTTTTTTGGGTTTTTTTTTAGTGTTTTCAGTTGGAATATGAATATATATATTATGTAAGTAAATTTGATTCTAAAACACTTCATCAACCAAGTACAGTGATGTACTCATTTTGGAATAAAATGAGTGTCGGCCCGCTGGGTAACATTCCTGGCTATCTCACGGTTAAGGCGTTGGCCTCTTACGGGCTTGTGGCATAGCTAGACGGTGGACTGTTTTGTCCCCAAGTCTTTTGCGCTCACTCCAGGGAGATAGAACGACTAATCGTTAAAACTTCCTGAGGTGACGGGCTCGCCTGCTGTAGTCGACAACCCAAGTAATCTCCAATACACATGATGACGAAGGTTTGAAGATCGTTCCGGGAAATTGCCACTGGAACTCTCTGGTGGAATGTAAAGCATGTTTTAAAAAAAAACCTTTTTTACTTTTAATTCATTTGTTTTATTCTTTGATTATAGTCTCCTAATTTATGTCGTTTGCAGTGAGCCACACAGTGCATGATTTGGTGTTCATCTGGAACATGACGGATCCTTTGGTCGTCAATCCAGATATAGAACTACCGCAGCTGGATATAGCCAGTAACTACACTACTGATTGCACCATTGAGTATTCTACAGGTAAATTTCTAACATTTTATGATATTTTACTCCTTTTTATGATTCTATTTTCCCCGCAGAGGAAAAGTATTGTAAACGCGAATTTTGTTTTCGAGATTAAGACTGATATATACGATTATTTATTGACCCCTCCCGAGATGATTAAGACCATTTCCAGACCGAAGTCTCTCTGTAATTCTGTGTGTCTGTGTATTCCTCGACGATAGCGCCCAAACGATTGAGGTTCGAACCTAGATAAAAAACGAATTGGTACCATATTATCTATGAACCAGACGATTGCTCAAACGATTGACTTCAATTTCCGCATCTCAAATTCTATGGCTTCGAAGGGGGAGTGAATGGGTGGTAAGGTGCACGCTCACATGTGGCAAGACAGCTGTCCTAAACCTACCACAGCCGGTCGCTAGTACGGAATCCACTGTTCACCCCCCAGAAGTGTAGTATTCATATTCATATTCATATTCATTTTATTAGTATACTGGTATACAAGGCAGATACAGATTGGCAAACATCCATACATATTAGCAAAACAAACATTTTTTTTTATCGTAAAGAAAAAATAACAATAAACAAAAAAAAACAAGAATAATGTAAAAAGAGGAAATACAAGACAAAATGCAAAGAAATCAATAAACACTTTAGCCACCAAAGCATTTTAGACTTCACTGGAGTAATATTCCTCCAGTGAGTAAAACGCCTTATCTGTGAGGTACCTCTTAAGGCGTCTCTTAAACACGTCAGGAGATTGCGCCTGCCTAATGTGCTCGCTAAGTTTGTTGTAAACCGCTGGGCCGGCGACATAGGCTTGCCTCTCCGACTTGGATAATGCATGACTTACCGAACGTAGCATGCTACGGGATCTTGTTGGATAGTGGTGATGCACACTATTCACTTCGAAATCGGCTAGATTTCTGCGAACGAACAGCGTTACTTCCATTATATAAATGGACGGCAGCGTCATGATGCAGAGATCTCTAAACAAAAGCCTAGCTGGGGTATCTGGCGTAGTGATACTATATGATGGCCCGACTTCGGTCGATGAATACCATGGCAGCTCCGTTTGTATTTTATTTATCGGTACTCCTCGATTAGAGCTAGACATTTTTCTTTGGCCTACTTAATAGCGATGGATTCGCAGTTACTGAACGCCGAACGTGATGCGCGAGACGTACCCACCATCGTCTCACTTTGCTCACGTCCACGAACACACTGCGCACCACTTTGTGTTCGCGAATTTACCGCCATCGGTTGGAGCGCTCCCCGCGGAGCGTGCAACGTTTCAAGCTTCAGGAGCGCGAACGTATTCACCACTGGAGCAGTTACAGGTGCGCGGAGCAGAGTTGATGCGCAAAGCTAATGGATATCACCTTTAGATTTCCATTGTCTGTTAAAATTTCCTTTAAAATATAATAACATTATGTTTTAGGTGGCTATTTCATCGATTTTTATGAATATCTATTATAATAATGGCAACTGCATACGTCATATATTTTTATTCACAGGTAACTTTACATGCGTGGCCATAGTGTTCAACTTGAGGCGGCGTCTAGGTTACCACCTTTTCCACACCTACATCCCATCAGCTTTGATTGTCGTCATGTCCTGGATCTCCTTCTGGATTAAACCTGAAGCCATACCCGCCAGGGTCACTTTAGGAGTCACATCACTTCTAACACTTGGTAATTATTATTATTATTATTATTATTATTTATTCTGGCAACGCAGCTTTGCTGATACATCCAGATCAGATATCTTGCACAGGTTCCGTAGGTTGGGTGGCATTCACAATAGGAACACCAGGTTCAAAAATAAACTAGCCATTACGGGCTCTAGGTTAGCAAAAAAGAGAAAATCTTCCATTTGAGACGGTGTTCGCTTTTATAACACTTTGCCTAAGGAACTAACCCTTTTACCAGACACTAAATTTAGAAAAATTGTCAAAGATACTTTGTGCTCTAAAGGCTATTACAAAATTGAAGATTTTTTAAGCGATACATTGGTCTGGTCAAGTCGTTTTTGTGTAACATAGCTATGAAAACCATTTGTAAAGTGTTATTATTATTATTATTAGTATTACGTAAAGCCATTGATTATATAGTGTAGTAATCAATGGTAAAGCCTACAAGCAAGGCATAAATGTCTAGAAACATAAGACGTTCGGAAAGTACTGTAAGTCTACTTCGAATAAAAAAAATCTATCTATCTATCTATCTATAGATCTTGTAAAGCTAAACAATATTAACAATATAATATAAACAATAGTAACAAGTTTTTAGGTACAAATCGAGTCTGTTTTTAAATTGATTGACAGAGCTTGCACTAATCACTTTAAATGGTAGTTTATTCCACATGTCCATCACTCTATTTGACAGAACTTTCTTTGCCCTTCAGGCCTCGGCCCCTCAGACGATTGACAAGTTGCTGTCCCAAAAAAATTTAGTAAAAATTAATAAAAAAATTGAATTACGACACTGTCTCACCAAAACATTAATTACTGCCAAACCACTGTACCCATAATTAAAATGAAACATATTAACATAATAAAACATAATAAAATCAAACAAAATTAATAAATATAAATACAAACGGAGCTGCCATGGAATTCACCGACCGGAGTCGGGCCCATCATAATACTATTTTTTTTACACTTCTGGGGGGTGAGCAGTGGATTCCGGACTTACGAACCGGCTGTGGTAGGTTTAGGACAGCTGTCTTGCCACATGTGAGCGTTCACCTTGCCACCCATTCACTCCCCCTTCGAAGCCATAGAATTTGAGATGCGCAAATCGCAGTTTTAGATAATTTTTCTAAGAAAGAGTTGATTATTTTTCTGGAAAGGCCAAGATCTTTAAAGAGGTGAAATAGAGATTTAGCTGGCAGGCCACGAGCGCCAACTTCCACCGCGTGAAGGTGAACAGTGAAGCCGTTCCGGGTTACGGCATTTGCAAGATCATGGTATTTATTTAATTTGTACTCGTGGTCTTTTGGGATATTTGATTCCCATGGAACAGTTAATTCTACAATAAGAGCCACCTTCCGAGATAGAGAGTAAAGAGTTATATCTGGACGGAGGGCTGTGCATCCGAGACTTTCAGGGAATTTATACTGCTTAGAGACCGAATCAACCTCCAGAATCCAATCTGCAGCTTTCTCGATTATTGAGAAAGGTTTTGTAGTTGAATGTTTTTTGCCTTTAGAGCCATCCCGCACAAACTGTATTGGGGGTTTGGAGGATACTGTCAAACCCTTGTTGGCACGAGCCACTGAGAGACTAATTACCTCGCGAATAACAGCGAGAACTTTGTCATGGCGGTAAGTGTACCGTCCTTGATCTAAGGCCACCTTGCAGCCAGCTAGAATGTGTCTAGCTGTGCAAGGGGTATTGCTACAGAGGGGACAAGAACTATCCTCGGCAAAGCTCCAACGAGCGAGGTTACTGGGGTCTGGAAGTGTATGCTGAAAGGCATTCAAATAAAATTTCAGCATCTCTGGCGTCCAGTCATAGAGCATTACCTTCCAGTGCATTGGAGGCGGAATGCAAAAGTCCCCAATTGTTGTCCAATCATTCTGGCATTGAAGGCCAATAGCATGAGCCATACTCTTGCTGTCGTAATCTCCCCGCAAAAGAGACTTCTTCAAGTCCACGTCGCTCGTGGTTGTACTGCCATACCCCAGACCAGTGCCATTCTGGCTGATTCCAGTCAGGAACTTTTTGTGGAAGTCTACGCGGGCTTGTAGATCATTTGAATCACTACGGCCACTTATTACGTGCTTCGATATTGCCGGATCTTTGGAATTGCACAGAATCGAATTTTTGGTTATTCTGGAGTTGGCGTAGAGCAGAGAGGGCAGTTTTAGCGCTAGCCCAAAATTTTGTTTGGACCTGAAGAGAGTCGAGGGGTCAGCTGGTTTGGCTAAGGACAGCCAGGATTTTAAACTAGCTGTCACCAGCGCATCTAGACGGGACAGTTGGGTTTTGGTAAAATCGTAAATAAGAAAGGGCCATGACAAATGTGACGTTAGATAATTGTCATATAGAAATAAAATTAAAACGGGGCCGTCACGCTGAATCGAGTTGTGGCCGATATCGGCCAATCGGGGCTTGAGGGGTTAAGAGGATTAGATTTAAATTTTGTACAGTTGAGTTTTTTATATAAATACTCCGATCTCGCAAATGCCGTCACCCGAAACGGCTTCACTGTTCACCTTCACACGGCGGAAGTTGGCGCTCGTGGCCTGCCAGCTAAATCTCTGTTTCACCTCTTTAAAGATCTTGGTCTTTCTAGAAAAATAATCAACTCTTTCCTAGAAAAATTATCTAAAACCGCAATACGCGCATCTCAAATTCTATGGCTTCGAGAGGGGAGTGAATGGGTGGTAAGGTGTACGCTCACATGTGGCAAAATAGCTGTCCTAAACCTACCACAGCCGGTCGTTAGTCGGGAATCCACTGCTCACCCCCCAGAAGTGTAAAAACTAGTATTATGATGGGCCCGACTCCGGTCGGTGAATTCCATGGCAGCTCCGTTTGTATTTTATATTTATTGATCTCGCACGAGGAGATCTCAACTTATGAGGGAGTGGATGGGCGATAAGGTGACGCTCACATGTCAGCCGTCCTAAACCTACCACAGCCGGTCTTTAGTCCGAAGTCCACCACTCACCACTCAAAAGTGTAATAATAGTATTAGGATGGGCCCGACTCTGGTCGGTGAGTTCCATAGCAGCTGCCTATTTATTACACGACTGCCCAACATAAGAGGAGTGTAATGTATTCAGGATTCATCTATGTATGTTTTCCATTTCTTTATTCCGCCATAACTTCTAAACGCTTAACCAATTTATAAGTGTTTGGTATTGTTACAATCGTTATGTCGACCCGAATGTCATAGGGTACCTAAACTACCCAAATATCAAGTAAATAGTTGTCTAAATGTCCAAATGTCAATAAATTAACATAAATATATCGTGATTAGTGTCAAATGAAAGGTCTGATTGAGTACATTCCGGTAATATACATGTATCTACATGGATAAATACATAATCCATAAATATTTCATAAAAAACCATAATAAAAATAATTACAAGTAAAGTACCTACCTACTACAAATGATTCCAGAAGCAAACGGAAAATCGGGTACCTCAATGAAATATATATTTTTGAATAGCTTAGACCTTCAGGATAATAGTTAAATATGGGCAAAAATTGCTCAATATATGGTAAGGGGTCAAATCGCTCAATACATGGGAAGGGGGTCAAATCGCTCTCATCAATTTTGTTTTAGTTCGAAAGAGTACATACAAATGAGTATAGAGAGCGTTAAATTTTATATACAGTAGAGCGTCGATTATCCGAACGTCGGTCAACCGAACGACCGCTTAACCAAACTGCTGCGGCCGCAGACTCTCGGTTAAAAACAGAACTCGATTGCCATGAATGTGATGAAGAAGACGTTCAAGAATGGATGAGGGTTGATGATGCAGATCCAGGGTATCAAATCATGCAGGACAGCGATATTGTAGACCTCGTGACTGATAATGCTGACGCCGCCAGCACCTCATCGACTAGTGAATCAGAAAATGAAGATGAAAAAATACCTACACCTTCTGAAGCATTTACATGTCTAGATGCTGTCTTGCGATGGTTTGAAGCTCATTTAAAGCGACCAGTATCAGATATCTGTACTGAAAAATGTGCGGGAATTAGCTGCTCATAAGCGGGTAGGCTTGCTTCGATAGACTAAAATTAAGGACTTTTTAAGCGTTAATTCGTTCCTCTTCATGTACGTATGTATTACATACACACATATCTATTTTGCTCACTGGATTACTACTCACTATTGTAATAAATAAAAAAAGTTAAAACAGATTACATAGATAATACATATTATTATGTCCATATATGGTTTTATTACAGTTTTTTATACAGTTCGATTATCCAAATCAATCGGTTTTCCAAACACCCTTGTCCCCCAATTAGTTCGGATAATCGACGCTCTACTGTAATTATTTGAGGTTTCAATCAAATGTCATTAAGATAATGAAAGATGCATTGCATCAATGTATCAAAAATAAAGAAGATATTTAATAAAATCAATCTTATTTAGTTGTAAAATCAATCTTTACTCGTCCTCTCTACCTTGTTATTAATACAATAGTTCGCTTTCTGTAACGGAAGTCAAGTTTTTATTCTTTTTAATACATTTATTTGTGTATTTATTTATGTCAAATCATCATTATAATCACTAGCTCTCTCAAATCTTCTGGATTTGAGAATGGTTTGGTGGTTTCCTCTCCACAATAGTAATATTTCTTTTTTTTTTCAGCCACACAAAATACACAATCGCAGCAGTCATTACCGCCAGTGTCTTATGTCAAGGTATTGCATTTCTTTACATAGGGGAGAATCTTACAACCTCTACCTGGGGGCATATTCTTGAAAAATTTAGCATGCTAAATTTGTCTAGCGCACATGTAAATCAAATGGACCATAGACAAATATGGCATGCTAAATTTTTCAAGAATTGCCGCTATATAGTCAGTAGTGATTTTTTTATTTTTTTATTTCAAATCAGTTGATAGGAATTACTACACTTGGTCATGACAAAACTAATAAAAATAACAAGTATAATATTTAAATAATTACCTATTAAGGTATAAGATATGAACGTCGGTATTGCAAGGTATGAACGTTGAACATCCAAGCGCAGATTTTCTAGGTTATATAGAGGAAACTACATTTTCCAATATTTTCAATCAAAATTCTTACATAATTTCGTAAAATTTTCATGTGGACAATAGTACTCAATAATCAAACAAATATTGGATAATTCCACAAATTATCATACGGGAAGATATTTTAAAGAAAAACCACAAATATAAACAAATCAGTAATAATAATTATAGTCAATAGCCAATAGTTAGAAGAAGAAAACAACGCAATTGTAAAATAGTCAATAATAGAAAGAATAAGGAATAATAATAATCAAGTAGGTCAATAGAGCTGTGAAAAATTGATATTGTCGAAATCCTCAATGCTATACGTGGGGTTTTTAGTCAAAATACCCTGTACCTTTTTCTTAAAGTGAACCTCCCCAAGGCCCCTGATGTGTAATGGAAGTTTGTTGTAGAATAATTAAGATTGGCAAACAAAGCTATTCCGAACCTTACTCAGTCGCACCTTAAAATGACGCAGGTCCTCTTTATTTCGCGTATTATGCGAATGAATATTTGAGTTAGTTGAAGTAGTCTCGATATTTTTTCTCGTATACATGATGTTTTTGTATATATACGCGGCGTACAAAGTCATGATACCAGATTCGCTGAAGTACTTTGCAAGATGTTAGCGAAGATATTGAGAACAGATTTCAAATCGCTCGTTTTTGTAGGCGAAAGATTTAGGTGAAATATTTGCCGCCATTCCCCAGAACATGAGGCCCATAACTTAATAGGGAATGGAAATTCAGTGATGGAAATTCAAAAATGGAAATAATTCAGCTTAAATCTATCGCAAACCATTGGCATCTTTTGCCCGGCTCTTAATTCAGGATCAGGTAGCAGAATTAATAATAATAATAATAATAAAACTCTTTATTGACCACAACGGGTACAGAAGGTGTGCTTATTGCCATACACGGCAATATCCACCAGCCAACCAGCAGGTAGTAAATACTTTTGTTTCTGGAAGAACCTTTTTTTTATTTTTTTTAAAGAAAACGACATAATATATACATGAAAGCATATACATAGAATATATACAAAATATATAATATACACCTATCTATATATATAAAACAAAGTCGGGTTTGTTCGAACACTTATAACTCGAGAACGGCTGGAGCGATTTTCATGGTTTTTGATTTGTTGTATTTGTCTCCGTCCCGAATAGCAGAATAACTATTAAAAACAAAAATTGGAAAATAGACGAAGAAATAAAAAAAAGAAAAAAAAATCCCATACAAAATGTAAATCCGTGTTTTTCTCATAGTCAGTTGTACGTGGCATGTTCACGTGTCGGCAAATCATCCGCTTTATCTGTTCTTGCGCCTGATAAAAAAAACAAAAAATGTTGTATATCACAAGGTGCTTCAATGAAGAGAATTAAACCGAGTGCATCCCATGCTCCACAATATGTAAATAGTTTAATTCAATCGTGTCTTGCTGACACGCGATTGATATACTTATTTTTTAAACTTTTATATTTCTTTTTGTGTTATTATCTTAATAAAGTAGCGAACTTAATATTTATTTTGTATTCATTGTATTACTTTCATAAAATCATAAATAAAGTTCAGCTAAACTGTAACACGACATTCATTAACTGTTAGGCGGTAAGAAGTTCGCCGGGTCAGCTAGTAATAATATAAATGACACATAATATCCATATTATACATAGGTATACATAATATAAAATATACGTAGTATCAGGTTATATTATCTTGACAGCAGATATAGCTTTAGCCGGGAGTGAAACTCACTCGAACTAACGGTATCTCGTTTATGAATCTCGATAGAATTCAGGATTAGGCAGGATCATTTCGAAAATGGTTGATGACAGGTCAACATCCACCCCCGCTGCTTAGGAAACAGTTTATTTCTATATTCTCCCGACTCCCTGAGTAATTAGTCAGAGTGCACATACCGATTGGCTGGGTGCGCAAACCGTTCAGTAGCGCTGGGAGGCAATCCCCCAAGGTAAATCGATCCACCAACCTGCCGAAGTGGTTGAAGCGAGTAGTGTCAATATGTTCAAAAATAGACTAGACGGACACCTTAAACAGAAATTGTAGTTGTACTCAGTTTCATATTCAGACATATCAGCAATTATGCTGCCTGTCTGTAAATGTAATAATAATAATAATAATAACCTAGAGGCCTGAGACGCGAGAGTCCTACCCGGGGTAGTCTTCACACGAGGAGGCTACTGAATAGGAGCTGAATCGTAAGTTGGACCGATCCGAAAACACAATGGATCTTATGGCCCAAGCTGCACGAAACCGTTCGCTACTGAACGGAACCGACTGGAACAGATTGCTATCCAGGTACGTAAATGAAGTGAGTCTTACGCCCGATGTTTGGCCACTGCCTGTGTCTCTAGCTCTTTTCTGTACATTTGTCACACGTCACAGTGGTGCTGACTCGCTTTTATCCTAGCGAAGCGGCCAAGCATTGGCCAACGTGTAAAAGCGGGCATTGGGACCAATTGACGTCTGAAGGTCGACCAATAAGCCATTTAATATTTCTATGATTAAAGTCGGCGCTAACAACGAGTTTGGTGTTTAAACACACTTTTTTAAGTTGTGTACGTTGGTCGTTACTCGCGTTTGTTCCCTTTACTGATAATACCAACCTTTCATGTAATAATCACTGCAAATACATATTTTATTTAAATAACGTTGTTTCGGCGATGTTTCAACCGTCGTTGCCCAGGGTAGACTGAAAGAGCTGTCAATCCATTGTTTTGCGGGTAGGCAGCATACCGCTGTCGCCGCTGCGTAGGTTATAACGGTGGTGGACAACGGAGGTTGCAAAATCACCAAAATGTGGGGTGCTACAAACTTTAATTGGTTTTTATCTTATTTATAATGTCAAACAACCGCGATAGCATTCGATTTCACATATTTTATTGTTTCACAGGCGATAGATGTATGGATGTCATCATGTTCGGTTTTCGTCTTCCTGTCACTTTTTGAATTTGCTGTTGTGAATAACTACATGGGTCCTGTCGCCACAAAAGTCATGAAAGGATACTCGGATGAAGATATAAGGGCAGACTTGGATGCTTTTAAGGTATGTAATTATTTTATCAGGCAGTCAGCTTAACTCTTTGAGGACCATGGGACATATCGCTCATTTGGTGCAACAATGACGTAATTTTTTTTCAAAAACAAGTTAAATATGTCAAAATATGTGGAAACATCGACAGAATTGAATTTGTGGTGATTTGCCGCGAGATGGCGCGAGTGTCATTGTTGAATTGAGTAAAATGGCGCTATTTCTGTTGCTACAACGTCTGAAAGGCCAGTTGCGCGGGGCGCTCCGCTGAGTGTGGTTGTGTTTGGGAGCTACAACGACGTAAAGGTATTTATGACATTTAATTCGATAATTTTTGGTGCAACAATGACGTAATTGAGCAATTGCGGCGTTGTTACTCCAAAAATCAATAAGTTCTCGGTGAAACAATGACAAAATTGCGTAATTACGTCAATGTTTGTCCAGGTAAGGTACCTTCTTGGTCAAACAACGATGGAATTTTGTAAATATGTCATTGTAGCTCCAAAATTAGCATTTTTTAAAATTGTTTATTGAGGAAATTGAGTAATTACGATAACTGGAGTGAAGCTGTAATAAAGAAAATAAAAAAAAACAAAGATCTACTAGTCAACGAATAACTAAGGCTATACGAGATATTAATGTGGTTCCAGCGTATACTTCAAAAAAAGGAAATTCCCGCAAACAAGAAAAATGATTTAAAAGAACTGTTACAAAAAAAAACATTATTCCTCGGTATTACTCTGCTTTTTATGAAAGTATTTCCTAAAGGATTTTTTTTCTATTGCTCAAGTATTTTTCACATTTATGCGTATACTGGCACTTAATTAAAAGTAGGTAATAAGTAAATAATCAGTGATTTTGTGCCAATAAGACAAATTGTGATCATAGTTCAGTATTATGTAGGATGTTTCTTGTTTTAATCTTAAGTAAGTACCTATTGCACATAAGATATCCCTACATGGTTGTTACTAAGTTATTTTATTAAATATTCATGAATAAATGTTTCTGTTGAGGAATGCAATTATTTAGTTTTATTTTGTCACAAATGCAAAATTTCCTAGCGAATGTGTTATTTTTTATGTTGAATTCTGAAGCAACAGTGACGGACGTATTTACTGATGGCTTCTTTTTTAAAGTCTATAATCCAGGTTATGTACAATGTACCCAGTAGATTGGGGCTATAATAGAAACTACACATATTGAACTTATATTTAAAATCACGACGATTGTAATAAGTCCCTTCATAATACCATACCTATCATACAAATCTTTAATTGGCTCCCCTGTAAAATTACCAAAAGTGTAATTACGTCATTGTTGCATCAAATGAGCGATATGTGTCCCATAACTTCTAAATGAATTTTATAAATTATCGAAAACGAATAATTTATCTATTTTACTTTGTGATTATCAAATCAAATCAAATCAAATAGTTTATTGTCTTAAAAACTAATACATAGTTGTATCAAATTCTTCTACTACTAATCAAAACGTAAAAGGTTACTCGTAAGAATGAAGAAGGTATTATTGTAGAATTAAATCGAGTCTCACCATTTAGTTTACCAGATAAAAAACACAGAGTAAATTATTCTTTAAAATACCAATAAAAATAAGTTTTTTTAGTACCTATAAAATTAATAAATGTAATGTAAAAAATAACAAAAAAAATGTGACGGTTGTCAAAAAGTAAAATAAAATGTCTTAGTGATTATATTGTAAATAAAAATAGTCAAGGTATAATTAATATGTGCCTACCTAATAATAGAAATAGTCAATACATTTTAGTCAAATTGAAAATCGTTTTAAACCCTATTACAGAAAGAGATATAGTCGAGATGCAAACAGTTTTTAGAGATCGTTAATGTCGTACAATTCTCTTTCAATTAGATATAATTTGAGTTTATTTTTAAATTGGAGCATTTTTCCTTCGCGGCATATTTTTTTTATACTAGAGGGTAGCTTATAAATTCTACTCTAAAATTGAGACATCATAATCGTTGTTTAAAAATAAATTGTATTTTTTTTTAAAGAATCGCAAATGACCAAAAAACTCGAATGATCAACGAACGGTAATTTTAAATAAAGAAAATATTTATGGACACTTTTTCAATTCGAAATTTATTTATTTAGTATATACTGGGCTCGATTGCGATTTTTCATGAACTAAAATGGGAAATTAGTTCATGTGAACGAGACAGGGCAATACGCTAGAGCGGAATGTGAAATGAACGGTTGTAACTTTTTCACATTAAAACTACCCACCAAAGTTAAAGTATCTGAATCTAAGACTGCACGAAATGTGTTCAAATTTATTCGGACGAGTATAAGTTCGACAGGCAGTTTTTATCGACGATCGTTCGTTTCATATTCTGCTCTAACGTATTGCTTTATCTCGTTCGCTTGAACTAATTTCAGTTTTAGTTCACAAAGAAACGCAATCGGCCCCACTGAATCTATTAGGGCCTTGCATTGAAAACTTCGATTTCCTAACAAATACCGTAACTTATATTTCTTGTCATTTACCGAATTGCAAAATACCTTATGTCAAAGCATCATCATTCGGCTTCAATTATCAGTCTGTGTCATTTCGTTGAATGGTCAACAATGGTAATTTTGTTAGCTTCGAAGATGTCAAAATTTGAGCCGACAAAACGTCATTTGCGGCTGCAATGCTTTTCTGCTTTCATCTTAAGAAAACTGCCGCAGAATGTCATAGGTTGCTGCTGGAGGCTTACGGGGAATTTACTCCGACAGAAAGGACTGTTGAGACTTGGTTTCTCCAATTCAAAAGTGATGATTTCAACTGCAAAGACAGAGCGCCCAGGCCAGAAGCAAATATTTAAAGAAGCCGAATTGGAATGAAGCCCTTTACCTCCCCCCTATCCCTTAGCCCTCTTGCCCTATCCACACGTTAACTCCCTCCCCCCACCCTCCCCTTCCACCGTTCCCGCCCTCAGCCCACATAACCCTCACCATCACCCCTCCCTAACCCCCCTTTCAATCCCCCCAACTCCTCTCTCCCCCAACCCCCTATTGCCCTACCGCAGTTAACTCCCTCCCCATTCAACTCTCCCACCACACGCTACCCCCTTTACCTCCCCCCTCACCCGCACTCACATATTTTACCCTCCTCCAACCCCTCCCCCCCTTTAACCCCCTTCTTTCCCCCCTCCAACTCCACTCTCGATCATCCCTACCCCCTTAAACCCCCACCCAACCCCTCCCCCCCTTTTTACATCTTTAACACATGGGTATCTATTAAAGCACTCTAGAT
Source organism: Micropterix aruncella (assembly GCA_944548615.1). Taxonomy (NCBI): domain Eukaryota; kingdom Metazoa; phylum Arthropoda; class Insecta; order Lepidoptera; family Micropterigidae; genus Micropterix; species Micropterix aruncella. The sequence continues at coordinate 17,630,788 of OX155976.1, forward strand.
AAGGCGTCCCAGTCAGATAGGAACCCAGGAAGAAGAATATCAGAAGATTTTGTACTTGGTCTATTTTCTTGGACGTCAGATACGGCAGAGTAGGAACCCTATCAAGAATATTGGAGGAAGACTATTTTCGCCCCCCCCCCCCCAGTCAACCCCTCCTCCCCCCTCTCACCCCACCTGATAGCAAATTAGTATCTTTGTAGTATATTAGTGGTATCAGCTCGAGCGGCTCGACGTTATTATTTGATTAAAATGTATGTCAGTTTTTTTTTCTTCGCTTGTATAAGAGATATTGAAACCAAAATTTAACAATGTGGTTTCGACCCTCCGACGCATCTGTGTACCGAATGTCGTTGAACTATGACTAGCGCATCCGCTGGTGGAACGATTTCAACCACAATCTTTCTAACCCTTTGCCATGACCAAATGATGCCTGCATGCCAAATTTCAGCTCAATTGGATGAAGCGTTTCGGCGCAAACGTGGAGGAATACACACAGACAGACAGACATACATACAGAAGTGCGTCCACAATACTTTCCTTGCCAGGAAAGTAAAAACGACCAGTTCACATGTAGCTTTAAACAAACTTTTTTTTTCAGGATTTGAACGACACGAGAGCGAGCTTAGGAGCAGTGATGCCGCAGTACGACACTTTCTGCGGGGGCCGCGAAACAGCCATCTTCATAGATCGATTCTCGAGATTCTTCTTTCCGTTCTCGTTCTTTATTCTCAACATCGTCTACTGGTCCACGTTCCTTTGAAGTGCGGTGCGGCACAAATTGGAATTGTCGAGTGTTGTGGATATTGTATAACAAGCATTTGTGTTCATCGTTTTGAGAGATTTTAAATAAATGTGATAAGAATGTTAGTATAAAAGGAGAGTATTGATGATCTTTTCAATGACCACATTTTTAACCCTGCATGAAATTCAGGGTTAAACAAACCCCTATAACATGAAAAAGAATTGTTTGTGTCACCCTAAGACTTTCTCGGCAAGTAGCCAAGGACTAATTTCATCTGAATATTGATTTCATAAATAAAATCTAGGTCACATCAGTCTTGGTGTTATCAGCTCTTCTTTTTCCCTATATTTTGTGAAGCTAGCCAGCTTCGTTTTTTAAGTATTTACAGAAAGTGAGTATTTACACATTTGCATTAATTTTAATACCTAGCATATTAAAGTTGTCCCCATTAACTCGTCGGATGCCAACAGTGCCTATAGGTACTTTGCATCGTTGGCAGATCCGCGCGTAACCATTTCGACTGGGCCCCTATATATATATATTATACTAGCTGACCCGTGCCCACTTCGTTGGGCGGTAAAACTTTTTACTTGTGATGAAATTATGAGTGTGGTTCGGTTAGTAACGAGTGCTATGATTTATTTCCTGACTGCCAAAAGAAGGGTTATATTTTTACTGCATATGTATGTACATAATTGCATGCCAATTTGCTATAATACCGTTATTTGTGAGCGTATTATCTCTAACTATTTATGCAGTAAAAGGGAAATTACATACAGTAAAAGAGAAGTCTTTTGTTTGAAACACTTGAGACTATAAATTTACTTATTTTGATAAGAATTCATAATTGTTGATAATATGACCAATAAACATGACCTAACGATTTAAATTATTTATTTAATATAAAATACTACTTTTTGTGACTTAAATATAAAAGTTAGACATATGCGGTCACTGAATTTTTTGTAGGCCTGTTGTATTATCAAGCTCTACATTTTTTCTCTAGAACTTAATCATATATCTCTCATCGTTAATGCATCGTTAGAAACGTTTTCGTTCGACCGTTTATTCTCCGACTTACTTTGCAAATCCGACTACCACGAAAAAGTATTTTAATTTTTCGGATTAATATATAGCCTATGACACTCACAAATAACGTGGCTTTCTATTGGTAAAAGAATTTTCAAAATCGGTTCAGTAGATCCAGAGATTACTTCCTACAACCTCACAAACTTTACCTCTTTATAATATTAGTATAGATAAATATATAATATACACGACTGACAAGATTAATTGCTAGGTAACAAGAGTCAATTTATGAGAAACTATAGTTAGTATTTATTTACAAAATCAACCAAAAAGTTGCGGCGCAGTTTTGCGCGCGAAGGCTGGCTTTCGAGCGGTTAATTAATATATCAGATGATTTCATAAGTTAAAATAAATATTCAACATGTTTTAAATTTTAACGACATTCTTCTCTATAATTGTTTTGTCGATTAAATTTTTGAAGAAACTGTAACTTTTTTGAGTAAAATAGCTCTTTATCGTGGGATTCGCTTAAAAACTTTTTTAAATTAATGCCTATATTTGTCAAAAAAAAACATAAAACTAAAGTTCTTTAGATGTGGTCGTTCCCAGGTATCATATCACCTTAAGGGCAGCCATAATCCGGGACTGCTCCCACTTCTGTCATACGATATTATCCACACTGCTCTGTTGCTTAGCATGTTTCTGAGCCAACCAATCACTGCAGATTTTTTTCTCCATGAGTTTTAGGCGCAAATTTAAAATGTTGTTATGATTAAAAGAAACAACGTGGAATGTATTTAATTTTTTGGTCAATATAATTTATACAATAAATAAAGAATAGCGACATTAGGAAAAGGTACAATGGCTTGCTTAAAATGTTGGTCACAATGACACGGAAGCGAGAAGCGGCGACACCGCTCCACCCGACTACTCTCATCACAGCTCCACCGGACTCAGCGCCAGCACTACCATCTGCCGACAGACCTCTGCAAACAAAACAAACAAATACGAGGTTAAGGGAGGGAGGACAATGGGCAAAAATGTATGTGCGGTGGACCCACCTCTCCAATAACAATAACGTATTCACCACTGGAAAGATCTATTCATCTAGAATATCACTACTACAACTTACCTGAATTAAGAGCCGTTTTGGAGTTTTGAGGTTTGAAATCTTCCTAGTTTAAATATGGCTAGTTACATGAAAACCCTCATGCCAATTATGCTTTATGTGAATCGCTAATTAATTACGGCATAATTGGATGGGGTGGATGTGGTAAAACCCTGCTAGAGCCATTGCAAGTTGCGCAGAAATTTATATTAAAAAATATTCTACGTAGACCATATCGCCATCCCACTAATGAACTTTATAAGGAAGCTAAAGTTCTTGATTGTAGGCAACTTTTTCTAAAAACTTCCCTCTTAAGGCTATTTTTGGACAATAACTCAAATTTAGGAATAATTCAGAACCGGCGACCAACGAGACAAGTTTTAGAAAATAGCTTAATAATACCCAGAAGGAAAACATCATTTGGACAAAGACATTAATTACTCTTTCATTGCGCCGAGATTTTACAATCTGATCAATATGGAAATAAAAATGAATTTGACATTTAGGGAATTCAAAAATAAATTAAAGAAATGGTTATCAAATCATGACAGACTAACCATACATCAAATGTTAGAAATAATAGTATAATAAAACTTAGGTGCACAAATTATTAACATATTTTTAAACATATATGTTAAGTATATTTTAACATTCAACTAACTACCAAAAATTATTTGACTTTGACAATGAATTATACTTTTTAGACAAGGTAATTTTATATTAAATCCTATATTACTTAACATATATTAAATATTAATGACTGTTTCTTTCTTTTCTCACATATAACTTTATTTATATTATTTAATCGAATTTTATATTATATTTATTGCCGAATAAATAATGGAATTGCATTTTATTTATTATATTATCTTTTATTATTTTTTTTTATTTTATTCTGAAGACCACATTTTAGGGAAATTTTGTGTCATTAGCTTTTTACTAAAACTTGTACATTTGTAAGCAACCAAGCAATCAAGCAAACTTGATTGTAATATTGGAGTCCTGTCCACCCTAGAACGGGCTCGTCCCAGTTGGGTGACAGAAACAAATAAGCAAAAGGTTAAGGTTTTGCCATTCGGTTCCTGTTATTTTTGAAAGCTAATCAATGTTTTATAGTAATTAATTCTTAAATAAATAAATAAATAAATAAATTATTGATTTAAAATTTGCGGTGAAGATCCATAAAAGATAGTATATTATGATGTACGTTCACTGGGCCCACCATGTTGAAAAGTTGACCTTAGCATATTACAGACATCAGGAAACAGAGCGGGAATGAAATCATAAGAAATATTACAGAGTTCAAGCAGCATATCTTAGTATTTCCCCTCCATATATAGTTTGTTTGTTTGAAAAGCTTTATTGCACACAAAAGAATACAATGTGGTGGGCCTATTGCCAAGTGGCAATATCTACCGACCATACCGCCAGGGTCATTGTGACTGAAGGTTTATGTAGGCAAATTGATTTACAAGTAATAAATGAATACACTTACATAAAAGTCATCATAGTATAAAATATAATTCAGTGATTAGTAACGTATGCCAACTCGATATTGAAGGGAGGAGTGGAATGGAGGACAAGCAAAGGAGACGGGAGGGGAAGGGGGTATTCATGAATTCCAGTCGGGCCGCCTGCACTGCGAAAGACCTAGACATGAAAGTTGATGAATGCCAGTAATAGCCAGTATAGCCAGTAATAGATTTTCCTGAAAGTGCAATGGAAGGCCATGGGATGAAAGCGGAGAGAAGAGATTATACAAATAAGTAGGACAGTTTGACTGTATTACGCGGAAGAGTAGGGCGAGTATGTGAAATTCCCGACATCGTCTAATGGGTGTCACTAGTGTGTCACTGTTGTGTCACTGAAGCAAAAAAAAAGGGGTCGACCTCGGAATGAGAGATAATAAGCTGGAAACTCGTATACACCTTCGTTTGGGCGTTCTAAAAGTTGTCTCCGTATTTATGCAATTATGCAATTATATGCAGTAAAAGTCGCCTTCATTATACAAGCCACTGTTATACATTTGTATGCGTGCACACTAACAAACAAATTTTCAAGGGTTGAAAACTTGCAGTCGATTCATTCACATGGCTGGCTCTCTAAGGGTTAAATAAGTAAAGTGATTGCAATTGTAGAATGTGATTTGCTGAGTTTGTTGTAAACCGCTGGGCTGGCGATATATGGTAGCCTCTCCGAGTTAGATAATACATAACTCACCGAACGTATCTTGTTGGATAGTGGTGAGGCCCACCATTCACTTCAAATTCGGCAAGATTTCTGCGAATGTACAGCATTACTTGCACAGATATCTAAACAGAGGGCTTGCAGGCGTATCAAGTGATACTCGTGCTATTGTGCGGACTGCACGCTTCTGCATAATGATGGCCCATGTAATTCCGTGCCGTACGTTAGCAGCGAATAAACATATGCGCGATGCAGACATATTACCTTTTTGCGTGAGGGAATCGGCAATCAGGATATCCGCGGTGACTTTAGTGCCGTCGTCCATCTCTCGGAAAGTGTGTGAATGGTGCGAAGTAGGGTAGACATTGTGCCTCACGTCCAGCGTTTCTCCGTGTCCTTCGCTGACACCCCACGAGGTAAGGCCTTTGGGAGTGGACCGGATATCCTCCACACAGACAACTCGATCGTCAGTGAGCAGCGGCGAGAAGCTGACCTCATTCCGCAATTCATCTGTATCAAAAAAACAAAAGCATGTTCAAATTCAGTTTTGAAAAATATTTATTTAATAAAGCTATATAAATAAATTAATAGTTTAAAAAAAACACTAAAAACTTGCTTTTATAAATGCACGTAAAAAAAAGCCGGTCCAAACACGGCTATGATACGATATTCCATCATGGAATGCCAGTGCCTATCTTCCGGCTTCATCATCAGACCTTGAAACCTAATCGTGGTCAAAGTTCATTCCAAGACTTTTTTAACAAGTTCAAACACAGCTATGATACGATGTTCCATCATGAAGTTCCAGTTCATATCTTCCGACTCCATCATCAGATCAGTTCGACAGTACCATATTATTGTATTGTCATCAGAACTACATACAGCTGCCAATTTTCATGACGCTACGATCCTTGGAAGATGGTTAAATTAGTTACCTTAGATTCCATTACATAGTTAGTTACATAGGTACAGGTCGACCTAATAAAAGCGTGTTAAAAGATAGAAATGTCTGTGTACACAACCAAAATTATCATTATTACAACTACAGCTGTCAACAGCAACGGGCGAACCCGTCACCTCGGGAAGTTTTAACGATATTTGATCGCTCCCTTGAGGTGAGCATAGAAGACTTATTATTATTATTATATATTTAACAGGCAGGCAGCTTAAGCTGATGCGCTTGTGTCCGTGCTTGCATTACAATTTCTGTGGAATAAGTCCAGTTTATTTTTAAAGTCATTGACACTTTTGGCATTGATCACTTCACTTGGGAGAGCATTCCATTCGTTTACCACTCTACTGCTGAGGAAATGTTTCTCGGGATTTGAATGGAATGATTCACGCTGGAGTTTCAGATGATGCCCACGCAGATGTGTGTTAGTGTTCATGGTGTAGATAGTCTGCAACCCAGGAACGTCATACGATGCAGTCAGGATCTTATATATAGGATAGAAAACGAATTTACCGCGTGAAATTTGTAGGACCCGACGTTTCGGTGACGTTGCAGCCGCCGTTGTCTAGGGTAGACTGACAACGTCTAGGCTGCAACGTCACCGAAACGTCGGGTCCTACAAATTTCACGCGGTAAATTCGTTTTCTATCCTATTTATAATGTCAAACAACCGCGATAGTCTTCGATTTTATAGGATCTTATATGTTTCGATTAAGTCACCCCGTGCCCTGCGTTGCTCCAGAGTGGTCAAACCGAGAGCCGACAATCTTTTCTCGTATGTTAGATGCTTCAAGTTAACCCGTTGAGTATGATACGACCAAATCTGGTTGCGAAACAATTATCCGTTGAGTATGATACGACCAGATCTGGTCGCGCGTTTTTTTCACTTCTTTGACGTTCTCATATTTATTCATAATTATCTAATTGTTTTACAAAATGATATTTCAATATTCTATATTCGAAATTTCAATGCAATCATTGTGCAGTTGTTCTTTTTATGATTGGTGTAGTAGTTTCGTAGTTATAGTACTTTAAGTCGATGTCGTCGAAAATCCTGCAAAAGACACAGATGCATCCATGAAAATACCCATTTACTCCAAGGGTTAAAAGGCAATTTAGTCGCTCTTCGCTGGACCTTCTCTAGAAGATCGATATCCTTCCTAAAGTATGGATTCCAGATCCGATAGGCGTGTTCCAAAGTGGGTCTTACAAATGACTTATAGATTTTCAACATCAGTTCCTCTGTGATATGGTGAAAAGCTTTCTGAATGAGGAACAATAGAGAGTTTGCTTTCTTTACCTTTGCAGCCACGTTTTCTTCCCTATTAGGATGAAAACAATCCACTGTCTAGTTACGTCACTCGCACGTAAGAGACCAACGCCTTACCGCGAGATAACCAGGTGAATCAACCAGCGGGCGAACACTCGTGTCCTTACTTCCATTCTCAAACAGATTACTCCAGTCTCCCGACTGGTTACAGGTCTGAGATCGCTTGCGCAGTCCTCTCCCTTACGTAGCGGTGATTCGGTGTTTACCAAATCTATCACGAACTACGGCATCCTTTGCCCGGCTGTTCACCCGGTATTGGGTAGCCGATTGGTCGTTTCAACAGCAGTTGCAGGTTGGCACGCTAAATTTGTCTATGGTCTATTTGATTTACATGGACTATAGACAAATTTATCATGGCAATTTTATTAAGAATAGGCCCCCAGACCTGGCACCAGAAGTAGAATCCTACATACCGTTGGCATTGATGACTATGCTGGTGGAATCCCTAGCAGGATTGATGATGAGGGCCGATTGCGGAGACGGTTCTAGCATGGTAGGAGAAGCGATAGCAGATGGAGCCTCGCTGGTTCCTCTCGGCAGTACTCCGGCAGGATCCAGCACCGTGGAGACGCATTCGTTCATAAGGTCGGTGACAATATACGTTCTGCAGCAGAAAACAATATGGGAATCAAATATCCCAAAAGACCACGAGTACAAATTAAATAAATACCATGATCTCGCAAATGCCGTCACCCGGAATGGCTTCACTGTTCATCTTCACGCGGTGGAAGTTGGCGCTCGTGGCCTGCCAGCTACATCTCTGTTTCACCTTTTTAACGATCTTGGTCTCTCCAGGAAATAAATCAACTCCTTCTTAGAAAAAATATCTAAAACCGCGATTTCCGCATCTCAAATTCTATGGCTTCGAAGGGGGAGTGAATGGGTGGTAAGGTGAACGCTCACATGTGACACGACAGCTGTCCTAAATCTACCACAGCCGGTTGTTAGTCCGGAATCCACTGCTCACCCCCCAGAAGTGTAATAACACTATATGATGGGCCTGACATCGGTCGGTGAATTCCATGGCAGCTCCGTTTGTATTTTATTTTATTTATAAGATTCAACTACCCCGTGTGGATACTGTTCCTAGCTAAACCGACTGACCCTCCGCATTCCAAGTTTAGTCCTCCGATATTGGGAAACGCGATCCGAAAAATATCTACACTGAATGGAACCACACTAGAAAATGTGTCAACGCAAAATCAAAGAGTATCCAGTGACCTGATCTCATCCATAAATAAAACCGCAAACAGCTTCATACATTTATTTTAAAAAACGGTTGAGAAATGCAGAAGAACTACAAGACATAAGGCATCAGGTCATTGTTAGAATATAAATAAATAAAAACGGAGCTACCATGGAATTCACAGATAAGGGTAGGAGCCTGTGAGAGTGGCCACCCTTCACTAGACTCCAATTGATTGCGAGCGAAGGGTGGGTCTCATCTTGAAGTTTTCTCCGTGAATGAAAGTCGTGGATTTCGAAGTAGAAGTATTTAATCAGAAGGTTGAAGTGAGTCGCCAGTTCTTAACGCCTAGATTGTTATTTCGTCGTAGTGTATTAGTGTGGGCGCGAGGTGAAGCTGTAGTACTGTGTCCGAAGTGTGTAGTCGAGGAGCGAGGCTTGACGATCGGTATCGCGGGTAATGCAGGTACTGCTTGATAATGAAGCGTAGTCGCGGTAACTATCCGGCAAGGAAATGATATATAGCCGTGTACTTGTCCACCAAGGGAATGATGCGTAGAGCGCGGTAACTATCCGCCAAGGGAATGATATATAGCCGTGTACTTGTCCACCAAGGGAATGATATCGATTGATTGAAATGTACTACGTTTTATACCGTGAGCGGTGATGTAATAGCTATGAGTGGGGTGCGACATGTGTATCGATCAGAAGAAATGACATGAGTCATCGCTTGACTGTGCATAAATTGCCGAATTTAGATGGAAATTAACTGCAGCTGGCTCGTGTAGATTTGAGCGAGTTGCGGTTTCCATTCTGTGGAAATTACTTTTTTGTTGTGGGTATGTTGGACCGACAGGGCTCCAACAAGCCCATTATAATACTATTTTTAGGCTTTAGGGGGGGGAAGGGGGGAGCGGTGAACCCTGGACTAACGAGTGACTCTGGTAGGTTTATACAGTTGTCTTACCACATGTGACCGATTACCACCCATTAATCCTCTTCGAAGCCATAGAGTTAGAGATTCGGAAATTGCGGTATTAGATAGTGTTCTAGGAAGGAGTAGATTATTTTCCCGAAGAAACCAAGATCTTTAACCGCCCTACTGCAACAAGTCGTATCTCGTACGTTCGAGTACAAAAATAAAAAAAAACAGAGTACATGATACGGCAAATTGTTCCTACAATTATGTAATTATGTAAAAAAATTGCCTGGTATTATTTGTAAGCAAGTATTGTTATTAGGAAATCTAATGAAATTAAAAAAAATACATATTTGTTATGGTTAAAAAGGTGAAACAGACATTTATTTGGCTGGCAGGCCACGAGCGCCAACTTCCACCGCGCGAAGGTGAACAAACAGTGAAGCCGTTTCAGGTGACGAGATCATGATTCACATGGAATGGTTAATTCCACAATAATCTTCCGAGATAGGGAATAAAGAGTTATACCTGGACAGAGGGCTGTGCATTCGAGACTTTCAGGGAATTTATACTGCTTAGAGACCGAATCGACCTCCAGAATCCAATCTGAAGCTTTCTCGGTTATTGCGAAGGATTTTGTAGTGGAATGCTTATTGCCTTTAGAGTCGTCCCACAGAAACTGTATTGGGGGTTCGGAAGGTACTGTCAAACCCTTGCTGGGACGAGCCAATGAGAGGCTAATTACCTCGCGAATAACAGCAAGGACTTTGCCGTGGCAATAAGTGTACCATCCTCGATCTAAGGCCACCTTGCAGCCAGCTCGAATTTGTCTAGCTGTGCAAGGGGTGTAACGACCCTTAAGTATCGTTATATGCAATCAACAAATGCATTGATTTCCAGTGAAATGCACCGACACAATTTCAGCTATTATTCTACCTCGTGCAGCGATGAATCAGCACGATAAAACAACACTTTTACTAGGAATATTTTGGATTGCATCATTTTTCGGCCCATATAAACCGGCGAAAATAGGACTAAAGTATCATTCCTCGAGTGATCACGTCCACCAAGACAGCGACGGCATACCCGGTACCACTCTCACGAGGCGAGTCAACGGGTCCGACTTCTTGGTTACCTTTTCCTTCCTTTCCTTATCGAGGAGAGACGCATCAGCCTGCACTCCTACAGACTCGAGCCGTGCCCAGTACGAGATACTCGAAGCACAAGTACAATCCTTATCCACACACCCTTGTAACTTCAGGCAGATAGCCACTACATTCGCATCAATATATATCCTATTCAGGAAGCGTTTCAAACTGGCAATATCGAACTCTCAATAAATACCTTCTGATACACTTTAAATCGACTTTTAATACGGAGATAACCCGCAAGTTGACACTACCACCTCACACCGAATGACTTGGGAGTCTAGTGAGAGGTGGTCCCTCACAGGGGTATTGCTACAAAGGGGACATGATCTATCCTCGGCATAGCTCCAACCAGCAAGGTTACTGAGGTCTGAAAGTGTATCCTGGACGGCATTTAACTCTTAAAATGCCAGGTACAGGAATGAAACTCATGATGGCATGTTTTCAACCATCGAAAATTTGTTTGTAGGGGTGGTAGTACACGCATACTAATGTATAACGGTGGCTTATTCAATCTAGGCAAATTTTACCGCATATAATTGCATAAATACGGAGATTTGCCGCCTGCGAATTGTCACAACAGGAAACCATCGAGCGGTGAAGTTAAAACTGTTAAAAGTGGTTAAAACTGTATCTTTATTCCAAACGATTGTCACAACGTTTCCACAAGAAATATAACCTCAAAAAAGCGACAGCTCTGCACTGTGCGGGCAGCGGTCGGAAATGAAACAAACGCTCCCCGCTCAACCGCGTGCGGAATGTTTTCCAAATGCCTCGGAAGACAAAAACATTGTCTTTGCATAGACAAATGTGTATGGCCCTGCCCCTTTGTTTCCATGTTTTTGTGATATACTCTATTAAAAAAATCAGAAGTCTTGTGGTTTTCGGCAACCAAATCAGTATACTTTGCGTATTTTAACTCATTAATGACTTATAGACTACTATTTTGGGGAAATGCTGCAACCAGTAAAAGAATCTTTCTTTTGCAAAAGAGAGCACTGCGCAGCATGTATCAGGTAACGACTAGGACCTCATGCAAAGAATATTTTAGCAAGGCAAGTTTAATGACTTGTATTCGGCGTTCATATACCAGTGTTTAATGTATGCTAGACAGCACCTAGCAGAAACACCAATTAATGCAGACATTCACTCGCATCATACCCGCGGTAGCTCCCTTTCATCAGTACCCCGAATACGACTGGCAAAAGTACAGACAAGCTACTTGTACCTTAGCATTAAATTTTATAATCTACTCCCTACAAAATTTAAACAGCTGGAAGACATAAAATAAAAAAAGAAAATCAAGGAGATGCTTTCTATAATCTGGCCGAATTTGAGGGCCATGATTTTTCAAATATTGTGCCCACTTAAATTACTTGAAAAAGTAGAGCCTTATTGTCTGATTATTTTATATGGTCTTATATCTGTACTTCTAGCTTAAAATGCATAACGTAGATTTAATTTGATTATTTAACATTTTACTGACAATTTGAATATTACGATTTTTAATTTTCAAATTACTAACTACTTCAAATATTAGGCTTCTATTTTGATTATTTATATTTATAGTTTGACAATCTAGTAGTTAATTCTTGACTACCTATGTATGTTCAGTAAAGAGTAGTAACGAGACTTACTACTTAACCCAATTATTTTGACACGTCGAAGAGCGGTCTTTAGGCGTCAATTGGACACGACGAAAATGTAATGTAATGTATTGTTTCAAGAAATCACTCACAGAAAACCCGGCTTAAGATAGTCCAGTACTAGGTTAAATAATATTGGGCTGAGCACAGATCCTTGATAGACACCTACTTTGACGTCAAAGGCTTCACAGAGGCCTGTTAAACTTCTCCCAAATGCTAAATTCACTCTACTAATAATATCAATAATTTAAAAAATGTTATTTCGCACCTGGTGGTAGCGTGATCGGTTATAACGAAGGTCTCAGAAGTGTGAGACATTGTTGTGTATTCTTCGAAGGAAGAATTGTTGTCCGCGCAGCTCATCTCATCCATTAGTTCAGACCGAATTGCCAAAACGTCTAGTTTCATCGACCCGCAAGCTGATGATTTCTCTGTAATAAAATTATCGATACACATCCTCATTGTGGAACTATATTTCCACAGCTTTAAAAATAAACACATATTAATCAGTTAAGTGCGTTCGACAAGTCCTATTATTATTATTATATTATACGATGGTAGATTGAAAAGCTTCCAGAATGGGCAAGAAAATGCAGTAATTGAACAGGACAAAGAAACACCAAAACTGAAATTTTTAAAGTTATAACTCTATTTGGTCGGAGGTGCGATATTATGGTAAACTTTAAAATGGAAGAAAACGTCATGTTTTTTACTTTAGACGTCAAAACTTTTACTTGTCAATGAAGTAAAACATCTTGGTTGCGTGCAAAGTATCTTTTGCATCAGCATTTGATTAGTGTATGTGGATGTTCGCCTTCACTGACAGATGTTGATTCCGAAGAAGAAGAAGAACGACTTGAATGCTGCCAGTACTGCGTTTGCTCGAAAAATTCCTACCACACGCTAGTTTTTATAATTATCCGCCGCGCTGTCAGAACGACAGCATATATACTTTTCAGAGGTTTTGCATACTCTTGCGACTCTATACCGCTTTTATTTATCGCCTTCTTAAACCGCTCTGCAAAATCAGAATAAAACTCTGCGAAAAAACTAATCCGCGTCGAGTGGGTCGTGTGTGACACATTTTCGAAGATACTTGCATGAGAAATCTACCAGAAGGCACCTCGAGGGTCCGTAGCCGTGCTGGGACTTCCAGATAGGCGAGGATCATCATCACAGGTCAGTCGGTGTTTTACAGACATATATCTGATTACGTGTTGATGTTTGAGGGATTTGCGCGCATCGATTTCGTCTCATTTTGTAAAGTATCCACATAGTAGAATCTATTTATTTATTTTATTTATTATAGTATAATTTATTCACGGTTATGATCCCGCTGTTGTTCAACTATTTACACGTTGAACAACCACATCTATTACATATTTAATTATACACGGTAAACCTCATGGTGTGGTTTTGCACATGGTGTGGGCTTGGATAACTGCGGCCCTCTTGTACTTAGTTTAACATCAGTTTACCAGTAGATACTCCCTTTCTATTAGTATTTCTTAACATTAAAGAAGTCTTTGAGCGAATGAGAAGTATTTTCTAATAGGAAATAGGACCTGAATTATTTTAAACTTTCTGGTAGCCTGTTGAAATAATATTTATTTATTTATTTAAAGGTAAAGCACAAAATATAATTTCCTGCAGCATTACAAAAAAAAATGTGTTTGGACCAGTAGCGAAAAATAGAGCACACTGCAGCAACTCGGTCACTACGTCAACACCGCCTAACTAGGCCTAGGCCTGTACTAAGGCAGGTGTACCAGGAAATATTTTACATGTGCACACAAAAAAAATCTAAAATTCTAAATTATGGCTTTGTCATAAACATGTTTAAAAAATTAATTAAAATATCATCAAGAAGTACCTACTTGAAATTATAATAATAAAATTATTGAGTAAATAAATAAAAAACGAAATCATAATAATAGTAAATAGATAGATAGATACCTACTCAGTAAAATAAAAATAAAAAAGAATAAAATTAAAAATCATACTAGCTAGACAGTCAAATAATTTGTGGCTCTTTTCACGACCTTCATTTATTAGCCACATATGGCTCTGCTTTAGTAAAGGAATCTTTAGTCTGAAATGTTTTAATTTCATCTTCTAATAGGCCTAGAATATTTCGTATCTAACAGTACTTATACACTAAACGAACGTAGAGCTACAGCAAAAGCATTCTGCTCTTGCTCTTGCTCTTCCAGTGTATATGTTTATTAGCCATTGTAACAAAAACCGCATATTTTGTTGTTTTGTTTTCGCTCCTTTGCGCAGATTGTTCGCTAAACCTGTTTTTTTATGTTTTTCCGTGTTTTTGTATGTTTCCAGTTGGTTTTTCGATGTTTTCGGTGCATTCCTTCTATACTTTAACAGCTACAAAGTGTGGTGGCGGAATTCGGTAGAAGTTTTATTTTGACAATCGATGACGCGCCTAACTCTCACGTGATTGGTCGAGGCCGCTGTTTTGCCTTTTTTTTCTTCTTCTTAATTTAACGGCGTTCAAGCCGTTTTTGACGTAATCTTCGGCGACTTTCGCTCGTGATCGTTCTATTTCGATTGAAGATGGCTCCGAGACGGTCGCACAGGTTCGGGGGAGGAGATTGGCAACCGCCGTAAGGGAAAAAACGGCCGGAGATTGACCGCCTGGCGGTTAAATTTTTTATGTGAAGTGTGCGTGATTTATCTGGTAAGCATTTAATTTCTTTTTGCGGTGCTTGTCATATAGGATCCTCGCGATTTTAACAGATTATTTTTCTATTGATCGTAGCTTTGCGGCACCTTTGTACATCCGTTTTTATGCTTATTTGAACTGCTGCTAATTAAGTGACGAAATCGTCGCTAAATGTGACGGGACTTGCCTCCACGTCAGGGAATTTGCCTTCATATTCGGAAATTGGACTTTTATTTGGCTGGAACACATGTGACTTGATGTGACGCGCCGATAAGGCGGGACTAGAAGAAGGCCTGCGGGGCGATTAAACACGGATATTTTACATAACCTTGTGTTTCTTTTGTGTCTTTTGTGTGTCTGAGGAAAAAGGTTTTCTGTTGGCCAAATCCAGTGCCGATCAATATAGCCCACCCTCTGAGATCGTTTTTTTTTTAGGTTAACTTTTCTTTTTTTTTTTAAATTTCTTTCGGGTACTTATATTTTTTTTTAAATTAGTTTCCTTCTTTATCTTTAAAAGTAAGGTGGCGTCCTTTTACATTCATTCTTTTGGGTTTTGGTGGATTCTGCCGTGTTTCTTCAAAACACGGTAGATTAGTAATTTGAGGTTATACCATTCTTGGTCATTGAGGAAAAAGATCATTTACACTAAAAGAGCCAGAACATAGAACCTGTTAGAGCAAGACCGATAAAACGATTTCGCATTCTAGTTGTTTTTCAGTCCTAGAATGTAGCGAATGAATACTCAGAAAGTTATCAATTTCGCCGAGACCGCACATAATCGCAAGGACGATGTCTGACGACGATTGTATAATAGCAAGTGCTTCTTTCATCGCAATGCACCAGTTAATCAAAAAGAAAAAGAAACGAAAAGAGCGCCGTTTATTAGATGACAACTCTAGTGGATAACAGACCATGAGTGCAACATGTAGAGCAGAGCAAAGGCAACTTTGTTCTCGATATAATTCTAATAATTGAAGACACATCGTTTGTCCAATCCATTTTGAAAGCCCGAACGCAAACGCTTCGAAGAGACCGCCTAGTCGGGCGAGCGCGAGTGAACATGAACGAATGCTCTAGGGTAGTTCGTTCGCTGTAACAACAATCCAAATTGGCGTGGCATGTTATGCTTCAGAAACTTGTTTTACGCTTTGCAACATGCTTTGCGAGCATTTCTCGTGTTTTTTTATTGGTCTTACTCAGGTTGTGAGTTGTTTCCTAAGCATTGTTCCGGGTCTGCAAGCATTACTCCAAAAATTCGCTTAAACGCCTGGCTAAACTGGCCTAACTGTCAGATTATAAATAGCCGTATTGCACGGCCCAATAAAAAATGAGCGTCACAGCGTGGGTTGTGCTGTGTTGCCTTTTATTTCCTAATGTAAAAACATTACGAATCGGCCGACCATGCCAGGATTTTTCTCGCCTGGATATTCAATTAAATTTGAAAAAGTACAACATGTCACCGTAGTCTGAAGAGGAGATTGACGGAAGGAAATACGTCAAATAAAAGACCTATGTTTTATAACTCATCAATTTGTTGTTTCATTTTAAAATTACAAAGGTTTACCCTCCATTTTGCCAAATTTTGTGCCAAACCAAATTCTTTCCCCGACCCTGTGGTTGTTTTTATATTTTTCGGTAATCGCCAAACATCCTATGGTTTTGTTTCTTTTTTTTGCGTTTTGGATAAATGCGATGAAGCTCTTGTTTTTTTTTGTTGTGGAATAACGTAGATATGATCCCTAGTCTCATCGTCATAATGGTCTAGCACCATTTACATTAACCCCTCACGTTGCGAGGTAAAAACTCACCTATCACGTTTGCGCGCGACATATTCGGGCAAAAAATCGACGCGAGTCAACGGCCTTGAGAAAAACGATCATAACTTATAAACCACTAAACGGATTAAAAAAAGATAAAGAGAAAAATGATCGCATTGAAATTTGACATATAAAACATTATAACCTTATCTCGTAAAACAATTAAGATAATAATGAATAAATATTACAAAATTGGCAAACTGAAAAAACTCGCCTATAAAACCATTTCGATGTTTTTGTCACAAAATACGTAAAATATGCAAAAATGGTAAATACAGTTATGTTCTTTATTAAATGCTTTACCAAAATGATATTTTTTTTTACTTATTTGCATACAAAAATATTTATTTATTCAGCCAAGAAAAATTTTATGTATTCTTGTAAAAAAAAAATTTTTTAATTTTTAATTTGTGACTACTTATGGTATTTTTTTATATGAAATTCTTTCAAAATAACTTTATTACTACATCACACTTCTTAGAAATCACACCAGAACTTTGAGCTTTGTCTGATATTATAGAAAAATCTAAAGTTTCGAGAGTTTCCGCGTCCGAACTTAATAATAAACTTTGAATGGTCATAATATAAAATTCGTTAGATTTTTTCAATTATATTGTCTTATCATAGACTTATTATATGTCTAATAACTAATTACTATACTCCAAAGAGTCACATTTCATCGAAAAACTATGGAAAATCGCACTTTATTCTCTCATAGTAATTATCAAAACAAGTTTCTTTGCGCGATTCATTTTACAAAACAAGATATAATTTTCAAAATACGCCTAATTATGTGATAACTTAGGATGTAAATGAAACAATACTTATTTTGTTAGTAAATTAAAGCGACATTACGTCATATTTCGCAATATATCGGGATATTTCATAAACATTACAAAATAATAACAACCATTTTTTCGCGAGCCGTTTGTTGTCGCGAAGTGTTTTCTTTAAAAATTCGTGAAAAACAGCAAATGGTCTATCTCAAATGATTAATACTTATTCCGAAACTACTTAAAATGCATATTACTCACTGTTCTCCAGTAAATAACACTCAAAAACTGCACACACACACTTTTTATCACAAATTCCGCAGAGCCGTTCGCGGCCGTGCGAATGCCGACGGGAGACTAGGCGTTTGACGTCTATGCTAACTTTTTAAATTGCCGTTCGATTTATTCGCCGGTGGCCGCCGGATTAAAGATTATTTCGCCATGTCGTTCAGCTGTCAGAAAGCATAAAGTACGACGTTTCGAATCGTAAATTGCATTTTTCGCAGCGGCGAGCGCGATATCCCGTATGGGATGTTTCGGATTTTAGGCGGCCGCCATACATGTCCCGAAAGGGATGTTAAGTGCCTAGCGGGTTAAACCAATGAGAAATTCTTTGTTTTATAGAGCATTCTATGTCGTTACCGACGAACGGCGGTTAGAATGCTCTTAAGTTTCCCCCACTCTGGTTAAAATCACGTGATTTTGGCAGAGTGGGGGTAGAATAAGCATTCGCTCGCTTGGTGTAAATGCACAGTTACCGTGTTTAGTTTTGAACATGAAGCAAAAATGAAAATGGTAAAATTACAACAATTGTATGAATAGATCTTACCTTGACAAGGATATCCGTAGCTATTAAATTGAGTATAGTGCTGAAATTGGGGATAATGTCTGTACATAGCACCTACTCTTGATACTCTAAACCTGTAATAATAGAAAAAAAACATTTCATGAATGATATATCTTGGGATTATGTGTGGATAAAAATGTGTGGCGCCGCTTTTGCGAGCAAAGGCTGGCTTCCGAAAGGTTAAACTAGTACTGTCATAGTCACTTATTCATAATTATTTACAACTAGCTGACTCGTGCCCAATTCGTTGGGCAGTAAACATTTTTACTTGTGATGAAATTATGAGTGTGGTTCGGTTAGTACTGAGTGCAATGATTTATTTCCTGACTGCCAAAACAAGAGTTATATTTTTACTGCATATGTATGTATGTATTTGCATGCCAATTTGACTATATTACCATTATTTGTGAGTGTCTTCTTGTGAGTGTCTTATTTGTGAGTGTCTTATCTCTTTAACCATTTATGCAGTAAAAGTGAAATTATATGCAGTAAAAGGGAAAAGTCTTTTGTTTTAAACACTTGAGGCGATAAATTTACTTATTTTGATAATAATTCATAATTGTTGATAATATGACCAATAAACATGACCTAACGATTTAAATTATTTTTTTAATATAAAATACTACTTTTTGTTACTTAAATATAAAAGTTAGACATATGCTGTCACTGACTTTTTTGTGGGCATTATCAAGCTCTACAACTTTTCTCTAGAACTTAATCATATATCTCTCATCGTTAACCCTTCAGGCCTCGCGACTCGCGGTTAACCCTCAGGTTGACTGCGATATCAAAGTCGCGGGGCCTGAAGGGTTAAGGCAGCGTTAGTTAGAAACGTTTTTGTTCGACCATTTTTTCTCCGACTTACTTTGCAAACCCGACTACCACGAAAAAGTCTTTTCATTTTTCGGATTAATATGTAGCCTATGACACTCACAAATAACGTGGCTATCTATTGCTAAAAGAATTTTCAAAATCAGTTCAGTCCAGAGATTACTTCCTACAACCTCACAAACTTTACCTCCTTATAATATTAGTATAGATACACTAAAATAATAATGATAATAAGAGTAACCTATCATTCTCTGGGGTGTCAGTGGAATGGTGAACATCGACCAGATGGCCATCTTCTGTCGATTGATTTGAAGCGGCCGCCCCGCTCACTGCCGCGTCCCCCCCTTCGCCGTTTTCCAGCCCCTCCATGCCTTCCTCGTTCACATACACCATCTGCAGCTGAACAAATCAAAAAGGCCTGTTAACAAAATCACTTTTAACCCCTCACGTTGCGAGGTAAAAACACCTATCACTTTTGCGCGCGACATATTCGCGCGCAAAAAATCGACGCGAGTCAACGGCCTTGAGAAAAACGATCATAACTTATAAACCACTAAACGGAATAAAAAAAGATAAAGAGAAAAATGATCGCATTGAAATTTGACATATAAAACATTATAACCTTATCTCGTAAAACAATTAAGATAATAATGAATAAATATTACAAAATTGGCAAACTGAAAAAAACTCGCCTATAAAATCATTTCGATTTTTTTGTAAATACAGTTTTTGTAAATATCAAAAATTGTAAATACAGTTATGTTCTTTATTAAATGCTTTACCAAAACGATATTTTTTTTTTACTTATTTGCATACAAAAATACGGAAAAAATAATTATTTATTCAGCCAAGAAAAATTTTATTTATTCTCGTAAAAAAAAATTTTTTTAATTTTTAATTTGTGACTACTTATGGTATTTTTTTATATGAAATTCTTTCAAAATAACTTTATTACTACATCACTTCTTCTTAGAAATCACACCAGAACTTTGACCTTTGTCTGATATTATAGAAAAATCTAAAGTTTTGAGAGTTTCCGCGTTCGAACCTAATAATAATCTTTGAATGCCCATAATATAAAATTCGTTAGATTTTTTCAATTATATTGTCTTATCATAGACTTATTATATGTCTAATAACTAATTACTATACTCCAAAGAGTCACATTTCATCGAAAAACTATGGAAAATCGCACTTTTTTCTCTCATAGTAATTATCAAAACAAGTTTCATTTTCGCGAGCCATATTAGAAAAACAACATATAATGTTCAAAATACGCCTAATTATGTGATAACTTAGGATGTAAATGAAGCAATACCTATTTTATTAGTAAATTAAAGTGACATTACGTCATGTTTCGCGATATATAGGGATATTTCACAAACATTACAAAATAAAAACGGCCATTTTTTCACATTGTTGGCCATTGTTGACAAAGTGTTTTCTTCGAAAATTCGTGAAAAACAGCAAATTGATTGTGGAAATTGAATAATCCTAATGGCTAAACTACTTAAAAAGGGAAATTACTTACTTTTATCCGGTATACACTGCACTTATATCCACAAAACACTTCACAAAACAAACACTTCGCGGAACCTATACGCCGCCGCGGGGGGGCCGATCGACACTGCTGTTTTGACGTCTAATGCTGAGTTTTTAAATCGGCGGTCGATGTTATCGTCGTTGGCCGGCGAATGAAAGATTATTTGGCCATGTCGTCCCGCGGTCAGAAATCATTAAAGTACAACGATTCGAATCGTAAATTGCATTTTTCGCAGCGGCGAGCGCGATATCCAAAATCGGATGTTACGGATTGTTAGGCGGCCGCCATACATGTCCCCAAATGGATGTTACGTGCTTGAGGGGTTAAATGTGACCAAGTCGCCTAAGATTAATTTTGAAATTAAATAAAATCAAAATTCTCTTTAGACCGTCCGTTCACATATTACGTACTCACGTTTTTGGGATTTTCGACCCCCCCCCCTCCCATGTCAACAGACGTAATCAGCGGTCTAACCCCCCCTTCCCCTCCCCCCTCAATATTACGTAATCAACCGAATTTACGAAAAATGTGAATGAACCCGGCGTTTGTAAAGTATTTGAAGATGGTAAGTGGAAAATAAAACATTTTAGAATGATTTTAAAAATGTACTTTATTAATTCACAGTAATTACAAAATCTCAAACTCTTCATACCGCAGTGGCTGTAAAGATGGTATAAAAGATAAAAAAATATTTAAGAATGCATTAAAAAATGCATATTAATGTGCAGGTTTAGACCAAAAGAAATGCGATGCGGTGATCAGATTAAGTAATCATGACTGGCACCCCTCGACCCCCCCGCTCTCCCCGCGTAATCAAGCATAAACCTCAGCTCCAACCCCCCCTCCCCTTCGGTGATTACGTAGTATGTGGACGGCCCTTTATTGCATAATAAATACATTTAGCGTAGAATGGACGATGCTATACCTAGCGTACAATGGCCAATCTTCCAGTCGACGAAGATGTTGATGTGATAAGAAGAGTGGGCAAAATTGGAGCACTATAAGATACAATAAAATTTAAGATGAGATTTTAAATTATAGTAGACATAGATACAAATGGAGCTGCCATGGAATTCATCGACCGGAATTGAGCCCATCACAATATTAATATTATTATTATACTTCTGGGAGGTGAGCGGTGGACTCCGGGCTAAGGACCGGCTTTGGTACGTTTAGGACAGCTGTCTGTCTTGCCACATGTGAACGTTCACCTTTTTTTAATTTTTTTTTTGATTTGTTGAGTGGGGTTTTTCTAAGGTCTTTATGAGCCTTGTAACACTGCGACCATTGCTGATCTATTGTGTTCGCCACCTACTATAGTTCTGCGCTAAGCCTCGAGTCATTTAAGTACCGCAGCAGGCTTTTGGCGCCAGATTGTTTTACCTCCTCAGGTTGGAGGTAATGACCACCCAAGTGGGTGTATCTTTTACGCATCAGCGGGCCACACTCGCACATGAGGTGCTGGGGAGTTTCCTCTGCCCCTTGGCAGAACCTGCACATTTTTGTGTCTCTGAGCTTGAGGTTGAACAGTTTGTTCAGGCCACAATGCCCCGTGAGCGTAGGCCACAATGCCACCAGTATGCGTAGATTGTTCCTATTTAGTGACAAGGCCTCACGGGCCGTCTTACGGTCGTAAGCCTTAATTGGCGCTTTGGAATGATTCAACCCTGGCGTGTTGTTCCAGTGGTTGACGGATTGTTCTAAACACATTTATTTGGGCATTAGGTTTGCAAGGCTTTTTGGTACTCCACAGCAAGGTTCAGGGCCGTATAACGTTCCCTTTGCTCCTGTCCTAGCAAGTTCGTCGGCTTTTTCATTTCCCTCGATTCCTGCATGGCCGGGAACCCATCTTAGAATTACCCTGTTCTTTTCGCCCAGGGAATTCAGTAGTGATATGCAGTTTTGCAATAGCTTTGAATTAATGGTATTCGAGGCTAGTGCCATAAGAGCTGCTTCGCTATCCGAGTGGATATAGATACGGTGGTTGGCGTACGTTCACCTTACCACCCATTCACATGTTTTTGAATGCAGATGCAGAAATCTAGGTTTTTGATATTATTTAACACTTTTAACAATTTAAGTTATTGATAATTTTATAACTATCTGTATTGGGGTACTGTCAAACCTTTGTTGGCAAGAGCCACTGAGAGGTTAATTACCTCACGAATAACAGCAAGGACTTTGTCATGGCGGTAAGTGTACCGTCGTTGATCTAAGGCCACCAAGCAGCCAGCTAGAATATGTCTAGCTGTGCAAGGGGTATTGCTACAAAGGGGACATAAAATATCCTCAGAATAGCTCCAGCGAACGAGGTTACTGGGATCTGGAATTGTACGCTGAAAGGCATTTAAATAAATTTTGGGCATCTCTGGTGTCCAGTCATAGAGTATTACCTTCCAGTGCATTGGAGGAGCAATGCAAAAGTCCCCAATCCTTGCCCAATCATTCTGCTATTTCAGAAACCAAAAGAGTAATAAATTATGAAATACAAAAAAATCCTAATTATTACTTTTTTTTTTTTAATCAAACGTTGCTTATTTTGTTGTACCGATTCACCCACCAAAAAGAATGCCCGTGCAGCAATAACATCCTGTATATTATTTGCAATCAGCGTGTGCGGACAGAATCAACAAGTTTAAAAAGTTGTGATAAATGTATAAGTGAAAAGTAACAGAGCCTACAATATTGCGCTTCATATATGAGTATATTAGCATTTTTTGCTCGCCAATATTGAAATAATCATAATAATAAGTTACACACTTGGGAGGCAGAAGGTTTCACAAAAAAAAAACTACCTCATCATCGAGGATATCGGTGACTCCATCCTGGCTGTCGTCCACCAGCTCCTCATCCATGGACAGTTCCTTCTTGTTGCCGTGGGAAAGCAACATCTGCAATTCAAAAATAATGGAGAATGTTACTGGGTCTGCAAATTCGCTTGAAACTTCGTCATATTAGAGCTTATATGTATACAAATACATTAGTTTTTGTTTCTTTCAAAAATACCAAGTAGTTATTGTTTTGCACACATTTAAAACTCCCGTAAATATCGAATCCGGCGCTCGGGCGGCCGGCTACTGTGTGACGTCATTTTCCAACACTCCGATCGCTCGCGCGCTCTTGTTACTAGAGTACTGCCGGCTGTCAGCGGTTGCAGTATGTATTTTGCTCTGAATTAAGCGAACTCTACTCGTCAATGGATTTAATTTTGTTTTGTTTCTTCCATGCATTATACTGTTACGTTCATAAAGTGTATTCAATTAGCCCGTTGAGTATGAGTCAACCAAATCTGGTTGCGAAACAATTATCCGTTGAGTACGAGTGGACCAAATCTGGTCGCGAGTTTTTTTCACTTTTTTGACGTTCTCATATTTATTCATAATTATCTAATTGTTTTACAAAATGATATTTCAATATTCTATATTCGAAATTTCAATGCAATCATTGTGCAGTTGTTCTTTTTATGATTGGTGTAGTAGTTTCGTAGTTATAGTAGTTTAAGTCGAGCGCCGTCGGTGTCGCCGAAAATCCTGCAGATGCATCCATGAAAATACCTATTTACTCCAAGGGTTAATAAAGTGCGGTACACTGGACGAAGGATGTGAAAAAGGGCAATCGATAATCTACCTAAAATAGATGGATTTATGTGTTTTTTTTTTGCCACCGAAATGCGAGGAGTGATAATGCAAAAGTAAGTTATTATACCTGTCGGCCGCCCAACATAGCTATTTTGAAAATCTAATTTAACGATACCATATAATAACCAATTTTGCAAACGCGGCGCAAGTACCAAATGTTTTAAGTTTTGTGTAATATATAAATAGTGAAATGTTAATACCTACATACCTAATTATTCTTTTTAATGTATGTGTTTTGTCCACTATTTATAATGTTTTGTAGTAATTAATGGTAATATAGGTCTATTTGTATTGTGTATTATTTTAACACAAATGTATACGACTGTTTTTACCTAAATAAAACAAACTTAAAAAAACTAAATAATTTAACTTATTGCGAATACAATGAATCGGACTGATGAAGTAAATGTTTTTATATTATATCCTTCTAGCCGTGTTCGGCCATAGCGACTGCATTGTAGATTCTAGTGACTTCTTTAGTCTTCTCAGAGTCCATTGTTCGGAAGCAGTCAAGTGCGCAGACTATATTATAGTGCACAGGTGGGCGCGCGACCACGGGTGCACTCTCTCTTCCTCCCTCTTCTGAACCCGATGGAACGGAGACCGTTACGACCAGAGAAAAGTTTGGATGCAGATAAAATAAAATAAATTAATTAATCGCCAACACAGCAATGGCTGTCATTGTTTTCCACACTGTCATTTATGAAAATGGTAGTTATGGCTTGTGGTGATGTTTAAGGTTTTTCTGGAGCTATTTAGTTAGTTAGTTAGTTGTACTGGGCGTTCCTCCGCAAGTCGACATCCAGTGTGCCTATTTTGCGTGTAACGGGGGTAGCGCTATTCCACCCACCCCAGCTCCTCGACGAAAGCCAGCAGGGCTTTCAGGTTTCCTGCTGCCTCGCGCAGGGTGCCTGGAGTCCCAAGGTGTTTTGTCCTGTATACTTCTACCTGTTTACAATCTAGCAGAATGTGTTTTGTGGTTTCTTCCGCCTCCATGCATGCTCTGCACATAGGGCTATTCGTTCCGCCCATGTTGAAGAGGTGTTTGTTTAGTGTGTTGTGTCCTGTTATCAGTCCCACTAGTTTGCGTAGTTGGGGCCTTTTTGTCCTTAGAAGTGTTTTGGTAAGTTTGTGGTTGTATTCCACTACTATTTCTTTGGTTTGTCTGCAGGTGTCTATCTCTTTCCAGTGTGTTTGATGTAGTTGTTTGTAGTGGCTGTCAAGTTGGTTGTTTATGTGCGAGTAGGGTAGGGGCACGATAGGTTCGGGTCCGTATGCCGGTGTGTCTGAGCCCTTACGGGCTAGTTCATCCGCAGCATCGTTTCCTCTTGAGTTACTGTGTCCCTTGATCCATTTCAGTGTCACCTTATTGCCTTTTCCGCATACCTCGAGGAGGCTTTGGTGGCATTCGTATATGAGCCCAGATGTAAATCTATCGCTTCCCAGTGCCTGTAGCACTGACCTGCTGTCCGATAGAATACATATGTTTTCGTGTTTTAGCTGCCGCTGTTTCACTGCGTTGCAAGCTTCTATTATTCCCATACATTCTGCTTGGAAAACTGTGTTGTGTGCTCCGAGTGGTTTGAAGATGTGTATGTTTAGGTCTTCCGAGAAGACACCACATCCTGTA
Source organism: Micropterix aruncella (assembly GCA_944548615.1). Lineage (NCBI taxonomy): Eukaryota > Metazoa > Arthropoda > Insecta > Lepidoptera > Micropterigidae > Micropterix > Micropterix aruncella. The sequence continues at coordinate 17,656,793 of OX155976.1, forward strand.
CCTTTGTTGGTTTTTGATCCATCTGTGTAGATTCTTAGGTCCGTTTGATTCAGTGCTTCTTTTGAGTCTTCTGTTAATGATATGGCATATTCTTTCCAGAAGATCATAGTTTTGGGTATTCTGTCGATTGCCGCTTCCAGCATTGGAAAACTTGACAGTATATTATCATATATATTCGTGTGCGGTGTTTTATATTTGGTCCATAAGTTTAGATTCTTTAGACGAAGAGCCGTTGCGGCTGCTTCTTTTTGTATATGTAGGTGTAGTGGTAGAAGCCCTAGCATGATTTCCAGCGCCGCTGTTGGAGTTGTTCTCATGCAGCCGGTCGCTGCTATACATGCTAGCCTTTGCATTTTCTGTAATTTGTTGATTGCAGTAGTGAGTTGGGTGCGGGGCCACCATACTACAGCTCCGTAGCTTATCATTGGTATTATTATCATTTTGTACAGCCACAGTATAATGTGTGGGGCTAGTCCCCATTTCTTGCCCACCATTCTTCGGCATTGCCAGAAGGCGACTGTTGCTTTGTTTAGTTTGTTGTCTAGGTGTTTATTCCAGTTTAGTTTTTCGTCCAAAGTTATTCCTAGGTACTTTACTTCTTTAGAGAGCGTTAGTCTGGATCCAAACAAGGTTGGCATTTTGTATGTACCCAATTTACGTTTATGTGTGAAGAGAATGGTGTCGGTCTTTTTTGGATTTACCGACAGGTCATTCTCCTTGCACCATTTCTCTATTATTTTCAAAGCTGTTTGTGTAAGGTCGCACAATGTGCTTGTTACTAGTCCGTTGATCATTATCACTAGATCATCTGCATATCCTATTGTTAGGAAATGATTGTTGTTTAGTTTTGTTATCAGGTCGTTTACTACCAGGTTCCATAGAAGTGGCGAGAGTACACCTCCTTGTGGGCATCCTCTCATCACGAGCGCCTGGTGATTTTGGTTTTCAGATAGCCTGATGATTCTCTTTCTTAGCATGTTCATTATCCATTCTGTAATCAATGGTTCGGTTTGATGTCTGTTTAGAGCTTGTTGAATGCTACTGAAATTTGTCTTGTCGAACGCTCCTTCTATGTCGATGAAGGTGCCTAGGCAGGAGTTTTTCCTTGCTAGTGCAGTTTCTATGTTGTTTACAACGGCATGGAGTGCTGACTCTGTCGATTTGCCTTGTGTGTATGCGTGTTGGTTCGGGTGGATGCCTATGTTTTTAAGTGCTGTGTCCTTCAGTTCTCTGTCGCATAGTCTTTCTAGTGTTTTTAGCATGAAGGAGGTAAGGCTAATAGGTCTGAAAGATTTCGGGTCTGTGTAATCAGTTTTCCCTGGTTTTGGTAGAAAGATCACCTTTACTTCTCTCCATTTCTGTGGGATGTATCTAAAGGCGATGCAGCTACATAGTATGCTTGCTAGTTGTTCGATAAGTTTGTCTCCTCCCCATTTTAGGAGGGCTGGGTATATTCCATCTAGTCCTGGTGATTTAAAGTTGTTGAAACTGTTCGTTGCCCAGGCTGTTTTGGTCCGTTCCGTTATATGTTCCGCTATCTTCCACTCGTTTTCGGTCGGATGATAGTTTTCTGTTTGTACGTCCCATTCTTGTTTGTCAACCACTCTGCAACCTGGGAAGTGCGTTTCCACCAGTAGACTTTCGGTCTCGGCCGGGTTACTGGTAGTGCTGTTGTCTTTCCTTCTCAGAGTGCCCAGTAATTGTTTTGGTTGATCTGCCATGATCTTCCTTGTTCTATTTGCTTGGGTAATTGTGGATATATTGTCGCAGAAGTTCCTCCATGAGGCTGATCTTCTGTGTCTTATTCTCCTTTTGTATTCTGATTTGGTTGTTTTGTATTTGTCCCAGTCTTCATCAGATTTTGTGTTCGTAGCTCTGTTTAGCTGTTTCCTCATTTTTGTTCTTAGGCGTTCCAACTCTGGACCCCACCAGCTACTGTTATTGCATTTTCCAGTAGTTGATGGTGTCGATAGTGGGCATGTGTTTTCGTAGCAGTCAATTATGTTTTTTGTGAGTGACTTTACCTGTTCCTCTAACTCCGAAAATCCTGCAGATGCATCCATGAAAATACCTATTTACTCCAAGGGTTAATAAAGTGCGGTACACTGGACGAAGGATGTGAAAAAGGGCAATCGATAATCTACCTAAAATAGATGGATTTATGTGTTTTTTTTTTGCCACCGAAATGCGAGGAGTGATAATGCAAAAGTAAGTTATTATACCTGTCGGCCGCCCAACATAGCTATTTTGAAAATCTAATTTAACGATACCATATAATAACCAATTTTGCAAACGCGGCGCAAGTACCAAATGTTTTAAGTTTTGTGTAATATATAAATAGTGAAATGTTAATACCTACATACCTAATTATTCTTTTTAATGTATGTGTTTTGTCCACTATTTATAATGTTTTGTAGTAATTAATGGTAATATAGGTCTATTTGTATTGTGTATTATTTTAACACAAATGTATACGACTGTTTTTACCTAAATAAAACAAACTTAAAAAAACTAAATAATTTAACTTATTGCGAATACAATGAATCGGACTGATGAAGTAAATGTTTTTATATTATATCCTTCTAGCCGTGTTCGGCCATAGCGACTGCATTGTAGATTCTAGTGACTTCTTTAGTCTTCTCAGAGTCCATTGTTCGGAAGCAGTCAAGTGCGCAGACTATATTATAGTGCACAGGTGGGCGCGCGACCACGGGTGCACTCTCTCTTCCTCCCTCTTCTGAACCCGATGGAACGGAGACCGTTACGACCAGAGAAAAGTTTGGATGCAGATAAAATAAAATAAATTAATTAATCGCCAACACAGCAATGGCTGTCATTGTTTTCCACACTGTCATTTATGAAAATGGTAGTTATGGCTTGTGGTGATGTTTAAGGTTTTTCTGGAGCTATTGTAGAGATCGGTGATTTATTGGTAGTTGTTGTAGTAGGCAGTGATGTAGAAGATGCATTATTGGATTTATTCTGGTTTTCTGATGATCTCGTGTTATTGCTCATGGGGCTGTGTTGAATACAGCATACAGTCTCTTGTTCCGACATTATACAAAATTGTGATAGTTTCCCTCTTGGCAAATCCCCGTCAGTTTTTGGACGATTTTCCGGCGGGCGGTAGACATAATCCTAAAACGCCATTTAGGTATTTCACATGACTCTTCACGGCAGTGTATATGCCAGGTCCCTTGGCACTTCCGCAAGGGCTCTTTCCAATACTGGTGACGGCGATTATGTTGAAGAGGCATTGGTAGTCAGCTATTGTCACTTGCAGAGGTCCACCACTATCGCCTCCACAAGAGTTTCGTCCTCCTTCTAAGCTGCCAGCGCACAATTGATCGTCCGTTATACCTTGCGGTAACCTCCTTCTGAGAGTCTTTGCATATAGTCTTCGACAGGTCGGCTGGTCAATCAAATCCACCACCACCTTCAGTAAGTCGTCCGATGTATCTTCAGCAAAGTCGATCTGCCCCCAGCCAGTAACGACAGCTCGCTTGTTTTTGATGGTCGACTTTGTCCATAGACACGCTGGTCGAATATTTAAAGTGAACAGCTCAGACCGACAAGATCCTTCGGGACGCATCCCGTGTTAACCGCGAGAGAATCCAGACTGTAGAATTGGACTATATTCACGAAATTTATTATTTAATTATTATTTAGAGGGCAGAAAATTTTAAAATATGTTGACACATAGAATTTAAATTTCGAATTATGTTATTATATTATGTCATTAATCAATACGTGAATCTTCTTTTTATATTTTTTTTTTGTTTATTAGGTACCTATCGGCAAGAGAGATGATGCAAATTAAACGAGCAAATTACGTGCAAATTACGTAATTACGGTTACGTGCAAATTAAACGAGCAGGTGATATTTGTACAGTTAAATGTAGAATCGCAGAACATCGCGTACGTGCAAAACCGTTGCAGTTTAGAATGCGATGAAAAGGATGAAGAAATTTTGAATTTAGCCTGCGAAGATTGTGCCGGCAGCAAAGGTGGCTGTAAACATAACGTAACATTTTTAATGTGGTTAAATCATCGAAGCAAGGAGCCTTCGACAACTTCTATTAAGTGTTATTGGAAAAAAATGAAGATCTCAGGTATCGGTACTACACTGAACGTTATTAAGGCTAAACATTTTGGTACAACACGTTAAGTCGAGCAGAATGAAAATGATTTTTTCCACAAAGTAGTATTAAAAGTATTTTCGACAAAGTAGTATGTGAAAAAAGAAGTGGAATAGGTGTCTATCCATTACCTAATTAATCATTTTAAAAAAACGGTGTGGATTTTGATGTCGAGAGTTTTTTATAACATTTTGTAAAATAGAAATGACGGAATAACGATGTCTTCAAGTAAAAGAGGCTACAATATCCCAATCACATTCTAATGTGTGGTTTGAGCTGCGCTTCGGACAAATAACAGCCTTAAATATGCACGAAGTATCTCAGTGCAAAACAAACGATGGCTCTCTAGTTAAAGAAGTATTTGGTGCCGTAACATTTAAAGAAACTGCTGCTAAGTATTATAAAAAAATGACAAATCAAATCTGAAGATAATGGGATCTGGTCTTATTTTAAACAATAAGTAGCCTATGATGTGTGCATCACCTTATGGGTTTACCAATGACTGTGTTGTAGAAATAAAATGTCCGTACAAGGACAACACTATTAGTATGTACTATAATAATGGAAAATTAGGCAAAAAATATTATGCTCAAATACAAACACAAATACACATTTCCGGGAAAAGGGCCTATTTTGTATTACACACGTGGACTTTGAAACCTCGACGAATGTAGACGTGCATGAAGTACTATACGAAAAAGACTATTGTGACAATCTTGTTGAAAAATGTGTAATGTTTTGAAAGGATCACATAGATCCAACCTCTTCATAGCTTTTAATCATTTTTTTCGCATTTTGACATCCACTGGAACAAGAAAAACATCTTTTTCGATTCATTGGTGGTTGTGGTTTTACATTTTGGCACAATTTTCAAAATAGAAAACATAATTTTCTACTATTTGGAATAGACATTTCAAAAGATATTAGCGTAATCTTCTAATGAAACCTTGTAAACCGTACGGTGGCGCGTAATCTCTGGATTTTCAAAATCAGTTCAGTAGATCCAGACATTACTTCCTACAACGTCACAAACTTTACCTCTTTTTAATATTAGTATAGAAGTATAGATAAAGATGCTTATTTACAGAAATCGGTGTTCAAAAAAATATATCCATGGACGCCAGCAATGTAGTCTTTTTTGTATTTTCTGAAAACCCGGCCTTATTTCATCGAAAAATTAGTGTAAAATGAGTAAACTCACGTGCAAATGCTTGGTGCGAGGCCGTTGCCGCAGACTTATCTTGGAGAGTTGCTGCTCTAGTTCAGCCAACTGAGGTGCCATCGATGAAGGGGGCGCCCGAGATGACTGTCTTCCGCCCGGCGGCGACAGAGCCGGGCTGTAGGAGATTTCTGAAGGCGATTGTGGAGATAAAGGACCCTATGAAAAATTAACAACAAAAAAAAGGTTGATAAACAGTATTACAGTACGCCCTGTATAATCCAGCACTTCAATTCTCCGGCCCTACCAATAATCTGGATTTTTTATACAAGTGACTGCTTGTCGGGGAGAGCTAATGGGCTAAAACCAATATGTTCAGGGTCGGTCAAACTCAGTCAACAACCATCCGGCGGCCTCCACGTAGAAGTGCAAGCCCGGGTAGAATTCTGGCCTGCGGGCCAGTTTTAACCTAGGAGTCAACTAAGCATTGTGCATTCTGACCGACACCCGGGGGAATCTGGAAACAGTACTGTCTCCTATGGAGCACGGGTAGTTGTCCGAATGGCAAAACCTTAACCTTTAGCTTATTTGATTCTGCCACCCAACTGGGACTAGAGTTGTCGACTACAGCGGGCGAGCCCGTCACCTCAGGAAATTTTAAGGATTAGTCGTTTTATCTCCCTGGAGTGAGCGCAGAAGACTTGGACAAAACAGTCCACCGTCAAGCTCCGCCACAAACCCGTAAGAGGCTAACGCCTTAACCGCGAGATAGCCAGGAGTGTTACCTAGCGGGCTTACACTCACGCCCTTACTTCCAATTGCGACCCGATTACTCCAGTCTCTCGATTGGTTACGAGTTCGAGGTCGCTTGCGCGGTCCTCTCCCTCCTCAACTGGGACTAGCCCGTTCCAGGGTGGACAGGAGCCCGTTCTAGGGTGGACATAGAATGCAATATGCGATTGTGGAACGCTGTGAGCTAATGGGCCCCGTTGCAGTTCAGCCACTAAAACCCATGTTGTGTAAGGGTCGGCCAAACTCACGGGTGAACACTTATCCGGAAGCCTCCACGCAGAAGTGCGAGCAGGTAGGACTCCGACCCGCGGGCCAGTTTCCCCTACAAATCAACCTTCGGGCGCTCCTGAACGGTTTGCGCACCGTGCGGCATCAGCTTATCGATTGTGCGTTTCAACTGATAGCCGGGGGAGTTTGTAAACAGTATTGTTTCTTATAGAGCGGGGGTGGTTGTTAGTTAACCTTATGGCGACTGATCTTGAAACGACCAATCGGCTATTCGATACCGGGTGAACAGCTGGGCAAAGGATGCCATGGTCCGCGATAGATTCGGTAGACACCGCATCACCGCTACGTAAGGGAGAGGACCGTGAATGCCACCTCAAATCTGTGGACATACTGGAGTCCGGAGTAATCTGGTTACAACTGGAAGTAAGGTCGCAAGTTTTGGCCCGCTGGGTTATTCACCTGCTTATTTCACGGCAAGGCGTTTTACGGGCGTGTGGCATAGCTAAACAGTGGACTGTTATCGTTTCTAAGTCTTTTGCGCTCACTTCACGGGAGACAGAACGATTTAATATCGTTAAAAATTTCTGAGGTGACGGGTTCACCCGTTGTAGTTGTAACGGACCTTAAGTCTATTACATGCGATCAACAAATGCATCGATTTCCAGTGAAAGCCACAGACACAATTCAGCTATTATTTTGACTCGTGCAGCTATGAATCAGCACGATGAAACAATACTTTTACTCGAAATATTTTGGGATTGCATCATTGATCGACCTATATAAACTGGCGCAAAAGCAACCAAATTATCATTCCCGAGTGATCACCTTCCCCCAAGGTTGCGACGGCATTCGGCACTCTCTCTCACTAGTTAGGTCAACGAATCCAGAACCTTGGTTTCCTTTCCCCATTCTCCCTGAGTCTCGAAGCATCAGTCTGTAATACCACAGACTCGAGCCGTGCCCAGTACAATATACTAGGGGCACACGCACAATCCTCATCTGTATATCCTCGTAACCGCAGTCGCGCATCTATATACTCGCATCAACGTAAATTATTCGGCAAGCGTTATAACTGGCAATATTCAAACCTTCGATCAATAAATTCCTTCTACTTCGTTCAAAACCGCCTTTCATTACGGAGATAACTCATAAGTTGATACCACCACCTCACACCGAACAACCTGGAGTCTTGTGAGGGGTGGTCCCTCACATAGTCGACAGCTTTGTTGCTTGTCGCGGGGTCGATGACCGCTTTACAAGATATATGTGTCTACTTTGTCTGCCTTACCAGTCTGCTCTCACGATGCAACCATGATCCTTTACTACATGTATTAGGTAGGCAAAAGAAAATGGTGTCTGCGTGACATTTTATTATTGAAACGACTTTAGGAACAAGCATTCAAAAATTCATCTATAGTGGTAAGATAGCCTGATCTTACATTGAAAGGTTCCAGGTTCGATTCCCGGCTGGGTAAACATTTTCTGTTGAAATAAAATTAACGGAATTGCATTTTTGATTCTGTCGATCGAATGCAATAACAAAACACACACTTAATGTTACTTGCAAACATACATATAAACACTTCATAGTAGGGTTGGTTGTTAGAGATTGTTGCATTGTGAAATTTTACAATAAAGAGTATAAACAAACGAACAAACGAATAAGCATTCGCTTGTTGGCATATCATGGCCCAAAAGTACTTACCCCACTAGATATAGAAGCGAGTTTTGCCTGCAACGCAAGCATATAAGCATCGTATGACTGCGACTTATGAGGTGTTGCAGGTAGACTAGAATTACTGGAATTTACCCCTGGAAAGAAGAGAAAATAAATCAAAATACAGAAAAACTGGATGGAATAGTTCTGGTTCTAAAACTGGACATTGACGGTCAGTTTTTCGCGGCAGTTGAACTGGCATGCATCCAAAATTTGATCGGGAATGTCAAATCATCACTCCAGAGTTTTAACTGACGACACACCACGAATATTTTCCGTGGCTATCATAATCCAAATGGCGTGCCGCGCCAAACTGACCGTGAGTGGCGCAATCGGCAATCCAAAGCGTCAGTTCGCTCTCAGCGCCCGCGATGATAGCGCGTGCTGTGTTTTTGTTTTTGTCATGGCGGTGTCGGACGTGTCATAATGATAGATTTCATCAAAAAATATAGAAATTCAGAATGTTTATGGAAAATAACCGACAAAAGTAAAAAATAAACAGTATCGACAAAAAGCTGTAGAAGATTTTATTTAGATAAAATATTCCAATTTTATTTAGATATTATTTATAAAATTGAATTAGATGTTATAGAAGTCAGATTTCATTCCCGATGCAAAGAAACGAAGAGTGGCAGTTAATCTCTCATGAGGGTTTATAGCTTGTCTTATGAGTTTATAGCTCTTGTTTAACAATATATGGAGTCCATCCTTAAATAGTTCTGCCAGTCCCTCGGTTCTAACGATAACTCATTTAAGAAATTGACGTGCGTGAATTGACTCCTTTTTTTAAGCCATTCTTTAATCCATTGCTTTCTTTATCGTTGTCTTGTGAGTACCTATACGACAACAAACAGTAGCCGTAGTAACAAGGAATGTTTCTTCTTCGGAATCAGAATCCATTTTTATTCGTGGACGTCCACAAAGAGGAAACACGTCTTTCATGCGGCCGGGTCGGTCGAAAACTGAAGAGCCGGAGTGACGCCAGTGAATGGGGAAATCTAGTTGGCATAAAACCATTTGAAGTGACGCCACAGTTTTACGTCTAGACTGACGCGAAAAACTGACCGTCAATGCCCAGCTTAACCCCTCCTCTCGCGAAGTAAAAATTAACCTATCACTTTTGCGCGCGACATATTCGGGCGTAAAATCGACGCGAGTCAACGGCCTTGAAAAAAACGATCATAACTTATAAACCACTAAACGGATTAAAAAAAGATAAAGAGAAAAATGATCGCATTGAAATTTGACATATAAAACATTATAACCTTATCTCGTAAAACAATTAAGATAATAATGAATAAATATTACAAAATTGGCAAACTGAAAAAACTCGCCTATAAAATCATTTCGATTTTTTTGTCACAAAATACGTAAAATATGCAAAAATTGTAAATACAGTTATGTTCTTTATTAAATGCTTTACCAAAACGATATTTTTTTTTACTTATTTGCATACAAAAATATTTATTTATTCAGCCAAGAAAAATTTTATGTATTCTCGTAAAAAAAAAAAAATTTATTTGTGACTACTTATGGTATTTTTTTATATGAAATTCTTTCAAAATAACTTTATTACTACATCACACTTCTTAGAAATCACACCAGAACTTTGAGCTTTGTCTGATATTATAGAAAAATCTAAAGTTTTGAGAGTTTGCGTCCGAACTTAATAATAAACTTTGAATGCTCATAATATAAAATTCGTTAGATTTTTTCAATTATATTGTCTTATCATAGACTTATTATATGTCTAATAACTAATTACTATACTCCAAAGAGTCACATTTCATCGAAAAACTATGGAAAATCGCACTTTATTCTCTCATAGTAATTATCAAAACAAGTTTCTTTGCGCGATTCATTTTACAAAACAAGATATAATTTTCAAAATACGCCTAATTATGTGATAACTTAGGATGTAAATGAAGCAATACTTATTTTGTTAGTAAATTAAAGCGACATTACGTCATATTTCGCAATATATCGGGATATTTCATAAACATTACAAAATAATAACAACCATTTTTTCGCGAGCCGTTTGTTGTCGCCGACGTGTTTTCTTTAAAAATTCGTGAAAAACAGCAAATGGACTATCTCAAATGACTAATACTCATTCAGAAACTACTTAAAATGCAAATTACTCACTGTTCTCCAGTAACAAACACTCCACACACACACTTTTTATCACCAATTTCGCGGAGCCGTACGCGGCCGTGCGATTTGCCGACGGAGACTGGGCGTTTGACGTCTATGCTCACTTTTTAAATCGTTGTTCGATATTGCCACACGGAAATCTTGAATTAAAGATATTTTGGCCATATCGTTGCGCCCTCAGAAAGCATATAGTACGACGTTTCGAATCGTAAATTGCATTTTTCGCAGCGGCGAGCGCTTGGTCCGGTAGCGGACGTTACGGAGTTTAGGCGACCGACATTTGGTCCCGCAAGGGATGTTACGTGGCGAGCGGGTTAAAGGCAAAAAACATTCTCAATAATCGAGAAAGTTTCAAATCGGGTTCTGGAGATCGATTCAGTGTCAAAGCAGTATCAATTCCCTGAAAGTCTTGCAGGACAGTGCATGCACTGAAGGATTGTAGTTTCGAAATGCTTACCGACCCAGCCGCGGATCTATATAAGGGCTTTTTGGGCTGCAGCCCAGGGCCCCGTGGATATAAAAGGCCCCAGCCCCCATTGAAAACGATTGACAATATTGTGAATTACAAACAAAATCTAAAATCTTTAAAAATCCTATCTTATGATTAGCAACACCAACCTTATGGTTAGCAACACTGAGATCAATTTCTTACGTCTATTCCGGAGGACTATCCGCCGCTTGTTTTTGGTGTAACTCGCAAACGCAGTCATTTTTTGATTTCTTTATTCATAAAAATAACATCTATATAATATAGAAATTTAGTTCCCTAGTAAAGCCGCAAATATATTAGGGCCACACCGAGTGTTGCAACGCTGTCCCTCGCAACGGGCAGGTGATTATACTACAGTGTCGTGTCGCCGCGCGTGCTGACAAATTTTCGTGTCGAATAGCTCAGTGGTGGCCGTCATCGTCCGCACTGGTCTACAATATTTTCGTCCGACTCAGATACGGATGCAAAGGAAAATATTGCCTAGGTACCTACTTATGTTATACCTATTCTTCTAAGAAAAGAAAGAAGAGGAAATATTGGGTGCATCCAAAAAAACAGTAAGAGAACTCGAAGTGAATAGCATTTATCGGTGAATAAACTAGAAAGCGACAAAACTAGATTTTACCAATATTTCAGATTGACAAAAACACTATTCGACTACATACATCCCTTTATTGAAAATGAAAATGATATAGGGATGCGTCTGCTCACTTGCTCGGCCACATGCGCAAATGCTAGTGCCCACGGCTGATTATACTAGTGAGAAGCGAGCCAACGTGTGGCTTCCCCCACCACAGATCCCACACCGGTCGAAATCGAGTGATCTGCGTGGCGTCAGCTCGCGCGCGACATGCGGGCCATGTCTAATATAATCATTTTCATACTAAATATATGATGCAACACGCCGCGTGGCCCTAATATAATTGCGGCTTAAAAATTTATACAAACTGAATGTTTGTATAAATTTTACTTTACTTTACAATTAATTTTAATACTTACATTATTTATATTATATTAAGTATTATTATATGTTGTTTTACTAAGTTTGCCTGGATAAATCATTATTTAAGTTCCTTAATAGCTTAAGTTTAAAGGTTTTCTTAAGTAGGTTTTTGCTAATCGATTTGTCTATTTTTAGTGAACAGTATAATCATTAAATAAATAAAATATTTTATTGTCCTCTTTTTTTTCACTACCGTGTACCTAGTAACTTGACAAAATGGCAATTAGTTGATTAATTAGGCAGGCCCCCAAGTAATATTAATCCAGGGCCCCACTAACTCACAGTCCGCCCCTGCACCGACCCCCTATATTCTCCAAAACTAGCCCCAGCGACTATTGTCTCTTTCTAAAACTAAAGAAAGAGCTTAAAGGCAAGCGATTTTTATGCGATGAAAAGGTTGTCGTTTCCGAGTACTTTGATGGCAAAGATCCAAACGTACTTCCCGGGGCCCGAAGCATTGAAGACACGATATTAAAAGTGTGTTGAGGTTCAAAGGGATTATGTCGAAAAATAAAAATAAAAGTTTTAATAGAAACACTGCTGACAAATTTCTATCTTCTCTCATATTATATATAAACGCAAACAGAGCTGCCATGGAATCCACCGACCGGAGAAAACATAAAGGTGCTCCCTCACTGGGAGCATTCGCCTGTAATCTATACTAATATTATAAAGAGGTAAAGTTTGTGACGTTGTAGGAAGTAATCTCTGGATCTATGGAACCGATTTTGAAAATTCTTTCAACAATAGAAAGCTTGTTATTTGCGAGTGTCATAGGCTATATATATATCCAAAAAATGAAGACTTTTTCGTGGTAGTCAGATTTCCAAAGTAAGTCGGAAAAAACGGTCGAACGAAAACGTTTCTAACTAACGCTGCCTTAACGATGAGAGATATATGATTAAGTTCTAGAGAAAAGTTGTAGAGCTTGATAATGCCCACAAAAAAGTCAGTGACAGCATATGTCTAATTTTTATATTTAAGTAACAAAAAGTAGTATTTTATATTAAAAAAATAATTTAAATCGTTAGGTCATGTTTATTGGTCATATTATCAACAATTATGAATTATTATCAAAATAAGTAAATTTATCGCCTCAAGTGTTTAAAACAAAAGACTTTTCCCTTTTACTGCATATAATTTCACTTTTACTGCATAAATGGTTAAAGAGATAAGACACTCACAAATAAGACACTCACAAGAAGACACTCACAAATAACGGTAATATAGTCAAATTGGCATGCAAATACATACATACATATGCAGTAAAAATATAACCCTTCTTTTGGCAGTCAGGAAATAAATCATAGCACTCAGTACTAACCCAACCACACTCATAAGTTTATCACAAGTAAAAAGTTTTACTGCCCAACGAAGTGGGCACGGGTCAGATCAGGGCGAGGGCATTAGATTTGATTTTGAGCATTACTTCTATAGTGTAACAAAGATTCAATTTTCAGCATTTAGTTGATTCCACAATGTCGGACGAAGTGGTCGTTGGGCTGATTGTGGCGATATTGATTCGACATTGTTATTTATGTAAAAATACATTTCTTGAGTTTCTCCATCTTCTAAAAGACATTTCTCAACTCTAGTTACAAGTTGTGCGCATTGATGTTACAAGTTTTATCACACTGTAATGCTCGAATCTCCTCGCTCACTGATGTAATGCTCGAATCTGTATCATTACATTACAGGTGAATATTATTACACTTCTGGAGGGTGAGTGGTAGTCTTGCCACATGTAAGCGTTTACCTTAGCACCCATTCACCGCCTCTCCATCTTTGAAGCCATAGAATTTGAGATGTGGAAATTGCGGCTTTAGATATTTTTTCTAGGAAGGGGTTGATTATTTTCCTGGAGAGGCCAAGATCTTTTAAGACACGAAACAGATATAGCTGGCAGGCCACGAGCGCCAATTTCCGAAGGTGAACAGTGAAGCCGTTCCGGGTGACAGCATATGCGAGATCATGGTATTCATTTAATTTGTCCTCGAAGTCTTTTGGGATATTTGTTTTTTATAGAACAGTTGATTCTACAATAAGGGTCATCTTCCGAGATAGAGATTAAAGAGTTATATCTGGATGGAAGGCTGTGCATGGAAGACTTTCAGGGAATTTATGTTGCCCGAGAGGCTGACCCATACCTTTACTACGTGTATTAGGTAGGCAAAAGAAAATGGTGTCTCTGCGTGTGACATTTTATTATTGAAACGACTTTAGGAACAAGCATTCAAAATTTCATTTATAGTTGTTAGGTAGCCTGATCTTGCATTGAAAGGTTCCGGGTTCGATTCCTGACTGGGTAAACATTTTCTGTTGAAATAAAATTAACGGAATTGCATTTTCGATTCTGTCAATCGAATGCAATAAAAGTAAAAGTAAAAGGTATTTATTTCCAATACAACCATACAATTGTGTAGGAATGACAGTAATTAATCTTAAACTAGTTACTCAATTTAGACAAGAAATGATATACAATATATAGCTTTAAACTTACCAATTTACAAAAACATAGACTATATGATAACAGTTTACAACAAAACAATTAACGGTAAATAATATGTATTAGATTAAATGGGTAGATACGATGCTATGTATTTTCAAAATATTTTAAGAAGTCGTTATGGGCATACATGTTGATTTTAAGCAGATAGACTCGGATGGATCTCTTGAAAATATCGATGTTTTTAATTGCTTTTAATCTTTCGGGCAATTTATTGAAAAGTTTGAGGCCTAAGTACCGACTAGTCGCCTGGAACTTGGCAGTACGTGCTACGAACGGTTGGAGATACTGGGTTTTATTCCTGGTGTCATGCCGATGTACTTCCTCGTGGGATATGGAATAACAAGACACACTTAATGTTACACGCACATATACATATAAACACTTCATAGTAGGGTTGGTTCCTTCTGAGATAGAGAGTAAAGAGTTATATCTGAATGGAAGGCTGTGCATGGAAGACTTTCAGGGAATTTATTCTGCTTACAGACAGAATCAACCTCCAGAATCCAATAATAATAAATAAATAAATACAAACGGAGCTGCCATGGAATTCACCGACCGGAGTCGGGCCCATCATAATACTATTTTTTTTACACTTCTGGGGGGTGAGCAGTGGATTCCGGACTTACGAACCGGCTGTGGTAGGTTTAGGACAGCTGTCTTGCCACATGTGAGCGTTCACCTTGCCACCCATTCACTCCCCCTTCGAAGCCATAGAATTTGAGATGCGCAAATCGCAGTTTTAGATAATTTTTCTAAGAAAGAGTTGATTATTTTTCTGGAAAGGCCAAGATCTTTAAAGAGGTGAAATAGAGATTTAGCTGGCAGGCCACGAGCGCCAACTTCCACCGCGTGAAGGTGAACAGTGAAGCCGTTCCGGGTTACGGCATTTGCGAGATCATGGTATTTATTTAATTTGTACTCGTGGTCTTTTGGGATATTTGATTCCCATGGAACAGTTAATTCTACAATAAGAGCCACCTTCCGAGATAGAGAGTAAAGAGTTATATCTGGACGGAGGGCTGTGCATCCGAGACTTTCAGGGAATTTATACTGCTTAGAGACCGAATCAACCTCCAGAATCCAATCTGTAGCTTTCTCGATTATTGAGAAAGGTTTTGTAGTTAAATGTTTTTTGCCTTTAGAGCCATCCCGCACAAACTGTATTGGGGGTTTGGAGGATACTGTCAAACCCTTGTTGGCACGAGCCACTGAGAGACTAATTACCTCGCAAATAACAGCGAGAACTTTGTCATGGCGGTAAGTGTACCGTCCTTGATCTAAGGCCACCTTGCAGCCAGCTAGAATGTGTCTAGCTGTGCAAGGGGTATTGCTACAGAGGGGACAAGAACTATCCTCGGCAAAGCTCCAACGAGCGAGGTTACTGGGGTCTGGAAGTGTATGCTGAAAGGCATTCAAATAAAATTTCAGCATCTCTGGCGTCCAGTCATAGAGCATTACCTTCCAGTGCATTGGAGGCGGAATGCAAAAGTCACCAATTGTTGTCCAATCATTCTGGCATTGAAGGCCAATAGCATGAGCCATACTCTTGCTGTCGTAATCTCCCCGCAAAAGAGACTTCTTCAAGTCCACGTCGCTCGTGGTAATATTGACTAATTAAAGCCGAAATTATAATAATCGTAATAGTATTGTAATCACCTGTGAGGTCGGTAAAGTCGTGAGCGACTGCTTTCCTTGCGAGCGCTTGGTGCATCATATTTTGCGCTATCCTTTCTTGAAGTAGACCCTGTAAAATATAAAAATAAAATAAAATACAAGACAAAGGCAAGATCAAAGACTATCTCACGTGAAGTGTGCGCGGAAGACTTAGGACAAAACAATCCACTGTCAAGCTCCGCCTCATGCCCGTAAGAGGCCAACGCCTTATTCGCGAGATAGCTAGGAATGTGACCCAGCGGGCATACACTCACGCCCTTACTTCCAGTTGTGACCAGATTACTCCGGTCTCTCGACTGGTTACGAGTCCGATGGTCGTTTCAAGAGCAGTCGCCGTAAGGTCAGCAACCACCCCCGCTCTATAGGAAACAGTACAGCTTCCAGACTCCCCCGACAGTCAGAATGCACAATCGACTGGCTTACGCCGCACGGTGCGCAGACCGTCCAGGAGCGCCAGAAGATTGACAACTAGGGGCAACTAGCCCTAAGGCCAGAATCCTACCCGGGCTCTCGCTTCATGCGTGGAGGCCGCCGGATGGGTGTTGACCCGTGAGTATGACCGACCCTGAACAAAAAGGTCTTCGTGGCCAACTCAGCAAGGGCCCATCAGCTCCCCAACTTACTACCTAACACAAATATTTTGACACGTCCAAGAGCGGCTTTTAGCCGCAAATTGGACTTGACGTACATGTAATGTAATGTAATTCAGAGGAGCTACCTGCACACACGGCGTGCAATCATCATATTTGTACAAAGGAGTTACAAAGCGACTGATTTCTGCTATTGCAAACATGTTTTTTTCTTCAAAATGGTCAATATAAAGCGAAATAAAATGCATTCTGGGGATGGTTCCAAAAATATGTGCTGTCTCAAAGGGGTTAAGCAAAATACATTCCGAAGCACAAGCACAAAAACAAATGAATGAACTGATGTTTACATACAAATTAGCCCACTGTCACCGCACATCGCATTATTTGAATATAGAATGAAGTTAGTAACACTTGATACTTTGTACCCAGTATACATCCTTAGTAGACCCAAAAGAAGAGTAAAATCGTAAGTACCTGTGGTGTGAATGGCAGGCCCTGCAGTCCCAAAGAGAACTGCTGGCCTAATTGTTGTCCGAGCTGTTGCCCGAGAGGCTGACCTATCGCATGGGCCATCGGGTGGCCCATTGTATGACTCATCGGATGACCCATCGAATGACCCATTGCGTGATTCATCGGATGCGTCATCTGTTGACTGGCGAGACTCTGCAGCTGGATGTTACTGCCGAATGGATTCATCACTTGCGGCTGCCCACCTATATTCAAAGAAGATGGTTTGTCTGTGTTGTGTCTATAACTGCAGCAGTTTGCTCTGTTTATAAAATTTAAGTTTGATAATTTAAAACCTTAGGAGTGTTACACATTACTTTTCTTTTAAAACCCTAGGTGTGTTACAACTCACCTGATACTAAGTTGTTGACGAGTAGGTTCTGCTGGTACAGGTTTGGCTGCGGAGTGGCCTGTGATGCTATATCTTGAACGGATGCGGTCATCCCGTTGGCTGCCATATTGGCGGCCATGTTGGCAGCTATGTTCGCCGTCATGTTCACCGGCATGCTAGTGCCCACCATTCCAGTGGGTAAACCCTGAGATGCGTTTATCCATTTGTATCCTAATGGACCTAATGATTAAAGAGAAGTCATTAATGTTATACAAATCTTCGAAGGATTATTATTATTATCACTGTTTATGGCACGGATACGTTGTCGTTGACTGTTGGCCTCATACACAAGCTCAAAGTCGCGCAACGAGCCACGGAGAGAGCTGTTTGGAGTTTCACTGCGTGTTAGGATCCGAAATGAGGAAATCCGCAGAAGAATCAAGGTCACTGACATAGTTCGTAAAATTACCAACTTGAAATGGCAATGGGCAGGCCATACAGCTCGCAGAACCGACAAACGTTTGGGAAAAAAAGTTCTCGAATGGCGACCACGAACCGGCAGATGTAGTGTGGGATGGCCCCCCACAAAATGGACCGATGACACTGCCAAGGTCGCAGGAAGTAGGTGGATGGAGTGGTTCAAGACCGCTCGTCATGGCATTCTATGGGAGGAGGCCTATGTCCAACAGTGAACGTCTAATGGCTGATGATGATGATGGTGATGATTACTGTTTATTCTGGTCAGGCAGCTGTGCTGATATGACCAGATCAAACAAAGAACGCGGTTTCGGAAGCGCCTAAAAAACGTGCCCGCAACCTCACCAGATTAAAAAAAGACAAAATCCGTAAAGTCATAGGTACTATGACAGGCCACTGTCCCCTAAACAAACACCTGTTTACCATAGGTGTGACAGATAGCCCTCTATGCAGAGGATGCATCGAGGAAGAAGAAACGCCAAAGCATGTGCTCATGGAATGCAGGAGAGTGGCAGAGCAACGGGCAAGAATACTACAATCTCCAGCATCTGTCCCGGAGGCCTGTAGCAACCTAAACAGGCTACTAACCTTCTGGGACAGCCTGGGTTGGCTGGAGTAACATAAATAGAAACATGAGCCACGCACAACGGCCCAATCAAGAGGCCAAGTGCGGGAAATAGCCCAGGAAAACTAACTAACTAAATAACTATGTCTCTTTTCTCCCGGGTC
This sequence comes from Micropterix aruncella, assembly GCA_944548615.1. NCBI lineage: Eukaryota > Metazoa > Arthropoda > Insecta > Lepidoptera > Micropterigidae > Micropterix > Micropterix aruncella. The sequence continues at coordinate 17,675,292 of OX155976.1, forward strand.
GACAGCCAGTGAAGCTTCTCTCTGTACTCCGTGATGTGGCCAAATTTTCTGAGGCCATGGATAAATAACATACAATTAAAAAAAACTTTATTGGAGTTTAATAAAGTTTTTATTTATATCTATTGATATTTATATTTATATACAGCGAAGTGTATATTCAATGATAATCGCAAAGAGTAAACTCCAGTTACGCGTCGGAGCTGTCACAATTTTTTTGTTATATGTTCCACTTTAGGTTGTTGGAGGATATAACTTGTAAGTCCTTCTGTGAATGCACAATTGTTCGTTTGATACCTTATAGGGTATATTGATAAGAGGATTGTTCCTCGCTACAATCAGTACTGTAAATTTTTCTTTCTTCACTCAAATAAGCCATTCTTCAGTCCATCCCTTGATCTGGTCGAGATCGCCCTGAATTTCGGTTTTCAGAAGAGGACTACTGAAGAACTTGTTGTCAACGGCATTAAAGCTGGTGGTTGACTTATAGAGGATTATAAGTCGGCGATGTACAGTTAAGAGAGCACCGGACCGAGGACCGATTCCGGAACCACTCAACTTTCAATAGGTTTCGTGTCAGACAAAGTAATTCCTACCCTCACTTCGAGCTGCCTTTCTTTCAGGAACGATTTAATCCATTTGAATCACATATTTTTGAAATTACTCCGTTCTGATGAGCCCGACTACATAGTTAACAGTATAAACAAGTAAATATATTAAAAAGAATTTTTATAAAACCTATAATAAATTTTATTGCGTATTAGTATTTATAATAATTTTTATTACGGTTTTTTTATAACATATTTGTGGTTTATGTATTTATCCATATAGTTACATATAAATTTCGGAATGTACTCAAACAGGCCTTTCATTTGACACTAAACACAATGTATTTATGTTTATTGATATTTAGAGATTTGGACATTTAGACAACTATTTACTTAATATTTGGACAATTAAGGTACTCTATGACACTCGGTATGTCGTAACGATTCTAACAATACCAAATACTTCTAAATCGGTGCGGGCTTTTAGAAGTAATGGTGGAATAATAAAATGGAAAACATACATGGATGAACCCTGAACACATTACTACTTTTCTATTGGGCAATCGTGTAAAAAAATAGTTTCTTCTTTCTAGGAACAACAAAGTATGAAGCCAGTGTATGCTCACCAACGCCGGCCATGTTTATGAGATTATGGTTGTGCAGATCTGCGTGAGTCGGGGGCATGGGATGGTTTTGCATGGCTTGCTGCATCGGTTGTGGTTGCACCAACGGCGCTGAAGTTGGTACCCCTGGAGGCGGCATCGCTCCCAGAAGACCTAAAGCTTGTTGGCTGAAAATAAATAAATCAAATCAGAAGTATGTAATTGAATCGGTCATTTAAAAACCCCATAAAGTCACATTTTGGACAACATCCCTTTTATTTTTATTCTTTATTGTATTTTATTTTATTCTTTATTATATTGTATTTTATTATTCTTTATTAGGAATCCCATGGAGAGCACGCCGCACCAACAAATCTGTCCTGGAAGAACTCGGCATCCAAGTGAAACTCTCCACCATATGCATGAGAAGGGTCCTGCAGTACTTCGGTCATGTTGCCAGAAGAAACCCAGATAATCTGGAGAAAATTCTTTCCGGGGTCAAGTGAAGGGAAGAAGAAGCAGAGGCAGATCACCGGCCAGATGGAACGACCTCATCAAAGAAGTTACAAAAGGGTCAATACAATCTGCGACCCGCCATGCAGAAGACAGGTCGAAGTGGAGGAGCCTCGTAGGCAAACTGTTGTCTAGTGGCCACGATCCTCAGTAATGAGGGAACGACGGAGAAGAAGAGATTTTCTTTTTCAGAAAACTTAACCCTTCGGCTACGTAACGACCAAATTTGGTTGCACGTCAGAACACCGTTGGCTACATAACGACCAATATTGGCAGTTTGCTCCCGGAGCGCACAGTAATATTATTTTCTTATTCGAACGGTCCTAAAATCCATAGGAACATGTCTCATTATTACCATAGATACATAGACGGCCGCTAGAATAATGTCCGGCGTGATTTTAATGGATATTTATGGTAAAATCAATTGTCAAACATCGCTGGTGTGCCGCCGTCAGCTGTCTCGGGTTGTGAAGTTTTTTTGTGTTTTCAGTTGGAATATGAATAGATATGTGAGTAAATTTGATTCTAAAACACTTTATCAACCGAATTCAGTAATATTATGTACATTTTATTCCAATTTTACCTGTATTTTTTAATTGAAAAATTGCACGCCATGGTGTCATTTCTAATTATTGAGTTTCTTGCGTTAAATAACTCTAAAAATGCACAATGTCTGCCTAATTCATTGACAAAATACATATTACTTAGTTTATCGCTGAGATATATGAAGTTTTCGGCGTATTTGTAAATGAATAAGGTTATTTTTTTCATAATTTTTTTTCGCAGAAATCATCAAAAAATTTATTGGTTTTTATGAGCTAATATCTAAATATTTTTGTATGAAAATAAGCAAAACGAAATATTACCTATGGAAAAGAATCTAATAAAGATCACGATAGCATTTACAATTTCAAAATAGGGTACCGTATTTTCCGTAATAAATAAAATACAAACGGAGCTGCCATAGAATTCACCGACCGGAGTCGGGCTCATCATAATACTATTTGTTTTTTTTACACTTCTGGGGGGTTAGCAGTGGATTCCGGACTTACGAACCAGCTGTGGTAGGTTTAGGACAGCTGTCTTGCCACATGTGAGCGTTCACCTTACCACCCATTCACTCCCCCTTCGAAGCCATAGAATTTGGTATGCAGAAATCGCGGTTTTAGATATTTTTTCTAGAAAGGAGTTGATTATTTTCCTGGAGAGACCAAGATCTTTAAAAAGGTGAAACAAAGATTTAGCTGGCAGGCCACGAGCGCCTACTTCCACCGCGTGAAGGTGAACAGTGAAGCCGTTCCGGGTGACGGCATTTGCGAGGTCATGATATTTATTTAATTTGTACTCGTTGTCTTTTGGGATATTTGATTCCCATGGAACAGTTAATTCCACGATAAGGACCATCTTCCGAGATAGAGAGTAAGAGTTATATCTGGACGCAGGGCTGTGCATCCGAGACTTTCAGGGAATTTATACTGCTTAGAGACCGAATAGACCTCCATAATCCAATCTGAAGCTTTCTCGATTATTGAGAAAGGTTTTGCAGTGAGATGTTTTTTGCCTTTAGAGCCAACCCGCACAAACTGTATTGGGGGTTTGGAGGATACTGTGGAACCCTTGTTGGCACGAGCCACTGAGAGGCTAAGTACCTCGCGAATAACAGCAAGGACTTTGTCGTGGCGGTAAGTGTACCGTCCTTGATCCAAGGCCACCTTGCAGCCAGCTAGAATATGTCTAGCTGTGCAAGGGGTGTTGCTACAAAGGGGACATGAACTATCCTCGGCATAGCTCCAACGAGCGAGGTTACTGGGGTCTGGAAGTATATGCTGAAAGGCATTTAAATAAAATTTCAGCATCGCTGGCGTCCAGTCATACAACATTACTTTCCAGTGCATTGGAGGAGGAATGCAAAAGTCTCCAATTGTTGTCCAATCATTCTGGCATTGAAGGCTAATACTGCTTAGAGACCGAATAGACCTCCATAATCCAATCTGAAGCTTTCTCGATTATTGAGAAAGGTTTTGCAGTGAGATGTTTTTTGCCTTTAGAGCCAACCCGCACAAACTGTATTGGGGGTTTGGAGGATACTGTGGAACCCTTGTTGGCACGAGCCACTGAGAGGCTAAGTACCTCGCGAATAACAGCAAGGACTTTGTCGTGGCGGTAAGTGTACCGTCCTTGATCCAAGGCCACCTTGCAGCCAGCTAGAATATGTCTAGCTGTGCAAGGGGTGTTGCTACAAAGGGGACATGAACTATCCTCGGCATAGCTCCAACGATCGAGGTTACTGGGGTCTGGAAGTATATGCTGAAAGGCATTTAAATAAAATTTCAGCATCGCTGGCGTCCAGTCATACAACATTACTTTCCAGTGCATTGGAGGAGGAATGCAAAAGTCTCCAATTGTTGTCCAATCATTCTGGCATTGAAGGCTAATAACATGAGCCATACCACCCTAGAAAGGGCCTTTCCTGTCCACCCTAGAACGGGCTAGTCCCAGTTGGGTGACAGAAACAAATAAGCAAAAGGTTAAGGTTTTGCCATTCGGTTCCTGTTATTTTTATAAGCTAATCAATGTTTCATAGTAATTAATTCTTAAATAAATAAATAAATAATAAATAAATACTTTTGCTGTCGTAATCTCCCCGCAAGAGAGACTTCTTCAAGTCCACATCGCTCATGGTTGTACTGCCATACCCCAGACCAGTGCCATTCTGGCTGATTCCAGTAAGGAAGTTTTTGTGGAAGTCAACGCGGGCTTGTAGATCATTTGACTCACTACGGCCACTTACTACGTGCTTCGATATTGCCGGATCCTTGGAATTACTTAGAATCGAATTTTTGGTTATTCTGGAGTTGGCGTAGAACAGAGAGGGCAGTTTTAGAGCTAGCCCAAAATTGTGTTTGGACCTGAAGAGAGTCGAGGGGTCAGCTGGTTTGGCTAAGGACAACCAGGATTTTAGACTAGCTGTCACCAGTGCATCCAGACTAGACAGTTGGGTTTTGGTGAAATCGTAAATAAGAAAGGGCCATGACAAATGTGAAGTTAGATAGTTGTCATAGATCCAAGCCTTACGAGGGCTAGAAATTAGCAATGCATCTATCTTTTCCAGGCAACTACTGAAATGTTCTATAACATGATCGCCAGAGAGGTCTTTTCCCTGGCAGGTGATTTTTCTGCCAAGAAATTTGAAGTGGTTATTTGGGTCTATAAGGGAGATAATAGAGCCCTTATAGACCAATTTTGGGTCATAGGACGTAAATTTTGTGTCTATGCGGGCGAGTCCAAGGCAAAAACATTTGGAGGGCTTCACATTTATACAGCCTGACCAGTCGCAGAACAGCTCCACTTTCTGTAATAGCAGGGAAAGCTGCTTGGGGCTCCTGGTGATAAAAGTTAGGTCGTCGGCAAAAGCGAGGCACGACGATGTGTATTGGCCGTCTGTTTTAAAACGGTAACCCCACTTCTTGTCGAACTGGGTCAGGCTTTCCAGCAGTATATTGAAAACGATATTGAATATCGTCGGAGAGAGGCAACAGCCCTGAAACAGTCCAATTGAATATGATATAGAGCGGGTAGTCCATTCTTGCGTTTTGACATGGAACGTCAGACAGTTGTAGTAGGAGGCTACAATGTCACGCACCACAGGTGGGAAGTTGTACCAGCGGAGCGCAAAGTGGAGGAGACTGTGCCGAACTGACCCAAAGGCATTCTCTAGGTCGAGCCAGCATACATTGATTTGGCGTTCGTGCTGTCTCGCATCCTTAATGGCAGCAGCCAAGAGAGACTTGTGCTCGAGGCTTTTTGTACTGACACTCCAAGGTACTCGTTCCGGTGCATGAATTCGCTCATCCTCATGTGGACTATGCCAAGTACTAGTTAGAAATGCCGAGTTTTTTCACTTTTTCGACTTTCTCATATTCATTCATAATTATATAATTGTTATACAAAATGAGATTTCAATATTCTATATACGAAATTTCAATGCGATCATTGCACAGTTATTCTTTTTATGATTGCTATAGTATTTACATAATTATAGTATTTTTTGTTGAGCGCGGCGATATTGCAAGAAATTTTAATGAATTGCCGCAGTCTGCTATGAAATTATGCCGCTACTCGAGGGGTTAAAAGCCTTCTTTACTTCACTAGTGGAACGTTACCGGGCTATATTCGGGTCTCCGCTTCCTTCCCCTTCCCATTTTTTCCCTCTGACTTTTATCAGATTTCCATTCTTTTTAGCAGTCAAATATTAATTCATAATCTTGTGTTACCTTGAGATAAATCGGCGCTCGTGTTTTGATTCATCGTGACCAATTATATAATCATCCGAATTGCATCTATGTTAGCCTATTGAAACGCTCTGCGTCGGTACAAGCCCGATTGTCACATTTCGTAGAGAAAAGAAGAAAAACCAGAAATAAACGCTGCACCTTCGCACAGCTTTGTTTTTAATTTACGACGGTGGTAATTTTCTCCCTGGAAAAATGCATTGATAGCTACCTTTTTTTAAACTACCCTTGAGTTTTCAAATTTGACGTGCAGCTTCTTTTATTCAGTTTACGCATTTCATCGTTAAAATTTGGTGGTGCGCAAACTTTTGCAAGGTCAGTTAAAGGCATTTCTTTTGTTTGTTTGTTTTAATAAATAAAATACAAAAGGAGCTGCCATGGAATTCACCGACCGAAGTCGGGCTCATCATATACTATTATTTCACTTCTGGGGGGTGAACTGTGGATTCCGGACTAAGGACCAGCTGTGGTAGGTTTAGGACAGCTGTCTTGCCACATGTGACCGTTCCCCTTACCACCTATTCACTCCCCCCTTTGAAGCCATAAAATTTGAGATGCAGAAATCGCAGTTTTATATATTTTTTCTAAAAGGAGTTGATTATTTTCCTGGAGATATTGAGATCTTTAAAAAGGTGAAACAGAGATTTCGCTGGCAGTCCATGAGCGCCAACTTCCACTGCGTGAAATGAACAGTGAAGCCGTTCCGGATGACGTTCCGTTATCCTGTTATATCGGACGCAACATTTGAAGAAGAAGAGATTCTTTCGGATAATACTCACTTGACTAGATTCTGATGCAAGAGGAGCGTGTTGAGCTGTTCCTGTTGATGCGGAGGAAGGTCCGTGTCGATGCGAAGCGGATTGGAAGCGAGGGAAGCGGGCGGCGAACTTCCGGCTCTTTTGCCGGTTTGGGAGGGCTCGGGGGGCTCGGGGGGCTCGGGGGGCTCGGGGGGCGGGCTGGCGGTGGCCCCCGCCTCCGGCCCCGCGGCCGCCACCACGGGGCTGACCAGGAAGCGCGAGATCTTCCGCTGCGGCTTCTTTTCCGCCGGCCGACTCGATTCCTCGGGCGGCGAAGTCGGCGACGGTTTTCCCTCATCGGAGGTCGTCGTGGACTGAAATTTTATATCTAGATTATCAATCGTCGGTCGCAATCGAGAGTGCGTTTCCCGGAAACCTTACGGGCGTCTGTAGTAATTGATACATTGAACGACGAAAAAGCTCGCTTTGAGAATAATCACCCCTCTCTATCTCTCTCAACGTCTGGCCGTTGGGATGCCAAAAAGGCCGCCTGGCCTTTAGTGGCGGTTGACAGATCCACAGGTAGCCTTATCCGTTGGCATCTGTATTTATTATACAAATATATAACATCCATGACTAACATGATTAGTTACTAGGTATCTGGTTAGGTATCTGGGGCATTCTAAATTAAGGGGCAGAGCGACTCACTGGGAAACGACGCGGCAGACGAACTGGCCAAAAGGGGATCAAAGGAAAGAGTATATGGACCCGGACTCTTGATGCCCATACCCCAGGCCCAAATAAAAACATGGCTACGCAGGAACACCGACGAAACCCACCTTACAGAATGGAAAAAAACGCAGGATGCAGGCAAACAAAGAATGCGGTTCCGGAAGCGTCTAAAAAACTTGCCCGCAACCTCACCAGATTAAAAAGGGACAAAATCCGTAAAGTCATAGGTACTATGACAGGCCACTGTCACCTAAACAAACACCCGTTTACCATAGGTGTCACAGACAGCCCTCTATGCAGAGCATGCATGGAGGAAGAAGAAACGCCACAGCACGTGCTCATGGAATGCAGGAGCGTGGCAGAGCAACGGGCAAGAATACTACAATCTCCAGCATCTGTCCCGGAGGCCTGTAGCAACCCAAACAGGCCGCTAACCTCTGGGACAGCCTGGGTTGGCTGGAGTAACATAAACACAAATAGAAACATGAGCCACGCACAATGGCCCAATCAAGAGGCCAAGTGCGGGAAAAAGCCCGGATAAACTAACTAACTAACTAGGTATCTGGTATCTGGTTATTTTCTGTATACAAAATCGCCAAAAAAGGTGCAGCGTCATGGCTTCTGAAAGGTTTAAAACCGTTTCCATGATACATCTGGTTGCAAAAAGGCCTTTCCTAACATTCCAACACTGAAGATGAATAATGTCAGCGACATCGAGCAACACTGCATAAATAAACGAAAAAAATAATTTCTTCATGTGTGGGTTTCCACAGCAGAGACGATAGGGAAAAAACTTTACGGTCATTTTGCATTACAGAATAGCAGCAATTGTCTCCTTGACTTGGCTCGGATCAAGGTGACAATATCAACAAGACTGTGCATTTTGGAAGTCTTTAAAAAAGCATTGATACCAAGGGCAACTAGAGTTGCCGACTAAAACGGGCGAACCCGTCACCTCGGGAAGTTTTAACGATATTAGATCGTTCTGTCTTTCGTGAGGTGAACGTAGAAGACTTTGGACAAAAACAGTCCACTGTATAGTTATGCCACACGCCCGTAAGAAGCCAACGCCTTACCGCGAGATAACCAGGTTAATCACCCAGTGGGCCGACACTCGCGCCCTTAATTCCAGTTGCACAATAACTGATAGATTTATCACATTCTCCTTAGAAAACACTGTATCTCAAAAATAAATGAGTGTTTTGACATTTTTATCCACACATACCTGTTGTGGTGTTGCCTCATCTGCAGTCTCTGGTAATGAAATACTCTCAGGAGCAATGGTTGGAGTAGTGCATTCTGAATTGTCCACTTTCTCCGTACTCTCAGATTCACTCTCGGCCTTAAACAACACAACATTACAACCTATAAAAATAAATCTATAGTGAGTGTAGCCAGCTAACATTGGCGCTATGCTCAATATTATTGTTTATTCTGGACAGGCAGCTTTGCTAATACATCCAGATCAGATCTTGTAAAGCTAAACAATAATAGCTTTTTTATTAAAGCTGGTATGCTTACCATTATAAATAGGATAGAAAACGAATTTACCGCGTGAAATTTGTAGCACCCGACGTTTTGGTGACGTTGCAGCCGCCGTTGTCCAGGGTAGACTGAAGGGCTGTCAATCCATTGTTTTGCGGGTAGGCCGCGTACCGCTTCCGCCACTGCGTAGGTTATAACGGTGGTGGGGGGCCGGGCTCGGAGCGCGGGAATTTTGAAAATCCGTCCTGCACACAACACTCACTGTATCCTGTTTCACGTCTTTGCGTTCGGCGTTCGGCGGCGGGAACATTTTAAGAAGAGGGTTCCACGTAGAAGAGAGTTTGTAACCGTCGTCTCTGTTAAAGTTCGGAGTTCTTCTTATTTCAATGGCTTCCCGGATCATGCGAGGAAAGTAGAATTGTTCTTTGGATAGCACAATGGGATTTTGAAACTGCATCCAGTGGTTACTTCCGCTATCCAATATATGTTCGCAGATCGCCGATTTTTCTCGCTGAACGTTTTTAACAGCTTTGATGTGTTCTGACAGTCGCGTGGCTATGGGCCGTTTCGTTTGTCCAACGCAGGCTAGACAGCAACTGCATTCGACTTTATACACACCCGGGGTTTGCAGTGGTATTACATCTTTTACAGGCCTCAAAAATCGAGCTATATTTTGGGTCGGTTTGAAGATCGTTTTTATATCGAATCTGTTTAGCATCTTACTTATTCGATCTGTCACGCCCTTGACATATGGTAAGAAAGCTCTTGATCTGCTCGGTTTCTGAGTTTCGTCTGTATTAGATCATGTGCGTGTCTCGTGATAGTTACCGTATCCATTTTTCCTCCACCTACCCGCAAAACAACGGATTGACAGCCCTTCAGTCTACCCTGGACAACGGCGGCTGCAACGTCACCGAAACGTCGGGTGCTACAAATTTCACGCGGTAAATTCGTTTTCTATCCTATTTATAATGTCAAACAACCGCGATAGTCTTCGATTTTATATGCTTACCATGTCGTCCATGTATATATATATCAGTGCCTCTTATACGCCAAAAAGAATCTTTAAAATTGCAAGCTTCACTCCACTCGACATAGCCATAATACGCGACATAAAAACAATGTGTTATTGCCTAAAGTACGCTTGACTAAATATCAAAAAACATTTTTATATATTAGTTTTAAACTGTTCAATGCTTTGCCGTCATCGACGAGAAGACTTGAGATGGCAGCATATAAAAGCTGCTTGAAAAATCAGTTAGTCAAACATGCCCTTTACAAACTGGACGACTTTTATGATATTGCGTCCACAATTGCTCGATTATAAATAACCATATTATGACGAGTTTTAGATTTTATTGAAATTGTTTTTAATTACGCATGTTTCAGAATTTTTCTTTTTCATTGTATTGATTATTATTTATTGTTTGATTATTGATTATTTTATAAATTTTACTATTTTTAAGTAATCGCCTCTGATTACAATTATATTTTTTTTCCTTTTTATTAATCAAAGCGGTTTTATCATCCGGCAAATTATGACTGTAAAATTTGACATGTTCCTCAGTATTGTGAATTGCTTTTATGGAATAAATGATGTTGATGATGATGATGATTAACAAGTTTTTAGGTACAAATCGAGTCTGTTTTTAAATTAATTGACAGAGCTTGCACTAATCACTTCAAATGGTAGTTTATTCCACATGTACACCACTCTATTTTGCAGAACGTTCTTAAGAGGATTAGATTTAAATTTTGTACGGTTAAGTTTTTGGTTTGACCTCGAAGAAATATGGGTTGACGTTGAATTTGTAAATATTCTTCAGTCCAGGTACATCATAATAATGTGTTAGAATTCTATATATCTCAATCAGGTCCCCTCTTTGTCTTCTTTGTTTGAGTGTAGTAATTCCAAGTAATTTCAAGCGATCTTCATAATTCCTATTCTTCAGGCCCACTGGCATTTTGGTTGCCCTTCGCTGAACCTTTTCCAGAATATCTACATCTTTGCAAAAGTAAGGGTTCCAGATCTGATAGCCATACTCAAGAAATCGTAATAATGTGTTAGAATTTTATACGAATTATCCACTTTTTGCACCGAACCGATGATATATAGGAAAACTTGGACTAATCACTGTAAAACATGGTAGTTTATACCACGAGTCTAACCACTCTATTTTGCAGATATAGCACATATTTTTTTTATTTTTTACTCTACTAATTACAATAATGATGATTGATTATGATTATAATTATAGCAAAATAATTTCCTCACCTTATCGAGATTTAATTTCAGGTTATTGGCTTTGGATTGGACCACCGGCATTACTTCCGGATTGGCGTGCAGCTGCTTGACGATATCTTCAATTAGTTCGATGAATGTTTCGCTTTGAGACTCCGGCAGCAAAGTATTTGAGACCTGATAAAATGAAAATCTTTTATTACCAACTATTTCTTTGCAGACTATACAGAGGGTTGTCAAATTATTATACTCAAGACTATAGTAAGTTAGTTTGTCTGGGCTTTTTTCTCGCACTTGGCCTCTTGATTGGGCCGTTGTGCGTTCCTACTCAAGACTATATAGAGGGTTGTCAAATGTCAGTACTAATTTGCATTTTTCTAAATTAATAAATTAACGCTCGGTGATTTTTATTTTAAGAGGCCGTGGCGGCCAAAAGCTATATGAAGCATAATTTTGTGGCCTGGTTGTGAGAACACGAAAAAGAATTTTAATACAATTATGCCGGATTTTAAAAACCCGGTCCTTAAGGTATCATTTGGCCAAAACGTAATTGGTAAATAATTTCCATATTAATTGTAAATTATCTTTATTCTGTTACTGTTTTCCAAAAAAAAAAAAACGAGCGAGATTTTTCTTCAGTTTTTGAAAAACCTAGAGACGATTCTCAATATTAAAAAATACTATTTACACCAGCGTATGGTCTATTTGCATAGTACCAAGATAGTTTTTGGAACTTCCATACAAAAAATATAAGAAAAAAATGTTTTCTTTGAAATTACGTAATTTCCTGAAATGTTATGGCCAAACATATTTTTTTTCTATTTATTAAAGATACTTCTGAGTGATATAAAAAATAACACAGTGATCTTTAGTTATTTTGTTATTGTAATCTATTTTTTTCTTTATAAAAAACTATTCATTTGGTAATTTATTACATTATAATTGAAAAGCCAAATCGACTATATTAGACGGCGCGCGAAGCCGAAATCGTCATTCGTAATTGGCCACTGCCAACGGTGGGACGTATTCCCTTGTCGCCGCGGTATACCTATACATCTTTATGTATATATCGAAAGCGCGCGGGCGCCTGGCATTGCAAAAATACCTAAATTTTTAGTCAACTTGGAAGCGAGCCTCAACAAATATATATAAAAGTATAGTTTTGGCTATTATCGGGTTTATTATATCTATTCTAGAAATACAGCAAATTAATATACACAAGCGCACTTTTCAGTACTAATTTGCGTTTTTTCAAATTATTAAAGTTTTAAACTGTGCTTCCTATCAAGACCCTGTTGTATTTATCCTAAAGAATGTGTATAAAACTATAAATTTTGGTATTATTACATTAAATATAAATACTAGAATTGACAATATTAAGTATACTGAGGTTTTATTCTGAAAAATAGTAATTTAAAGAAAAAAATATATAATGTTTTTTAATAGGAAATTTGTGATTTTGGGGTTATGAATGTATGAGTATACTCACACACATTATACTCATATATATGAGTATACTCATATATGAAGGTATGAGTATACTCACATACATTATACTAATTAACCCTTCAGGCCTCGGCCCCTCAGCCGATTGACAGGTTGCTGTCCCAAAAATTTTTAGTAAAAATTAGTAAAAAATTTTAATTACGACACTGTTACGACCAAAACATTAATTACTGCCAAACCACTGTACCCATAATTAAAATGAAACATATTAACATAATAAAACATAATAAAATAAAACAAATTAAATTAAAATAAAATTAAAACCGGGCACTCACGCTGAATCGTGTTGTGGCCGATATCGGCCAATCGGGGCCTGAGGGGTTAATAATAGTACTATTACAAATCGAGATACGTTTTTTTCTTAAAATTACCATTTTCAGATAAAATCTTTCAAATATACTTGTACATAACTCTATCTTCTATGTATTCATTTGAAATGAGTTTTTTTTTCCTGTAACGGCCATATTGAGAGAACGGCTAGGTGTAAAAATTTGGTTGAGAATTTCTCTCTAGATGTGTCATCACAAGAGAAAAGTAAAAAAGTCATCAAAAAAGAAAACCATTTTTTTTGGTGTAAAAATTTGGTTGAAGTGCCTAAAAAAGGTCTCGGTTGTAGATATGTCACCAAAAGAAAAAAATCTAAAAGTCATCAAAAGAGAAAATTAAAAAATGATATTTTCTGTGTGAAAAATAGTGACTAAAAATAAAATACTTAATTTAATAATAATAATACAGCCTTTTGCCGTTCTGATTACTAACAAAACTGTTGTTTTGTCCGCGTGAAAAAAGAAGAAAGTTGGACTGTTATTTTTGTCAGCCATTGGGCAAAGGGCAATGAGACAACAGCAGCCAGCGAGAGAAAGAATTTTATTTTAGGAAATAAAATATGCCAAAATCAAAATAAAATAAAGTAGTTTTATGCATTGTTTTATTGTTTATTTAAACTTATCTAATTTGATTATTGTTTGTCGGGCAGTGTGGAAATAGGCAGTGTGGAATAGTTAAATTTTAGATCGTCAAACGTCAAATGGATTTCTAGGCTATGTTTTCGAATGAAACAGGAAGAAACCACGAATAGTTTACAAAATACACAGAAGTGGTTTTTGTTACTGTTTCATATCGCTCATAATTATAATGAACGTCCTTATAAATGGAAATATGAAGACGTTGCTAACTTTCTACAGAAAACAGAGCCGAATGAGACCGAAGGCAGCGCAAAACCAGCCCGGTTCGAACGATGCAATTAATGCCAGCTGTCATCGATCGAACCGGTTGATCTAACGCGATGTGCGCAATAACTTCCATTTTTGTTCTACTCGGATGTCGCTATCGATCGATCTTATTATAGAATATCACGAGATTCTCGAATAAAGGAGCAACTGAGGAACCCCGACTTTCGACGGTGAGAAGTTATCTACGTAAGAAAACTAAGCCTCATTTCAGTTTCGAAGGTCATAGTCGTACGCACCCGACGCTCGCCCTGCGTCCCAAACGAGGGATGCGACGATCCATAAAGAAGAAGAGCAGAATAGTTAAATAATAGCGTTACCAGATTGGCAGCGATATCCTTGGGATTGACGTCGTCCAGATGGAACTTGAAGGTGACGGTGTTGGAGGCGGCCTGCAGCTGGCACTCCACCTCCCCGGCCGGGGCGGAGCGCAGCACGGAGAGGCGCGGCAGGCTGGGCGGCGCCCCCCCCGCGCCCGCGCCCGCGGCCTCCCCCGAGCCCCGGCTGCCCGCGCCGCGCCGCGAGCCGCGGCCCGAGCGGCGCGAGCCCGTCGACGAACCTGCCCCAACCGAGCATTCCATAAACAGCACCATTTTACTTACTAACTTCAAATCGACACCTGGCAGTATTGATATTGATATATCACTATTGATACTAATGTATTAATATCGCAACAAAAATTAGGTAATATTCGGCGGACGATTTTATTGCCTGTGAATATTGATAATAATGGAAGCACGATTACTTTCAATTTTTACTCACTGTCTATATATCAGTCACCGCTGTCGATTTAGAAGCTGTTTTTAACAGTTTTTGCAGCTTTTTTTACGATAAACATAACTGACTGTTACTACTTCATATTTACTCCGTTTCGCGTAGATTTTTCGATGAAATAAAGACGGGTTATTGGATGTTTGACTTTGATAGTCTTTAGCGGAGCGTGCTTGTCGTACAACTGCAGAATGAGCCAATTTTCATAGATAGCGCCGACTGCCTTACTCTATGGCAGATATTCAGAGTTTTACTGTAAGTGACAGTGTCGTCTCATCATTACATCGACATAATTCAAATAAATTGATTTGTGTGCGTTTGAATTTTTCTTAAAAATGGAGAACTATAAGATGCATTTAAATCTCCAGCATCTGTCCCGGAGACCTGTAGCAACCTAAACAGGCTGCTAAGCTTCTGGGACAGCCTGGGTTGGCTGGAGTAACATAAATAGAAACATGAGCCACGCACAACGGCCCAATCGAGAGGCCAAGTGCGGGAAATAGCATAGGAAAACTAACTGACTAACTAACTAACTAAGATGCGTTTGCGGCATGTAATGCTATACAAATTTCGGAAAAGCACTAGTGTTGGGACTGCGGAAAAAACCATTCAAAGATTCGAAAAATTCTAATATTACAAGTGACAATAACCATAAATTAGATGAAATCGAAGACTATTGTGGTTGTTTGACATTATAAATAGGTTAAAAACGAATTTACTATGTGAAGTTTATAGCATCCATCGTTTCAGAAACGTTGCAACCGCTGTTGTCCAGGTTTGTAACATCGCAGAAACATCAGGTACTACAATCTTCACGCCGTAAATTCGTTTTTATCCTATTTATAAAGCCACAAATTACATTTTTAAAAGTTAAACAACTTAAAATTGAGTGAACTAATTATTACTAAATTTAAGAAAAAGTAAGTTATGCGTTAAAAAGTGCGGTAAAATGCGAAAAAATAAGTTAAATTAAATACAAAAGTAGGTTTCTACTTTAGGTAAATATGTAATTGACCAGTCAAGGGCAGGAAGGTGTAGCAAAGAAAGTGAAATGGATTAAGAAAATAAGTTAAATAATAAGTAGAATAAATGGATAGTTTATATGGGTATCGAATGTATACAGGATGTTATTTAAGCAACTTTTAAATAAAAAAAAATAAAAAACTGAAAAATAAAAAAAAAACATTTTTTTTAATTTGTTTTTTTTTATTTTTAGGTTAAATAGTATGAAAAGTGATCACGATGCACTATCTAGCGGTTGGTAAAATGTCGCTGATATTGTTTATTTACGACTTATTACCTACCGCTAGATGGCGCAGTGCGCTCAAACGCTTCTCAAACCTTTATTTAAGTCAACTTCTTTAAAAATGTCAAATAAAAAAAAAAATAAAAAAAATATTTTTTTGGGTTTTTCCAATTTTTTTTATCAAAACTTGCTTACCACGTTATACAGATTCACCCACAGAAAAAAAAGCCCGTGCAGTAATAGCACCCCGTATAATAATATCTTACATATAATACAGTAATTAAAAATATATTGCAGACCAATCGAATGTAATACAGGTACGTCGATGTTTTGAAATGTTTGTATAGCAAGGCCACCATGTGTATCCGACTTCAGGATCAGAGCACAAATCCAATTCAATTGCAAAAGGGGGTAAGACAGAGAGACGTTATTTTTCCAAGACTGTTCACCACTGCATTGGTGGATGTTTTGAAGCTTTAGAACTGGGATGGATATGGCATCAACATCAGTAGCGAATACATCACTCTCTTCGGCTTAACCGATGATCTGGTTATCATGGCGGAATAGATGGACAACCTTAGCATAATGCTCAAAGACCTCAATAACTTATCTCAATAGGTCGGTCTAAAAATGAACAGGGTTAAGACAAAAATCATGCCAAACGCCCATGACGCACCCATACCGGTACATGTTGGGAGTGAAATTATTGAAGCCGTCGACGCGAGTGTTTATTTGGGTCTAACGATCCAAATTCGAAGACTTAACTTACACAAGGAGGTATGTCAGCGAATCCAACTCCAATGGCCTTATCTTCTCGTCACAAATACCGCAGAGCTTCAAGACGAAAGTCTATAATCAGTGCGTGTTGCCAGTGATGACATACAGCACAGAGACGTGGTTGCTAACTATCGGCCCCATACACAGGCTCAAAGTCTAGCAATAAGCCATGGAGAGAACTATGCTTGCAGTTTCACTGCTTAATGGAATCCAAAATTAAGGAAATCCGCACTAGATAGCTCATAAAATGATCAAAAGTGGCAACGAGCAGGCCAAATAGCTCGCAGAATCAACAACCGTTAGGGAAAAAAGGTTCTTAAAGCGGCCACGAACCGACAATAGCAGCGTAGGATGGCCCCCACAATATGGAACGATGGCATTGCTACAGTCACAGGAAGTAGGTGGATGGAGGCGGCTCAAGACAGGTCGTCATTGCATTCTATGGGGGAGGTCTATGTCCAACAACTAGAGTTGCCAACTAGAACGGGCGAACCCGTCACCTCAGGAAGTTTTAACGATATTAAATCGTTCTGTCTCCCGTGAGGTGAGCGCAGAAGACTTAGTTAGTTAGTCGGAGACAAATTTCAAACTTAGGTCTCCGACATCTTTGGCTGCAACTGCCTGTGCTGCTCTGGTGATGCCAATGCATTCTGCTTGGAAGATCGTATTTAGGTCGCCTAGGGTAGTTGATATTTTGATGTTTAGATCATTTGAGAAGACGCCTGCTCTGGTACCTTGAGTGGTTTTGGAGCCATCTGTGTATATCCTTACTTCATTTGTACCAGAGTGATCTGCTGGTTCTGCAATGAGTTGGATATTGTATCTACGATCAAAGACATGATGGTATATTATTCTGTCCATGGGTGCGTCTAGAAGAGGTATTTCTTCTAAAACCCATTTCAGAATAAGTGTGGTGTTTCTGTGTTCTGTTTCCGCAGTCCATTTGCTCTTAGTCTTAGAGGGGCTGCCTTAGCCTCCTCTTGGATGACAAGATCCAGAGGTCTCATGTTTAAGAGGTACTCTAGTGCGGCCGATGGTGTGGTTCTCATACATCCAGTGGCTGCTACAAACGCTAAGCATTGCAGGCTTTGGAGTCTCACTTTCACTGTGGTCAGTTGTGTTCTGGGCCACCATACAACTGATCCATAAGTCAGAGAGGGCCTGATGACTGATATGTACAGCCAGAGTGTGATTTTTGGGTTGAGACCCCATTTTTTCCCCACTAGTCTCCGACACTGCCAAAAAGTTAGGCAGGCCCTCTTTGTTTTGGCATCGATATGAATCGCCCAGTTATAATGGAAGAAGACGCCTTATAATGAGCGCAGAAGACTTAGGACGAAACAGTCCACCGTCTAGTTACGCCACATGCCCGTAAAAAGCCAACGCCTTACTGCGAGATAACCACGTTAGCCACCCAGCGGGCCGACATTCACGCCCTTATTTCCAGTTGCAACCAGATTACTCCGGTCTCCCGACTGCTTACAGGCTTGAGGTCGCTTGCGCGGTCCTCTCCCTTACGTAGCGGTGATTCGGTGTCTACCGAATCTATCGCAAACCATGGCGGCCTTTATCCGGCTTTCACCCGGAATCGGGTAGCCAATTGGTCATTTCAAGAGCAGTTGCTGTAATGTAAACAACTACCCCCGCTCTATAGGAGAAAGTACTGTTTCCAGACTCCGCCGGCTGTCGGTCGGAATGCACAATCAATTGGCTGACGCCGCACTGTGAGGAACCACCCAGGAGCGCTCGAAGGTTGACGATTTCCTAGGGGAAACTGGCCCGAAGACCAGAGTCCTACCCTGGCTCGCGCTTCTACGTGGAGGCCGTCGGATGGGTGTTGACCCGTGAGTATGACCGACCCTGAACACATGGGTCTTCATGGCCAAACTGCAACAGGGCCCATTAGCTCCCCAACGGTAGACTGTCCAATAGTGGAGGTTTACTGGCTGATGATGATGATGACGAATCGAGTTTTTATTAACAATTCATAAAAAACGCATGGCAGCAGGTTGTGCCCACCGATCTAATTAAGAGCCGCGTTTAGGGTGTATCTGTAGCCACAAACCACCACAGCTGAGAGGTCAAGTGCAAGCACACTAGTGAAATTACTGCATTCACGGCACAAAATAAGTCATACCTTCGGTGGATGTTCCCTCGGTGCTGTCCTTAACTTCTTCCTTGTTGACGTCAGCCGGTAGCTCAGCCATGGGAGTGTGGAACTGCTCACGCTGGTTTTGATCAGACGCGCTGTCCGCTTGCGGCTGGAGCGGGTCGACCGCAGGCTAAAATAAATTAATAGTTTAAAAAAAAACACTAAAAACACGCTTTTATAAATGCACGTAAAAACCAAAAATATTTACACTATTTACACTCAATATTTACAAGTCAATATATAATAGGTTTGTTATAACCTTGAAACCTGGTCGTGTTCAAAGTCCATTACGTGACCTTTGTCACAAGTGCATACACAACTAAGATACAATATTCCATCATGGAATGCCAGTTCCTATCTTCTGGCATCATCATCAGACCTTGAAACTTAATCGTGATCAAAGTTCATTACAAGACCTTTCTAACAAGTCCAAACACGGCTATGATACGATATTCCATCATGGAATGCCAGTGCCTATCTTCCGGCTTCATCATCAGACCTTGAAACCTAATCGTGGTCAAAGTTCATTTCAAGACTTTTCTAACAAGTCCAAACACAGCTATGATACGATGTTCCATCATGAAGTTCCAGTTCATATCTTCCGACTCCATCATCAGATCAGTTCGACAGTACCATATTATTGTATTGTCATCAGAACTACATACAGCTGTCAATTTACAGGACGCTACGATCCTTGTAAGATGGTTAAATTAGTTATCTTAGATTCCATTACATACACTTGCGAGCAACTAAATCGACTCACCCTTTCAGTGCGAAAAAAAACTTATTTTTTTTCAAAAATGGCTAACTGAATCCATGCAATCATATACTTTTTAAAACCCTTATTTTATCAGCTCTCCGTTAATACCATAATCATAAAAATTCGCTAAGGATTTTTTTTTTTAAATGAATAAAATTTAAAATGGGAGGAAAATGGATGTTCAGCAGTAGAAAACTGGGGATATTTAAAATTAAATTAAAACGGAAAATGCAAACCTAAGAAAGAACGTTAATTAAATTATTATTTAGTGTTACCACCCCTTGCCCAGATGACAGCTCGCATGCGGTTCCTCAGTGTCCTGATCAGTTTTTTGGTCAAGTCTTGAGGAATCCCATCCTATTCCTCTAAGAACGCTGTCTTGACCTAGCAGATATTAGAAATTGACGGATTTCTGGCTCGGACTCTTCGTTTCAGCTTGTCTCACAAATTCTCGATAGGATTCATGTCTCGACTGAGAGCTGGCCAGTCCATCGTCTCCAAACCAACTTCATCTAAGTATCGCCGAGTGATACGAGCGTGTGACACCGTGCATTATCGTGTGTGTCATGAGACCCGAATAATTTTTAATATATCAGTTTATTTTATAGATTACAATATTATTATTTTACCAATATACTTCCGGACGATATGGAAAGATTTGTTTATATAGTGGGCGCCAGCCCGGAAGAAGACGAAGATTTATTTCGGATCTATGAACAAGTGCCAGAGTCCTTCCACCGTTTAGAATTCTTCTGGGGCAGGGGTACGTAGGCTGCGTCGGGATTTGCGTCGGTTCGCTCAGTCCATCTCAGGCACGGGGGTATTTAGAATCCCTTAGTGACCCAGTCTACGGTAAGATGACCATCCCTATGGGATGAACGGCCTTTTATGGATATTGAATTGCTAAATTATTTGAACCATTTCCCTTACTAAATAATATATTATTATTCTCGTTCGAACGCCCTCTAGCGGTGGCGCGGCGAGTTACTTGGCAAAGTTGGACATCATTTGCTCAACCTGCATTGTGCTACTAATGCCCGCGTTTCGCCGCTAGATGGCGCGGACGCGACGGCGGATTCGGTTAATTTAAATTAAATCTTGCTGGAATATGCGCAAAATTAATTTGTAACATAAATAAGTGTGCTTTATTTTCCTTAATAAAGAATTCTGAATTTAATGAATTTCCCCAAATAATAATGGAAACTGATTTTAATATTTTTATAAATGTATCTCAACCAATCCTTTCCTTTTATGGTTTTTTTTTTTACTCTATTTTATTTATATAAAAAAATGAAAATGAAATATATGATATATGACGATATTAAAAATGAAATTATTCTGATATTGAGATGATTATGAGTAAAATAAAAGATACTTTTTCGGCCCAAATTTACTATTTATTTTTCTATACCTGTTGCGAAGACATTTCCCGAAACTACATATATGTGTGATATTGAATATTTATATTATTTATGAAACTTAATTTTAATCCGTCGATCGTCGAAGGCCTTGCGAGATTTTTACGAGCGTACGTTACAATTATTACATTTTACCCGTGTTTCGATGAGCATTATTCGTAACTGGTTTTTCCTATTTTTGCCCTACAATGATTTGGCAATTTTAGTGTCGGGTACGCTGCACTTTCAACTATCGTAAACGAGGGTAGTCTTTTGCTCTATCATTTTCCCTGATATTTAAATTTGGAAATATTACGTATTCCCTGACGATGACTTGCATTTATATTTATCTATAATTTGGTATTTTACTTCATAAGCTATTTTATTAATTTATCTGATTTTTAATTGCCTCGGGAAGAACTCAATGCCACTCTGATTTCGCCACGTTTTAATCCCAAGATTGTCTAACGTGGATTTTAATTATATTTATATATTTTTACAGCCTACATTTTAAGTAGAGATCGCCGAAATGATTTTAGATTTATTGGCGGTGTCTATCGTTGATCCTATATTAGAAACTACGGATTCCTATATTCAGAAAAACGGTTTAGCACGTATATGTCGTGCAAGACGGGTCTGAAGGACTAAAAGTATTGCACGATTGTGGTATTGCAAGTTAGAATAAAAGAAATCGAATTTTACTTCAAAAAAACCGAAAATGAGAATATAATCTACTTGCCCCAAATAGGATGTGGAGATCACGCTGGAATGCTTTGCCTGCGCCGCACTTGATTCTAGTTATAATTTCTAAAGATGACTTTGACTTTTATATTTTATTCGTAGATGTAGGTAGGCCACTTCGAAGTCGTGAAATGAGCTCCGGCGGCCGGTAATCGCCGCGAGGCAAAAACCGACCGCCGCGCTGAAACGACGACCTTTCCAGGCGAGTGCTTCGGGCCAAAAAAAAAAACTCTCACTAGCGATTCTCTACACCCGTGTTCCATCTAATCGCTAGTGATGCCTATTGTGCGATAAAATTCGCTTGTATCCTATATTATTGTTATTTTATTTTTATTAACTAATTTTGGCAATAATTGTTTATTATATTGTTTGTTAAACCCGTAATGGTTTTATGACCATTACATGTGTTAACAGAGTTTTTTCCAATAAATCCTTCATACGGTATGACATGATCCAGGAGAATAATTTGATATAGCGTTCAGCATTCCGACCTTCTCTCCGACCTCCCCCTGGCACGAAAACGAGGTTGGTCCTTCCCTCTAAAGAAATGCCAGCCCACACCATGCAGGAAACGCCGCCATAGGAGACTGTTTCAGCGAAGCAGCACTGCAAAAATCACTCACCTGCAAGCCTGGAAATCCAGCCTATTCTGTGGTTGCCATACAGACACATTCTGCTCTCGTCAGTAAATAAAACTGACCGCCATTGCTCTATGCTTCAACTGACGTCCTCTCGAGCAAATTAAAACCGCGCTTGCTGGTGGCGTGTGGGCAATTTAAGGCCTGTGACAGGTCTTTTTGGAACGAGGTTGGATTTTTTCAAGCGTCTTCTGATCGTTCACTGACTGACAGCTACCCCTTGAACTTGTCTCAGCTCCTGCTGTACATTAACGTCAACGAGGTCGTGATTCTGCAGTAACGTCGAAGCGATGTAACGGTCGTCTCTCTCAGAAGCGCACCGGAGCCGGCTGTTATTTGGTCTCCGATTGATGGTACCAGTTTGTTCAAACCTCCTTTTTACTCTTGAGACGGCAGACTGACTAAATTCCACTTGACGAGCAACTGTATGTTGACTAAGGCCCTGCTGCAATAAAGCAATAACCTGGGCGGTCTTTTTTGGCGTAGTATCCTTACGTTTACGATAATAATGAGTTTGGCTTACGGCGATGTTTTGCGTCAACTACTGATAAGTGACTGCTAAAAATCAACCTGTTTCGGGGGGATTTATGAGGGATTAAGATGCGGAAACTTTTTGCGACGAATAGAGTACTTTCGAATACTTACGTTCAAATATTATTATTTAAAAAAGTTCTAAACCGATTTTTATAAAAATGATGTCATTAGAAAGCTGAATAATTAATTAGGCTTTCAAAAAAGTATATATTTGGTGTACATTCGGTTAGTTATTTAAAAAAAAAACTGCTTTTTATCCAAACTGAGGGGGTGAGTCGATTTAGTTGCTCGCAAGTGTAGTTACATACAGGTCGACCTAATAAAAGCGTGTTAAAAAAACCACAGTCACAATTACTGAACAGATAGTGATGCGGCTTTCATCAAGTAGACATAATTGTCTACTTTTTCAGGATCGGTGTTGAGGAAGCTGAGCACTAACCAAAAATTGCCAAATGTAACAAAAACCGCATATTTTGTTGTTTTGTTTGCCAAACCTGGTTTTTTAAGGTTTCCTGGTGTTTTTTTATGATTTAATAACCTTAAATTTCTAATCTACCGTGTTTTGAGGAAACACGGCAGAATCCACCAAAACCCAAAAGAATGAATTTATGAGGACGCCACCTGTCTTTTAAAGGTAAAGACGGAAACTAATTTTAAAAAAAATATACCAAAAAGAAATTTTGAAAAAGGAAAAAAAAAAGTTAACCTAAAAAAAAACCATCTCAGAGAGTGGGCTATATATTGACGGGCACTGGATTTGGCCCCAGAAAATACTTTTTTCTCAGATGCACAAAAAACTAAAGCACACAAAAAAAACACAAGGTTATGTGAAATATTCGCGTTTAATCGCCCCGCAGGCACCCCCTTGTTACACTCCCGCATTATCGGCGTGTCACATGTGCTCCAGCCAAATAAAAGTCGCAAATTCCGGATATGAAGGCAAATTCCTTGAAGTGGAGGCAAGTCCTGTCACATTCCGCGACGATCTCGCCACTTAATTAAGCAGCAATTAAAATACAAAAAAGCAGAAATACAGAGGTGCCGCCAACTGCGATCAATAGAAAAAGAATCTGTTAAAATCGCGAGGATCCTATATGAAAAGCACCCCAAAAGGAAATTAAATGCTCACCAGAAAAGTCACGCACACTTCACATAAAAATTTTTACCGCCAGGCGGTCAATCTCCAACATTCTCCCTTTTACGGCGGTTGCCAATCCCCCCGACCAAACTCGTGCGACCGCTTCGGTGACATCGTCAATCGAAATAGAACGATGTCGAGCGACAGCCGCCGAAGGTTACGTCAAAACGGCTTGAACGCCGTTAAATAATAAAAAAAACAAAGCCGCGGCGTCGACCAATCACGAGAGCTCGGCTCTTCACCGGCTGTCAAGCGCGAAGTTCTCCCGAATTTCGCAAATTCATGTTTTAGCTGTCAAAGTATGGAAGAAATGCACGGAAACAGCGAAAAACCACCAGGAAACAAACACGGGGAAAACATGGAAAACAGGTTCGGAGAAACATAACCTGCAACCAGGCGCAAAAACAAAACAACAAAATATGCGGTTTTTGTTACAGGTTTCTGGTGGTTTTTTGCTGTTTTGGTGCATTCTTCCCATATTTTGACAATTAAATAAATCATGTTTGCGAACTTTCGTAATTTTTTTGCGAACTTTCGGTTTTGAGAGATAGGGATGCGCTGAGCTCTCACGTGATTGGTCGAGACCGCGGTTTTGTTTTTTTTATTAAAGAGCGATACTGGCCAAACTGAACGTTGCCATATAGGAATCAGACCATTCAAATTTGTGCGCGGTGGCGAAACAATATGGCGAACAGAAGGATGTGAGAAATTTGCTGCAAAGAATCCACCGTAATCTGCAGTGATGCAGTAATTTCTCTGTACTGGGAGGCATTATTTTTTTTTAATAGTTCTTGTTTTTCTCCTGGTAAGATTTTACATTCATTTGGTTTAGTTTCTGTGCCTAATCGGCTCCGTTTTAACGGCTGTGTTTCTTTTTCGACAGCAGGTGGCACCTTTGTTTGATCTCTGTTTTTTTTACGTAATTGCTGCTAAGGTGATGTAAATTGTCACGAAATATGAGGATTTCCCTCACCCTTCAATTTCACCGAGATTTTTGCCTCCATCGGAAGGAAATCAATCCACCAGTCTTTGGCGGGAGCAGTTTTGCTTTCGGCGCACAGGCGACACGACGGAAAACTATCTTCGCGGAGTGGTGCCTTCGAGGCGTATTAAACGCGAACTTTTTTCACATTAGCGTGTTTTTTTTTGGGTTTTTTTCTGGGGGAAAAGGATTTTCTGTGGGCCAAATCCAATGAAAACCAACGTAGCCCACACTCTGAGATTGGTCTTTTAGGGTATCTGTCCTTCAGTTTTTTTCTTTTAGTATTTTTTTATTTTTTTTTTATTAGTTTCTGTCTGCTATAAAAGAGGCGGTGGCGTCCATAATTTCTTTTTTTTGGTTTTGGTGATTCTGCTGTGTTTCTTAAAACATGGTCGGTTATAACTTTTAGGTTATACAATATAGGAAAATACAGTTTAAATAAAAATAAAAAACAAACGGAGCTGCCATGGAATTCACAGACCGGAGTCAGAATAATACTATTATTACACTTCTGGGGGGTGAGCGGTGGATTCCGGACTAAAGACCGGCTGCGGTAGGCTTAGGACAGCTGTCTTGCCACATGTGAGCATTCACCTTACCACGCATTCACTCCCCTTTCGAAACTATAGAATTTGAGATGCGGAAATTGCGGTTTAGGATATTTTTTCTAGGAAAGTGTTGATTATTTTCTTGGAGAGACCAAGATCTTTAAAGAGGTGAAATAAAGATTTGGCTGGCACACCATGAGCGCCAACTTCCACCGCATGAAAGTGAAGTGAAGCAATTTCAAAGGACAGAATTTGCGAGATCATGGTATTTATTTAGTTTGTACTCCTTTGGGATATTTAAATCCTATGAAACAGTTAATTCTACAATAAGGGCCAGGCCATCTTCCGAGATAGACAGTAAAGAGTTATATCTGAATGGAGGGCTGTGCATCCGAGACTTTCAGGGAATTTATACCGCTTAGAGACCGAATCGACCTCCATAATCCAAGCCGTTATAAAAGTCGAAAAGATGAAGTCGTCCAACTCTATCTGTCAACTCAGCTTCTCGGCTAAACTGGAGCAACTTATATAGCTTCTTATACTATCGTACGTGCGAGGTAAGTTTCTATGCAGATTTTGTTACAGTATTTTAAAAAGATTATAGATAACTAAACAATTTTGATCGTTTCAGTAGTTAAATTATTTTCAATGGATTAAAAGTCCTGGTCTGGATAAAAAGAAGAATAATAGCATACTTCGATAGCTGGCAGAGGTTGTGGAATTCCCTCCTGACTAGAGGCCATCTGCAGCTGCTGTGCCAAATACTCTTGCTGCATTTGCTGCATCTGCTGCTGCTGCACAAAGTGCATCTGCTGTTGCATCTGCTGCATTTGCTGCTGCTGGAACTGCTGCAACTGCTGCTGCTGGAGTTGATCCTGCAAAGTATCCAAAGTCATTATAGGTTCAATGTCGCAGCTCTCTGGTATAAGAGTTTAATTAATTACATTACATTACAGTCGTATCCAATGTACTCTTGGAAATGTCACAATTTATTATCAAAAACCAATAAGTAGCTACTTTTATAGATGCTGTTTTTTAATTACTGTGGCTTTAGGTTGATAATATGAAAGCAATACAGTCATACAATGAATCTATGAATACTATTAAAAAACTATCATATAAATGGGTACAATGTTTGAAATTCATGGCCCTAGAATTCATTCAAATCATAGAAAGGGTGGCCTATTAGCATCCTTTTAATTTTATGTCCTCCGCCTGATTAACAATGGTAGGGAGTAGATTATAGAATTTAATGCTAAGTTAGAAGCGGGTTTTCTGTACTCTACTTTTGCCAGTCTTGTTCGGGGTACACTTAAAAGAGGGATGGGGAGAGTGAGTGACAGCACTAGCTACAGGTTTTGTGAGGTGCTGTCTGGCATACATTAAATAATGGTATTAGAACTGGTAATACTGGTGACCACAAAATTTTTGAAAGTGGTATATAATTCACCTGCCATGGAATTCACCGACCGGAGTTGGGAATACCCATTCACTTCCCCTTCAAAGCCATAGAATTAAAGATGTGGAAATTGCGGTTTTAATGTATATTTTTTTTATAAATAGAGACCGATTCGACCTCCAGAATCCAACCTGAATCTTTCTCGATTATTAAGAAAGGTTTTGAAGTGAAATGTTTTTTGCCTTTAGAGCCATCCCGCACCAACTTTATTGGGGGTTTGGAGGGTGATGTCAGACCCTCGTCGGTACGAGCCGCCGAGAGGCTAATTAGTCGGTAAGGTATTGCTATAAAGGAAACTAGAAGTATCCTTAGAATAGCTCCGATGAGCGAGGTTACTGGGGTCTGGAAGCGTACGCTGAAAGGCATTTAAATAAAACGTAAGCATCTGCGGCGTCCAGTCATAGGACATTACCTTCCAGTGCATCGGAGGAGGAATGTAACGTCCCCACAACGCGTGCATGTACCGCTGCAATGTACGATTAGGTCAGTTGCGAGATATTGCCACGTGGCAATAAGCTAGTCTTTTTGTATTTTTATTCGTAAGAGCAAATAAGATATTCATATTGGAAGGTATACCTGATAAATGGGTTGCTCTCGATACATGTTCTGATGTACGAATGCGGAAGCGTCGGAGGATCCGCTCTGCTCGGAGCCCTGGCGGAGGAAGGGCGGCCGCTGCAGCAGCTGCATGTGCAGCTCGCGCTGCAGCAGCGGAGGCGGCTTCTGCACGATCTGCGCCAGCACCGACTGCAGCCGCTGCAGCGACGGGTCCAGCTGGCTCTTCTGCTGCTCCAGCAGGATCTGCTGCTGCTGGCGGAAACGGACTCTTACAACGCCAAACGCGAGGGGGACGGGACAGCCAGTATGACAAAAATCATCGGCTTAATCGTCCAAACTTATTTTGTCACCTTTAAAACGGAACCCATTCCACGCATTATTATTGTTTTTATTAATATTGTTATTTATTCTGGACAGGCAACTTCGCCGATTCGTTCAGATCGGATCTTAAGGTGAGTATCTGTTAGATTCGCGCATCGACTCTGCTCCGCTTGTCTGCAACTGCTCAAATAGACGGTGCGCGCGTCGACTAAAGAACGAAAAGAGCGCCGCAGTCGTCATTCGAACGCCGAGCGAACGAGCGATCCCACAATGCTGTATAATTTCGGTTAGGGAGCTAAGGGGCCCTCGCTGAGTTGGCCACGAAGACCCGTTCTGTTCAAGGTTGGTCACACTCACGGGTCAACACCTATCCGACGGCCTCCACGCATGAAGTGCGAGCCCGGGTAGGACTCTGACCTTATGGTCAGTTTCCCCTGGGAATCAAACTTCTGGCGCTCCTGGACGGTCTGCGCACCGTGCGGCGTAAGTCAATCGACTGTGCACCCGACTAACAGTCGGGGGAGTCTGAAAGCAGTACTGTTTCCTATAGAGCGGAGATTGTTGCAGACCTTACGACTACTGCTCTTGAAACGACCATCGGCCTTCCGATCCTGAGTGAACAGCCGGGCAAAGGACGCTGTGATCCGCGATAGATTCGGTATACACCGTTTCATCGCTTCGTAAGGGAGAAGACCGCGCAAGCAACCTCGAACTCGTAACCAATCGAGAGACCGGAGTAATCTGGTCACAATTAGAAGTAAGGGCGTGAGTGTAAGCCCGCCGGGTAACACTCCTGGCTATCTCGCGGTTAAGGCGTTGGCCTCTTACGGGTTTGCGGCAGAGCTAGACGGTGGACTGTTTTGTCCGAGTCTTCTGTCACTCCAGGGAGATAGAACGACTAATCGTTAAAACTTCCTGAGGTTTCCTGAGGTGACGGGCTCGCCCACTGTAGTCGACAACCCTAGTTGTTTATGACTAGCTTTACAAGATCTGATCTCAACGTATCGGCAAAGTTGCCTGGCCAGAAAAAAATAGTTATTATAATAATAACGTTTTGAAATTCAACCTATACTGTTAGTCAACGTTGGAGAGAATTAGCTCACCCCGATGATGTTGTGTAAAGTGTGATCGGAATGGGCGAGAGAGGGCGACATCCTGGCCTGCTGCAGCAGATTCTGCTGGATCATCTGCTGCAGAGCCGCATCGTCGCTCTGCAGCTGCAGCTGCTGCTGGTACAAGGCAGCCTGCTGCGCCTGCAAGATTTGCTGCTGCTGATCTAACCTGGAGTGAATAAAATGACTTATAAGATAAAATCTTCATTAAGACAAAATTCTATCAAATTATTGCGA
Source organism: Micropterix aruncella (assembly GCA_944548615.1). Taxonomy (NCBI): domain Eukaryota; kingdom Metazoa; phylum Arthropoda; class Insecta; order Lepidoptera; family Micropterigidae; genus Micropterix; species Micropterix aruncella. The sequence continues at coordinate 17,704,546 of OX155976.1, forward strand.
TGTACCTGGGCTAAAGAATATTTACAAATTCAACATCAACACAAATATTCGAGGTAGCAAGAGACAACCGACAGCAAGAGACAACCGGCAGCAAGAGACAACCGTGCAAAATTTATAAATCTAATCCTCTTGAGTTTGTTCTGCAAAATAAAGTGGTGGACATGTGAAATAAACTACCATTTGAATTGTAATAAATACAAACGGAGCTGCCATGGAATTCACCGACCGGAGTCGGGCCCATCATAATACTATTTTTTACACTTCTGGGGGGTGAGCAGTGGATTCCGGACTTACGAACCGGCTGTGGTAGGTTTAGGACAGCTGTCTTGCCACATGTGAGCGTTCACCTTGCCACCCATTCACTCCCCCTTCGAAGCCATAGAATTTGAGATGCGCAAATCGCAGTTTTAGATAATTTTTCTAAGAAAGAGTTGATTATTTTTCTGGAAAGGCCAAGATCTTTAAAGAGGTGAAATAGAGATTTAGCTGGCAGGCCACGAGCGCCAACTTCCACCGCGTGAAGGTGAACAGTGAAGCCGTTCCGGGTTACGGCATTTGCAAGATCATGGTATTTATTTAATTTGTACTCGTGGTCTTTTGGGATATTTGATTCCCATGGAACAGTTAATTCTACAATAAGAGCCACCTTCCGAGATAGAGAGTAAAGAGTTATATCTGGACGGAGGGCTGTGCATCCGAGACTTTCAGGGAATTTATACTGCTTAGAGACCGAATCAACCTCCAGAATCCAATCTGTAGCTTTCTCGATTATTGAGAAAGGTTTTGTAGTTAAATGTTTCTTGCCTTTAGAGCCATCCCGCACAAACTGTATTGGGGGTTTGGAGGATACTGTCAAACCCTTGTTGGCACGAGCCACTGAGAGACTAATTACCTCGCGAATAACAGCGAGAACTTTGTCATGGCGGTAAGTGTACCGTCCTTGATCTAAGGCCACCTTGCAGCCAGCTAGAATGTGTCTAGCTGTGCAAGGGGTATTGCTACAGAGGGGACAAGAACTATCCTCGGCAAAGCTCCAACGAGCGAGGTTACTGGGGTCTGGAAGTGTATGCTGAAAGGCATTCAAATAAAATTTCAGCATCTCTGGCGTCCAGTCATAGAGCATTACCTTCCAGTGCATTGGAGGCGGAATGCAAAAGTCCCCAATTGTTGTCCAATCATTCTGGCATTGAAGGCCAATAGCATGAGCCATACTCTTGCTGTCGTAATCTCCCCGCAAAAGAGACTTCTTCAAGTCCACGTCGCTCGTGGTTGTACTGCCATACCCCAGACCAGTGCCATTCTGGCTGATTCCAGTAAGGAACTTTTTGTGGAAGTCTACGCGGGCTTGTAGATCATTTGAATCACTGCCACTTATTACGTGCTTCGATATTGCCGGATCTTTGGAATTGCACAGAATCGAATTTTTGGTTATTCTGGAGTTGGCGTAGAGCAGAGAGGGCAGTTTTAGCGCTAGCCCAAAATTTTGTTTGGACCTGAAGAGAGTCGAGGGGTCATCCACATATTACGTAATCACCGAGGGGGAGGGGGGGGGGGTAGATCTGAGGCTTAGGCTTGTTTACAGGGGGGAGGGGTACCCGTCCTGATTACGTAATCAACTTGGTCACCGCATCGCAATTTTTAAATCTAAACCTGCACATTAAATGCAAAATCTAAACCTGCACATTAAATGCATTCTTAAATATTCTTTTTCTCTTTAATGCTGAGTTTACAGCCACTGCGGTTTGAAGACTGGAATAAGTAAAATATAGAGTTTGAGATTTTGAAATTACTTTGAATTAACCCCTAGAGCCCCAATTGGCCGATATCGGCCACAACACGATTCAGCATGACGGCCCCGTTTTAATTTAATTTTAATTTAATTTGTTTTATTTTATTATATTAATATGTTTTATTTTAATTATGGGTACAGTGGTTTGGCAATAATTAATGTTTTGGTGAGACAGTGTCATAATTAATTTTTTTTACTAATATTTACAAAACTCTTTTGGGACATCAACTTGTAAATCGGCTGAGGGGCCGAGGCCTGAAGGGTTAATAAAGGACATTTTTAAAAGCATTCTAAAATGTTTTTTCCACTTACCGTCTTCAAACACTTTATTTATTTATTTTATTTTATTTATTTAAGAATTAATTACTATAAAACATTGATTAGCTTACAAAAATAACAGGAACCGAATGGCAAAACCTTAACCTTTTGCTTATTTGTTTCTGTCACCCAACTGGGACTAGCCCGTTCTAGGGTGGACAGGACTCCAATATTACAATCAAGTTTGCTTGATTGCTTGGTTGCCTACAAATGTACAAGTTTTAGTAAAAAGCTAATGACACTAAATTGCCCTAAAATGTGGTCTTCAGAATAAAATAAAAAATAATCATAATAAAAAAATATTAATATATAATAAATAAAATGCAATTCCATTATTAAATCGGCAATAAATATAATATAAAATTCGATTAAATAATATAAATAAAGTTATACAAACGCTGGGTTCACAATTATTCACATTTTTGGAAAATTTGGTTGATTACGAAATCTTGGGGGAGGAGAATGGGAGGTTAGGCCGCTGATTACGTCTGTTGACATGGGGAAGGGGGGGAGGTCGAAAAGCCCAAAAATGTGTTTACATAATATGTGGACGGCCCCTTAGTGCAAATTCTGTCAATCCATTTAAAAACAGACTTGATTTGTACCTAAAAACATGTTAATATTGTTTATATTTCCTATAAATATGTTTATGTTGTTAATACTGTTTAACTTTACAAGATCTGACATGGAGTTATCAGCAGAGCTGCCTTTCCACAATAAATAATAATAATGATAAGCCCACCCTTCGTTACGATTAAAAATAGATTTTTTTTTATGAAATTAAAGACTTTCACGGTTGTTTGACATTATAAAAAGGTTTAAAAACGTATTTACTGCGTGAATTATGTAACACCCGACGTTTAGTCTACCTAATTTTTTTATTTTTTATTTTGTTGTATTGGCTTTTTTAAGGTCTTTATGAGCATTGTAGCACTGCGGCCATTGCTGATCTATTGTGTTCACCACCTACTACAGTTCTGCGCTAAGCCTCTAGTCATTTAAAAACCGCAAAAGGCTTTAGGCGCCAGATTGTTTTACCTCCTCAGGATGGAGGTAATGACCACCCAAGTGGGTGTATCTTTTACGCATCAGCGGGCCACACTCGCACATGAGGTGCTGGGGAGTTTCCTCTGCCCCTAGGCAGAACCTGCACATTTTTGTGTCTCGGAGCTTAAGGTTGTACATGTGTTCGTTGAGGCCACAATGCCCCGTGAGCGCCCTCACCAGTACGCGTAGATTGTTCCTATTTTGCGATAAGGCCTCACGGGCCGACTGACGGTCGTAAGCCTTAATTAACGCTTTGGAATGATTCAACCCTGGCGTGTTGTTCCAGTGGTTGCCGGATTGTTCTAAACATATTTTTTGAGTATTAGGTTTGCAAAGCTTTTTGGTGCGCCACAGCTAAAGTTCAGGGCCGTATAACGTTCCCTTTGCTCCCGTCTTAGTCTACCTTGGACAATGGCAACATCGCCGAAACATCGGGTGCTACAAAATTCATGCGGTAAATTTGTTTTTAAACCTTTTTAGAATATCTTTATTTTTTTCATTGTTTAAATTTGGTGCATTAAAGCTATTTTTCTTTCTTTTTCTTTTAAGAAAAAAATCGTTAAGAAAAGTGAAACATTTCTATTTGGTTTCCCGTGTAGACATTAACAAATGACTAAACTTACCACTGTTGTGGAGTGGTGACGCCGCCCTGGCCGACAGAAGACATGCCTCCGTTGGCCAACTGATTCTGTATGGATTCTTGTTGCTCGTGGATTATCTGGTTCTGAATCATCTCTTGCTGATTTTGGATTATTTTTGCCTGTTAATAAACATGCTGCGTTAGAATAATCCTTCCTTGACTATGCAGATGTGACTTATCTCGATTTATCAGAGGAACTGCTCAACAAACTTGAACGTTTGCAAAATGTATGCATACGATTTATCTTCGGTCTATGTAAGTATGATCACGTGTCCGACTATAGGGCACAGTTAAAGTGGTTGCCAGTACGCCAAAGAAGAAATGTTCATATACTTGCTCTCCTATATCGTGTACTCTCCCAATCAACACCATCCTATCTCCACGAGCTTTTTGAACCACTAAGTTCCCACGGTCTCGGACTTCGGTCAGCCTCTGACAGTTTATTAAATATTCCGAGTCATAATAGTGAATTCTATTCCTATTCTTTCTGTGTCCATGGTGCAAGACTCTGGAACGATCTCCCAGCAAATATACGAAACTCGCCTTCTTTACCATCGTTTAAGACTCACCTTAAGGATTTCTACCTTTCTAAGAAGTAACCAGTTCTTCCCTTTCTCTCCTGTTCCTCTCCCAATTTCATCTCCTCGGGCATTATTAGTTTTAAATTCTTCCACTTGTCTGTATGTTATGTAATAATCTTTATTTTCACAATGCGTGCATGTACCACTGTGTTTAGGTTAGTTGTAAGACATTGCCATGTGGCAATAAGCTTGCCTTTTTGTATACTAATTAAGTGCAAATAAAGAGTTTATTATTATTATTATTAATCTTGACTACTCTGAAGTCGAAAACTCTGTTCGAATTTCTAAAATGACCTATTGTGTGTGGGATAATGCGCATGTCCGTCATTAGGTCCGATTGCAATTCTTTGGTGTCTTAAAATAAAGCCGATAAATGCCCTAAAAAGCCCCCCAATTTCAGAAAGTTTACAACTTATGTTGAAAGTTATTTTATTAGTTATTAGAAAGCCCTTAGATTTTAGAAACTTTGCAACCTTTTTAAAATTGATGCACTTCTAAAAATTGGTGTAAAAGTGACTGACCTGTCGGATTTGCTGCTCGAGGATGAGCTGCTGTTGTTGTTCGTTTAGCCTCTGCCGTTCGGTTTCTTGATTGTACATTAGTTGCGCCTTGCGCTCGGTTCGTTCTCTACAATAGAAGAAAATATACCATTATATTGATTACAGATTCACTCATAAACAATTACCTCTTTAAAGATCTTGGCCTTTCCAGAAAAATAATAAACTCTTTCCTAGAAAAAAATATCTAAAACTGCGATTTGCCCATCTCAAATTCTATGGCTTCGAAGGGGGAGTGAATGGGTGGTAAGGTGGACGCTCACATGTGGCAAGACAGCTGTCCTAAACCTACCACAGCCGGTCGTTAGTCCGGAATCCACTGCTCACCCCCCAGAAGTGTAAAAAATATAGTATATAACTATCTTATCGATGGCGAAAACATTCCAAAAACATCTTTAATACGCGACCTCGGACTTTATTTAGATACGAAGCTTACATACAACGACCACATAGATTACATAGTTCTTAAGGCCAAGAAAATGTTAGGATTTTTGTTTAGAGTATGCAGACCGTTCAGTGACACCCTCGCCTTAAAAACACTGTATTACGCATATGTCAGAAGTGTCTTAGACTTCGGATCCACTATATGGTCACCGATGTATGCTGCATCTGTCAACAAGGTTGAGTGCGTCCAAAAGCGTTTCTTGCGATACCTAAATTGGCGCGAGCACTCGAACTTCGAGACATATGAGGAAAGAGCGGATTACTTTAAGGTTGCACTGCTCTATAATAGACGGACCATAACCGACATGTCTTTCCTATATGACATCCTTCATGGTTTAATAGACTGTCCAGCTTTAACTGAGCGAATTTCCTTGAGAGTGCCCCCCAAAAGTATCCGAGTTTCTCGTTTGTTTCATGTGCCCAGGTGCAATTCAAGCCACTTCAGCAACTCTACTATGATACGGTTACTCACCTCTTTTAATAACAGGTTTAATGACCTTGACATTTTTTCTCTGGACAGGAAGCCTTTTCTTCACGCAGTCGAAGAAAAGCTCAGGAACGATAATTAATTTAAATTTACTTATTACTTTATTATATACAATATATTTATGTGTGTATGTATGTCTATATGTATATATATATATATATATATATATATATATATATATATATATATATATATATATATACATATATATATATATATATATATATATATATATATATATATATATATATATATATATATATATATATATATATATATATATATATATATATATATATATATATATATATATATATATATATATATATATATATATATATATATATATATATATATATATATATATATATATATATGTCAATAGTATACGTATGTATGTGTTATAACAATCCCTCCCTTCCATTTCCATTCCCCTATTGTAATTATACATTTATATTTAGAAATGCTTCTTTTTCCTTTTTTCTTAAAAAGAAGGTTATAAAATTATTATCTTTTAAATGGGTACTTTATATTTTTTGCTAATTTAAAATGTATTAATGGCTATATTGATGTTAATTTATAAAATGTTTTTTTTTATATAAAGAATATGCTGTATACATTTAGTTAATAAAATAAATAAAAATAAATAAAATAGTATTATGTTGGGCCCGACTCCGGTCGGTGAATTCCATGGCAGCTACGTTTGTATTTTATTTATTTATTTGTTTGTTGTCCTAGGTTCCGCTTCAATATTCCACCTCGTCATCACATGTCTCCATTCCTCCATTCCAGCTGTGGCTATTGACAAATTCGTTATCGAAGCTAAAACCACGCGACTAGCAATTTTCTTCCGCTGAGTCTGTGGGCCGTTCCGCCGCATCAGCTATGGCATCGTAGCGGCTACGCAATCGCGCAGCGCAATTAAACCTGCAGTGTTGTGAGTTTTGAAACAACAGTTGTCTCGCAATCGCGGTGGGCGCGGGTGAAAACTGCTCCGTGAGTTATACGCCATGGATTGCTCAATGCCATAACTAGGGTTGTCGACTACAGCGGGCGAGCCCGTCACCTCAGGAAGTTTAAACGATTAGTCGTTCTATCTCACTGGAGTGAGCGCAGAAGACTTGGACAGAAACAGTCCACCGTCTAGCTCCGCCACAAACCCGTAAGAGGCCAACGCCTTAACCGCGAGATAGCCAGGAATCTTACCCAGCGGGCTTACACTCACGCCCTTACTTCCAATTGCGACCAGATTACTCCAGTCTCTCGATTGGTTCCGAGTTCGAGGTCGCTTGCGCGGTCTTCTGCCTTACGAAGCGGTGAAACGGTGTGTACCGAATCTATCGCGGACCACGGCATCCTTTGCCCGGGTGTTCACCCAGGATCGGGTAGCCGATAATCGTTTCAAGAGCAGTCGCCGTAATGTCCGCAAGCACCCGCACTCTATAGGAAACAGTACTGCTTCCAGACTCCCCCCGACTGTTAGTCAGAGCGAGCAATCGATTGGCTTATGCCACACGGTGCGCAGACCATCCAGGAGCGCCAGAAGGTTGATTCCCAGGGGAAACTAACCATAAGGCCAGGCTCGCACTTCATGCGTGGAGGCCGTCGGATAGGTGTTGACCCGTGAGTGTGACCAACCCTAAACAGAATGGGTCTTCATGGCCAACAGAGCAAGGGCCCATTAACTCCCTGCTCAATGCCATAGTACAATTTGGCAACCCTTTTGCGCCGACGACATGCAGGTGGCGCTGATAGCACTGTCTGGCGAACCTAATAGCAATTTATTTGGCTATCTATAAATACATTGATTATTAATATTATTATTATTATTATATTATACAGATGTGAGTATATCACATGCACTTGTTTTCAAACTTGTGACTGTTTTGCACCAAGAAGAATGTCCAGTTTGTTTTTAAAGCTATTGACAGAGATAGCACTGATCACTTCTTCTGGCAACGCATTCCAAGCATCCACTACACGATTTGTCAAAAAATATTTCCTGGGGTTTGATGCTGCAATTGTCTTATTTAGCTTCAACAAGTGTCCACGCAGTTGCTTATTGGTGTTCAGAGTATACATGCTCTCGAGGTTGGGCACACTGTAGTAACCGTGAAGCATTTTATAGCTTTCTATTAAGTCTCCTCGCTGCCTACGTTCCTCTAATGTTGTCAGGCGAAATACTTTCAGTCGTACTTCGTATGGTTTGTTCCTCAGCGATAGCACCAACTTTGTTGCTCTTCTCTGAACTCTTTCCAGGTGCTCTATTGATAATGAATGTTTTTTTTTATAAGAGACTGCTTGATTATAAATACCCAATAATTAAATCAATGATAACAACAATAACATTTAATTATTAGTGCCATTGATCACATTTTTATATAGGCTGATTACATAACTGGAGGGAGGTGCACTGGAGATGTGGTGTTGGCGTAAAATGTTAGGAATCCATCCCATGGACAGCACGCCAAAACAACAAACCTGTCCTGGAAGAACTCGGCATCCAAGTGAGGCTCTCCACCGTATGCATGAGAAGGGTCCTGCAGTTCTTCGGCCATGTTGCCAGGAGAAACCCAGAGAATCTGGAGAAAATGCTTTCCGGGGGTCAAGTGGAAGGAAGAAGAAGCAGAGGCAGATCACCGGTCAGATGAAACGACCTCATCAAAGAAGTTACAAAAGGGTCAATACAATCTGCGACCCGCCATGCAGAAGACAGGTCGAAGTGGAGGAGCCTCGTAGGCAAACTGTTGTCTAGTGGCCATTATCCTCAGTAATGAAGGACCGACAGAGAAGAAGAAGATTACATAACAGAAATAATACTGAGAGATTAGAATATCATCTATAAGTCCAAGTCTATTTAAACACTAAAATGCATAATTACTACGTATTAAGTACGGTATGAAGTTTTGAAAGGACATGAGAAGACTCAGAGAAGAATAAGAAAAATGTATACCAACCTATTGAGACTAATCAGTTGAGACTTGATAAGTTTATAGACAAGCCTCGCGTCTTCTTCCATTATAAGGCCCGTTTTGGCCATTTCATTGGCTACTTCTTCGCAGTCATCGTGCTCGATGTCATACTCAAACTGTATCGCTTCATTCTCCTTGTGAGATCTAAAACAAAAGGAATTAAATCAAGTTTATTGTCATCAAAACCTTCTACATTGTTGTTTAGACATTAGTACACAATACTTTGGATCCATGGTATAACATAATCTGATTATAAAATCTAAAGAACAATAACCGCCCTACCTTTGGGTTATTATTAGAAGTACGGAATTTTTTCATAAAAAAACAGAAATTTTGCAAAAATAAAATTGAAAATATCAATATTTTGCTAAAATTCGGGCTCGGTTTCTATTTACTTAACACATTAGAAATATAAACTTTAACATATAATTTATGCATAATTTGGCCTGGGCCCAGACAGATGTATGCCTAAATTTAGAAGCATATAGCGGTATTTTCTGGGTTGTACATTATATTTCTTTTGCGCTATTGCGTTTGAATGTATATGTAACGAATAAATAAATAAAATAAATTTTTAGGATTCGTTTTAGAATTTCCTGACTTTTTTTTTTTATTATTTGTTGTGTGGGGTTTTTCTACGGTCTTTATGAGCCTTGTAACACTGCGACCATTGCTGATCTATCGTGTTCGCCACCTACTGTGTTCTGCGCTAAGCCTCGTGTCATTTTTTGGCTTTTGGCGCCAGATTGTTTTACCTCCTCAGGTTGGAGGTAATGACCACCCAAGTGGATGTATCTTTAAATAGGCACACTGGATGTCGACTTGCGGAGGAACGCCCAGTATAACTAACTAACTAACTACGCATCAGCGGGCCACACTCGCACATTAGGTGCAGGGGAGTTTCCTCTGCCCCTTGGCAGAACCGGCACATTTTTGTGTCTCGGAGCTTGAGGTTGTACATGTGTTTGTTGAGGCCACAATGCCCCGTGAGCGCCCTCACCAGTATGCGTAGATTGTTCCTATTTAGCGATAAGGCCTCACGGGCCGTCTTAGGGTCGTAGGCCCTAATTAGCGTTTTGGATTGAGGCATGTTGTTCCAGTGGTTGACGAATTGTTCTAAACATATATTTTTGAGAATTAGGTTTGCAAGGCTTTTTGGTACGCCACAGCAAGGTTCAGGGCCGTATAACGTTCCCTTTGCTCCCGTCTTAGCAAGCTCGTCGGCTTTTTAATTTCCCTCGATTCCTGCATGGCCGGGAACCCATCTTAGAATTACCCTGTTCTTTTCGCCCAGGGAATTCAGTAGTGATACGCAGTTTTGCACTAGCTTTGAATTAATAGTATTCGAGGCTAGTGCCATAAGAGCTGCCTTGCTATCCGAGTGGACATAGATAAGGTGGTTGGCGTAGTTCTTATGGAGGTTGATATCCGCACATTCAATAATGGTTCTTTGACTTTACAAAGAAAAGTTTTTTTTATTATCTGTTACATTAATATTTTTATTATTGTGTTTTAACCCTTGGAGTAAATGGGTATTTTCATGGATGCATCTGTCTCTTTTGCAGGATTTTCGGCGACATCGACCTTAAAGTACTATAACTACGAAACTACTACACTAATCATAAAAAGAACAACTGCACAATGATTGCATTGAAATTTCGAATATAGAATATTGAAATATCATTTTGTAAAACAATTAGATAATTATTAATAAATATGAGAACGTCAAAGAAGTGAAAAAAACGCGGAACCAGATCTGGTCCTATCATACTCAACGGATAATTGTTTCAGAACCAGATTTGGTCGTATCATACTCAAGGGGTTAAACAATTATGATTATGACATATGCAACTGTATTTGCAATTTAGGATGAATAAAAGACTATTGACTATAATGTTCAACACAATGGCGGGTCGAGTCTACAGAAGTCCTGAATCTGCAGTACGAACACTGCAGATTCGTAGACCATTTACAAGCATTCAATCTCTCAAAATGGTCTATGAAGGTGGATGCAACAGGTCAGCTTTCTAGACAAGGATCTTTTGTCGCTTCGGAGAATAAAGAAATATACTAAACGGATTATAATAGTTACCGTTTCTTTGGGTCAATTATCTTCAGTCGGAATTGGAAGTTGGTGATGTCCGAAGAGATGACCAGCTCCCTCTGGACTATCTCCAACCGGAAACCAATGTCCTCGCCGAAGAATTCGTGGTTCAGCAACTCTTTCACCTTCGGTCTGTAAGAAAGTAGATATTTTAACCTTCTATCGGCAGCCTACTCCAGTCGGAGTTTGCGAAAAAAGTGATGTTTAGATATGATATATACTAAAATAGCAATACAAATTTAGTTTTATTCGGTGGACTGATCTTGTTGAGTCGGTAAAATAAAATATTGAATTTATTAATTTATTTATATTAATAACACATTTGCAAAACGTTTACAAAGCATTACAAGTATCTAAAAGCATTTACAAAGCAATGCAAGTATCTAGAATATTCATATCATTTTACATGTATTTATGTTATTTTAAAATAAGTTAATTATAAAAACCTATTTTTAAAAACAAGCTTTTATTAAAATGCTCTGTCCCAAGCAAACCCTTGGTACAGCAGCCATATCATACTAGAACTTAGATTCTGTATAATTGAATATTATACAGAATTTTGTGTTTGTGCTGTTGACCGTTGAGGAGTCTCTTCGATGGAAGACATCCCTGGGTGCAGCAGCCCTATCACAGTGAAACTTAGAACTGGCAATCATAATTGAATGCGTATACAAAATTTCATATCTGTGCTGTTGACCGTTGAGGAGTCCCCTCGTCGGGAGCCAACCCAGGGTGTAAAATCAGGTCATGCTTACCATAAAAAAATGCATTGTCATCGGAATTGAACCAACATGCAAATTTTCAAATTCATATAATAATATTTGAGGAGCTTCCTTAATTCCTCATGGATACCATCAACAGAATGTGATTTTGATACAAATGGGACCAATCTGTAAGTATATTATTATTATTATTATTATTATATTATACACTAGCAGCTTAAGGCTGATGCGTGTATATCACATGCACTTGTTTTTAAACTTGTGACTGTTTTGCACTAAGAAAATTGTCCAGTTTATTTTTAAAGCTATTGACAGAGATAGCACTGGTCACTTCCTCTGGCAACGCATTCCAAGCATCCACTACACGATTTGTCAAAAAATATTTCCTGGGGTTCGATGCTGCAATTGTCTTATTTAGCTTCAACGAGTGTCCACGCAGTTGCTTATTGGTGTTCAGGGTATACATGCTCTCGAGGTTGGGCACACTGTAATAACCGTGAAGCATTTTGTAGCTTTCTATTAAGTCTCCTCGCTGCCTACGTTCCTCTAATGTTGTCAGGCGAAGTTCTTTCAGTCGTACTTCGTATGGTTTGTTCCTCAGCGATAGCACCAACTTTGTTGCTCTTCTCTGAACTCTTTCCAGGTGCTCTATATCCTTCCGAAAGTAAGGATTCCATACCTGGTAGGAGTATTCGAGGAGCGTGCGAATGTAGGTTTTATAGAGCTTGAGGAAAAGTTCACTGGTGATAGTGGAAGAAGCTTTTCTTATTAAATATAGAAGTGAGTTTGCTCTCTTAACTATTTCGATTATGTGGGCTTCCCATTTGAGGTCCCAGGAGATAGTGATGCCGAGGTCTTTCTGGGTCATAACTGACTGTACTGTTTTCCCCTCAATCGTATATGCTAGCCATGGATTTCTAGATCCGATATGTAGGACAGTGCATTTATCTGCATTGAGAGAAAGCAGCCATTCCTTGGTCCTTGATTCCATTCCTTGGGATGGGGGTATACCGACAGATGTTATATATCTCGACATCGAAAAGGCCTTCGACAGAGTTGCTGTAAGAAGACTTTTGCAAAAACTTGAACATCTCGGAATTCGAGGGAAAATTTTAAGTTGGATATCAGACTTCTTAACTGGTCGCACCTTCCAAGTGAAAGTAGGCGACTTTAAATCTGAACATTTCACTGTATCCAGTGGTGTACCCCAAGGGTCAGTGCTGGGTCCAGTTTTGTTCACCTTGTATATTACGGATCTTCAAGCCTCAATCACATCGCAGAGCAGCTACTTTGCCGATGACACAAAATTCTTCGCCAATCCTATCCTATGCAGTGGACAGCTTCAGCAAGATCTTGACAAGATCAAAGCGTGGACGGAAGATTGGTTGCTTTCCTTAAACGTTGAGAAATGTAGTGCTTCATATCGGGAAAAGCAACCCCAACAAATAATATTTTCTGGCAAACGCCCAACTAGAAGCAGTCAAGCAACAAAAAGATCTTGGAATAACAATTACTGATGATCTCAAATGGGAGAAACACATAATTGCAATTGCTAAAAGAGCCAACTCTATTCTCTATCTAATAAGGAAGGCTTTCCAACATCTATTAATAGAGGTTTTTATCAAGATCTACAAGACTTATTCTTGAGTATGGCTATCAGATCTGGAACCCTTACTTTTGCAAAGATGTAGATATTCTGGAAAAGGTTCAGCGAAGGGCAACCAAAATGCCAGTGGGCCTGAAGAATAGGAATTATGAAGATCGCTTGAAATTACTTGGAATTACTACACTCAAACAAAGAAGACAAAGAGGGGACCTGATTGAGACATATAAAATTCTAACACATTATTACGATGTACCTGCACTGAAGAATGTTTACAAATTCAACGTCAACACAAATCTTCGAGGTCACAACAAAAAACTTAACCATACAAAATTTAAATCTAATCCTCTTAAAAACGTTTTGCCAAATAGAGTGGTGGACATGTGGAATAAACTACCATTTGAAGTGATTAGTGCAATCTCTGTCAATCAATTTGAAAACAGACTCGATTTGTACCTAAAAACTTGTTAATATTGTTTATATTATATTGTTAATATTGTTTAGCTTTACAAGATCTGATCTGGACGTATCAGCAGTGCTGCCTGTCCAGAATAAATAATAATAATAATAAAGTATAGGAGGAATGCACGAAAAACAGTAAAAAACCAGCAGGAAACATAAAAAACACGGAGAAAACATGAAAAACAGGTTCGGCGAAACATAATCTGCAACCAGGCGCGAAAACAAAACAACAAAATATGCGGTTTTGTTACATTACGTTTAGTTAACACTCTTCAATGAATAATAAACTAATTCAGGTTCAATCTGACCTTGCATAAGCTCTTCCTTGCATAGCATAATATAACAAGCAGTCCAATCGAAGATATAATATTTTAATAAAAAGTGCAATCAAATCACCTGTCAGCTTTGTTGGGCCTTATGCAAGATTCAATAATACTGCGAACCTCTGGATTTTGAACTTTTTCAAAGCTTTGCGGTTTCACACCCTGCGAACAAATAAAGCTCCATTTATTCATTCGTAATGTTAAATGAAAATTCAGACTTCTTTTTAAAGATTTTCGTGTATCTAGGTAGGGTAGCACCTCATGTATCACCTTACCACCCATTCTATGGCTTCAAAGGGGGAGTGAATGGGTGATAAGGTGAAAGCTCACATGTGGCAAGACAGCTGTCCTAAACCTACCACAGCCGGTCTTAGTCTCGAATCCACCGTTCACCCCCCAGAAGTGTAATAATAGTATATGATGGGCCCGACTTCGGTCGGTGAATTCCATGGCAGCTCTGTTTGTATTTTATTGTATTGTATCATGTAATCATCTACTGTAGGGATTCTGAACGAAGCTTTGAGATACAAAAATTGTTGTTAGATTAGGACCAAGACCTTTAAAGCGGTGAAATAGGGATTGGACTGGTAGGCAACGAGTGCCCACTTCCACTGCGCAAAGTGAACATTGAAGCCATTTTAGTGACGGCATATAGGAGACGTAATATTTATGGTCTTTTGGAATATTTGATTCCCAGGGAACGCTTAGTTCAACAATTAGGGCCGTTATATCTGATAGAGAGTAAAACGATATATTTGGACAGAGAGATGTGCTGTGAGGTATGGCAGGTACTGTTGAGAAGCCGAATAAACCTTATCACTGCCACTGCGGCTCTGCTTAATGCTGGCTGGGACTGTAAACAGCCAACACCCATGAGCACCAATTTTCGTTGCATGAAATGATACGAATGACGATAGCTCACTTTTCCGTAATGTATACTTAAAGAGATAGGGAGTAAAAAGTTATATCTGGACGGACGGCTGTGCATCCGAGACTTTCAGGGATTTTATACTACTTAGAGACCGAATCGGTCTCAAGAATCCAATCTGAAGCTTTCTCGATTATTGAGTAAGGTTTTGAAGTTGACTGTTTTGGCCTAAAGTGCCAACCATTTACTGTCAAACCCTTGTTGGTACGAGCCACTGAGAGGCTGATTACCTCGCGAATAACCGCTCTTAATTTGTCGTGCCGGTAAGTGTGTCGTCCTTGATATAAGGCCGCCTTGTTTGTTTGTTTGTTATTACTCTTTATTGCGAAATTTCACACTGGCGGGCTTGTTGTCATAGGACAATCTCTTACAATTTTAACACATGTATGGGCCCTTTTGGGTACATACGAGTTAAGTTTTTAATGCACTTAGGATAACCCTTTGTTTCCGCGATACTACACGCGGCGGGGCGAACGCAGAGCGCAGCGCCGTGTCATCCCCAGTAAAAGACAGTGTGCTCTCCAGTTATTCATTCAAGATTTTATTACGACTGTTGAGCGATCAAGACGCTCAAACGTCTCAGTGTTTGCGACGATGAAAATATATTATTCTGACTCAGCATTTATACAGTGGCAACAATACTGCGGCGGCAAGTTTGAATTGTTATCCGGCGGGGTAAACGAAATATTACATGGTGTGTGACATAGTCTCCAACCCTATTATAACGTGCACACAAACAACCATATTATAACATGTTTATATGTATGTGGGTGTGTATCATGTGTGTGTCTTGTTATTGCATTAGATCGACTGAATTGAAAATGACGCCAATGACGGAAAATGGTCACCCAGCCGGGAATCAAACCTGGGACCTTACAATGCAAGATCAGGCGACCTAGTCACTATGCCACCGGTCCCTGCAGCTACCTAGAATATATCTAGCTATGCAAGCGGTATTGTTACAAAGGGGACATGAACTATCCCCTGAGAAGCTTTAACGAGTGTGGTTACTGGGGTCTAGAAGCGTATGCTGAATAAAATTGGCATTTGGCTGAATAAAAAGGCATTTAAATAAAATTTCTGCATCTCTGGCCTTCAGTCATACAACATTACCTTCCAGTGCATTGGAGGACTGCAAAAGTCCTCAATTGTTGTTCAGTCATTCTGGCATCGAAGGCCAGTATGCATGAGCCTTACTGTTGCTGTCATAATCTCTTCGCAAGAGGGACTTATTTAGGTCCACATCGCTCATGGTTATACTGAACCGGTGCAATTCTGGCTGATTCCAGCAAAAAATCATGTCTGCTTTGTACTCCCGTAATCCACAGGCCAAATGAAAAGCCAACAGTGGGAGCTTTTATAAGGTGGGAGGCTATTAAATAGCATAAACGGCCAGTAACTGAAACAGGCTAAATGAAGGTGTGATGACATATATAAATAAAAAAAATATATATTGCTACGCAACCTGAATTTAAAAAAAACTAAATAATGTTTACAGAACTGTATATATTACTCACAGACACAACTTTCTTGTAGATCTTTGCAGGACCAGAACGCTCCGAATAGGGATATTCTCCAGTAGCCATCTCCAGATGTGAGAACGGTTATCTATTCTTTTTTCATTTTGTGTCCTGAGGCAGACGTTTCTTTGGGCAAGCTAAGGATTTTCTAGGTAACATCTTGAAATTAACACCAGTTTCATCCCCATCGTAAATTTATTTCTTAATGTAGCCATGGGTGTAATATTTAAAATTTCTTTTGAAAACATCAACAGCGTCTAGGTCTGCAGATAACTTTTCTCCACATACCTTTAATCCCCGAATTGCCTTACCACCCAGATCTTGCACAAAAATGTTTTTCTTCCTCACTTAACAACTCAGCTAACATTTTAGCTCTTCTTGCATTATCGGACCAGTCAAATTTATTGTTATTTATTTATTTGTTTGTTTCAAACATAATTATAAAACACAAAAATGGTCACACCAAGTAATGGTGCGAAGAAACAACGGCCCACATTCACATGACCATGCTCAGCGCATACCCAACTAGGCCAAATATAGCCTGTATCTGGGCATATGACTTATTTTCTGACTTAGGTGGAGAAGCCTAACTGACGTAGGTACTCATATAGATACATATACACATACACACATACATATACATACATACACAAATATATAAATATAACGATCTAAATATATTATAGTATTATTCTTTTGCATTATATTACAATATACATTTTGTTTAATATCTTATATCATATTATATAATAATAATAATAATAAAACTCTTTATTCTTAAGAAAAGGCGAGCTTATTGCCTGCAGGCAATATTTTAGAGCTAACCTATAGTATAATAGTAAAGTTATGCACATATATATATATATTTTTTAAGATATGACTTGCAGAAGTTCGTTCTCTGTCCTTGAACGACCCATGTCGTCAAGAAGCCATTTTTTAATATTGTTTTTGAATAAAATGGTATTTTCTATCTCCTTTATTTTGTCATCAAGACGGTTGAATATTTTAGGTGCTATATAGTTGAATTGTCTTTGGGCAATTAAAGAATAAACTCGGGGAACGGCATAATTCAGACCTGCAGATGCTCTTGTAGGTCGGTGTTGCTGGCTTCGTGGTCGTTTATCTGAGGTTGCAAATTCATGCCTTTTTCTCGTTGTTAAGTGAAACAAAGATAAAGAGCTTTGCATACTTTTCCAAAGACGGATATTTTTAGTGTTTTTCTATGAGGATTTTTCACAGCTTGCTTCAGATATTTTTAGATTTAGATTTCATCCATACTGAAACGGTTGAAATGCCGTAATTTTCGCAGCAGTTTTCAGCAACAGTTCTCAATAAACATACTTTTTAAACCTCTTTGATAGCAGCTAATTTATCGACGAAAGTAATCAGCACGCTCTCACCCTCGAATTTCATAAGCAACATATTTCGAGTTCTGAGAAAACAATTCAAAATTTGACACATTTTTTCAGGGGCGTTTCGGATAACCCAGATTTTGGATAGCCCGGGCTCAGTTAACTGAGGTTCTGAGTACTGTATATTGTTACGCAATTTGAATGAAAAAAAACTAAATAATGTTTACAGAACTGTATATATTACTTACAGACACGACTTTCTTGTAGATCTGTGCAGGACCAGAGCACTCTGAATAGGGATATTCTCCAGTAGCCATCTCCAACATGCACATGCCAAAGGCGTACACATCGACGGACTCATCGTAGTGCTCTTCGTACATTTCTGGTGCCATGAACTCAGGAGTGCCTTGAAATCGAATTAAACGTCTTCAGTATTTGCAATCGCTAAAAGAGTCTATTTGCAATCGCTTCCTTGGAAATCATATGCTTTTGGAAATATGAAAAGTATCCAAACACATCTACAAACCGGTAGGCTCCTACTCGTAAAAAGTGCCTCGAACAGGTAGTTGTAAACTATATGCGAAAATAGTCATAACGGAATTCTATTAAAATATACAGCCTTGGCCAAAAGTAACACGCGCCCATTAAAAATCTAGGTATTTTAGAATACAGCTAAATTGTTGTGAGACAAGGACATGATTTACAATAATGTATTTTTATAGATATTTTAATATTTGTTGCGCCAAATTTAGTCTTAATTAAGGCTTAATTAGCTTTAATTAGCCCAATTTTTTTCTTTATTAGCTTGCCGCATTCTTCCTTATAAATCTCTTGTTATTCTTGTTTTAACCCGCTCAATCCGTAACATCCATTTCGGGACATTTATGTCGGCCGCCTAAACTCCGTAACATCCGCTACCGGACCAAGCGCTCGCCGCTGCGAAAAATGCAATTTACGATTCGAAACGTCGTACTATATGCTTTCTGAGGGCGCAACGATATGGCCAAAATATCTTTAATTCAAGATTTCCGTGTGGCAATATCGAACAACGATTTAAAAAGTGAGCATAGACGTCAAACGCCTAGTCTCCCGTCGGCAAATGCACGGCCGCGTACGGCTCCGCGGAATTGGTGATAAAAAGTGTGTGTGTGCAGTTTTTGAGTGTTATTTACTGGAGAACAGTGAGTAATATGCATTTTAAGTAGTTTCGGAATGAGGATTAGTCATTTGAGATAGTCCATTTGCTGTTTTTCACGAATTTTTAAAGAAAACACTTCGGCGACAACAAACGGCTCGCGAAAAAATGGTTGTTATTATTTTGTAATGTTTATGAAATATCCCGATATATTGCGAAATATGACGTAATGTCGCTTTAATTTACTAACAAAATAAGTATTGCTTCATTTACATCCTAAGTTATCACATAATTAGGCGTATTTTGAACATTATATCTTGTTTTGTAATATGAATCGCGCAAAGAAACTTGTTTTGATAATTACTATGAGAGAATAAAGTGCGATTTTCCAGTTTTTCGATGAAATGTGACTCTTTGGAGTATAGTAATTAGTTATTATGATAAGACAATATAATTGAAAAAATCTAACGAATTTTATATTATGAGCATTCAAAGTTTATTAATAAGTTCGGACGCGGAAACTCTCAAAACTTTAGATTTTTCTATAATATCAGACAAAGCTCAAAGTTCTGGTGTGATTTCTAAGAAGTGTGATGTAGTAATAAAGTTATTTTGAAAGAATTTCATATAAAAAAATACCATAAGTAGTCACAAATTAAAAATTTTTTTTTTTTTTTTTTACGAGAATACATAAAAATTTTCTTGGCTGAATAAATAAATATTTTTGTATGCAAATAAGTAAAAAAAAAATATCGTTTTGGTAAAGCATTTAATAAAGAACATAACTGTATTTACAATTTTTGCATATTTTACGTATTTTGTGACAAAAAAATCGAAATGATTTTATAGGCGAGTTTTTTCAGTTTGCCAATTTTGTAATATTTATTCATTATTATCTTAATTGTTTTACGAGATAAGGTTATAATGTTTTATATGTCAAATTTCAATGCGATCATTTTTCTCTTTATCTTTTTTTAATCCGTTTAGTGGTTTATAAGTTATGATCGTTTTTCTCAAGGCCGTTGACTCGCGTCGATTTTTTGCCCGAATATGTCGCGCGCAAAAGTGATAGGTGAGTTTTTACTTCGCGAGAGGAGGGGTTAAAACATTTCTTAGTGTTTCTTTCGACGTTATTCAGTGATTCAGTATCTTACACTTCAAAATACCATATATTTGCCAAATACCGTATACCATATCATCATCATCATCAGCCGGTAGACGTCCACTGTTGGTCATAGGCCTCCCCCATAGAATGCCATGACGAGCGGTCTTGAGCCGCCTCCATCCATCTACTTCCTGCGACCTTGGCAATGTGATTGGTCCATCTTGTGGGGGGCCGTCCCAAACGTGTCTGTCGGTTCCTGGTCGCCGTTCGAGAACCTATTTTTCCACAACAATTGTCGGTTCTTCGAGCTATATGGCCTGTCCATTGCCATTTTAAGTTGGTAATGTACAAGCTATATCAGTGACCTGGGTTCTTCTGCGGATTTCTTCATTTTGGATCCGATCACGCAGTAAAACTCCAACAATTTTTTTTAGAAATCTAAAAAAATGACCTGTGAGAGTGGCCACCCTTCACTAGACTCCAATTGATTGTGAGCGAAGGGTGGATCTCATCGTGAAGTTTTCTCCGTGAATGAAAGTCGTGGATGTCGAAGTAGAAGTATTTAATCAGAAGGTTGAAGTGGGTCGCCAGTTCTTAACGCCTTGATTGTTATTTCGCCGTAGTGTATTAGTGTGGGCGCGAGATGAAGCCGTAGTAGTGTGTCCGAAGTGTGTAGTCGAGGAGCGAGGCTTGACGATCGGTATCGCGGGTAATGCAGGTATTGCTTGATAATGAAGCGTAGTCGCGGTAACTATCCGCCAAGGAAATGATATATAGCCGTGTACTTGTCCACCAAGGGAATGATGCATAGAGCGCGGTAACTATCCGCCAAGGGAATGATATCGATTGATTGAAATGTACTACGTTTTATACCGTGAGCGGTGATGTAATAGCTATGAGTGGGGTGCGACATGTGGATCGATCAGAAGAAATGACATGAGTCATCGCTTGACTGTGCATAAATTGTCGAATTTAGTTGGAAATTAACTGCAGCTGGCTCGTGTAGATTTGAGCGAGTTTGCGGTTTCCATTCTGTGGAAATTACTTTTTTGTTGTGGGTATGTTGGACCGACAGGGCTCCAACAGACCTAATGTTAACAAAAATGGGGTGATATACTCATGAAGATTATGTACAATTGCTTTCGAAACTCATCTAGCCTCCAAATCATATTCCCAGATTTGAGGATTTGATCATGATCAAACTTTCAAATGCGTTTTTCTCAAACTTGAAATATGGCACTTGCCACTATGTTCAATTCTCTATACCTCTTCAATTTGCAATTCTCTTCACAGCACAATCTAGCCAATATTTTTTAGTCATTTCAGAGAGCCATGGCTTTTTCCTTGCTTTGTAGCCTTTGAGGCCGGCATCTGCAAGCCTTCTCAATGTCCTCAACCAAAGTAGTAGCCAGCTCGAAAGCAGTAATCTTCCAATTTTTCAAAGACCCTCTAATCAATATCAGGCTGGCTTCCGAAAGGTTAAGAAATGTTCTGCAAAATAGAGTGGTGAATATGCGGAATAAACTATCATTTAAAAAGATTAGTGCAAGGCATTAGGCTCGATTCGTACCTAAACCCTTGTTAGTATTGTTTATGACTAGCTTTACAAGATCTGATTGGACGTATCAGGAAAGCTGCCTGTCCACAATAAATAATAATAATAATAATAGCTTCTTTTACCTATAACAGACTTGGCAAAACTCCTGTTCTTGAGTGTTGCAAGTCCGAGGTCACCAATCTTGACGCTTCCTGTGGTTCCAGTGATGAAGATGTTGTCGCACTTCAGATCTCTGAGAATAAGAAGAAGAAGATAAAGGTTGATTATCTCTTATCATAAGAACTGAAATTTATATACAGGTTGAGTTTTAATTAATTTTAATAAAGATCTAATAAACAACTTTTGTTAAAAAAAAAAAAAAATTAATAAATATATATTTTTATTTTTTATTTTTATTTGAAATTTGAAGAAATGAAGAAATAAAAGTTTGACAAGCATTTGAGCGCACTGCGCCATCTATCGGTAGGTAAAATAACGCTAATAAGCATTATCACCAATATTTTACCTACCGCTAAATAGCGCTTTGCATACTATTTATCTAAAAATTTTTTTGTTTTTAAAAAAGTGCTTTTTATATTTTCCCACATTTTTTTATCAAAAGTTGCCTAGTAGCTCGGACTGATATACCCCCTTGAAGGATGCCGATTATTAAAACTCATCATGTGTAATTCACCAGTCTATTCATAATTACTTATTTAATATCAAATTGGGCTCGATTGCGTTTCTTCGTGAACTAAAATCGGAAATTAGTCCGTGTGAACGAGACAGGGCAATGCGCTAGAGCGGAGAGTGAGATGACCGGTTGTCACTTTTTCGCATTAAAACTGCGCGCCAAGGTCAAATCTTACACCGCACGAAATATGCTCGAATTTATTCGGACGAGTATAAGTTCAACAGGTAGTATTTATTGACGATCGTTCATTTCATATACCGCTCTAACGTATTGATCTGTCTCGTTCGCTTGGACTAATTTTAGTTTTAGTTCACAAAGAAACGCAATCGGGCCCATTGTACACATAATCTTAAGGTAAATAATATCTACTATACAATGAGATAATAAAAAATATTAGTCTAGCACAAAAGTTGCAGATACTTCAATATCTATATGCTGGAAGCTTTGGAGTTATCAACTACACAGGCGAACCCGCCGCCCTAGGAATGTATAACAATATTGGATCAATCTTTCAACCGTGGGGTGACCAAAAAGACATAGGGACGACACAGACCACAGGATGGCGGTGTCGACTACAACGGGCGAACCCGCCACCCTAGGCTGGTATAACGATATAAATCGTTCTTTCAGCCGTGGGATGAGCGTAGAAGACATGGAGACAAGACAATCTACTGTCTAGTTCATTAGCAACCCGTTAGAGACCAGCGCCTTACGGCGAGGCACCGGGAAAAGTAAACAGCGGGCAGCTCACCCCTAACTACCAGTTTTGGCAGGATATCTCCGTCTGGAATTAACCTTCAGGATACCTCCGACCTCCCGACTGGTTACGGGTCCGAAGTCGCTTACACAACCTCTACCTGTTGTATTACAGCGGTAATTCAGTTTGAATTTATCGCGGACCTGGGCGTTCTTTGCCCGTAGTGCCACACAGGATCGAGTGGCCCAAGGTCATTTCAAGAGTGGCATGACATCAGGTAAAACATCCACCCCCGCTGCATAGGAAACGGTGTATTTCCATAGTATCCAGACCCTTTCAGCAATTAGTCAGAATGCACAACCGATTGGCTTCGCCGACCGGTGCGCAAGCCGTCCAGTGGCGCCGGGATGCGATCCCGCCGGGAGAAACCGGTCCACCAACTCCCGAGGCCTGAGACACGGGAGTGTTACCCGGGGTAGCCTTCCATTCGAGGAGGCTACTGAATAGGAGCTGAATCGTGGGTTGAGCCGATCTGAGAACAAAATGGATCTAGTGGCCCAAGCTGCACGAAACCGTTCAGCACCGTCTAACCGACACAAACCACAACTTGAGTTGTCGACTACAACAGGCGAGCCCGTCACCACAAGAAGTTTTAACGATTAGTCGTTCTATCGACCTGCAGAGATCGTAGAAGACTTTGGACAAAACAATCCAGCGTCTAGCTACGCATCAACCCGTAAGAGACCAACGCCTTACCGCAAGATAGCCAGGAATGCTACCTGGCGGGCGACACTCGCTCCCTTACTACCAATTGTGTCCAAATTTCTCTGAACTCTCGATTGGTTCCGAGTTCAAGGTCGCTTGCGCGGTCCTTTTTTTTTTTTTTTTTTTAATAAATTTATTCACAGAAAAAGATACATTTTTTTAAATATTACAATCTTGCCAAACTGGTATACAGTTTGTTGGCGAGGTCCTCTCCCTTACGAAGTGGTGAAACGGTGAATACCGAATCTATCGCGGACCATGGCGTCCTTTGCCCGCCTCTGAACCGGGATCGGATGACCAATGGTCATTTCAAGAGCAGTCGCCGTAAGGTACGCAACCACCCCCGCTCTATAGGAAACAATACAGCTTCCAGACTCCCCCGACTGTTAGTCGGAGTGCACAATCGATTGGCTTGCGCCGCACGGTGCGCAGACCGTCCAGGAGCGCCAGAGGTTTGATTCCCAGGTGAAACTGACCAGGGCCAGAGTCCTACCCAGGTTCGCACCCCGTGGGTGGAGGCCGTCGGATGGGTGTTGACCCATGAGTATGACTGACCCTGAACACATGGGTCTTCGTGGCCAACCCATCATGGGCCCGTTAGCTCCCATGATGGGACACAAACCACAGTCTAACTATGCCAACATGCCTGTGAAAGTCCAACACCTTACAGCGAGGTGCTGAAAAGTGAACCCAGCAGGACAAACTTATGCCCCCACTAACAGATTTGGCCGAATACCTCTGTCCTCCAGTTCGGTCGCAGGTTCAAAGTTGCTTGCCTGATGTTAGAGGTAATTCGCAGTAATTTCTCATATCTAAAATACAAACGGAGCTGCCATGGAATTCACCGACCGAAGTCGGGCCCATCATATAGCGGTATTATATCCGGACTAACGACCGGCTGTGGTAGGTTTAGGACAGCTGTCTTGCCACATGTGAGCGTTCACCTTACCACCCATTCACTCCCCCTTCGAAGCCATAGAATTTGAGATGCGGAAATCGCGGTTTTAGATATTTTTTCTAAGAAGAAATTGATCATTTTCCTGGAGAGACCAAGATCTCTAAAAAGGTGAAACAGAGATTTAGCTGGCAGGCCACGAGCGCCAACTTCCACCGCATGAAGGTGAACAGTGAAGCCGTTCCGGGTGACGGCATTTGCAAGATCATGGTATTTATTTAATTTGTACTCGTGGTCTTTTGGGATATTTGATTCCCATCTCTCAGTATTCGCACCTCTCATAACGAGTATGGGAAAAATTGTTTTGCGAAATGAGTGTTTCGCCTAACCCCTAGAGCCCCAATTGGCGGATATCGGCCACAACACGATTCAGCGTGACGGCCCCGTTTTAATTTTATTTTAATTACATTTGTTTTATTTTATTATGTTTTCTTATGTTAATATGTTTTATTTTAATTATGGGTACAGTGGTTTGGCAGTAATTAATGTTTTGGTGAGACAGTGTCATAATTCATTTTTTTTACTAATTTTTACTAAATTTTTGGGACATCAACTTGTCAATCGGCTGAGCGGCCGAGGCCTGAAGGGTTAAGGAGTAAGAGTCTGAAACGAATTATGCTCGTTATGAGAGGTTCCACTGTATAATCTTTAATTTAGGAGTACAGAGAGAAGCTTCACTGGCTGTCGACCCGGGAGAAAAGAGACACTCGAGTTCTCTGTATGCTTTTCAAGATCTTGGATGGCGTCGCTATCGGCTCATGGACGCCCTCTGAGATCAAAAGACAACTTCCTACTCTTTAACCCTAGTCACAGCAGCGACTTCTTCTCATTCTCTTTCACCGTGCATGGAGCCCGTCTTTGGAATGCTTTGACGAAAAATGTGAGAACCGCGCCAGGCGTAACAACTTTTAAAAACAGACAAACAAGAATTCCCTTTCCCATCCTTTTAAAACTTTAGCGTCCTTATAGGTGTTAGATTATTTTGATGTGGCAAATCTGTGCCCACAAAGAGTAACGTATATATTTCTTTCTATCCTCCTTTATTTTATTTGTCATACTCTTTATATAGGTTAACCCCTCACGTTGCGAGGTAAAAACTCACCTATCACTTTTGCGCGCGACATATTCGCGCAAAAAATCGACGCGAGTCAACGGCCTTGAGAAAAACGATCATAACTTATAAACCACTAATCCGATTAAAAAAAGATAAATAGAAAAATGATCGCATTGAAATTTGACATATAAAACATTATAACCTTATCTCGTAAAACAATTAAGATAATAATGAATAAATATTACAAAATTGGCAAACTGAAAAAACTCGCCTATAAAATCATTTCGATTTTTTTGTAAATACAGTTTTTGTAAATATCAAAAATTGTAAATACAGTTATGTTCTTTATTAAATGCTTTACCAAAGCGATATTTTTTTTTTACTTATTTGCATACAAAAATACGGAAAAAATATTTATTTATTCAGCCAAGAAAAATTGTATGTGTTCTCGTAAAAAAAAATTTTTTAATTTTTAATTTGTGACTACTTATGGTATTTTTTTATATGAAATTCTTTCAAAATAACTTTATTACTACATCACTTCTTCTTAGAAATCACACCAGAACTTTGAGCTTTGTCTGATATTATAGAAAAATCTAAAGTTTTGAGAGTTTCCGACTTCCGAACCTAATAATAAACTTTGAATGCCCATAATATAAAATTCGTTAGATTTTTTCAATTATATTGTCTTATCATAGACTTATTATATGTCTAATAACTAATTACTATACTCCAAAGAGTCACATTTCATCGAAAAACTATGGAAAATCGCACTTTTTTCTCTCATAGTAATTATCAAAACAAGTTTCATTTTCGCGAGCCATATTAGAAAACAACATATAATGTTCAAAATACGCCTAATTATGTGATAACTTAGGATGTAAATGAAGCAATACCTATTTTATTAGTAAATTAAAGCGACATTACGTCATGTTTCGCGATATAACGGGATATTTCACAAACATTACAAAATAAAAACGGCCATTTCTCGCGAGCCGTTTGGTTTTGCCAAAGTGTTTTCTTCGAAAATTCGTGAAAAACAGCAAATGGGCTGTGTAAATTGTTTAATCCTAAGGCCTAAACTACTTAAAAATGGAAATTACTTACTTTTATCCGGTATACACTTCACTTATATACACAAAACAATTCACAAAACAAACACGTCGCGGAATTATACGCCGCCGCGGATGGGCCGTTCGCGACTGTCGTCAGAAATGAGGTCATCGATTTTGTAAGGGATGTAGTAATTCATATTTCTAACATCGCATGCGGCAATCGAGCAATTTCATAGTGTTGCATATTTGGCTATATTATGGCATCATTCGATAGAATATACAATCGCATTTCGAAATTTAAACGACATTTTCTTGAGCGGCGAGCGCGATATCCCGTATGGGATGTTTTGGATTTCAGCCGGCCGCCATACATATCCCGCAAGGGATGTTAAGTGCCTAGCGGGTTAAGTTATGTAGTCTACTCGCAAATAATGTTCTTACAATAGTATATGTGGTGTCTTTCCAAGGTGTGGGGGCTTCCAAGATGTGGGGCCTTCCCACGCGTGGCCTACATACAGACTCAACCCTTCAGGTTGTAAGGCTAAAGGTGACGTCGTGCGGCGTTGTCGAAATCCTCGTTTTTAACGTCGCTCGGGTCGTGTCTAATCCGCTGTAGGTAGTATTTCCAGGATATGCACTCGAGGTTTGTATTGTTAATAAAAGAGATAATAATAATTTTTACGTTTTAAAAGCTTCTAAGCCATTAAAGTTTTATTTCCTATAAAATGTAGTCTATTGCACTATTTACGAATTTACAGTAATTGCGTTTATGCTTCAAAGCACGTACTAATAGTTCTACTTTAAATATGATCTCCGATATGATCTCTGACAAAGCACTGTTACAATATGATCTGCCCGGCACTTAAGTGTGATCTACCCGGCACTTAAATGTGATCTGCCCGCAAGGCACTGTTAAATGATCTGCCCGATGGCACTGTTATTTGATCTGCCCGATGGCACTGTTATTTGATCTGCCCCGATATCGGCGGGTAACCGACCTTATATAGGTATGACCGCTGCGGCCGGCCCAGTGGTGGGGCGGGTTGCACCCCGCCTCGCCCGCGGGTGCCGACCGACGCGTTGTTATATGTCGTTTCCGTAAAGCTAATGTACTATAATATTGTATACTATTTTACTAAGTTAAGAGTGTACATACGACCTTAAACTCTAACTTATATTAACTTATGATTATTATATACATTTTAATAATCATATACTATTGCTATGTCCTATTTTAGGTTGAATTTAAATATTTTCACCATTTATTGGCCGATTTGGCTCGGACTTAGTCTAAAAATTAAATTAAATTATTCTAAACATTTAGACATTTTCATGGCAGCAATTTTGTGGATTTCTAGTGATCCAATATTTAAGCTGGCGCTTCCCAAAATATGAGTCATTCTTTGTACCTACCTGGCTAGCGGGGTGGGTCGATATTACAATCGGCGACGGGTTGCTTAATCCTTTTGCCGGCGGTGTGTTTAGGGTGAGTTTTTATTACCCTTTTTAAATGCACGTGCTGGGATTTTTCCGACGTTTTCCTTTGTTCGCGAGCGAAGGTTATTTGCGGGTTGACGTGTAATTTCGAAATTTTAGCGTTTGCTTGTAAATATTCCACTTTTAGTTTAACATCCATTAGCTCCCGCTTTTAGTGGAGCTAATCCGGGTATACCTATATTGTGTGCATAGTGCACTTACTGCCATAAATAATATTTTTAGGTTGGGGAATTTGAAGTGCACGGAATTGTAGGCATGACGACACATTATTTGTTGTGATGTTTATCATCATCATGCCTGCCCGTTATTTTATCTTTCTTCCCGCAACATGCCCCTCTCCGTGAGACAAGTGTTTCTCCTCACTCCTCTTCTTCGGGAGGTGAAATTGTTGTTCTCACTTCCTCTTGGTGGGGAGAATAGATAACTGCCACTTTATGTACTGGTCTTTTGTATGATTTTCCGCGACAGCAGATCGTTACTGAACGTACTTGCCTGTCGGGAGCGGTATGTACTTGCTCTATTCGCCCTCGGAGCCAAGTATTTCTGGGTAGGTCCGCGTCCACAAGGATGACTATGTCTCCTATCTGGACGGGTTTTACCGCGTCGTGCCATTTTGGTCTCTTCGCCAGCGTCGGGAGATATTCGCGTACGAATCTCGACCAAAAATGGTTTGCCATTATTTGGGCTATTTGCCACTGTTTTTTGAGGCAATTCTTTGTTAATTTCTAATAATGAAATTTCCTCGTTGAAATCTTGTTGCTGCGAAACCCGAATCAGGTAGAGGTCCGCGCAAGCAAGTTCTTGTGGGGTTAAATGTTTTGTTTTTTCGCCGCTGCGTTTGCAGCGTTGTACGAATCGAAATATCCATGCTACTGTACGACGTAACCGTTCTAGGCGTGAGAATCGTTTTGTCTCGATTAGGAAAATATTTTTTATCGAGGTCATTACATATACCGGTCGACGTTCTTCGTCCTGACCGTATTCTGACGATGGAGATTCATCGTCCGCGGGCCAGTGGTCGCTATTTTCCAGTAGGAATTCCGGTCCGTTTATCCATTTTTTTATTTGGTCTTCACCCATTTTAGTCGCCGTGTCCCGAGTTGCGTTATCCGCGGGATTCAATTTTGTGGGTACCCAACGCCATTGGCATGGTGTGGTAACCTGGTCAATTTCGCCAAGTCGGTGAGCTACAAACACGTTAAATTCACGTGGGTCACGTCTTATCCACGATAGTACGGTCTTGCTATCTGACCATAACGTTGTGGAGGAAAATTCCCAGGTGTGCTGCGATTTTATCAGCTCAGCTAATTTGCTGGCCATTGTAGCGGCTTGCAGCTCTAGTCTCGGTAGCGACATGGGTTTCAGCGGTGCTACTTTGTTTTTGCCGGCTATAAAGGCCGTGCTCGCGGTGCCGTTTTCATTTTCGTAACGTAAATACGCTACCGCGGCATATGCTCTTTCGCTCGCGTCCGCAAAAACATGCAATTGTACGTCACGGGCCAGTTTTCCTGTGTGCTGGTAGCTACGGTTTATAGTTACGAATTTTATTTTTCGCAACTCGGCCAACCAGACTTGCCACTTTTGACTGGCACCGTCGCTAATAATCTCGTCCCAGTCCGTCTTATCCAACCATATGGTTTGGAGTAAGATTTTCGCCTTTACTGTTAGTGGGCCCAAAATCCCGAGCGGATCAAAGGTGCTCATTATCACCGATAACGTTTGTCGCTTCGTCGGGGTTTTGCGACCACTCAGTAAGTCGGGATTAATTTTCTTGAGGTCAGTGTCGAATGAAAAGGTGTCGCGATGAGGTTCCCATATAAGTCCGAGAATCCTCTCACTCGCCTCGTCGGTACCGGCCAATTTTATTTTTGTTTGTGAACGTATATTATGTGGTACCTGCTCTAATATTTTTGGATCGTTACTCGTCCAGTTTACGATGTTAAAGCCACCTTCCTGGTGAATTTTCGTAACGGTCGCGATCATTTTTTGGGCGGTTTCTACAGTATCCGTTGAATCTAGATAATCGTCCATATAGTGTTTGTTCACTATGGCGTCGACCGCTTCGGGATATTTTTTCCTGAATCTCTCCGCGTTTGTATTTTTTACAAAGAGTGCGGAGCACGGAGATGAGGTAGACCCGAAAAGGACTACATCCATGGAGTACTCGGATGGTTCCTCTTCTTGTTTTAGGTCGCGCCATAGGAAACGTTGACTTTGGGTGTCTTTTTCTGATAAATGAATTTGTAAAAACATCTCCTTTATGTCGCCCGCGAATCCGTAACGTCCTTGTCGGAATTTGAATAGGATTCCAATCAGAGAATTTAATAAATCGGGTCCTGATAATAGCTGGTCGTTTAGGCTTGTTCCCCCGGCTTTCGCGGCGCAGTCAAAAACGAGTCGCATTTTTCCTGGTTTATTTGGATTTTCAACCGGGAAGTGTGGGAGATACCAAATACGATTTCCAGGGGTGCGTAATTCCTCTGGACTTAATTTATGGGCATACCCTTTTTTCAGGAAATCCTTTATTGTGTCGCAATATTGAGTGGCCAACGGCTGATTTTTGAGTAGTTTGTTTTCTATGGATTTCAACCGTTTTTTAGCCATCTCGTGACTGGCTGGCATCGTCACCTTGTCGCTTTTCCAAAGCAGTCCGGTACTCCAACGATTGCCTTCTAGCTTCGTTGTCTCGTGAAGAAGCGTCTCGGCCCGCGCGTTCGTAACGGCCTTATGGGCGCGTATGTGCGTTCCTACTTCCTCTACTTCGAAATACGACCGGATGATGTCGTCCATCCTTTGGTTTGAGCCCGCATTCCGTAAGTGGTTTACGGCGCGGCAAGTAGCCAAATCACCGCCCCCCCCTCCCCCTAATGTCCACCCAAGTCGGCAATAGGTCGCTATCGGAGCGTTCGGGGGACCGGCTTTTATCGTTCTGGGAATGATTAAGTCATAATGATCTATTCCTATTAGAATTTGCGGTGCTCCTTCAAAGTCGCAAAACGGTATGTCGGCTAAATGAGGCCATTTATTTAGCATAGATTTAGCACAGAATTTTTGTGCTGGTAAATCCAGCTGTTTTATGGTCCTGGCGTTACGCAAATCATAATATTTTTTACCTTTCAGCGGTCGGATCTTACAGTCTATTCGCTGCGTTGTCGCGTTCGCAACTGACATGCCCGAGGCGCCTACTAAATTTAAGGGGCTAATTTCCCCGTGTACTCCTATTTTATCCGTTATGCTCTGATCTATTAATGTGATTGAAGATCCTTCATCGCATAACGCTAGCGCTTTTATAACGCCTTTCGGCCCCCGTAGTTCCACGGGCGCTACCCTTAGAATCATTTTTTCTGATCCGTCCCACGTATTAGTTACTGTATTAGGGGTATTTTGGTCGTCGTTTGAGGGCTGATTTTTTTATCGCGGCATTATTTTTATGTAATAATTTGTGGTGAGGCCACTTACAACCTTCTATCCCACACGGCTCTTTTACGCTACATTGCGCTTGGCGGTGGTCTTTTCTAAAACACCGTGTGCATAAGCGTTTTTCCTTAACCCATGTCCAACGTTGATTTATTGTCATTTTTCCTATTTCGCGGCATTTAGGGGTTAAATGATTGTTTCGCCCGCACTTTAGGCAGGCGTCTGTTACTCCTGAGTGTCTGTAGCAAAAACTCTTTTTTTGCTCGGCATCTCGGATCGATTGTTTTTATACTTATTTTTTGAATAATTGTTTACGGGATCTTCTTGAGAGGCGGCGTCTATTATTGTCTCTAACCAGTTTCCGTAATCTAAAAGAGTAGGATGCGGTCCATGGCCGGCGGAGTACCACTGCAACCGCAAATGTTGTGGCAACTTCATCACTAATTCCTTTAGCAGCGGTGGATTTGTGAGATACGCAGAATGACCCATATTTTTTAAAGCATGTACGACATTACAAACGGTAGTGCCGTACTCAACCAACTTAAATATCGAATCACTCACCAATATTTGCTGCGTACTGCGTGCTTCCTGCATGAGCGCGTCGATGCGAGCGCCAGGTCTGCCAAAACGGCGTTCCAGCGCTCTCCGGATCTCCGGGACATTGCCGGGATCCAGTAACATCGCGCGTACTGCCTCGCGCGCGGGTCCTCGCAGGCTTTGTTGTAGTCGTAGCAGATTGTCCGCGTTGGTGAATCCGCACATTGTCGACCCCTGATCGAATAGTGCGGCGTATATTGGCCACTCCTGCATGCTGCCGTCGAACTGGGGAAGGCTGCGTAGCATCTTCGCTCGGGTCTGCATCATGTAGACGTCGGGCGGGCTGCATTCTTCCTCTTTCTTCATCGTCGGGACGTCGCCGCTCGGTCGGGCGTAATTGCTCGCTCGGGCGGTGTCACTCGGTCGATTGGCGGTGGCGGCTGCGGCGTTATCGGCGATCGCTTTCGTGACGGCGCTCGCGACGGCTCGTTGTAACGCGGCGTCGCTTGCCTTTTTGTCCGTGGCGTCGTCGTCTCTTAACTGCCGCTCGTAGGAGGAGGCTCTTGGATG
Organism: Micropterix aruncella; assembly: GCA_944548615.1. Classification (NCBI taxonomy): domain Eukaryota; kingdom Metazoa; phylum Arthropoda; class Insecta; order Lepidoptera; family Micropterigidae; genus Micropterix; species Micropterix aruncella. Next base: position 17,737,413 of record OX155976.1, read on the forward strand.
GGAGTTGGCGGCGGCGGCGGTGGCGGCGATCGCTTGCGTGACGGCGCTCGCGACGGCTCGTTGGAATGCGGCGTCGCTCGCTGTTTTTTCTGCGGCGTCGTCGTCCCTTAATTCCCGCTCGTTCACCCATTCCTCTGTACGTCCGGTCGTTAGTCGGCGGCTCTGTCGTTCCGCTCGGCTGTCGGCTCGGCTTATTTGGTCGTCGTCGTCCATATATAACTCTTCCTCGACCTCTGCTTCTATCAGGAGTTTCCGCAGTTCGAGTTGTCGGTCGATCCGTTCTGATTCAATTCGGCGGGTCTCGGCTGCGAATTTGGCGGCGGCCTCTGCTTGGGCGGCGTTCACTGCGGCTGCGGCTGCGGCTGAGGCTGCGGCTGAGGCTGCGGCTGCGGTGTCGGCTGCGGTGTCGGCTGCGGCTTTTTCCTGGGCGGCTTCCATCTCCGCTTCCAATTGTCGCCTCCTGATGGTGGTGGTTGCTGATCTGGACGATCGATGACTTGTCATTGACGGCGCCCTGCTGCTGGTAGACTGTGCTCTGCTGGCTGGTCTCTCAGCGGTCGTCGTCTTGATTGCAGATCTTGCGGCATCTTGTTGATCGGCTCGTAGTTCTTGCCTGTGAGCGTCGATCTGGCTTTTGTCGCGTGCTTTGTCCGCAATCCTTGCGCTTCTTCTAGCGCTCTCTGTCCGTTCCGCGCTCGTTTGACGCGGCGTCGACATCTCGGAGATTTTTCAAATTTTTGTAAAAATTAAAAAAAAAAATATTTTTTATTATTTTTTACCTCGATGGACCTGCTTTCTGCTTAAGGTCCTGATTTCCTATCCGGCTCGAAGGACCAAGATGTGGTGTCTTTCCAAGGTGTGGGGGCTTCCAAGATGTGGGGCCTTCCCACGCGTGGCCTACATACAGACTCAACCCTTCAGGTTGTAAGGCTAAAGGTGACGTCGTGCGGCGTTGTCGAAATCCTCGTTTTTAACGTCGCTCGGGTCGTGTCTAATCCGCTGTAGGTAGTATTTCCAGGATATGCACTCGAGGTTTGTATTGTTAATAAAAAAGATAATAATAATTTTTACGTTTTAAAAGCTTCTAAGCCATTAAAGTTTTATTTCCTATAAAATGTAGTCTATTGCACTATTTACGAATTTACAGTAATTGCGTTTATGCTTCAAAGCACGTACTAATAGTTCTACTTTAAATATGATCTCCGATATGATCTCTGACAAAGCACTGTTACAATATGATCTGCCCGGCACTTAAGTGTGATCTACCCGGCACTTAAATGTGATCTGCCCGCAAGGCACTGTTAAATGATCTGCCCGATGGCACTGTTATTTGATCTGCCCGATGGCACTGTTATTTGATCTGCCCCGATATCGGCGGGTAACCGACCTTATATAGGTATGACCGCTGCGGCCGGCCCAGTGGTGGGGCGGGTTGCACCCCGCCTCGCCCGCGGGTGCCGACCGACGCGTTGTTATATGTCGTTTCCGTAAAGCTAATGTACTATAATATTGTATACTATTTTACTAAGTTAAGAGTGTACATACGACCTTAAACTCTAACTTATATTAACTTATGATTATTATATACATTTTAATAATCATATACTATTGCTATGTCCTATTTTAGGTTGAATTTAAATATTTTCACCATTTATTGGCCGATTTGGCTCGGACTTAGTCTAAAAATTAAATTAAATTATTCTAAACATTTAGACATTTTCATGGCAGCAATTTTGTGGATTTCTAGTGATCCAATATTTAAGCTGGCGCTTCCCAAAATATGAGTCATTCTTTGTACCTACCTGGCTAGCGGGGTGGGTCGATATTACAATCGGCGACGGGTTGCTTAATCCTTTTGCCGGCGGTGTGTTTAGGGTGAGTTTTTATTACCCTTTTTAAATGCACGTGCTGGGATTTTTCCGACGTTTTCCTTTGTTCGCGAGCGAAGGTTATTTGCGGGTTGACGTGTAATTTCAAAATTTTAGCGTTTGCTTGTAAATATTCCACTTTTAGTTTAACATCCATTAGCTCCCGCTTTTAGTGGAGCTAATCCGGGTATACCTATATTGTGTGCATAGTGCACTTACTGCCATAAATAATATTTTTAGGTTGGGGAATTTGAAGTGCACGGAATTGTAGGCATGACGACACATTATTTGTTGTGATGTTTATCATCATCATGCCTGCCCGTTATTTTATCTTTCTTCCCGCAACAGTATAGGTTAGCTCTAAAATATTGCCTGCAGGCAATAAGCTCGCCTTTTCTTAAGAATAAAGAGTTTTATTATTATTATTATTATTATTATTATTAATACCTCGAGCGCTGACGTTTGAATTGTAGTTTCTCTTAGAGAACGCGAAGAAGAAGATTACATCATAACAAAAATATAGCGTTTCAGGAAAACGACGATTACTCCGAAACTACTATATGGATCGTATAAAGAAGACCTGTTTTATGTTCCTGTTGAAATTTGCTATTAGATAAGTGTAACGTCGTTTTGTAAAGCAATAATCATTATTCAGAATTATCTGTCAAAGTTTTGGTACAGAAAAAAAACTGCCTTGTCCAACATTTCTATGTTTTTTCTGGAAATAAATCACCCTATGCAAGAAATTGTGAATACTTTTATAATAATTATAATATGCTTCATTCAACCTATGACTTCGTTTTACTTATACCCATACAAAAATAAAAAAATATTCGGTGTTGAAAAGCAGCCGACAGCAACCAACCGCGTCGAATGGCGATCTTCAACCATAGACTAAAAAATGGCGACTGTATGAAAAATAATGATCCAACGAGTTAACGACAGAGAATCTTCTCCTCTTTTCGCACATACCACAGGCCGTATGATTTATGTGAGGTATCAAGAGTAAATAATTGGAAAACATCGGCGCCGATCTCGCTGGGACAGATGTCCCCTTTGCCGCTCTACGGTAATTTCAATTGTGGGACAATTGTCCCATTTGCCGCTCAAGGGGTTTATTTAGTATAATCTTTAATGGTGTAAATTACCTGTGTATAATTGGAGGAGTTCTTGAGTGTAAAAAGTTCAGTCCTTTAAGAATTTGCCTGCACCATGACTTGAGCACCTTTGGATTTATCCGCTTGAACCGCCTCAGGTAACTGAAAAGGAAAAGACATAATAATGCATGATGTAGCAAAAATCAACTTTTTCTCTGCGCGTTCGCGTCATTTCCCTTTAGAGACGTAATTTCGAGGTTTTTCCTTGTGTTTTTTAATTCCTGGCGTTGTTTTGGCGTGTTGGCGAACATTCCTCCAATATTTAACATAAATTAAAATAGATTGCGAATCTTCATAATTGACAGCTAGAGCTGTGCGAATCGTTTCACACTGAAGTGAATTGGTTTATAGTAAATAGGAAAACGAGTTTTGGTCCAACTCGACACTCTATAACTCAGAGGAGCTGTCAATTTTTACGCTGGGAAGGGCAGGAGTACGACGATTCATCGTTTTTTTTAATTTTAAATTCCTACTTAAAGGAGTTTTATTTTAATGTAGTCTGTTCGTTTAATTTTGCTGGCGGCATCTCTGTTCTACCTCGGATTTAACTCTGTTTCACCTTTGTTTTACCTCCGTTTCCGCTCTAATTGCTGCTAATGTGAGGTTTAATGACATTTATGTAATGATATAACATTACATCGCGATGACACGAGGATACCTGCTCCATTAATGGCTTAATCTGCATTATTTTGTTCGGATGTCGGATTGTGAAAGCAGAAGCTGCTCAGCTGCCGCCGTAACGGAGTGAAGTGTGCTCCTTAAGGGGCAGAATTATATAACATTATACAGAAACGAGTCGTTTTTCTTTTTTTTTGCGTATTTGTAAGAGTTTCCTGGGGTGTCACATCCAGTGACATACAACAAGTCCCCGACCTGAGATAATTGTTGCATAGTGTGCAGTTATTAGTTTTTTTTTGTTGGAGTAAAGTTTCCGTTTTTCGCTTTAAAAAAACGGTAGCGCCCATCATTTTAAAAAAAAATCTTTTTAATGTTTTTTTTAGTGTTATAAAATCAGGGTTATAATGAATTAATAAAAATAAATACATATAGCAATCATTCCTGTCATCTGAGATAATACTTAAGTTGGGATAGTAATTATTACTATCCAAATGTAAATATTAGCTCACATGACCGAAATATGTAATTACGAGTTTATAGTAACTTACGCTTTCAGCGTCCCCGACAGCATAAGCTCGGTGATGAGAACGATGTTCTTCTTCTTATTGAGGGTGGACTCCCAGTAATTGTAGAAACGCACAATGTTCGGATGCTGTAGTTTCTTCAACATTTCCGCTTCCTCACGAAACCTTAAACGCTCCGTCTTGTTCAGCTTTTTCTCCTAAAAAAATAATAAAAAATACATTACGTTACTTTCATGTAAATTACCGCTCTTGGACGTGTCACAATATACTATAGGTAGTAATATACAATCTACAGTAAGTAACAGGTAGTTATTACAGGCTTTTTGCATGATACTAGTTTGAGTATCTTACCCTTTTTAAAGACCAATATAAAATCTAAAGTTCAAATCATAACTGAATAAAACAATTAAAAATAATTGTGAATTATTAGAATCAGATCATATAATACCATCGATATATGATCCCCTAGATCAGATTTCGCGCTTGAAAATGATCCCTTCAAAACCACTACTGCAAGCAGGCCAGTAGTAGTTTGGTCGCAGTACTCAGGCAGACAGGCGACCATTTCCGGTGTGAGAGCTGCCGCGAAGCATATTGGTGAGCTATTCTCTCACATACTGTTTAATTTATTGCTCTCTCTCTGTCACATGATTTACGAGCAAATGGTATGGAGCCAACTTATTTGTATCTGAGGCATATCTAGGTAATATATCGATTTATAATACAGAAATAATTTCAAAAATCAATAATAAAATGCTAAGAAAAAACCATTGAGAAATGGCAATATTTTTTATAAAGGAACATATAATTGATTTTTTAAAAGTTATAACTCTATTTGATCGAAGGTGCGATATAGCCAAAGGTACCGCGGTCTGCGATAGATTCGGTAGACACCGAATCACCGCTACGTAAGGGAGAGGACTGTGTAAGCGACCTCAAACCCGTAACCAGTTGGGAGGCAGAAAAAATCTACCCGTAGCCCGAAGTAAGGGCGCAAGTGTCGGCCCGCTGTGTGCACACACGGTTTCTCGTGGCAACGCATTGATCTCTTACGGGCGTCTTAGTGGCGTAACTATACAGTGGACTATTTTGTCCCTATGTCTTCTACGCTCACATCACAGGAGGCAGAACAATCAAATATCATTAAAACTTCCAGAGGCAACGGGTTTGCCCGTTGTAGTTGACACCTCCAAGTGCATGGAACCTTTAGGAACCAACAGTTCTGTCAGACAGACACATACACAACCGTCAGACAAGCACATAATTATCGCCGGTGTGGCCCAAGGTGGAATTTTATCACCTCTCCTTTTCTGCTTGTTTACTATCTCCATCTCTGAAAACTTGTCATGTAAATACCACCTATATGCCGACGACGTTCAACTATATGCTAGTTTCGCTCCCATGGACGCGGATAGTGCTATAGCCGCTTTAAACTCGATAGCGGTATGGTCTCGTAACCATGGCCTGCTTCTTAATCTGTCAAAAACCCAAGCAATCGTCATCGGAAGTCGCTCACTCATTGCCAAGTATAAAAATAATCTCCCTCCTATCAATATCGACAACGTCGTTGTCCCTTACAGCAGTTCTGTAAAAGACCTTGGCCTGCTCATTGATGAAACCTTATCTTGGCATCATCAAGTAAGTGAGGTCAGTCGCAGAGTCTTTGCAAGTCTCCATTCTTTTAAACGTGTTCAGAATCTCTTACCTCTTTGTAATAAACGCTAAATGGCACAATCTTTTCTTTTACCACTAATTAACTACGCTGATGTGGCCTACCTAGATGCGAATGAAGAACTACTCGATAAGCTAGATAGGATTCAAAACGCGTGTATTCGCTTTGTTTATTCCCTGAAGAAGTTATTCCCTTCCCTGAAGAAGTTATTCCCAGAAGACTTTATTCCCTGATCATTTATCAAACTTTCGCAGACAAATAGAGTGGCTTCCCATTAGACGATGTCGGGAATTTCACATACTCGTCCTACTCTTCCGCGTACTACAGTCAAACTCTCCTACTTATTTGTATAATCTCTTCTCTCCGCTTTCATCCAATGGCCTTCCATTGCGCTCTCAGGAAAATCTATTACTGGCTATACCTCAGAATTTATCAACTTTCATGTCTAGGTCTTTCGCAGTGCAGGCGGCCCGACTCTGGAATTCCGTGCCTTTACCGATAAGACAACTTGAAAACCTGAGCGGGTTTAAAAAATCGTTAAAGAGACATTTACTCAACTCATGAATACCCCCTTCCCCTCCCGTCTCCTTTGCTTGTCCTTATATTCCACTCCTCCCTTTAATATCGAGTTGGCATACGTTACTAATCACTGTTTTATATTTTATCCTATGATGACTAGTACGAAAGTGTATTCATTTATTACTTGTGAATCAATTTGCCCACATAAACCTTTAGTCACAATAACCCTGGCAGTATGGCCGCAAGATATTGCCACTTGGCATTAGGCCCACCACATTGTACTCTTATGTGTGTGCAATAAAGCTTTTGAAACAAACAAACATAATGCGTTTTATAATGTGTAGTGATCTAAAGAAACTTACGAGTAATTCGCACCAGGCGACTGCCACTCCAGTTTGTGTGTCTAAGCCGTGATAAACAGTTTTAAATGATCCTCTTCCCACCTCTTTGTCATACTTGAAGAACCTGCAATAAACAATAAGGGAAATAGTAAATTATCATAGATCTTGAAATAATCTTCTTCTGTTGCTATGAATCTTGAAAGCTTCTAACTCTAAATCTTGAGCTTTAATTTTTTCACATTTCAATGTTTTTCCACTCCCAGGATATTCAATATGCTAGACAAAAAAATATAATTGCCTTCTTTCAGTCACAAGTCTTCTTTCAAAGCTAAAATTGATTCTCGGTTCAAACATGACACCCAGCAAAATATCCACAAATTGATAAATCCAGAGATTCTAATATTAAATATTATCCTTTGCTTGATTAACCCCTCAAGCGGCGGGTGTAAATCTTGGCAGTCACCTGTCATTTCTGAGAGTTGAAGGTCAAAAATATAGCACTTTAGAAAAACGATCATAAGAAAGAAACTACTTGATGGATCATGAAAAGAAGAATTGTAGAATGATCGCATTGATATTTGAAATATAAAACATTAAAACCTCATTTTGTAAAACAATTAGATAATTATGAATAATTATTAGAAAGTTGGAGAACTAAAAAACTCACTTATTCAGCGATATTGAAGTTTTATCTCAAAATACGAAACCCTATCCAGAAATTGTAAACACATTTGTGTACGTTATTACATGCTTTACCAAATCGATTAGTTCGTTTTATTTATTTTCATACATATATCCGAAGAGAAGCACAGATCCGAGCAATGGCAGCACTCGAAAGTGCCCCCAGAATACAAACAATTATATTAGGGATTCTAGACTGCGAGAAGCACGACTGAATAATCGTACAATACAGAATTTATCCATCTTTGTCACACATATCTAACAGGGGGTCGTTGCACTGTGATTTTGGTGTAAATTCAGTTCGTTGAGAGCGCGGTTTGTCGTGCCACGCTCGTACCCGTTTTGGGTTGTTACTAAGCATTGACTACAATATATCGTACCCGATTCGGGACGTTACTGTCTTGAGGGGATAACTCATATTTATTTTTATAAAATTGAAGACTATCGCGGTTGTTTGACATTATAAATAGGATATAAACGAATTTACCGCGAGAAATTTGTAGCACCCGACGATTCGGTGACGTTGCAGCCGCCGTTGCCCAGGGTAGGCTCTGGACAACGGCGGCAGATTTACGATTATTTAACATTTTATTTAATTAACATGATTATTTATTTTTCGTATTCTATTTTGATTACAGTAGAACTTCAATTAACCCAATCAATTGGGACCGGACCCCATTCCGATAATCAAAAATTCGGATAATTGTTTTTTTTTCCGAATAAGGGTCTATAATAATTAATTACTGTATGGGAGAAATGGGAGAAAAAACCATTTTTAAAGTAAAAGAGCGAATGGTAATGTGTCTGCTTCAAATTCGACATTAAGGTCAATCTCTCAAATTGATTTTTCTGTGGACCTTCTTCGTTTTCGCCCTCGACCAAAAGTTGCCTTATAAGTTCCCTTCTGTAACGGCGTTTCATGGTTTCGATAACAGACTGGTATGGACCAGTAGTGGTTGCAAAAAGCTTGTGACGTCTGGCGGTAAAAATATTGCTTTAAACTGGCCATTCCCTTTTTTTAACAATTCTTCTGTGGGATGAGTTGGTGCATTATAAACAATGTACATTTAAGTATTACATCTTTTTTCTGTCTTCATTTCGGGGGAGTTAATAGGCCCTTGCTGAGTTGGCCACGAAGACCCATTCTGTTCAGGGTTGGTCACACTCACGGGTCAACACCCATCCGACGGCCTCCTCACATGAAGTGCGAGCCTGGGTAGGACTCTGGCCTTGGTCAGTTTCCCCTGGGAATCAAACTTCTGGCACTCCTGGACGGTCTGCGCACCGTGCGGAGTAAGCCAATCGACTCTGCACTCTGACTAACATCTTGCGGTGTCGACTGCAACGGGCGAGCCCGTCACCACAGGACGTTTTAACGATTAGTCGTTCTATCGCCCTGCAGTGAGAGTAGAAGACTTTGGACAATACAATCCAACGTCTAGCTACGTCACAACCCGTGAGAGTCCAACGCCTTACCGCGAGTTAGCCAGGAATAAACCCGGCGGGCTCGAGATACTCGCGCCCTCACTTCCAATTGTGACCAGATTTCTCCGGTCTCACGATTGGTTCCGAATTCGAGGTCGCTTGCGCGGTCCTCTCCCTTACGAAGCGGTGAAAAGGAGTACACCGATTCTATCGCGGACCAAGGCGTCCTTTGCCCGGCTCTGAACCGGGATCGGATGGCCAATGGAACGGTGGTCATTTCAAGAGCAGTCGACAAGACAAATTTCAGTAGCATTCAACAAGCTCTAAACAGACATCAAACCGAACCATTGATTACAGAATGGATAATGAACATGCTAAGAAAGAGAATCATCAGGCTATCTGAAAACCAAAATCACCAGGCGCTCGTGATGAGAGGATGCCCACAAGGAGGTGTACTCTCGCCACTTCTATGGAACCTGGTAGTAAACGACCTGATAACAAAACTAAACAACAATCATTTCCTAACAATAGGATATGCAGATGATCTAGTAATAATGATCAACGGACTAGTAACAAGCACACTGTGCGACCTTACACAAACAGCTTTGAAAATAGTAGAGAAATGGTGCAAGGAGAATGACCTATCGGTAAATCCAAAAAAGACCGACACCATTCTCTTCACACATAAACGGAAATTGGGTACATACAAAATGCCAACCTTGTTTGGATCCAGACTAACGCTTTCTAAAGAAGTAAAGTACCTAGGAATAACTTTGGACGAAAAACTAAACTGGAATAAACACCTAGAAAACAAACTAAACAAAGCAACAGTCGCCTTCTGGCAATGCCGAAGAATGGTGGGCAAGAAATGGGGACTAGCCCCACACATTATACTGTGGCTGTACAAAATGATAATAATACCAATGATAAGCTACGGAGCTGTAGTATGGTGGCCCCGCACCCAACTTACTACTGCAATCAACAAATTACAGAAAGTGCAAAGGCTAGCATGTATAGCAGCGACCGGCTGCATGAGAACAACTCCGACAGCGGCGCTGGAAATCATGCTAGGGCTTCTACCACTACACTTACATATACAAAAAGAAGCAGCCGCAACGGCTACTCGTCTAAAGAATCTAAACTTATGGACCAAATATAAAACACCGCACACGAATATATATGATAATATACTGTCAAGCTTTCCAATGCTGGATGCGGCAATCGACAGAATACCCAAAACTATGATCTTCTGGAAAGAATATGCCATATCATTAACAGAAGACTCAAAAGAAGCACTGAATCAAACGGACCTAAGAATCTACACAGATGGATCAAAAACCAACAAAGGTACAGGATGTGGTGTCTTCTCGGAAGACCTAAATATACACATCTCCAAACCACTCGGAGCACACAACACAGTATTCCAAGCAGAATGTATGGGAATAATAGAAGCTTGCAACGCAGTGAAACAACGACAGCTAAAACACGAAAACATATGTATTCTATCGGACAGCAGGTCAGTGCTACAGGCACTGGGAAGCGATAGATTTACATCCGGGCTCATATACGAATGTCATCAAAGCCTCCTCGAGGTATGCGGAAAAGGCAATAAGGTGACACTGCAATGGATCAAGGGACACAGTAACTCAAGAGGAAACGATGCTGCGGATGAACTAGCCCGTAAGGGCTCAGACACACCGGCATACGGACCCGAACCTATCGTGCCCCTACCATACTCGCACATAAACAACCAACTTGACAACCACTACAAACAACTACATCAAACACACTGGAAAGAGATAGACACCTGCAGACAAACCAAAGAAATAGTAATGGAATACAACCACAAACTTACCAAAACACTTCTAAGGACAAAAAGGCCCCAACTACGCAAACTAGTGGGACTGATAACAGGACACAACACACTAAACAAACACCTCTTCAAAATGGGCGGAACAAATAGCCCTATGTGCAGAGCATGCATGGAGGCGGAAGAAACCACAAAACACATTCTGCTAGATTGTGAACAGGTAGAAGTATACAGGACAAAACACCTTGGGACCCCAGGCACACTGCGCGAGGCGGCAGGAAACCTGAAAGCCCTGCTGGCTTTCGTCGAGGAACTGGGGTGGGTGGAATAGCGCTACCCCCGTTACACGCAAAATAGGCACACTGGATGTCGACTTGCGGAGGAACGCCCAGTATAACTAACTAACTAACTAACTAACCCGGAACGGCTTCACTGTTCACCTTCACGCGGTGGAAGTTGGCGCTCGTGGCCTGCCAGCTAAATCACTATTTCACCTCTTTAAAGATCTTGGCCTTTCCAGAAAAATAATCAACTCTTTCCTAGAAAAATTATCTAAAACCGCGATTTGCGCATCTCAAATTCTATGGCTTAGAAGTGAGAGTGAATGGGTGGTAAGGTTAACGCTCACATGTGGCAAGACAACTGTCCTAAACCTACCACAGTCGGTCGTTAGTCTGGAATCCACTGCTCACCCCCCAGAAGTGTAAAAAATGGTATTATGATGGGCCCGACTCCGGTCGGTGAATTCCATGGCACCTCCGTTTGTATTTTATTTATGCTTTTATGGGAACTTTTGTACTCTGGAGGTAGCCTTTTTGGTCATTTTTAACCGACTTCATAAAAAGAGGAGGTTATCAATTTAGTTGTATCTTTTTTTTATGTTTGTTATCTCAGAACTCTTCTTATCTATGAACCGATTTGGAAAATTCTTTTTCTATTTGAAAGGATATACTTACAGATTGCTCCCATTTTTATCAAAATCCTGTTTTGACGATGGGATCCATGAGGACTTGAGGGAACTCCGCAAATATTATCATATGAAGTTGAAAATTTACATGTTGGTTCAATTCCGATGACAATGAATTATTTTTTATGGTATGCATGACCTACTTCTATACCCTGGGTTGACTCCCGACGAGGGGACTCCTCAACGGTCAACAGCACAGACACGAAATTTTGTACCTATACTCATTCAGTTATGATAGCCCATTTACCATGACACGGCTGCTGCACCCAGGGTTGACTCTCAACGAGAGGACTCATCAACGGTCAACAGCACAGGCATGAAAATTTGTATATGCATTCAATTACGACAGCCCATTCTAAGTTTCACAAAAACAGGACTGCAGCACAGTTGGTTTCTAAGAAGGGATCTTCTCAACAGTCAACAGGACAGTGATTAAATTTTATATACGCATTCAATTATGATAGCCCGTTGTAAGTATCACCATAACATGGCTGCCGCACTTATAAAAATAAAATGGAGTAGGTTTTTTTTTGTTAAAATGTGGTCTATTATTAAATGACACTTTTGTATTGGATTTAATTAATTAAAATACTATAAAAAAAGACATTTTCAAATTACAACATAGAACGTTAAAAAATGTGCTGGATTTTTTGTAGAGCAATGTAAACGTTTTTTAATGATACTTCTAATCTTTATTGACTTAATCCAAGCATATTTTGATTATTGCCAGCACATTAACCTTACCTTCCGCAAGGTGACACCCCGATTGGTTCCTCTTCATCCTCTTTATCCTGGCCGCTCTCGTCCTTGTCCAATTTCTTTTGCAGTTCTAGCTTTTCCAGGTCATACATCGGTCCATAGACTAAACCTGTAAAAGAATACAGCTTTTATTACTTCTGTATGTTCCTCTTTTACCTATTCTTTAGGTCCTACCTCGAAGATAGCCATTTTTTTTGTAAGACAAGGTATTCTTAAAGTTCTACCTCGAAGAAAGCCATTTTTTGTGAGATAAGGTATTCTTAAAGTCCTACCTCAAAGATAGCCATTTTTTTATGAGACAAGTTATTCTTAAAGTCCTACCTCGAAGATAGCCATTTTTTTATGAGACAAGGTATTCTTGAAGTCCTACCTCGAAGATAGCATTTTTTTTGTGAGACAAGGTATTCTTAGGTCCTACCTCGAAGATAGCCTTTTTCTGTGAGACAAGGTACTCTTAAAGATAGGATTTTTTTTTGTGAGACAAGGTATTCTTAAAGTCCTACCTCGAAGATAGCCATTTTTTTGTGAGAAGGGTTATTCCCAGGATTTCTGGAAAATGTATCAATATACGCAAAAAAAACTATATTTAACCCTACGTATGCAATAAAATGTTAGTTACCATTGAACGAGGCGGTGGTATCATTTTCTGGTGCGGCCGGAACCGTGCCATCTTCGTTCGGGTGAGGAGCTGCCGGTATGCCGACAACGCCTTTCGAAGCTTCGATGTTTTCTTCCTGTTTTAACAAATAATAATTTATTCCGTTAGAGACAGAGAATATAATATAATAATAATAGAGACTTTAAATATAATCGAACATTATTACAGCTATTGAAGAATTTTTATTCTGACCACCAGTTATAAATTAAAAAAAAAAAAACACGGTTCGTAAGAAAAACACTAAAATAGGTAACTTCACTAGAGTACATATCCTCCCGGGCGATTTTTTTAAATCTAGAATTTTGTTTGCCAGTTCTGAACATACACGGGCAAAGTATATGTTAACCGTTTTAGTGCTAAGCAATTTTTGTGAATATATATGAAAATTGCTATACATTTTTTGCATACAGTCTGGATGAGGGAAACGGACAACCGATCCGGGTGGAGAGTGATTGGAGAGGCGTATGCCCAACGGTGGGCGGATACGCGCTGATGATGAATGAATGATGATGAAAATACATTTTTTGATTATTTTAAAGGAAAAATAATGGTGTCAAATAAAACACTCTAATTCAGACAAATATCAATCAATTACTATAATTCTTTTTTTAATATAATGAACAAATGTTTTGTGATGCTTATATAAAAAATAAACGTAAAATATCTTGCTGTATTTCCTTTTTTTTTCTTTTTGGAAATGAAAATTATAAAAAAATATATCTCAACAAGAATGCTTTGCCGCACAAACAGCATGTAGGCCTTTCCTACAGCGGGCGCAAATAAGTCGAGATCGCTTTACACTCCCTTTTTTGCTACATACTGTGCACTGGCGCAAGCTACGTCCCGGTAATTTTTCCAGAGCAAATTTTTTAGTTGATGAAGATGGTTGTGTCGACTCGCCATTTTTATAGTTCATCCACTCCATTTCGATACCATCGATAATTTTCGATGTAAATTGGAGCCGGGTAATTTTTCTTTCAGTAGTGTTGGAGACATACAAAATGTATAATACTGCTATTATTACTGCTTATATCCGTTGTTTCACCGTCCGTACAATCATTAGAGACCGAATCATCGTACGAAGTAATAGCAAGTGACATGGCTATTTTTGCTCAATAAAATATAAAAACTGTAAAAAGTTGTTTTTAAATGTATAAATATGCACTCTCGTAACAAATTATGCGCGAGATTAGAAGTTGTCCACTACCACGAAGCACCAAAAACACACTGATGTGCGCGGCAGTTTTGCGCTGCTGCGCAATTTTCGATTCAAACATCACTTTTGCGCCGCTTCGCACTCTAACGGTTAAATACATTAACTATTTCTTGCAGATTCTTTCTCTAGGGCAGTGACTACTCGAATTTCAATGACTAACTTATCAATGGTGTGCATGTTATTGGAAATGTTAGCTGCTTTACATTTTTTTGAGCCACTGTTATTTTCAGCAATTTTATTTCTGTAGTATCTTCCTCGGTTTTCTTTATTAACCCTTGGAGTAAATGGGTATTTTCATGGATGCATCTGTCTCTTTTGCAGGATTTTCGGCGACATCGACCTTAAAGTACTATAACTACGAAACTACTACACCAATCATAAAAAGAACAACTGCACAATGATTGCATTGAAATTTCGAATATAGAATATTGAAATATCATTTTGTAAAACAATTAGATAATTATGAATAAATATGAGAACGTCAAAGAAGTGCAAAAAACGCGGAACCAGATCTGGTCGTATCATACTCAACGGATAATTATTTCAGAACCAGATTTGGTCGTATCATACTCAACGGGTTAACCCTTTGAGCGGCAAACGGGACAATTGTCCCACAATTGAAATTACCGTAGAGCGGCAAAGGGGACATCTGTCCCAGCCGAGATCGGCGCCGATGTTTTCCAATTATTTACCCTTGATACCTCACATAAATCATACGGCCTGTGGTATGTGCGAAAAGAGAAGATTCTCTGTCGTTAACTAGTTGATTCATTATTTTTCATACAGTCGCCAATTTTTAGTCTATGATTGAACCAAACCAAACCAAAAACTTCAATATTCATGTTAATTTTCAAACACCAAATATTTTTTTATTTTTGTATGGGTATAAGTAAAACAAAGTCATAGGTTGAATGAAGCATATTATAATTATTATAAAAGTATTCACAATTACTTGCATAGGGTGATTTGTTTCCAGAAAAAACATAGAAATGTTGGACAAAGCAGTTTTTTTCTGTACCACAACTTTGACAGATAATTCTGAATAATGCTTATTGCTTTACAAAACGACGTTACACGTATCTAATAGCAAATTTCAACAGGAACATAAAACAGGTCTTCTTTATGCGATCCGTATAGTAGTTTCGGAGTAATCGTCGTTTTCCTGAAACGCTATATTTTTGTTGTGATGTAATATTCTTCTTCGCGTTCTCTAAGAGAAACTACAATTCAAACGTCAGCGCTCGAGGTACATATTAACAGTTTGAATAAAATCCTATCTTTTACAAATTTGGCTGTTAAAGTTGAGCTCTAAGGGCTATTTTTTTATACTAGATGTAATTTATCTCATCGACGGATGCAAAATAGAAGTTATTAGAACCTTGCATTAAAAATTTCGATTTCCTAAGAAATACCGTAACTTATATTTCTAGTCATTTAAAACATTGCAAAATACTTCATGTCAAAGCGTCATCGTTAGGCTTCAATTATCAGTCTGTGTCATTTCGTTGAAGTGTCAACAACGGTAATTTTGTTAGCTTCGAAGATGGCGCACAGATGTTGCGCCATCCGACTGCTATTTGTTCCGGTCAATGGCCCATGGCCTTTTCGAGCAGCGCTTCCAGTCTTTTGAGGATATTGAAAAATGGCTGGATTCGTGGATAGCCTCTAAGGACGAACACTTTTTCTGCCGGGGAATCTGTCTCTCGCCAGAAAGATGGGAGAACGTCATCGTCCTCGTCGAAGTTTTCAATTCAAAGACCCAATATATTTCCAAAAGTTACTTACGAGATCTTGTTCAGAGATGAAGGCGTCGTCTTCGAGCCTCGCGATAAGGGTGGAAGGTTGTTCCTGCTGCGAAGTTGAAGTTCTGCTGTTGGCGGGGACTGGCGGTGCTCCGCTGGAACTTCTGCGACGCTCCGACCAACCAGATGAAACCACTGCACTCGGTGTACCAACAACACCCTGCAAAAACATATAATAATGTAGAGGCCATATATGTAAACAAGGAGCACAATACAGGGCGGGTCTAAATAAATATAAAATCCCCATTTACCCAGTCGCAACTATCTATATATTTTTTTCAATATAAGACTTTATTTTAGATTATAGGTGGATTTTTAGACCATTCTGTAGATAATATAATAAATAAATACAAACTCAGCTATCATGGAATTCACCGAACAGAATTAGGCCTATCATAATATTATTATCACACTTCTAGGGGGTGAGCCGGGGACTCCCGACTAACGACCTACAGTGGTAGGTTTAAGACAGCCGTCTTGCCACATTCGAGCGTTCACCTTACCTTACCACCTATTCATTCCCCTTCAAAGCCATAAAATTGAAGATGCGAAAGTTGCAGTTTTAGATTATTTTCTTGAAGAGACGATGAGATGAAGAGAGTGATCTTCGAAGAGCGCCAACTTTCACCGCGTGAAGGAGAACAGTGAAGCCGTTTCAGCTAATAGCGTTTGTCTACACAATCAGGTGTAAGCGTACAATATTACATACATACGAGGGGCAATTAAAAAATAGTTATTATCAGTTACAAACTCTTTTGAGCCATATAAAAATAAATAATAGCAGGCACAGTGCATGCAATGTCATTAGCATGGGACAGTGCATTACCTTTCAGTGCATTGAAGGAGGAATGCAAAAGTCTCCAATTGTTGTCCAATCATTCTGGCATTGATGGTCAATATCGTGAGCTCATGGTTGTATTATTAGGTGCTTTGATATTGTTGAATCCTTGGAATTGCTTAGATTCGAATTTTTGGTTATTCTGGAGTTGGCGTAAGCAGAGGGCAGTTTTAGAGCTAGCCCAAAATTGTGTTTGGACCTGAAGAGAGTCGAGGGGTCAGCTGGTTTGGCTAGGGACAACCAGGATTTTAAACTAGCTGTCACCAGTGCATCCAGACGAGACAGGATGGCGGTGTCGACTACAAGGGGGCGAACCCGTCACCCTAGGCTGGTGTAACGATATAGATCGTTCTTTCAGCCGTGGGATGAGCGTAGAAGACTTGGGGACAAGACAATCTAGCAAAGTGATCAAATATGACGAAAAAAGAGTCCATTTTGCCAGCAAAGAAAAAGGCGGTCATTTAAGTGATATTATAATTCACAATTGACTAAATCGACGCTACGAAGTCTAAAAAAAATGTTTTTGACAAAGAAAATAAAAAAAAATGAGTTTTCTGAATTTTATTAAAAAAACAGTTGCCTTATTTGTGCCTCACCTGTTTATACCCCTAAATAATTTACAAGGACCCAGTAACCATTTACTTTACATTACATTTACATACCCATGTATCACAAAAATGGTTTTTATTTAGGCCCATCCTGTATATAATAAAATGATGACTTACAGCATTATTGGTGAGAGAAGCCAGCGGTGACAATGTATGGGTGGTGGTGTGAGCATGTGGATGAGCAGCCATCATGCCGGCATAGTCCAACTTCTTGTAGGGTAGCTTATGGAGGCCAGGAGGCGGAGGAGGATCCGGTATCACCACCTATAAAAAAATAAAAAAAGAATCGATTGGGTCCCTTTTTTCAAATCGTCGTTAACTTTTTGAAAGCCTTTGTACGCAAACACACCTTTTTGGGCATTTTACTATGTAAATTTCTCGCCTCTCAGGCCTCACGGTTGGTGAACCGGTTTCTGACTAATTGCTGAAGACGAATAGAGACTATGGAAATATACTGTCTTGTAAGCAGCGGGGGTGGATGTTGGACCTGTTGTCAACCACTCCTGAAATGACCATTAAGCTAACTAATCCTGAATTCAGAGCCGGGGAAAAGGAGCCTCTGGTCCACGATAGATTCAAACCGAATCACCGCTGAACATTCAGCAGGTAGAGGTCGCGTAAGTGACTTCGAACCCGTGACCAGTCGGGAAGTTGGAGGTATCCTGATGGTTAATTGCAGACGGAGATATCCTTCCAAAACTGGTAGTCAGTGGGCGAGGCAGCCCAATGGGTACCTTTCCCGGTGCCTCGTCATAAGGCGTTAGCCTCTGACGGGCAGGTGGAGTAGCTACACAGTGGATTGTTTTCCGTCCCAAGTCTTCTGCGCTAACCTCGTGGAAGACAGAACGATCCAATATCGTTAAAACTTTCTGAGGTGACGGGTTTTCCTGTTGTAGTTGACAGCTCTAGTTGTAAATACTAACAATATGATTTTTTATTATCTCTTGTTACCTAAAAATGTATCATGTTAGTCATGCATATTAGAGTATATATTTATATAATACTAGATGACCCGGTGAATTTGTTACCACCTAAAATTGATTTGATTGTAATTCTTCATAAGCGTTTATTGATCCTAATCAACCTTCCAAATCCAATTCATTGAAATCTATAATATGGTCGAATCATGTACGGTTTAAGTTTCGCTTGGTGACTAAATGAAAGTCGTTTGTAATTAAATTCAATTCAATGTATTTAATTTACATGATGAAATATAAATGCTATATGGACTTTTTCGACTTTTTCGGCTTTTTTGACTTTTCCGACTATGATAAAGTCCTCCAAATCATCAGAGAGGCTATCAGCCTATCTATTGCACGGACCAAAAAAGGGCAAACGAGCAATGGCTTCAAGAAGGTCAACTTTGTAAAACCCGGAGCGAAGAAGCTGCCTAAAGATAGGACTAAACCGTCCTCAATTTTGGGAGCAGCAAAGGACTGGCAATTGCTGATGGACACACATGAGAAGCATTACCAAATGCCTTCAGAAATCTGCACCACAGCTTACAGACCGGATATTCTCATATTCTCAATGGCGACAAAGCATGTTGTACTTGTCGAACTTACAGTCCCATGGGAAAGCAACATACCGAAGGACCACAACTTCAAAGTAAACAAGTACTGCAATTTAGTAGACCGGATAGTGAGAAACGGATTTAAGACTGATCTCTTCGCCGTGGAAGTCGGAGCAAGAGGACTACCGGCGAAGTCACTCTACAGCCTCTTCAAGAATTTAGGCCTGCCAAGAGCGGCGCTGAGCTCATACATGGAGAGAGCCTCGAAAGCGGCACTGGAGGCATCCTACAGAATATGGAGGTAGAGAGAGGGAGGTCGAGGGCGGGACTGGTGGCTCTCCGCATCCTAGTCATCGCAGACTAGCTGATGAGGGCTTGTAGCGAGCCCAAACGTCACGCGCGCTGGAGAACTGCAGAGCGGCCGCTCACTAGTCCCACCTCGTCCGACACCCTCCTTTATTGCCAATGGGCCCGGATATGTTCGGTGAAGCCATTGAAAGCTGAGTTCAACACCTTCCTTAGACTTTTTTTTTACTTTTCCGACTTTTCGACTTTCTTGACTTTTTTGTTTTTTTCGACTCTTGACTTTTTGGAATTTTTTGACTTTTCGAAATTTTACACAATCGCAAGGATTGAATAACAGTTATGGATGTGCCAGCTGTCAAGCAATACGATCGCCGCGATAGCCATCTAGAAAGTGGCCAATGTTCCCAAAATGACCAATTTCGATTTTTTCGATTTTCAATTGTTTCTTTGAGTTTTTCCTAAATATTTTTTTTTGTAAACCACCCCTGAACCAAGCCAAACAACATAAAAGAAAAATAATTCAAATCGGTCGAGTCATTTCCGAGATCCTGCGAGACTAACGCACGGCGATTCATTTTTATATATAAGATATGTATATTGAGGTCGGCCGAAATGGCAACGCACCGATCTGTTAACCACCACAACCACCGATTGGCATTTTTCGTCTCCCAGGGGTTAATCAGACAGGGTAGTTAAAATGTCCAAATGCTGGCGCTGAGAACTGACATCACTGACTGTCGATCAGTCGTAGGTCAATAGTAATCAGTCTTACTGTCAATCTTTAGGGTTTACAAAACATTATAAAAGTCAGTGGAGAAAAATGTTAGTTAAAATTTTCCACGCAATGCAACATCACCCTGCAACGCAGTGCCATCGACTGACTAACTTACTGACTTTGGCGTTAAGACAAGTAGTAAACCTTGCACTGACTGTAGTGTGTGAAGTAAAACTTGCACTTAAAACTGCATACATATATAGTGAAAATATAGTTAGTTAGTTAGTTTTCCTGGGCTATTTCCCGCACTTAGCCTCTTGATTGGGCCGTTGTGCGTGGCTCATGTTTCTATTTATGTTACTCCAGCCAACCCAGGCTGTCCCAGAAGGCTAGCAGCCGTTTGGGTTGCTAAAGGCCTCCAGGACATATGCTGGAGATTGTAGTATTCTTGCCCGTTGCTCTAACACCCTCCTGCATTCCATGAGCACATGCTGTGGCGTTTCTTCTTCCTCCATGCATCCTCTGCATAGAGGGCTGTCTGTCACACCTATGGTAAACGGGTGTTTGTTTAGGGGACAGTGGCCTGTCATAGTACCTCTGACTTTACTGATTTTGTCCCTTTTTAATCTGGTGAGGTTGCGGGCAAGTTTTTAAGACGCTTCCGGAACCGCGTTCTTTGTTTGCCTGCATCCTGCGTTTTTTTTCTAAGGACGCCTTGGTCCGCGATAGATTCGGTGTACTCCGTTTCACCGCTTCGTAAAGGAGAGGACCGCGCAAGCGACCTCGAACTCGGAACCAATCGAGAGACCGGAGAAATCTGGTCACAATTGGAAGTAAGGGCGCGAGTGTCTCCAGCCGCCGGGAAGTAATTCCTGGTTTTCTCGCAGTAAGGAGTTGGTCTCTTACGGGTTGTGGCGTAGCTAGACGTCGGATTGTTATGTCCTAAGTCTTCTACGCTCACTGCAGTGTCGATAGAACGACGAATCGTTAAAACGTCCTGTGGTGACGGGTTCGCCAGTTGTAGTCGACATCTCAATATGTTAGTCAGAGTGAACAGTCGATTGGCTTATGCCGCACGGTGCGCAGACCGTCCAGGAGCACCAGAAGGTTGATTCCTAGGGGAAACTGACTATAAGACCAGAGTCCTACCCTGGCTCGCACTTCATGCGTGGAGGCCTGGGGGCACCCAGGGTTGGCTTCCAACGAGGGAACTCTTCAACGGTCAACAGGAGACACAAAATTTTGTATATGCATTCAATTATTATAGCCCGTTCTAAGTATCACCATGACACGGTTGCTGCACTTATTAAAGAAATTGTATTGGGTGATTGCAAAAGTTCGTGCGGAGGTGCAATAGATAACGTTAGAAGCAGCGTAAATTGTTGTCATTGATACTGCCATCTACGTAAGACAGATCGTAGGAAAGGTGACGTGTGCAGCTTTCATTTCAATCAAAATAATTTGTGTAGATACAAACTGCTTCGAGAAAGATTACTTTCAAAATGAGTGTCGATAAGGTGCATTTACGGCATGTTATGCTTTCCGAGTTTCGGAAGGGAATAAACATTGCAGCAGCCGTAAAAAACATTCAAGAGGTTTATCAAGATCAAGCACTAGCTAAACGAACTGTGGAAAAATGGTTTGCGAAACTCCACCGCGGAGACTTTAACCTTGAAGACGAGCCACGCTCAGGTAGACCTTCACACATTGATGACAATGCTGTGCGTACTTTAGTTCAGAATACTCCGCGAATTTTAACAGAGGAAGTTGCTACAGAACTCAACATTGACCGATCAACCGCTTTTCGGCGTTTAAAAAACATAGGATTTGATTTAAAGTTCGATATATGGGTGCTTCATTGACTGACCGAGAGGAACAAAATTGAGCGAATTTCTGCTGCCGTTTGTTTACTCGGGCGGCTCAAAAACGAGCCGTTTTTGGATCGATTAGTGACGGGCGATGGGAAATGGGTTCTGTACAACAATGTTAAGCGCAAACGCACATGGAAACAGGCAGGTAAGCATGGTGACGCAATGGCAAAAGCCAGTTTGCACCCGGTGAAGGCGATGCTCTGTGTTTTGTGGGATTGCAAGGGCATAATTTATTTTGAGTTTCTCCCCGCTGGCCAAACGATTGACTCGGACAAGTACTCTCGCCAATTAACCAATCTGAATCGAGAAATCAAACAGAAATGTCCGATTTTGTCAAATCGCAAGGGCGTAGTCTTTCATCACGACAATGCCAGACCACACGTTTCGAGACAGACGCTGCGCAAACTGAACAGCCTGAAATCCTAACTCATCCACCGTATTCTCCTGATATCGCACCATCTGATTATCACTTGTTCGGGTCATTGTAAAATCATTTAAATGGAAAAAAATATGACTCTTCGGATGCCTTTAAAAACTTGTGTCTTCGTTCTTTGAATATAAACCACAATAAATACAAACGGAGCTGCCATGGAATTCACCGACCGGAGTCGGGCCCATCATAATACTATTTTTTTTTTTTACACTTCTGGGGGGTGAGCAGTGGATTCCGGACTTACGAACCGGCTGTGGTAGGTTTAGGAAAGCTGTCTTGCCACATGTGAGCGTTCACCTTACCACCCATTCACTCCCCCTTCGAAGCCATAGAATTTGAGATGCGCAAATCGCAGTTTTAGATATTTTTTCTAAGAGTTGATTATTTTTCTGGAAAGGCCAAGATCTTTTATGATCGGGCATCCGTATGCTGCCAGAACGTTGGAATCAGATTAAAGAAAAGGATGGGGAATATATCATATATTGAATAAAGAGCTTTGTTGCCGAATAACTGTGTGACTTTTACTCACAAACTCCGCATGAACTTTTGCACTCACCCAATAGTACATTTTTATTTTTGGTAAAATTTTGTCTACTATTTTGAATTTGAAGTCAGCAACTGTCTCAATGTCAGTCCGCCTTTGTACTAAAATAGAAGTGGTATGGCACTCTTAATACCCTTAATAAACAATGCTAAAGTCAAAGCTGCATTAGTTTTGCTTAAGAGCCGTATTACAAAATAGCGTAGGTATTCTTTTAAAATGAGTTGAAAAAATGAACGCATTTTTTTTGGATGTAACTATAAAAGATAGGATAAATAAATAAATAAATAAATAAATAACTATTCAACCCTGGGAGAAAAACCGCGGCACTGAGCGCTCTTCTCTTGCGCAAGCAAATATATACACAATTTCTAATTGTTTTTTGCAGTGTTTTCTCCTTTCTAATGACAATAATTTATATTATGTCGTATTGCTAAAAGAGTGAACTTTAATATAGTATAAGTATTATATAAGAATCTTATTTTATTTCTGAGAAAATTAGAATGATACAGGAAGATTTTTTTTTAATTTTGTGTAATTGTAAGTAATCAAAAAACGAAAAAATAAAGCCGTAGTGTACATCAAGAATACATGACGGACATAAAAAAAAATAGTATACGGTTTTCGTTGTAGTGATATTACTGTATTAAGGAGCTCAAAGTTTGCCTTCCGAGCGTTTTACGAATAACGACTTTCGGAAAATGGGCTGAATAAGTAAATAATATTCGTTACATCTAAAATTAAAGGCCGCTATGGTCAACATCAAGAAATGGTCCAGGTAATTCAGTAATTAAAGTTTGTAGAAATCTCTTTATTTCTTGGAATTAGAACGCCAAAAATCCACTTTTCTTGCCTTTCTGGAAAAAATATGTGAACGGGCTCTTAATCCGAAACGAAACCTATTTTAGGAAAGTGAAGCCTACCTTGAATGTTTTTTCTTTGCCATGGATCATCTTCTCCTTGGTGTTCATTGCCATAGCGGGAGGAGGTGGCATTGCTGGTGGAATAGGAGGAGCAGACTGGACATTACTACCAATCTGCAACAAAGAATCATCTACATTTTAGAACCAAACTACAGCAAGCCGAAGGTTGTAATGCAGCAGGTAGCGACAGAGATCATTTATGGAATCGCTTGGAGGCGTCTACTACAACGGGCGAACCCGTCACCTCAGGGAGTCTCCCGTGAGGTGATCGTAGGAGACTTTGGGATAAAACAGTCCACTGTCTAAGTTTAGCCACTCGCCAGTAAGAAGCCAACGCCTTACCACAAGACACCGGGTGCCGACACTAGCGCTCTACTTCCAGTTTTGGCCAAATTTCTTCGACCTCCCGACTAATTACGTGTTTGAGGTGGCATTCACGGTCCTCTCCCTTACGTAGCGGTGATAAAATGTGTCTACCGAATCTATCGGGACCACGGCGGTGCTTTGCTCAGCTGTTCACCCGGTATCAGGTATCCGATTAGTCGTTTCAAAAGCGGTTGCCATAAGTTTAACAACCACCCCCGCTCTATAGGAAACAAAGCCGTTTACAGACTCCCTCGGTTATCAGTCGGAAGGCACAGTCGAATGGCTCATGCCGCACAGGGCACAAACCGTCCAGAAGCGTCCAAAGGGCGATTACCAGGGGAACTGGCCCACAGTCGCAGAGTCCTACCCGGGCTCGCACTTCTGCATGGAGGCAACTGGATAGGTACTGACCAGGCCTTTATGACACAGGTCATAATGGCCTGCAGTGGGCCCATTAGCTCCCGATGCGTGGAATTAGTTGGGAATGGCACTGCGATCGAGATCAATTAAATTTTATGAACCACTATAAGAGTATGTTATTACAGGAAGCTGTTTAGAGAGCATATTTAGATTTTTAGATTTCATTTCAGAATGATTTCTTGTACTACACGGCCCGGTGGCATAGTGATTAGGTCGACTGATCTTACTTTGTGAAGTTCCGGTTTCGATTTCCGGCTGGGTTACAATTGTAATTCAATTCTGTTAATCGAATGTAATAACAAGACACACACTCACACACGTTACACGAACAAATACATATGAACACTTCACAGTAGAGTTGGTTGAGATAGTCGTATGACAATAAACCCGCCCATTGTGAAATTTCACAATAAAGAGTGTTTAACAAACAAACTTGTTAAGCTGATTATGATTTTTGTTTTTTAATACTTGTAATTTTTATGGTGATTATTTGACGTTGATTATTGTGATTTTAATTTTTTATTTATTTCATTTTTATTATTTTGGTTTTATATCATTAAGGGGGGAGCCTGCTTTAGTTTAGAAGACCAAAAAAAAACACATTTTTCATGTTTTTTTTACCTGAAGTTGAAATCTATTCATGAATCTATTTTAGCTCTGGAATAGCTGATTAGTCTAAGATTGCTGTTTTAAAAAAAAAAACTACTTTGTTGTAAAAAAAAAAGTCTCAAACGCGTTTGTCTCAAAACCATATTTTACAGTTGTGCGCAGGTGATTAAGATTATTAAATTTTCTTCTAGATAACCTAAAAAATAATAATAATTATAAACTCTTTATTTGCACTTAAAAAGTATACAAAAAAGGCGAGCTTATTGCCACATGGCAATGTCTTACAGCTAACCTAAACATAGTGGTACATGCGCGCATTGTGAAAATAAAGATTATTACATAACATACAGACAAGTGGAAGAATTTAAGACTAATAGAGCCCGAGGAGAGGAAATTGGGGGAGGAACAGGAGAGAAAGGGAAGAACTGGTTACTTCTTAGAAAGGTAGTAATCCTTAAGGTGAGTCTTAAACGATGGTAAAGAAGGCGAGTTTCGTATATTTGCTATTTTTTCCTAAAAACTATTTTTTTAATACATCACTGAAAATATTTTATTAAAATTATTATTATAGCAGTGAAATGGTAGCACTGTTACTTCTTCATACAAAACGCCATTACGAATTACTTTTGAATAAAAAAATGCAACATCGTGAAACTTAGCATAGCGTTAGATCATAGTATTATCATTGATTATAAAGGCTATTACATTGCTCAAAATTACATTGATTATAAAGGCTATTACAGAACGTTTTGGCAACCCCTCTGCACCAGCAACATGAGGTAGCACTGATAACATTGTCCAGCCAAACTAATAACAATTTATTTGGCCATCTACAAAAACGTTACTAATGAATGTTTTTTAATAAAGGACTAGTGGATTATAAAAATCCATTATTTAACCAATCATAACAATAATAACATCCAATTATTAGGAACATCTTTTGCATTTTTATATAGACTGATTACATAGCAGCATATGAGAAATTGCCGAAAGTCTAATGCCTTTCAGCATACACTTCCAGACCCCAGTAACCTCGCTCGTTTCAGCTATGCCGAGGATAGTTCATGTCCCCTTTGTAGCAATACCCCTTGCACAGCTAGACATATTCCAGCTGGCTGCAAGGTGGCCTTAGATCAAGGACGGTACACATACCGCCATGACAAAGTCCTCGCTGTTATTCGCAAGGTAATAAGCCTCTCAGTGGCTCGTGCCAACAAGGGTTTGACAGTACCCTCCAAACCCCCAATACAGTTAGTGCGGAATGGCTCTAAAGGTTAAAAACATTTAACTACAAAACCTTTCTCAATAATTGAGAAAGCTTCATTCAGATTGGATTCTCGAGGTCGATTCGGTCTCTAAGCAGTATAAATTCCCTGAAAGTCTCAGATGCACAGCCCTCCGTCCAGATATAACTCTTTACTCTCTATCTCGGAAGGTGGCCCTTATTGTAGAATTAACTATTCCATGGGTATCAAATATCCCAAAAGACCACGAGTACAAATTAAATAAATACCATGATCTTGCAAATGCCGTAACCCGGAACGGCTTTACTGTTCACCTTCACACGGTGGAAGTTGGCGCTCATGGCCTGCCAGCTAAATCTCTATTTCAACTATTTAAAGATCTTGGTCTTTCCAGAAAAATAATCAACTCTTTACTAGAAAAATTATCTAAAACCGCAACTTGCGCATCTCCAATCCTATGGCTTCGAAGGGGGAGTGAATGGGTGGGTGGTAAGGTGAACTAAACCTACCCCAGCCGGTCGTTAGTCCGGAATCCACCGCTCACCCCCCAGAGGTGTAAAAAATAGTATTATGATAGGCCCGACTCGGGTCGGGCCTATGAACCTGCTCAAAGTTCTTCTTACAACGCCAGGACACACACAAGTTTGGTCACTCGCCATAATATTGATGCAATTTGGATGGGATTTCTTAGTCGGGGAGCCAGCGACACAAAAGAGCAAGTTTTGGAAAAGCAGATACTTTCAGATCACAGTATTTTGGCCACAGAATGCCAGGGTACAGTCAGCAGGCCAGATTCCGGGACACCTGGTGCTGGTGTACTAGGAAAGGTGTAATTTTAATTAGTCCCCTTAATGTTTTGGAAAGCTGAAAATTCATCTGTAGACAGTGGATGCAATTAAGAACTCAAAACAAATGTTCAGACTGCTTAACCCTTCATTATTATTATTATTATTATTATTATTTTATTTTAAACCAGTTGATAGTAATAAAAATAGTAGTAATAGTAGTAATAGTAATAATAAAAGTAGTAATAAAAGTAGTATAATAGTAATATAATAAAAATATAATAATAATATAATAAAATAGTAGTATAATAAAAATAGTAGTAATAAAAGTAATAAAAATAACAAGTATAATATTTAAATAAATACCTACTAAGGTATAAGATATGAATGTCGGTAATGCAAGGTATGAACGTTGAACATCCAAGCGCAGATTTTCTAGGTTATATATGTAGAGGAAACAACATTTCCAATATTTTCAATCAAAATTCTTAAGTAATTTCGTAAAATTTTCTATCTAATTTTCTATATAATCCTAAATAATCAAACAAATATTGGATAATTTCACAAATTATCATACGGGAAGATATTTTAAAGAAAAAACACAAATACAAAGAAATCAGTAATAATAATTATAGTCAATAAATAGTTAGAAGAGGAAAAAAAACGCAATTGTAAAATAGTCAATAATAGAAAGAATAAGGAATAATAATAGTCAAGTAGGTCAATAGAGCTGCGAAAAATTGATATTGTCGAAATCCTCAATGCTATAAATGGGGTTTTTAGTCAATATACCCTGTACCTTTTTCTTAAAGTGAACCCCACCAAGGCCCCTGATGTGTAATGGAAGTTTGTTGTAGAATAATTAAGATTGGCAGACAAAGCTATTCTGAACCTTACTCAGTCGCACCTTAAAATGACGCAGGTCCTCTGTATTTCGCGTATTATGCAAATGAATATTTGAGTTAGTTGAGGTAGTCTCGATATTTTTTCTCGTATACATGATGTTTTGGTATATATACGCGGCGTACAAAGCCATGATACCAGATTCGATGAAGTACTGCTTGCAAGATGTTAGCGAAGATATTGAGAACAGATTTCTAATCGCTCGTTTTTGTAGGCGAAAGATCCTTATAACATTTGCCGCCATTACCCAGAACATGAGGCCATAACTTAATATGGAATGGAAATAGGCAAAGTAGACAGATTTGGAAGCTTCAAAGCCACATAAAAATTTGTTTTTTTTTATGGCAAATGTGGCGCTACTTAATTTTTTGCTCAGTTCTTCTAGGTGAGTCGACCAGTGCAGATTGCTATCAATATGAATGCCTAGAAATTTCGTATGATCAACATTTTCTAATACTTTATCACCATAGCTAATACTGAAGATATTATTTTAGGACGGCCGAACAGAGAAATTGATGGAGTTTGATTTAGATGCATTAAGAGACAATTGATTTAATTGGAACCAAGTACCAAGTTTTTCCATGGTAACGTCAATTCGCTTAACGAGTTGTTCATGATTTGCATCGCTGAAAATTAGTGAGGTATCATCTGCGTACAGTACAATTTCATCGTTATCAGATAACACGCAATCTGGTATATCATTGATGTATACAAGAAAAAGAAAGGGTCCCAGAATGAAACCTTGAGGTACCCCAATTTTTTGGTGATCGCTCAAGCTGTTTTGGACTTTAGTGACTTGCGTCCGTCCTTGTAGGTAGGATTGTATTAGGCTTAGAACTGTATCTCTAATGCCGTAGTGCTCGAGCTTCTGAAGCAAAATAAGGTGATCGACGCAATCAAAGGCCTTGGATAGGTCACAAAAAATGCGACAAGTTTTATTCGACTTATCGATGCTAGATAATAGTTTTTCCATCAGACCTGCAATCGCATCTATGGTGGATAGTGACTTGCGGAACCCAAATTGCTTTGGCATAAGGATATTGTGTTCGGCAAAAAAGGTACTTAGCCTCTGAAGAATTAATTTTTCAAATATCTTGCTAAAAGTGGTATTGGCCGGTAGTTGTTTATGTCTTTCCGGGGTCCCTTTTTATGGATAGGAATCACTTTTGCCATCTTCATTTTAGTTAAGAAAATTCCAGAGCCAATACATTTATTGAATAAAGAAGACAGATGTTCGGCCACCGGGACAATACTGCTCTTCATTATTCTTGTCGAAATAGACCAGAGGTCGGTAGAGTCCTTGATTTTTATAGAATTACCTATTTTTATAATTTCTTGTGGCGTCGTATACATAAATTTTAAAGTCAATTTGTCTTTTCAAAAAGTCAAAGTAAATTTTAAGTAACCTTATTTCTATTGCAATAGCTTGATAGAAGGTCAGAAGAAGTTTGGGTCGTCTCAAATAAGCTAATATTGTCAACTTTTGGAATGCTGAATTGGTCGTTAAAGAGCTCTGCAACTGCACTAGTGTCAGATATTGTTTGACTGTTTGAATTTAACCTAATCACATTTTCTGTAGACGAACTCCTACGACACTCTTTGCTTATAATATTCCAGACAGCTTTGATTTTATTTTCCGACCGTTCAATGGAGGATTTTAGATATAATTGTTTTGCCTTTCAGACAACTTTTTTATGTCTTCTTATAGGTCTGTATATTTTTTTTAAATTCGGTGTCATATTTTCCTTTTTTTAGTTGATGTAATTCAAACATCCGTGATCTAGAAACCTTAATGCCTGGAGTCGCCCAGTCGTTAAATGTTTTTTTCAGTTTTGGGTAAATTTTTTTTAGGGAAATCGTCGCATCAAGAGATGTTAGATACCACCTTAAAAAGTTCAGGCCCCGCGACTTCAATATCGCAGTCAACTTGAGGGTTAACTGCGAGTCGCGAGACCTGAAGGGTTAATAGAATAGAATAGAATAGAATAACTTAATTGTGCTATAAAAACAATACTTAATGAATATTAAACTGGTTTTATAAAAAAAAGACAATGTATGCACAAATGGTGGACTTATCGCTATAGCGATATCTTACAGTCAACCATTTATATTATAGAAACAATAAAGAATAAAATAATCAAGAAAGTCAATAGAGCTGCGAAAAATCAATATTGTCGAAATCCCCAATGCTATAATGGGTTTTCAATCCAAATACACTGTTTTTCTTAAAGTGAACCTCCCTAAGGCCCCTGATGTATAATGGAAGTTTATTGTAGAATAAGTAAGATTGACAGAGAAAGCTAATTCGAACCATACTCAGTTGCACCTTAAAATGACGCAAGTCCTCTGTTGTGGCTCAAATTGAGGAAGCGATAAAACTATAAACAAAAAGAAGATGGCTACTGACCTGATATCTTGGCGCTGTCAGTGTTATATTTCTAGTTTTCGTGGATAAATCAACGCGTCTTCCGTATCCTCCTTTGGCCTGAGCGACTAGTTTCCTGGACTTATCCAGTCTGTCCAGCCGATCCATGGAGCCGAGTTCGTCCTCGAGACGCTTGGACGCCTGCGCCTTGCCCAGGTTTTCACGGTTAGATTTCATCGCCCGCAAACCTGCAACACCCGCCGTAATCATAAATAAACTAGTAAATTTATTAAAAAGAATAAAAAACACAGCTACTGTTACATAAAGTGAACTATTATATTAATAAATATTTTCATAACAGTCCTTTTGTATGAAATATTTGTGTATATTTCATGGAATTCATTATCGGATCGATTGAGTGTAGAAATCAAGAAAAGAGGCCTTTTTTGAGAGCAAAGACAAATTGTTTGAATGAATGCATCGCTCTTGAAGGAAAGTCTGTATAACGAATTTCGTTAAATTTATATCTTTGTTCTAAATTTCCTTTCTATGGCACCTTTTTTTGTTTTATAAAATGTTTATCGAGGTTTGTTTCTTGGCTGAAACAAATGCCTATTAATTCCGCTAGATGTCCATAGTGGGTGAAATATTCTATTTAATTGTCGACGACAGCTGGGGGTACTTTCGAGAGAGAGCAAGAGCGCTTCATCAAATTTAAACCATGGTTAAAATTTAACTGCGGAGTTAGTGCCAGTTCTCCAGTTGTTCGTCAAAAAGTCCGGGAAAATCTGTGAGTTGCTTATTCGTTTTTTCCATATTTTTGAGTAGTGCGAAATTTCGTGCGGTCACTCATGTAATTTTGGGTGATTTCGCAGGGCATTTATCTTGGGCTGGAGAACAGCTCTATGATCCTTGAGCTCTGCCTTCGACCAGCCATTTGACTCCCAGGCCCGGCTTTTTCGCAGTAGGTTTTGACCCCACGTTAGGCGCCATTTCAAGTCAAATTTAAAAAATAAAAATGTTTTTTTTAGTTAGACCGGGACTTATTGAATGATGTGTTATGTACTAATTTAGAGTCAATACCTTTGTGTTATTATTAAAAGAGTATTTTTTAAAAAGGATTTTTTCAATAGATTTCTCAATAACATTACAGGAGAACTCCAAATATCCGAATCAATTGGAACCGGGCCCCATTCGGACGATCAAAAATTCGGATAATTGGATATTTTCCAAAAAAGAGTCTATTTTAATTAATTACTGTATGTATGTTAAAAATGGGAGAAACAAACTATTTTTAACCCTTCAAGTAGTGGCATAATTTCATGGCAGACCGCGGCAATTTATTGGAATTTCTTGCAATATCGCCGCGCTCGACAAAAAGTACTAAAACTATTGAACTACTATAGCAATAATAAAAAGAATAACTGTGCAATGATTGCATTGAAATTTCGTATATAGATTATTGAAATCTCATTTTGTAAAACAATTAGATAATTATGAATAAATATGAGAAAGTTAAAAAAGTGGAAAAAAAACTCGGCATAAATAAAAATAAAATACAAACGGAGCTGCCATGGAATTCACCGACCAAAAATCGGGCCCCATCATATATATTTTTTTTTTGTTTTTTTTTTACACTTCTAGGAGGTGAAGGGTGGATTCCGGACTGACGACCGGCGGTGGTAGGTTTAGGACAGCTGTCTTGCCACATGTGAGCGTTCACCTTACCACCCATTCACTCCCCCTTCGAAGCCATAGAATTTGAGATGCAGAGATCGCGGTTTTAGATAATTTTTCTAGAAAGGAGTTGATTATTTTTCTGGAAAGGCCAAGATCTTTAAAGAGGTGAAATAGAGATTTAGCTGGCAGGCCATGAGCGCTACTTCCACCGCGTGAAGGTGAACAGTGAAGCCGTTCCGGATTACGGCATTTGCAAGATCATGGTATTTATTTAATTTGTACTCGTGGTCTTTTGGGATATTTGATTCCCATGGAACAGTTAATTCTACAATAAGAGCCACCTTCCGAGATAGAGAGTAAAGAGTTATATCTGGACGGAGGGCTGTGCATCCGAGACTTTCAGGGAATTTATACTGCTTAGAGACCGAATCAACCTCCAGAATCCAATCTGTAGCTTTCTTAATTATTGAGAAAGGTTTTGTAGTTAAATGTTTTTTTGCCTTTAGAGCCATCCTGCACAAACTGTATTGGGGGTTTGGAGGATACTGTCAAACCCTTGTTGGCACGAGCCACTGAGAGACTAATTACCTCGCGAATAACAGCGAGAACTTTGTCATGGCGGTAAGTGTACCGTCCTTGATCTAAGGCCACCTTGCAACCAGCTAGAATGTGTCTAGCTGTGCAAGGGGTATTGCTACAGAGGGGACAAGAACTGTCCTCGGCAAAGCTCCAACGAGCGAGGTTACTGGGGTCTGGAAGTGTATGCTGAAAGGCATTCAAATAAAATTTCAGCATCTCTGGCGTCCAGTCATAGAGCATTACCTTCCAGTGCATTGGAGGCGGAATGCAAAAGTCCCCAATTGTTGTCCAATCATTCTGGCATTGAAGGCCAATAGCATGAGCCATACTGTTGCTGTCGTAATCTCCCCGCAAAAGAGACTTCTTCAAGTCCACGTCGCTCGTGGTTGTACTGCCATACCCCAGACCAGTGCCATTCTGGCTGATTCCAGTAAGGAACTTTTTGTGGAAGTCTACGCGGGCTTGTAGATCATTTGAATCACTACGGCCACTTATTACATGCTTCGATATTGCCGGATCTTTGGAATTGCACAGAATCGAATTTTTGGTTATTCTGGAGTTGGCGTAGAGCAGAGAGGGCAGTTTTAGCGCTAGCCCAAAATTTTGTTTGGACCTGAAGAGAGTCGAGGGGTCAGCTGGTTTGGCTAAGGAGAGACAGGATTTTAAACTAGCTGTCACCAGCGCATCTAGATATAAAGAGAAATGGTACGTCTATTGATAAAGATAAATGGTACGGTTAAACTGTGTTACGATTAAAGGGGTAGATCGCACCCCCACTTTGATAATAACTGATGTAGAAAAAGTGTCGTCGGGATGGAAGGAAAGGATAGAATCATCATTATTATAGTTTTTTTTATTTGTACATACCTTTTTCTGGGCTTTTGTCCTGTTTGCGGGCAATCAGATTATCCTTTCTCGTCTTGGCGCCGCGCACCATATTCGATGTGACGTTCTCCATATCGGAGCTGCTCTTATCCCTCTTCAATTAGCTCGAATCGGGGCAGTTCGCTCGGATTAATCGACGAGTCTCCAAAGTCCTCACAAATGCCATCGTCACAAAACAATCCATAAAAGAGCAAGCCTCAATATATATATTTATGTATAAAATGAGATTACTATAGACTAAAGAGGATACGCGTCTTTGGATTCACTCTACGGTTCTAGTTCCTGTCTTTCGATTCTCTCTCTCTCTCTTTCTTGCACAGGTATAAATAGCTTTCGTTTCTCTGTCTTTTAAATTATTTGAAATGTGAATTAATAATAAATAGGGGTTTGTAACGCGAAATAAATATTTGAAGTAACTTAATATAGGTCAGTATATAAAATAAGTTATATTTTTTGTCCGCTTCGAATGATTCGTGTGGTGCATTTGACTCGCCCGCCGATTGGCACTACGATGTTATGTAGATTCTGAAAAAAAAAGAGAAATGCATTAAGTAGAGTAGTTTTAACCCTTCGAGTAGCGGCATAATTTTATGGAAGACTGCGGCAATTTATTGGAATTTCTTGCAATATCGCCGCGCTTGACAAAAAGTACTATAACTATTGAACTACTATAGCAATCATAAAAAGAATAACTGTGCAATGATTGCATTGAAATTTCGTATATAGAATATTGCAATCTCATTTGGTAAAACAATTAGATAATTATGAATAAATATGAGAAAGTCGAAAAAGTGAAAAAAACTCGGCATTTCTAACTTGTACCTACTTGTCTTACAGAAAAATACGGAACTCTATTTAGAAATTGTAAATACTATCATGATCTTTATTAGATTCTCTATCTTCTCTATCATACAAAAATATTTAGAATATTAAATATATAAATATTAGCTCATAAAAAACAATAAACTTTTTGATGATTTCTCAACAAAAAAAAAGATGATGTTTGACAAGGGAATTTTACCAGAAATATCCGCGAAATCATACGCGAAATTATTCTAGCGGCCGTCTATGAATCTATGGTAATAATAAGATATTTGGTATGGATTTTAGGATGCGTTTGAATTAGAAAATAATATTAATGTGCGCTCCGGGAGCAAGCCGCCAAGCCAATATTGGTCGTTACGAAGTCAATGGTGTTCTGATGTGCAACCAAATTTGGTCGTTACGTAGCCGAAGGGTTAACATAACCGTATTTTTACAATGTGGTATTGAATATCCCAAAAAAAACTTTTCCGCATTTTAATACTAAAATATATTAGTACAGTTAAATCTGTCTACCATTCCCCGAATCTTTATTTTTACACCGTATGGTCACATGAGTAAATAAACGGAACAGAGACAAAGCTTCATACAACCGCTCTATGATAGGTACATTACTACAAGCTTGAGATGCGTGTGTGCGTGACCACTGGCGGCTTCGTACGAACGGAGAGAAACCAGTTTATATCGGCTTCGCCAGTACTCAAAGCTCAGGGTGTCCGGCAAACATACGCATCCCGCGAGTTGTTTATTTTCATCTTACGTTTGATGTAATTAGCGTTTTAATATAAATAAAAATGTAAATACGGTTTACTTGTACTGTGTGTATAAACAATACTAGAATGAATGAAAACATATTATTTTTCATTACCCCAAAAACTTCACTAGGAAAGTACAACTAGGGTTGTCGACTACAGCGGGCGAGCCCGTCACCTCAGGAAGTTTTAACGATCGGTCGTTCTATCTCCCTGGAGTGAGCGCAGAAGACTTGGACAGAACAGTCCACCGTCAAGCTCTGCCACAAACCCGTAAGAGGCCAACGCCTTAATCGCGAGATAGCCAGGAGTGTTACCCAGCGGGCTTACACTCACGCCCTTACTTCCAATTACGACCAGATTACTCCAGAGTTCGAGGTCGCTTGTGCTGTCCTCTCCCTTACGAAGCGGTGAAACGGTGTATACCGAATCTTTCGCGGACCACGGCATCCTTTGCCCGGCTGTTCACCCAGGATCGGGTAGCCGATGGTCGTTTCAAGAGCAGTCGCCGTAAGGTCCGCAACCATCGCCGCTCTATAGGAAACAGTACTGCTTCCAGACTCCCCCGACTGTTAGTCAGAGTGAGCAATAGATTGGCTTATGCCGTATGGTGCGCAGACAGTCCAGGAGCGCCAGAAGTTTGATTCCTAGGGGAAACTAACCCTAAGGCCAGAGTCCTACCCAGGCTCGCACTTCGTGGCCAACTCAGCAAGGGCCCCTTAGCTCCCAACAGGGATATTGCCGTAACTAGACTGTGGTCTTAGTTGTCTCTAAGGCCACTGAGCGGCTAGCCGCGTTACGGGCAGCCGTCTGGCTGACCAGGTGACGGCTAGCCATAACGGCAACCGAAATGTGCAGTTTGATCAACTATTTCCGTGATGGACGTCGAAGAAGACGCAGCTATTTATTATATATACGTGCGATATGGGTTGTAAGACCCATTTTGGAACATGCCTATCAGATCTGGAATTCATACTTTAAGAATGATATCGATCTTCTAGAGAAGATCAAGCGAAGAGTGACTAAATTGCCTTTTAACTTGAAGCATCTAACATACGAGAAAAGATTGTCGGCCCTCGGTTTGACAACTCTGGAGCAACGCAGGGCACGGGGTGACTTGAAGATCCTGACAGCATCGTATGACGTTCCTGGGTTGCAGACTATTTACACCATGAACACCAACACACATCTGTATGGGCATCATCTGAAACTCCAGCGTGAATCATTCCATTCAAATCTCAAGAAACATTTCCTCAGCAGTAGAGTGGTAAACGATAGGAATGCTCTCCCAAGTGACTTGATCAGTGCTAAAAGTGACAAGGACTTGAAAAATAAACTGGACTTATTCCACAAAAATTGTAAAAATGCAAGCACGGACTTAGGTGCATCAGCTTAAGCTGCCTGCCTGTTAAATATCTAATAATAATAATGTTGCCGCAAACTGTATGATTAATATGAAAATAAACTACGAACTATGTTTGTACGCTTCGGTATGGAACACTAAAAAGAAAAATAATCCTACTCGAAACCCTTTCCATGCCAAAATTTAGCACTCAGAGAACATAGCCATTTATCATGAGCATGGCGACACGCTCGTAAAACATTCTATTGGCGCCACAGTTTATCAACTAGTAGTGTTGCCAGTCAGTATGTATGTATACTATAATTTGGTTCAGAATTAATTTTCTTATCACCAACGCAAGGCTTAATATAAATCAAAGTGGATATGTGCATTAACAAAAGGGGATAATTCCATTTTATATATTGACCTAAGTAAATGCTGTGTCTCCATATTGGCCGGCCACTTTGAACTGAGTGTAATAAAATTAACTGAGTCTTATAAGAATAAAGCTAAATATTGCACCTCCGATCAAATACAGTAATAACTTGAAAATTTCCTATTATGTTGGGTCTTTATAAACAAAATTTAAATTTCTAATTTTACACCAGAGGGCGCGCTAGTCTTTCTTCAATCTCGAAATATTCCAGTTAAGACTTGAAATTCGGTACACAGATGCCTCGTTAGACTGAAATCACATTGCGAAATTTTGGTTAGAATATCTCATACTAGCTGACCCGTGCCCACTTCGTTATGCGGTAAAACTTTTTACTTGTGATGAAATTATGAGTATGGTTCGGTTAGTAGTGAGTGCTATGATTTATTTCCTGACTGCCAAAAGAAGGGTTATATTTTTACTGCATATATATGTATGCATTTGCGTGCCAATTTGACTATAATACCGTTATTTGTGAGTGTCTTCTTGTGAGCGTATTATCTCTTTAACCCCTTGAGTATGATACGACCTAATCTGGTTCTGAAACAATTATCCGTTGAGTATGATACGACCAGATCTGGTTCCGCGTTTTTTTCACTTCTTTGACGTTCTCATATTTATTCATAATTATCTAATTGTTTTACAAAATGATATTTCAATATTCTATATTAGAAATTTCAATGCAATCATTGTGCAGTTGTTCTTTTTATGATTGGTGTAGTAGTTTCGTAGTTATAGTACTTTAAGGTCGATGTCGCCGAAAATCCTGCAAAAGAGACAGATGCATCCATGAAAATACCCATTTACTCCAAGGGTTAACTATTTATGCAGTAAAAGGGAAATTATATGCAGTAAAAGGGAAAAGTCTTTTGTTTTAAACACTTGAGACGATAAATTTACTTTTTTTGATAAGAATTCATAATAGTTATAAGATAGTAGATAATTTGACCAATAAACATGACCTAACGATTTAAATAATTTTTTAAATATAAAATACGATTTTTTGTGGCTAAAATATAAAAGTTAGACATATGCTGTCGCTGACTTTTTTGTAGGCATTATCAAGCTCTACAACTTTTCTTTATAACTTAATCATATATCTCTCATCGTTAAGGCAGCGTTAGTTAGAAACGTTTTCGTTCGACCGCTTTTCTCCGACTTACTTTGCAAATCCGACTACCACAAAAAAGTCTTTTCATTTTTCGGATTAATATATCGCCTATGACACCCACAAATAACGTGGCTTTCTATTGGTAAAAGAATTTTTAAAATCGGTTCAGTAGATTCAGAGCGTCCTACAACGTCAACTTCCTACAACGTCACAAACTTTCCCTTTTTATAATATTAGTATAGACAAAAGCGATGCTTTTTTTAAAAAAAAAAACCGCCATACCATCATTTTTTGGAATCATACCATTGTAATACCATGGAAATAATACAAAATACTAAAAACTGCTACTTTTGCTAACATAGTCCCTTGACACAATCACTATCGGGGGGCGGTAAGAAGGAATGTCTGCTTGCCGGGAGTCTTGGGGTGACTTAACCGATCATAATCACTTGATACAATCAGTATCGAAAAGAGGGGGAGGTATTGGCGTGGGAGGAGGGTAGAGAGGGCAGGCTGTCTGCTTACTGGAAAAGTCTTGGGGTGACAACCGATTTTTTTTTAAAACTGTTCTTTATCAGAATGACATTATTGACACAGAAGAATTATTCCGTTCCGCTGCCTGCAAAGTAAGTACTGCCCTGATGGCGAAGAACGCCACAAAAAGCAAAATTTAAAAATGGACATGCCCGCCTATGGGTGAACTTCATGGCGCCAGTGAAGTAAATGAGTCGCGAAAAAGTTGGATTTGATCCAAACAATAATCTGATTAGCCGGTATATCAAACGGGCACATCGGAAACATGCTCGTACACACGTTTCAGTGTGTTAGTATGGAAGTTTGTCGGTTTATACTATTTTAACCGCTGATATAATTACTTAAATTTATTTTTATTACACCTATACAAGGGTTCGACGGACGAACTGTTAGTAAGGAAAAACGCCATAATTCTATCAATTTTTAAGATTTTTATTTGAAAATTTCGGATAATGTTGCAAAGGGTCTGACAGTATCCTCCAAGCTAGACTAAAGAACTGTCAATCGTCATCTGTTGTTCTGTGGGTAGGCGGCAAACTACTGCTGTTACTTCGCAAATTATAACGGTGGGGGGCAGCTGTTACTTAAGAGCCTTATTACAAAATAGCGTAGGTATTCTTTTAAAATGAGTTGAAAAAATGAACGCATTTTTTTTTGGATGTAACTATAAAAGATAGGATAAATAAATAAATAAATAAATAAATAACTATTCAACCCTGGGAGAAAACCGCGGCACTGAGCGCTCTTCTCTTGCGCAAGCAAATATATACACAATTTCTAATTGTTTTTTGCAGTGTTTTCTCCTTTCTAATGACAATAATTTATATTATGTCGTATTGCTAAAAGAGTGAACTTTAATATAGTATAAGTATTATATAAGAATCTTATTTTATTTCTGAGAAAATTAGAATGATACAGGAAGATTTTTTTTTAATTTTGTGTAATTGTAAGTAATGTATACCTTGGATATGTGGTCAAAAAACGAAAAAATAAAGCCGTAGTGTACATCAAGAATACATGACGGACATAAAAAAAAATAGTATACGGTTTTCGTTGTAGTGATATTACTGTATTAAGGAGCTCAAAGTTTGCCTTCCGAGCGTTTTACGAATAACGACTTTCGGAAAATGGGCTGAATAAGTAAATAATATTCGTTATATCTAAAATTAAAGGCCGCTATGGTCAACATCAAGAAATGGTCCAGGTAATTCTGTAATTAAAGTTTGTAGAAATCTCTTCATTTCTTGGAATTAGAACGCCAAAAATCCACTTTTCTTGCCTTTCTGGAAAAAATATGTGATAGGGCTCTTAACTGATGGAAAACATCAAAGCTGTTAAAAACGTCCAACGAGAAAAATCGGCGATGTGCGAACACACTATGGATAGGGGAAGAAACCTATGGATGCAGTTTCAAAATCCCATTGTGGAAGCCATTAAAATAAGAAGAACCCCAAAATTCAATAGAGACGACGGTTACAAACTCTCTACTACTTCTTAACATGTTTTCAATGCCCATCGCCGAGCGCAAGGACGTGATACAGGATACAATGAGTGTTGTGTGCCCAACTAGAGCTGTCGACTACAACGGGCGAACCCGTCACCTCAATAAGTTTTAATGAAATATGATCGTTCTGTATTGAGGTCTATGAGGTGAGCGCAGAAGACTTGGACAAAACAGTCCTCCGTCAAGCTCCGCCACATGCCCGTAAGAGGCCAACGCCTAATCCGCGAGATAGCCAGGTATATTACCCAGCGGGCCGACACTCGCGCCCTTACTTCCAGTTGCGACCAGATTACTCCGGTCTCTAGACTGGTTACGAGTTCGAGGTCGCTTGCACGGTCCTCTCCCTTACGTAGCGATGAAACGGTGTCTACCGAATCTATCGCGGACCACGGCATCCTTTGCCCGGTTCTTCACCCGGAATCGGGTAAGATCAGCAAGTCGCCGTAAGGTCAGCAAACACCCCCGCTCTATGGGAAACAGTACTGTTTCCAGACTCCCCCGACTGTTAGTCAGAATGCACAATCGATTGGCTAACGCCGCAAGGTGCGCAGACCGTCCAAGAGCGCCAGAAGGTTGACTCCTGCGGGAAACTAGCCCTAAGGCCAGAGTCTTATCCGGGCTCGAACTTCATGCGTGGAGGGCGTCGGATGGGTGTTGACCCGTGAGTGTCACCGACCCCGAACAAATGGGTCTTCGTGGCCAACTCAGCAAGGGCCCATTAGCTTACATAGTTGTTGTGTGCAGAGGTTTTCCAAAATTCACACACACTGATCCCGCTGCCCCACCACCGTTATAATTTGCGAAGTAACAGCAGGAGTTTGCCGCCTACGCGCAAAACAACAGTTGACGATTGGCAGTACTTTAGTCTACCCTGGACAATGGGAGTTTCAATATTGCCAAAACTGCGGGTGCTGCAAACTTCACGCGATAAATTCGTTTTATCCTATTTATAATGTCAAACAACCGCGCTAGTCTTCGATTTCATAGTATCCTCCAAACCCCCATTAAGTTTGTGCAGGATGGCTCTAAAGGCAAAAAAACATTCCATTACAAAACCTTTCTTAATAATCAAGAAAGCTTCAGATTGGATTCTGGAGGTCGATTCGGTCTCTAAGCAGTATCAATTCCCTGAAGTCTAGCATGCACAGCTCTCCGTCCAGATATATCTCTTTACTCCCTATGTCGGAAGATCACCCTTCCAGTAGAAGTTACTGTTCTATGTAAATTAAATTTCCCATGATTTCGCAAATTACCCGGCCCGGTGGCATAGTGGTTAGGTCGCCTGCTCTTACTTTGTAAGGTTCGATTCCCGGCTAGGTTACCATTTTCCATTAGGATAAAATTAACGGAATTGCATCTCGATTCTATCGATCAAATGCAATAACAAGACACACACTTACGCACATATTTCACGCACATATGCCAGAATGACTGGACAACAATTGGTGACTTTTGCATTCCGCCTCCAATGCACTGGAAGGTAATGCTCTATGACTGGACGCCAGAGATGCTGAAATTTTATTTGAATGCCTTTCAGCATACACTTCCAGACCCCAGTAACCTCGCTCGTTGGAGCTTTGCCGAGGATAGTTCTTGTCCCCTCTGTAGCAATACCCCTTGCACAGCTAGACACATTCTAGCTGGCTGCAAGGTGGCCTTAGATCAAGGACGGTACACTTACCGCCATGACAAAGTTCTCGCTGTTATTCGCGAGGTAATTAGTCTCTCAGTGGCTCGTGCCAACAAGGGTTTGACAGTATCCTCCAAACCCCCAATACAGTTTGTGCGGGATGGCTCTAAAGGCAAAAAACATTTAACTACAAAACCTTTCTCAATAATCGAGAAAGCTACAGATTGGACTCTGGAGGTTGATTCGGTCTCTAAGCAGTATAAATTCCCTGAAAGTCTCGGATGCACAGCCCTCCGTCCAGATATAACTCTTTACTCTCTATCTCGGAAGGTGGCTCTTATTGTAGAATTAACTGTTCCATGGGAATCAAATATCCCAAAAGACCACGAGTACAAATTAAATAAATACCATGATCTTGCAAATGCCGTAACCCGGAACGGCTTCACTGTTCACCTTCACGCGGTGGAAGTTGGCGCTCGTGGCCTGCCAGCTAAATCTCTATTTCACCTCTTTAAAGATCTTGGCCTTTCCAGAAAAATAATCAACTCTTTCTTAGAAAAATTATCTAAAACTGCGATTTGCGCATCTCAAATTCTATGGCTTCGAAGGGGGAGTGAATGGGTGGCAAGGTGAACGCTCACATGTGGCAAGACAGCTGTCCTAAACCTACCACAGCCGGTTCGTAAGTCCGGAATCCACTGCTCACCCCCCAGAAGTGTAAAAAATAGTATTATGATGGGCCCGACTCCGGTCGGTGAATTCCATGGCAGCTCCGTTTGTATTTATTTATCAATATAAAGACTTTATAGTAGGGTTGGTTGAAAGGAATTGTATATGACAAAAGACCTGCCCATTGTGAAATTTAACAATAAAGGGTATAAACAAAAAAACAAGCAAATGCCGTTACCCGGAATGGCCTCCCAGTTCTGACCTCAAATCTCTGTTTCACCTCTTTAAAGTTCTTGGTCTTTCCAGAAAAATAATCAACTCTATCCTAGAA
This sequence comes from Micropterix aruncella, assembly GCA_944548615.1. NCBI lineage: Eukaryota > Metazoa > Arthropoda > Insecta > Lepidoptera > Micropterigidae > Micropterix > Micropterix aruncella. The sequence goes on from OX155976.1 coordinate 17,780,142, forward strand.
AAAATATTTAAAACAACAATTTTCACTTCTCAAACTCTATTGCTTCGAAGGGGGAGTGAATGGGTGGTAAGGTGAACTCACATGTGGCAAGACAGCTGTCCCAAACCTACCACAGCCTGCCGTTAGTCCAGAATCCACTGTTCGCCCCCTAAAAGTGTAATAAGAGTATATGATGGGCCCAACTTCGGTCGGTGAATTCCATGGCAGCTCCGTCTCTTTTATTTTTTTATAGATATATAATATAAATGACTAACAAGATTAGTTATTAGGTAACAAGAGATAATTCATAAAGAAATGATATTGTTAGTAATTACATAAAAATCGCACAAAAAAATGGAGCGCTGTTTTTGCGCGGAAAGAAAAGTTTAAAGATCTTGGTCTCTCCAGGAAAATAATCAACTCCTTCCTAGAAATAAAAACGGTTGTCACCCCAAGACATTCGCGGCAAGCAGCCAAGGACTGATTTCATCTGAATATTAATTTCGTAAGACAGACAGACACAGACAGACAGACTTCTACCTGGAAATAGTTATAATCATCTGAGAGGTTCAAAACTGATATTTCCATCATCTTGAAAGAAAAACTTGGGGCGTTTAGAATACTTTCCCTGCTTGTTGATTGATGGGCCGGAAACGTAAAAGGTTAATAAAAATGGCAACCCTACAAACACAAAATAAAGATAATAGTAATAATACACAATGACTCATCCCAAGCCCAGATTACGCTCAGTTATTAATAACCAGATGTATTTTCACTTTAAAAACCGTGTAAGTCATCACAGAATTAGCGATGGTCGCATTATCATCGCAATTAAGTGATAAAATAACGCTTTTATCACGCGCCAATGAATTAATTATTAATAATTGTATTATTATAGTAATTATATGCTTGTATAAATATACACATCGCTCTCATTGAAACCACTGACATCCGAACTAATAAACAGAGAAAACAGTAATGGTTTAAGAGGGCCTGCGAAATTCGAATTCATTAGATCTTTTTTTTTTCTTTTTCTTTTTTTATACCTCTTTCTGTTATTGCCATTCTAGGTACGACATTCAGCAATTGTTGTGGCTCTTGAGCTTTCCATCTCTGCCGTTCCTTTAGTTGACTTGACTGACTGTCCATATATTACGTAATCACGTTTTTTGGAATTTTAACCTGCTCCCTCCCCCATGTCAACAGGCGTAATCAGCGGCCTGACCCCCCCCCCCCTCACCTCCTCCCCAAGATTACATAATCAACAATGACAATGACAACTAGGGTTGTCGACTACAGCGGGCGAGCCCATCACCTCAGGAAGTATTAACGATTGGTCGTTCTATCTCCCTGGAGTGAGTGCAGAAGACTTGGTCAAAACAGTCCACCGTCAAGCTCCGCCACAAACCCGTAAGAGGCCAACGCCTTAACCTCGAGATAGCCAGGAGTGTTACCCAGCGGGCTTACACTCACGCCCTTACTACCAATTGCGACCAGATTACTCCAGTCTCTCGATTGGTTACGAGTTTGAGGTCGCTTGCACGGTCCTCTCCCTTACGAAGCGGTGAAACGGTGTATACCGAATCTATCGCGGACCACGGCATCCTTTGCCCGGCTGTTCACCCAGGATCGGGTAGCCGATGGTCGTTTCAAGAGTAGTCGCCGTAAGGTCCACCACCCCCGCTCTATAGAAAACAGTACTGCTTCCAGACTCCCCCGACTGTTAGTCAGAGTTCGCAATCGATTGGCTTATGCCGCACGGTGCGCAGACCGTCCAGGAGCGCCAGAAGGTTGATTCCCAGGGGAAACTAGCCAAAAGGCCAGGGTCCTACCCAGGCTCGCACTTCATGCGTAGAGGTCGTCGGATAGGTGTTGACCCGTGAGTGTGACCAACCCTGAACAGAATGGGTCTTCGTGGCCAACTCAGCAAGGGCCCATTAACTCCCAATGACAATGACAATCAACTCTTCCACAATGAATCAGAACTCCGGATCCTTCGTGAACTTTTTGTAATTCTTTTAAAAATACCCCGACTCCTCATCGGCCCGGCGTTGAGCCTCCAGTCCTGAGAGGAGTACAAACACTTTCGCACAGACAAGCGCGTGGAGTGTCTACGCGCATCGCGCGTGCGGAATATCTTCGGCGCCGCATTGCGGTATTTCCATGCAGGTTTAGACCAAAAAATTGCAATGCGGTAACCAAAGTTGATTACGTAATCAGAATGGGCACTCCCCCCCCCCCCCATGTAATCAAGCGCAAGCCTCAGCTCCAACCACCCTTCCCTCTTGGTGATTACGTAATATGTGGACAGCCCCTTACCTAAAAAACGGTGGGGTAATTGTTGAGCTAGCATCACCGATCCTTTTAAACGATCCGATGGCCACTCCATCCCAAGTGATCCCGACGGACAAAGGGCACCACGGATCCGCCATAAATTCAATATGAATTACCGTTAACGTCAGGTAGAGGCCACGCAAGCGACCTTGAATCAGTGAGCAGTCTGGAGGATGGATAAATCCGTACATTCCTGGAAGTAAGGGTGTGAGGTCAACCTGCTAGGTTCACTTCTGAGTGCCTCGCGTTGAGGACTCTTAAGGGTCGTTGGCGTGGTTCGACTGTGGACTGTGTTCACTCCGAGGGAGTGAAAATGGCATGATGTCGTTATAACTCCCTGGGGTGGCTGGTTCGCCTGTAGTAGTTTTAAAAACCACAATGATCGGCTATCCTATCATTCCATCCTCAACAACATCTACTCTTTCTTCTCTTTATTGTGATTTTTCACAAAGGGCAGGTTTATTATCATAGGAAAATCTTTTACAACCAACCCTACTATGAAATGTTTATATGTATGAATGCGTGTAATATGTGTGAATGTGTCTTGTTAATGCAGTCGATCGACAGAAATGAAATGCAATTTTGTTAATTTTATCCCAACAGAAAATCGAACGCGAAACCTTACAAAAATATTTCTCTACTGGAAAGAACTCAGAAAAGGGCGACAAAGATGGTGGACTCTATAAGAAAATTATCATACGAGAACCGCTTAGAGGCCCTGGGCCTTACAACACTGCAGGAACGAAGACTCAGAGGTGATCTGATAGAGACCTATAAAATCCTATCAGGACAATATGACGTAGCAGATCTCAAATTGATGTATACAATGAACACAAACGATCATTTGCGTGGACACTCCTTAAAACTAAACAGAACCTCAAGCAAATCAAACACGGAAACACTTTATATATAACCGTGTAGTCGACGCGTGGAACAGACTCCCAGAGGACGTTATTGGTGCAGCTTCCGTGAACAGTTTTAAAAACAGACTCGACACCTTCACAAAAAAAAAAAAAATCAAAGTGCACCACCACTCCAAACTTCGATGTGCGCGCATCAGCTTTAAGCTGCTAGCGTATCTAAGGACTGATAATAATAATAATGTAAGATCAGGCGGCCTAACCACTATGTCACGGGCCGTCTAGGGCTAGTTGTTGGTCGTCAACCGTCTGTTACAGGAAACAGCTCGCTAACACGATGAAAACGATTCAATAGCGAGGTCACAATCTTCAAAGAAAACCAATAAAATAAACCGACAAGAAACAAACAGATGTATTTCAAGACATGACGCTTAATCCACAGTTTATAAAACAATTTTGGCAAATCTCCTCCCATTACGTATCTATGCATGAATTTAAAAACTAACCAACACATGCTACTAAAGAGATGTTGCAAGGATACAGATCTTGAGCCAACGATAAAAAAAAAAGCTGATGTGTTGTCCCATAATCACCAGTTTATTAGGACAGATTCTTCTTCTTCATTGAGCACCATACATTCTTACAATTGTTACCATTCCAGGTAAGTTAAACTATATATCAACAGTGTAAAAGCTATTTGACGTTACCATTGATTATATGATGTATTAGATTGATCAATGCCATAACTTAAGTTGTCGACTACAACGAGCGAACCCGTCACCTCAGGAAGTTTCCCCCGTGAGGTGAGCATAGATGACTTGGAGACAATACAAATCTACCGTCTAGCTAAGCTAACAACTAGGGTTGTCGACTACAACGGGCGAGTTAATCTCCATTACTACATCTTCTATATTCTACATTACTTAGTTTTTTTATATTGGTTCATAATATATTTAAAACCATTTAAATGTCCGCCTTAGAACAGGCTATTGCATAGTTAGGTGACATTTAAATAGGATGACTGGCAACAGTTTATGGCATAACATATCAGTTTTTTTCTACTGGATTCTCAACTATAACATTATAATTGTATGTAACTGTACTGCAGATAATTGTAAATTACCAAATAAATAAATAAATAGAATAAAAAAGCTTATTTATAGAAAAAGCAAAGATGTTAGCAGATTTGGAAAACTCTTTATGTTTTGCTAAACTGCATATGATAATTATTTCAAAACATGACGAATTTTCATAATTTGCCGCCATTTTGGGCCTGACGTTTAAAATTCAAATTTCGAAAGTTCCCGCTTTTCAAATGACGAACGCTTTTCAAATACGATAAAAATGATGCGATGTAGGATAATCACATCAAATCGTGTGAAGAAACAAAAAAATAAAAAATATAAGCAGCGTGGTAAGTGCGATTTTTAAGAGAATACGTTTCGAGTGCGATTTTTAGGAGTTAAAATACGTCACTATTCCATATCCCAGGCCGAAATGTCACTTTTTTGTCGACGATTTTTCGCGTATTACGCTGCATCTAACGAGAATTCCGCCTCCGCACGTTCGTATGTATATCGCAGTGTAGTTACGTGCGGCTAAATGCGACAAATCACGTTCCATAAACATAACACCGAATATTACGGTCGCCGATGCGAAAAACACCGTTCTGTCGGCGGGGAACGCCGCGCGCTCGTTCGCTGGCGCGCGAAACAGTCGAGTCGCGTTCTATAAATACTTACACGAATAAAACTCGACGAAATCGCACCATTGTTTTTCCTTCTTTTCCACACTTTGCAGCACTCCGCGCAAACTGACGGCCGGACAGCGCAAGATGTGTGCGAGACTGGCTGACATATCAGCGATGTGAATTGATTTTTTTTTGTTGCCGTACTTTTATCTGCACTTTTTCTTCCGATGTCCTTTTATCCTTTTATTTCATAATGAAAACTAGGTATTATTTTAATATTAGTCCTGAGTAAGCTGTTTGAAAAGGCCGTCTATTTACAGCTATACTCTTACATCTCGCCATGTCTGCCTATACAGCAACATGGGTTCCTAAAGCAACAATCGGTAGTTTCCAATCTGGCGGAATTTACCAATTTTATCTGATTAAGTGCTATGGACAAACGGAAGCAAGTGGACGCCATCTACACCGACTTTGCGAAGGCGTTCGACCGTGTTAACCATCCTATTCTCTTATGTAAGCTAAAAAGGCTAGGAGTCCACGGAGATCTATACAGGTGGATATCATCGTAGGTAGCTAATCGTCACCAACTGTGGTTGTTGGAGGATTCAGGTCGAACTTTGCATCAATTCCGTCCGGGGTACCGCAGGGTTCACACTTGGGTCCTCTACTCTTCAACGCCTATCTTTACGATATTAATTCTTGTTTCATAACTGATCGTCACATTTTCTACGCGGATGACCTGAAAATCTATGCTGAGGTGACTGACATGGCAGACTTCCTCCGGTTACAGGAGGATATCGACCGCCTGTCACGCTACTGTGTACTTAATAAACTCTCTCTAAATGCTACTAAATGTAACAGTATAAGTTTCAGCCGCAAGAGAGACTTGGTGAAGTTCAGTTTCAATGTAAACTGCATTCGCGACCTCGGAGTACAAATTGTTCATAAGTTGCTTTTCGATCAGCATATAGAAAGTATGGTTAGCCGAGCTTTGAGAACATTAGGATTTGTGACCCGTGTCTCAAGACCTTTCTCCAATATAAATGTCCTAAAGATGTTATATTTCGCTTACGTTCGCAGTACCGTGGAACTTCGTCCTTAATTTGGAATCCGCAATATTCGTTCTACAGAAGCAGGATAGAATGTATCCAAAGGCGTCTTTTAAAACACTGTAATTATCGCGGACGCTTCAGTCTTCCTACGTACGAGAGCAGACTGGACCACTTCGGTATTCAAGCTCTAGAAGACCGACGCACTGTGGCTGATATGGTACTGTTACACAAAGTTATCCACAATACCATAGATAGTCCATACCTTGTCGAAAACTTACGTTTTTTCGTTCCACCGCGATTAATTCGCAATTCACGCACATTTGAGGTCTCTCGCGCCAATACCAACTACGGGAAAAAATCCATCGCTTATAGGCTGATGTGCACGTACGACTCTCGTTCTCCACCATCGACATTTTCAACCTCAACCAACCAACGTTCTTTAAGGAATTATTCAAATCAATTGCACCTAACGAGCTTGTTAATACCTATCGTACTTAGTTATATACTTTTCATGCAACATATCAGTAGCTACTACAAATATTTATAAATATCTATAAATATTTATAATATATCTATAAATATCTATAAACATCAATAAATATCTGTATCTATATATCCACTATACGACCTATCTATGTCTATTTTTATATCTATATACATATACACATAGCATAGTCTACCTCCTTCTTCCTAATCACTTCCAATTCCCTAACTCTTCCATCGGTTTTCTATATTAATTTTATATTTAATATGAACTTAGTTTATTTTATAATTATTTTTAAGTGTAATATGCTAAAATCCAAATGTGTAATATGCGGAAATCTGTTTAATATGTTACTTTCGTAGGAAACGATTATCGGCGTAATGTTATTCTTTTTTTTCTACAATATGTTTATGCACACGTATGTATATTGTATACGCTGTATGTTTCCAGAAATAAAAATAAAAAAATAATTAAAATTAGTACCTACCCTACATTATAAATAGGATAGAAAACGAATTTACCGCGTGAAATTTGTAGCACCCGACGTTTCGGTGACGTTGCAGCCGCCGTTGTCCAGGGTAGACTGACAACGGAGACAGAGACTGTCTACCCTGGACAACGGCGGCTGCAACGTCAACGAAACGTCGGGTGCTACAAATTTCACGCAGTAAATTCGTTTTCTATCCTATTTATAATGTCAAACAACCGCGATAGTCTTCGATTTTATACTACCCTACATTGTTGATATTTTAACAGGCGCTCTTGCTAGAACCGACTAACGGGGTAGACGTGATTTCCTTTGGGTTGTGTCGTCGCTCCGTGAATCCTTCTAACTGTGTTTAAAACCTAACTGTGTTTGTGAATCTGTGTTTTATATATTCGTTCTGTGTTCGTGCCATCGGTAAGTAAGTAAGAATAGTTATATTTTGCCAGCGTGCAATTAGTGGGTTGGTAAGTTTATTCTTTTACCTACCCCACAATACTGTTTTTAATTTACTTTTTAATTACTTTTTGGTAATTATGCCCAAAAAAAACAAGCGGTAGTTGTAGTATGGAGTGTGCGAGGGGGGGGTCAGGGGCAGCACTGCCTTTGGCCCCGACAAACTCTAATAGTGCTATCGACGCAAGGAATGATCTGGTCCCTACGGAGATTATGGATACTCTTCAAGACGTCGCTGTAACGGTGGAGGTGCTGTCCTCCCCACCCGCGAAGAAGGTACCTGAAACGGCAAACATGTACCAAATAAATGCCTCAGGGCCATATATTGTATATGTTGAGTTTGAGCCACCAACCCCCGCCAGCGAGGAAGCCAACAAGTCGAGCAATCGCACGATCAACCCGATTGCCTTAGGCAAAGCCATCTTTGACCAAAAGGTCCGAGGAATTGAAAACCTCAAGAAGATAGGCCGCAACCGGGTCGAAATCGCGTTTAAATCCGGCAAAGAGGCAAACGCATTTACAACATTACAATTTTTAAAGGATAAGCACCTAAATGCGTATATTCCAACGTACGCAACGTTTCGAAACGGCTTAATAAGAGGTATTGATACCTCTTTATCTGAGCAAGAAATTGTTGACGGTTTTAACGAGTGCAACAGCATTCGTGTTCACAAAGTGCGCCGCCTCAATTACAGGGACAAGTCTAATGGCGAGCCAGTGTGGAAGCCCTCCCGCTCTATCGTCGTTACTTTTGAAGGCCAAAGGTTACCGGAAAAGATTTACCTTTTCTACAACTCACTTCAAGTCGAAGCCTACGCTCTCCCGGTCATACAGTGTCTCAACTGCTGCCGATTTGGACATAGCCGCGCATCTTGCCGGGCTAAGTCCCCACGTTGTTTTAAATGTGCAGGTGAGCACACTGGCACAGAATGCCAGTCTGAGGCCATTAACTGCGCGAACTGTAGGTCACAGGATCACTTCGCCAATAACTTTTCATGCGAGGAATATGTAAGACAGAAGAAGATTAAGCATCTAATGTCTACGGACAATATATCATACTTCGATGCCGCGTCAAAGTGCCCCAAGAAGCCATTGTTCACCTCCGTTGTTTCGTCATTCACCCCAACCCCCAGAGTATCCGTGGAAAGAACTCCGTATAGGCCCCAAATTGTTGTAACTGACCCCCCTCGGGTACAGAATACGAGAGGAAATAAAAAAAGAAAAGTGCTTCTGTCTCCCCCTCCTCCAGCTAGCCCTCCCCCGAGTTTCACTTGGGACTATTTCCCCTCAAGCAACGGCAGTTGCCTCAATAATCCCCACAGGAATCCCTTTTCTAGCATTCGTACATTATTGAAGGATGCAGAACAAAAAGTCCTCAATATCCAGTCTAAATACTCTACGTCGCCTTCCCTAGCTTCAGCATCTATTGCATCACTGCTAACTGTTCTCCAGAACGCTGCGGACGAAGTGGGGGCTTTTGACGGCGGAAATCCCGCTGTCAATAACCTCTGCTGAATCACAGTTACCCCCTAGGTAACTGTTACTTTTTTTTTCATTTATTAATTTATTCTCTTTCTCTTATTTTAACCCTTTTACATTCATATATATTTATATTTATTTTTATATATACTTATATATAAATAAATATACATATTTAATTAATTATACCAATATATATATTTTGCTTATAGTTCCCATCATGGGTGTCATCTTCCAGTGGAATTGCAGATCTATTGCAGGCAAGAAAGCGGAGCTTTTGAGTCTCCTTAAAGAGCACAATGTAGATGTTGCTGCGGTCGGTGAGACATGGCTCAGCGCCCGTAGTGTATTTAACATACCTGGATTTTCATGCATACGCTCGGACCGTGGCGATGGCCATGGCGGCTGCCTCTTGGCCATCAGAGACACTATCCAGTTCACAATCATTCCTATCCCGTCTCCCGGCCTGGAAATCCAAGTAGTCGCTGCTAAGATTGATGGAATCGCCTTCGTCTCCATATACATCCCCCCCCCCGCAAAGCCGTCCCCAATGGATGGTGGGCATCAATGTTCGCAGTTGTAGACTGCCCCCTCTATATTTTGGGTGACTTTAACGCACACGCAACAGTCTGGGGTTGTGCGATCTCGGACCGGCGAGGCGCAGCCGTACTTGAACTGATGGACACGCATCAACTGTGTCTCCTTAATAACGGATCACCCACCCTGGTGGCGGGCCCTGAAGAAAGACCCTCTGCTGTCGACATCTCCCTCTGTACGACTTCGCTTGCCTTAGTTTCATCATGGCAAACCCTAGCCGACCCTTATGGCAGCGACCACTTCCCCATTATAGTGGATTTTGACACCACACTTCCTCGACGGAATCCGATCAACCGTCGATCCCTCTTTAAGGTTGACCGCAAGTCTGATGATTTTGCCAAATTCCTTCACGATCTCGACGTCGCTTCTGAATTCCTGCCGCCGCCCGTTGAGGGTCAGGCGGAAATGTGCTATGCCACATTCGTCCAATGCATCACTGATTGTGCCCAAAGGCATGTTCCCCGTACATCCGGACGCCTGTCGGGCCCCCCATCCCCCCCGTGGTGGGATGCGGAGTGTAAGCAGGCGGTGGGCTATCGGAGGGACTGTTTCACTGCATACAAGGATTGTATGTCAGCTCACACGTGGGAAGCGTATAAGAATTCCGCAACTGAATGCAGACGAATACTCAGACGCAAAAAGAGAGAGGGGTGGAGGCGATTCTGCCAAAACCTCTCACCGGATACGCCATCCTCTACCGTATGGTCTATGGTTAAGCGGTTCAGGAGAGGGCTATCTTCTATTAAGCAGACAGCTATACCTGATGCACTTCTGGAGGAATTTGCCGACAATTTGGTTCCACCACGGTGCCCTAATAGCAATGAGATACTTCTCCCGTATCAGAATGACAGGCCAGGCTCCTCAAACACTACCTCAATGGAGGCTCCGTTTTCCCAACAGGAGCTACAAGCGACTCTTCGTCAACTTAGAGACAGTGCACCAGGAGAAGACCTCATCCCGTATTCCTTTATTACTCTCTCTCCGCCTTCTATCACTAGTTACCTTCTTGGGCTTCTAAACCTCTTCTTCCAGAGTGGTATGCCCCCCCCCCAGCGTGGAGGAGCCAAATAATTATACCTATCCCCAAACCTTCTCACGACCCATCCACAGCGGGCTCTACTAAATCATACCGTCCAATTGCTTTATCGTCGGCGCTCTGCAAGATATGCGAGCACATGGTCAAAAACCGGCTTGAGTGGTTTTTGGAGTCTGAACGGAAACTCTGTAAGTCGCAGTTCGGGTTCCGTTGTGGCAAAGGAACCCTTGACAATATTGGTATCCTCACAACAGACATCCGGCTCGCTCAAATTAGGAAACAATATCTAGTCGCTATATTCCTAGATATTAAATCGGCCTACGACAATGTTCGCATCCCCATCCTGCAACAGAGGATAACCAAACTTGGGGTACCCGAGAAAATGGCTTTTTTTATTTGCAACCTTCTCCGAGAAAGGAAAGTAATTATACAGTCGCCTTCTCTCTCCCTTGCACGTTCACCAGTCATCGGTCTGCCCCAGGGAAGTGTGCTTTCCCCTCTCCTGTATAACATATATACTAACGACATCGAAAGAGTTGTTAGCTACCATTGTCGTATTCTGCAATACGCCGATGATATCGTTTTATATTGGGCATCCCCTTCTTTTGAGGCAGCTATGTCTGGGGTATCTGCGGCTCTCGAATCTTTGGACTCTTGGCTCAGGGACTCTGGCCTTGAAATATCCCCCTCAAAGAGCACAGCAGTTACATTCTCCAGACGTAGGATCCCTCCAAACACCTCGATAGCATATAAGGACATATCAATCCCAATCAAGTCTCAGGCGACGTTCTTAGGAGTCATTCTCGACAGCAAGCTCCTCTGGACCCCATATATCGATAGGATCGTATCTCGCGGGGAAAAGCATCTCAATATAATCAAAGCTACTTGTGGTGTGTGGTGGGGATCTCATCCTTCCACACTTAAACTGCTATACAACGGGTTAGTCAGATCCCAAATTGATTATGCTGCATTTGTTACATTCCCCCTTTCAAAAGCGTGCCTTAGCAAGTTAGACCGTCTCCAGTACAAGGGACTCCGTCTAGTACTTGGAGCCATGAAGAGCTCACCCACTAATACTCTGCAGGTTGAAGCATCAGAGCCCCCAGTTGACCTAAGGTGTCAACGGCTCGCCGACCGCTTTTACTTGAAACGATTAGCAAGCATATCCCATCCACTTATTCCTAAACTCACCATTTTGTCGACCATGCTGCAGAGTGCATATACCCCTTCCTCAAAGCTGCCTTTCCTTTGTAAAAGTCATCGGTGGCTCAACCAACTATCGCCCTCTATATACCGCTTCTCTGTCCCACCTAATTTCTCCATGTCCTTGGAAGGAAGGCTCAGAGTACCGGTGATTTTTAATCAGACTGTCCTGCGGAAAAGCACAGAAGATGACCCTCAGCCGTATAACAATATAGCATTTAAGCAGTTAGTTACCAACAACTCCCCGGGATGGAACTATGTATTTACTGACGGCTCCAAGGCTGGTGAAGGTTGCTATGTAGGAGCCGCGGTTTACCACGCCAACACAGATAACTACAACCTGTTCCGCCTGCCCAGTGCCGCCTCCATTTACACAGCGGAAAGCGTTGCCATGCTTAAGGCACTCCATTACATCGATGCCTCCCACCATGTCAACGTAGTGGTATTTACCGACGCAATGAGCCTCCTGCAGAAGCTTAGCTTCCCCTCTCTCAATAACTCGCCAACGCACATCGAAAATGAAATTCGCCGCAAATACGATGCCTTGGTGGCGGCCAACTTCCGGGTGATATTCTGCTGGATCCCTAGTCATTCGGGGATTAGGGGAAACGAGACGGTGGACGAGCTGGCGAATTCGGCTCGCACTTTCGGCTCCGAAGTCGATTGTCGTCTGCCTGTCTCCGACTTCTTCCCCTCGATAGACAATAAACTTTTAAAAAATTGGACTCAGCGATGGCGCACCTCCTCTAACACAAAGGGCAAGAGGTTCTCATTTATCCAGGGCGAAATCCCTTCGAAGCCATGGTACCACCACCAGCCATTTAGTCGGAAAGAGATTTCGATAATCTGCCGCATGAGGATCGGACATTGCTCCACCCCATCGCACCTCCACCGTATTAATGTTCTCGCGTCTTCGCAATGCGATTGTGGACACGAAGATTGCACGCTGGACCATCTATTTTTTAACTGTCCCATCCTCAATAATTATCCGAGTTTTATCCCAGACCTTGTAAAGTATAACATCCAACTCCCTCTATGTGTTCTCCACTTGTTATCCCTCAACTCTCCCAAAATTTATAAAGTAATATGTAAATTTATTTCCCTTAATAATATTTCTGTATAGTGTTATAGCTTATTTCACACCCTTTCCTTGTTTGTATCATCCCCAATAACCATGTTTTATGCTATATGTACCTACATTTTTATAAATTAGTATCCCTTGTTTCAGTATTGTGCCGTCTTATACATGTAACTGTGCATGTGAAACTAACATAGATGCCCTCCGAAAACGACTTGGCAGAAAAGCACCGACTATCGGTGATTGCCAGAAAACAAGAAGAAGAAGAAGAAGAAGATATTTTAACAACACCCGACCATATTCACCACGCTAATGCCAAAACTGCAATAATCAAATAAGCGAGATATAGGCATTTAAAGAAGCGTCGTGCTATGTTTACACGTCCTTAGTACTTATCTTTAGCACTTGTCACTTAGTAGTACTTGTCGTTAACCTGCTTAGTGATCGTGAGATGTAACCGTATAATACATGTTAGTATTAGCAGAAACGTATTTGTGGCACGACATCCGTTCGAAATAAACACCGACCGACCGGCGAACCAACCTACCGGTCGACTTACCGACTGGCCGAGCGGCCGACCTACCGATCGGCCAAACGGCCGAAAGACCGACCGACCGACCGGCTGACCGACCGACAGGCCGACCGTTCGACCGGCTGACCGAGCGACCGACCGACCGACGGACTGAACGTCCGACCGACGAAAACGTATAAAAGTTGACCGCAGTCGAGAATATCAATCGCGATTTTTAGTCGTGATTACGATTGACGTTAGTCACGATTGACGTTAGTCACGATTGGCGATTAAACGAATAAATCGTTGGTCATTAATCGCGATTAACCTATTCAATCGTTAGTCGACTGAATTTTGCCCAACACTGATGTGCAGTAAATGTCATGTGCCGTACTTATTTACATTTTAAATGCCGAGTCTCCTTATTGATGACGGTTGGGGGTTGTCAAATAGCTAAATATTTCCCTACAATATGAAATGTAGTACAGTTTATGAAATGGCATTAAGCACAGTCTTTATGAAAGGTTAAATTTCACATCAGATATTAAAAACTGATAATTATGAATGTACATGTGTTCTAAAACAAGTACAAGTAGGAAAGTGGCTTAATTATGCGAATATTTTAAAAAGAATACCCAGAACCCGGGAAAATACTATTATATGGCAACATATCGCCGACAACACTGCCATCTCGCGGGGAAGGTCAACCAAAAAAAAACAGAAGTCAGCCATTTTGTTTGAGTTTGATGAACTTTGCAAAAATGTCAAAGTGTATTTTGCACTCTTGATTCATTATTCACGTGTTTTCAAACACATTTGCGTTTAAAAATCATCGAATAATTAGAAAAGTGAGGTTTTGGTAAGTTTTTCTATTTCGCGTGGCGATTTTATTGTGAGTTTTATTTATTTTGTTTTTTGTTAGGTTAAAACTTTTTGCATTACTGTTTTATTTTCTTTCGCAATGCAATCGTTTGCTGATGGATTCACGCGTAAGTTTAGTAGTAATATCGTAACGTTATAAAATAAAAAATAAAAAAACAAGTTGCAGTATATTGTCATCCTTCCAACTAGTTTTATAATGTTCTGTAGCAGTAGAACTGTAAAAAGAAAAGGGAAGATAGTATTTATGCAGTTTAGTCTTCTACATTGAGGATGTTTTAACCTCACCCTACTTATTTATCACACTGAATTTATCTGAATCTGTAAAAATCTAAAATCTAACTTTATAAATAAACAAGATACAGACTATTAAAACAGCGTCCAACAGCAATATGGTAGTAAGTTTAGTGAGTTTTTTTTAAACGATTCATAAACAACTATATGCCAGTGGTTTCAGTTTGTTTTTTTTTATAAAAACGCTTCTAAACATCTATATGACAGCTGGAGCTGTCGACTACAACGAGCGAACCCGACACCAAGAGGTGAGCGTAGAAGACTTAAGAAGGTAACGCCTTACCACCGAGACACCGGGTGTGAACCAGCGGGCCGACCTCGCGCCCTTACTACGAGTTTCGGCCAGATTTCTCCGGTCTCCCTACTGGTTATGGATTAGAGGTCACTTGCGCGGTTCTCTTCCTATTATTTGCAGTGATTCGGTATCTACCGAATCTATCACGGACCACGGCGTCCTTTGCCCCGCTGTTATCAGTCGGGATCGGCTAGCCGATTGGTCGTTTCAAGAGCGGCTGTCATAAGGTTATCAACCACCCTCGCTCTATAGGAAACAAACCCATTTCCAGACTTCCCTGGTTATCAGTCGGAATGCAGAGTCGATTGGCTGACACCGCACGGTGCACAAACCGTCCATTAGCACCGGGAGGCAATCCCCAGGGGAACCGATCCACCATCCGCGAGGCCTGAGACGCAAGAGTCCTTCCCGGGGTAGTCTTCCACACGAGGGGGAGCTGAATCGTCAGTTGGACCGACCCAAAAACAAGATGGATCTTATGGTCCAAGCTGCATGAAACCGTTCGTTACCGTTCCCTATATGACAGTAGGTTAAGTAAGTTTAAAAAATATATATCTATACTAATATTATGAAGAGGTAAAGTTTGTGAGGTTGTAGGGAGTAATTTCTGGATCTACTTTTTTCAATCGATTTCGAAAATTCTTTTACCAATAGAAAGCCACGTTAGTTGTGAGTGTCATAGGCTATATATTAATCCGAAAAATGGAAAGACTTTTTCGTGGTAGTCGGATTTGCAAAGTAAGTCGGAGAAAAAACGGTTGAATGAAAACGTTTCTAACGAACGCTGCCTTAACGATGAGAGATATATGATTGAGTTTTAGAGAAAAGTTCTAGAGCTTGACAATGCCTACAAAAAAGTCAGTGACAGCATATGTCTCACTTTTATATTTAACCCGTTGAGTATGAGTCAACCAAATCTGGTCGCGAAACAATTATCCGTTGAGTACGAGTCGACCAAATCTGGTCGCACGTTTTTTTCACTTCTTTGACGTTCTCATATTTATTCATAATTATCTAATTGTTTTACAAAATGATATTTCAATATTCTATATTTGAAATTTCAATGCAATCATTGTGCAGTTGTTCTTTTTATGATTGGTGTAGTAGTTTCGTAGTTATAGTACTTTAAGTCGATGTCGCCGAAAATCCTGCAAAAGAGACAGATGCATCCATGAAAATACCCATTTACTCCAAGGGTTAAGTCCCAAAAAGTAGTTTTTTATATTAAAAAAAATATTTAGGTCGTTAGGTCATATTTATTGGTCATATTATCAACAATTATGAATTTTTATCAAAATAAGTAAATTTATCGTCTCAAGTGAAACAAAAGACTTTTCCTTTTTACTGCATATAATTTCCCTTTTACTACATAAATGGTTAAAGAGATAATACGACATAGGTATGGAGCCGCGACCATATCTCGGCTTGGAACTCCTGAAATACAATATATTTTGGTACTATTACATGTTATATAGTATACAGAGAAGTTTTGAACAATTAAAATAAACATAATTTATTCAATTATAATCATTTCATTCACTCATTTGAAACCCGGTAATATAGCCAAATTGGCATACAAATACATACATACATATGCAGTAAAAATATAACCCTCCTTTTGGCAGTGAGGAAATAAATCATAGCACTCAGTACTAACCGAACCACACTCATAATTTCATCACAAGTAAATATGTTTACCGCCCAACGAAGTGGGCACGGTTCAGCTAGTATCATATAAATTTCTAATGGCCCGTTTTAGCAGTGAAAAAATATGTTGCCTTAGATATGTTTTATCAGTCGAGTGGCCGTATGGGCCGTTTTGTATATCCAATGTAGGATAACCACAGCTGCATTCGATTTTATACACACCCTGGGTTTGCAGTGGTATTACATCTTTTACATTCCTCATAGATCGAGCTATGAAACCTTTGGAGTTGTCACCTACAACTACAACAGACGAACCTGCCACCCAAGAAAGGTGTAATGATATATCGATGCATATATACATCGTTCTTGAAACCTTGTGGTGATCGTAGAGAACGTAGAGAGAACTCACTACCGCACTTGACCGGGTTTCTCCATCCTTCCGTGTGGTCACAGGTCCGAAGTCGCTTGCGCGGCCTCTACCAAACGGAATTACTGCTAACTTCTACAAATCGTTAGTGGAAGATAGTTAACAAATACTGGATCTCAAAACCAAATAAAAGTACCCCCTGTCTAATGTCAGTACCACTACAGTATAGAGTATTAGATTGGAAGCAAATCATGAATGGAGTACAAGATCCAGCGGCACCGACAGCAGCGTATTGGCTGCGAGGGCAACCCCCTACACAGGGGGGTTATCCGAATAAATAATAATAATTAGATTGCGCAACCATATAGAACGATTTAGTAACCCTTCCGAGATGGTGAAATGCAGGTGGCGCTGATAGCATTGATGGCCATCTATGCTATGATGGCCATCTATATTTCATTTCATTTTTCATTTTATAAAACCGAATAATTTAACCAACTATTCATTCTGTCTAGATAGACTAATAAGTCTACCTGAAGTGTGTAATTATTACATATTGATACCTGTATAGCAAATTAAAGTTTGCCATCTTTATTTTAATATTATTGAAACAAATAAATATATTAAAAAGAATAATAAACACGACTACCCCCTATAGAAAGTAAACTATTGTTTTTATAATTATTTTTATTATCCATGTAGATACAATTTATTTATCCATATATATATTTATACATTTATAAATTTTATTTATCCATACATGATACAGATACATGTATATTTCCGGAATGTACTCAATCAGCCCTGTCTTTTATCACTAAACTCGATATATTTATGTTAATTTATTGACATTTGGACATTTAAACAACTACTTACTTGATATTTAGACAGTTAATACTATATACTATGACATTCGATCTGTTGGCGAAAGCAGAAAGCGAGAACCTCAAAGAAGCTGGTGGGTGACGATATACTGCAATTTTATCAAAATTAACAAGATTGTAAATTTCTGAATTGATTTTTAATTCTGTATATTTTTCTAGTTGGCTATGGATATGCCAGGCCAAAACGGGTCTTCTCTATCGCCTGGAGACGTCTTGAGTGGAGTATGTGCCGGTTTGGAATTATGTATCGTGTGCGGTGACCGAGCATCAGGACGTCATTATGGCGCCATCAGCTGCGAAGGTAATTAAGTTAATTGTAAAGTAATTTAAAAATTATTAGGTATTTAAAAAAATTCTTGAAAATCTGTAAATTGCTTGAAAATTTACTGTAAACGTATTATTTAATTTAAAAGTAGAGGTTTCTTATATCACAGATAAACCAGATTTGATTTTAGTGATATACTTAGCGTAATTGTTTAATTTTCGTGGAAAATTAAAAAAATAGACTTAACCCTTCAGGCCTCGGCCCCTCAGCCGATTGACAAGTTGCTGTCTTAAAATTTTTTGGAAATATTAGTAAAAAAATTGAATTACGACACTGTCTCACCAAAACATTAATTACTGACAAACCACTGTACCCATAATTAAAATGAAACATATTAACATAATAAAACATAATAAATTAAAACAAATAAAATTAAAATAAAATTTAAACCGGGGTGTCACGCTGAATCGTGTTGTGGCCGATATCGGCCAATCGGGGCTTGAGGGGTTAATTAGCGCCAATAATGCACAGTCTTGAAAGTCATTTAAAAATCGGTTTTGTCACCCCCAAGACTTTCCCGACAGGTAGCCAACTAGGACCGATTTCATCTGAATATTAAGTTCATAAATCTGGATCCTCTGATAAAGGCCCAAAAGGCCTTGATTAGGGTTATAGCCAGGAAGCCATACCGCTACTCCAGTGACCAGCTCTACAGGGATTTTATGGTGTTGGATGCAAGACAGCTATACGTACGGCAGGTCTTGATATGCTACAGGAAAGAACTCCAACGGGACAACAGCAAGCCGACCAGTAACGCCCATAGACACGACACAAGACATAAAGACAGACATGTACAACCAAAAATGAGAACGACCTTTGGACAAAGACACTATATTTACCTAGCGAAAAAACTCCATAACATATTTACCACGCAATTAGGCCAAGCTACAATCATTCAAAATGACGCTCACTACAAAAGACTGGTAACATTATAGTTGTTACACTCGACGAGGGAGCACTGTGAGTCGTTAGTAACTAACGTTATTAAATAGGTGCACAGATGACTTATATTACTTATTATTGTTATTATTATATCATTAGCCTCATAACTGTATTCATATATCTCCCATATATATCTCATTTAATTTAATAAATATTTTTGTTTAATATATATACCTATATACTATAATAGTTATACAATATACACTTGTAGGATCTCCCAAGATTAAATAAATTACCTATACACCCGGCAGATGAACGCAGTACTAAATATCACCTCAATACAGGCTCTGCCTAGTAAGGTGATAAAATCCCGCCGAAGCCGCACCTTTAGTAAATTTCCAGGGTTCACATTTTGTATGTACGACTAAATGATGTAAAATTACTATAGGAAATTTAATCATGTAATACTAGGGATAAATAAAATAAATAAATAAATAAATAAATAAATAAAACTAACAAATCTCTTTTTTATCAAGTTTTAAAAAAAAAAAAATTAAATTCAAAAGTTGCTTATTTGCTCTTACTGATTAACCCCATTAACCCCTCAAGCGGCGGGTGTAAATCTTGGCAGTCACCTGTCATTTCTGAGAGTTAAAGGTCAAAAATATAGCACTTTAGAAAAACAATCTTAAGAAAGAAACTACTTGATGGATCATGAAAAGAAGAATTGTAGAATGATCGCATTGAAATTTGAAATATAAAACATTAAAACCTCATTTTGTAAAACAATTAGATAATTATGAATAATTATTGGAAAGTTGGAGAACTGAAAAAAACTCACTTATTCAGCGATATCGACATTTTATCTCAAAATACGAAACCCTATCTAGAAATGGTAAACACATTTGTGTACGTTATTACATGTTTTACCAAATCTATTAGTTCGTTTTATTTATTTTCATACATATATCCGAAGAGAAGCACAGATCCGAGCAATGGCAGCACTCGACTAAGTGCCCCCAGAATACAAACAATTATATTAGGGATTCTAGACTGCGAGAAGCACGACTGAAAAATCGTACAGTACAGAATTTATCCGTCTTTCTCAAACATATCTAACAGGGGGTGGTTGCACTGTGATTTTGGTGTAAATTCAGTTCGTTTAGAGCGCGGTTTGTCGCGCCGCGCTCGTACCCGTTTTGGGACGTTACTGAGCATTGACTACAATATATCGTACCCGACTCGGGACGTTACTGTCTTGAGGGGTTAAAGGATGCCGGTAACTTAAAACTCACCCTGTATTATATCAGTATCTGTATGCTTTGTTTTTCATTAGAAAATGCAATAAAGAACACTTTTACTGTATTTTTCTGACCTCTAGAACTCCAACTTCCTAATGGATTTTTCGCTGTTGCTAAAAATAACTGTTTGTTTTCAAAAATCCAAAATTCCTAATTTATAAAAAAATGTGATTACTTTATTTTACCTTAGAACAACCAATTCGCTCTGTGTATTCAACGGCATTTTTTTATTGCAAATCTAATAGGTTTTTCGACATAACAATTATTACTGGTCAAGAAGCCACTCTTCATCAGATGTGGCAAAAATGGCAGAAACTCCAGAAAATGTTACCATAATGATTTTTCTTTGTGTGTTAATTTTAGGTTGTAAAGGTTTCTTCAAACGCTCCATCAGAAAGAAGTTGGGTTACCAGTGCCGAGGGAACATGAACTGCGAAGTCACCAAGCATCACAGGAATCGGTGCCAGTATTGCCGTTTGCAGAAATGTCTTGCCTGCGGCATGCGAAGCGACTGTAAGTATTATCTTAGAAGTTTCATTGTAACATTGTAAAACCACTTTTCTGTGCATTTTGCTCATTATTTGTATAGGTTTTTGCAGTTTTCAGGGTTATTCCATTGGTTTTATATATAATGCAACACATAGAGTAGCAAGTAAATATATTAAAAAGAATAAAAAACACAACTGCCGTTACAGAAAGTGAACAATTGTATTTATAATTATTTTCATCGCGGTTTTTTTATGAATCATTTGTGGTTTATGTATTTATCCACATAAATAAATGTATATTTCCTGATTGTACTCAATCAGACCTTTCATTTGATACTAAACACGGTATATTTATGTTAATTTATTGACATTTAGACAACTACTTACTTGATATTTGGACAGTTAAGGTACCCTAAGACACTCGGGATGACATAACGATCCTAACAATGACACACACTTTTGAATCGGTCCAATAGAAGGTATGGTGGAATAAAGAAACGGAAAACATACATAGATGAACCCTGAACACGTTATGCTCCTTTTTTGTTGGACAGCCTTGTAAAAATAAATGTTATATGTAAAAATAAATAAAATATACACTGCTATTCAAAATTGGGCCTAATTGTGTCTAATTGTGTTTCTTATTGGCTACATGGTAGTTCTTCTTACAAAGACCTCGATTAGCGGTTTCCTTTCTTTCATTTTGCTCCAATAATTAGATATTTTTAGTGTTGTATACCTGGTAGTAGTGATCGCCTTAAATTGACAATGAAATCACAATATTGTTGCCGGCCGACTCTCGTTCAGCCTCTCGCTTTCCTATTCGCATTAAGAAAAAAGCAGTTGATCTGAATACTTAACAGATATTTTTCCATATAAAAATAATGCATACTTAGATAAGTATTCTGTCATTGCTCAACCCTAGTGTTGCCCTCTGTCGGCCGCTTTTATAACTACTTGTTAGTTTATGCTAATGGCGCTAAAGAAGGATGCGACAAAACGTCCCCACCACCAATAACAACCGGATATATGTCGTTAAAAAACTCTTTTCAGGGCTGTCATTTGTTATAATGGCGGTCAGTCTCGAATCGTAGATCAATCTTATACCCTTCAAAATATTCCCCATTTGTAGCAATGCGCTTGTCCCACCTCCGGTTCCATTGTTCAAAACATTCCTGGAAGTCTTGAGGAGTCAGGCTATTCGGCTGCTTTGTCGTTTCACGTTTTAACGTCTCCACGTCATCCCAGTGCCGCCCCCGCAACCTTTTTACAATTCGGGAACAAGAAGAATTCGTAGGGGGCTAATCTGAAGAATAGGGAGGGTCATCAATGACGGTGATCACATTACAGGTCAAAAACTGATGGACATTACATGACTCGGTGGCATAGTGGTTAGTTCGCCTGATCTTACATTGTAAGGTCCCGTTCGATCCAATTTATGGTAGATCAATCTTATACCCTTCAAAACACTCCCTATTTGTAGCAATGCACTTGTCGCACCTCCGGTTCCATTGTTCAAAACATTCCTGGAAGTCTCGAGGAGTCAGGCTATTCGGCTGCTTTGTCGTTTCACATTTTATCGTCTCCACGTCATCCCAGTGCCGCCCCTGCGACCTTTTTATATTTTGGGAACAAGAAGAATTCGCAGGGGGCTAATCTGAAGAATAGGGAGGGTCATCAATCACGGTGATCACATTACAGGTCAAAAACTGATGGACATTACACGGCACGGTGGCATAGTGGTTAGGTCGCCTGATCTTACATTGTAAGGTCCCGGGTTTGATTCCCGTCTGGGTCACCTTTTTCCGTTGTGATAAAATTAACGGAATTGCATTTTCAATTCTGTCGATCGAATGCAATAACAAGACACACACTTACACATGTTACACGCACACATGCATCTAAACACATCATAGTAGGGTTGGTGTATATGACAATAAACCCGCCCATTGTGATTTCACGATAAAGAGTAGAAACAAACAATCAGTGCTGAATGTGAAGGCATTGTCATGATGCAGCAGCCATCCATCATCATCTCGTAAATTTGGTTGCACTCGACGTACGCTTGCTGCCTTCTGCGCTACGCTACAGAAGGCAGCATTCACTGTTTGTCCTTGGGGAAGAAATTCATGGTAAACATCACCATGGTGAACGTCAAAGAAACAAGCAGCATGACTTTGATTTTAGAGCCGATTTTTTTACTTTTTCTCTTTGTGGTTCACATTTTGCTTTCCATTCCTTTTTCAGTGATTTCAGCTCGATGTCGTACTTGTAGAACCATGATTCATCACCAGTGATGATACTTTCAAGGAATCCTATAGTTTGAGCAGAGGGTTTTCCAGTCGATGCAGCATTCTGTCCTTCTCCGCTTTTGCTGCGGTGACAGCAACTTGGGGAAATTTTCGCACACAATTTTCTCAACTCCAAATGTTCTATTAAAATCGCGTGCACATATGATTTTCCTTAATTTAGTTCATCAGCGATCATCCGAACAGTTAATCGACGATTGGAAAGCACAAGAGACCGCACACGTTCAATGTTTTCATTAACACAGAAAGTCGACAGTCATCCTGACTGCATCGTCATCCTTGCATCGTCATCACGGCCCTCACTAAAACGCTTCAGGGTCGTATCTCCATAAAAAGCCTTAAACATATCATGAATTTCCCGAGAATGTTTTCTATGCCTCACCAGAAATTTGATGTTGACTCCTTGTTCCATCTGTTCGTCAATCTCAATCGTCAACAAGAGCATAAAACACACCCCACAAAAAAAACCCGGTTCGAGCCGTACGCTTGCCTTGACGGTTTGGTGATTTCAGGCACTTCGGTGTCTCACCCGGCAACAAAGTAGCCAGTGCTCTCGCGTTCAAGTCGGGGCCGCCCGAGCAACGCAGTTCGCGTTTTTAATAGACAGACCTTGTATGTCATTGTATTAAAAAAAACGTTTATTACAGTTATTACAGCTTTAATATAAACTAATCTTCATATATTAAATAAATAAAATACAAACGGAGCTGCCATGGAATTCACCGACCAAAAAATCGGGCCCATCATATATAATTATTACACTTCTGGGAGGTGAACGGTGGATTCCGGACTGGACCCGGAACGACCGGCTGTGGTAGGTTTAGGACAGCTGTCTTGCCACATGTGAGCGTTCACCTTACCACCCATTCACTCCCCCTTCAAAGCCATAGAATTTGAAATGCAGAAATTGCGGTTTTAGATAATTTTTCTAGAAAGGAGTTGATTATTTTCCTGGAGAGACCAAGATCTTTAAAAAGGTGAAACAAAGATTTAGCTGGCAGGCCACGAGCGCTATTTCCACCGCGTGAATGTGAACAGTGAAGCCGTTCCGGGTGACGGCATTTGCGAGATCATAGTATTTATTTAATTTGTACTCGTGGTCTTTTGGGATATTTCATTCCCATGGAACAGTTAATTCTACGATAAGGACCGTCTTCCGAGAGTAAAGTAAAGAGTTATATCTGGACGCAGGGCTGTGCATCCGAGACTTTCAGGGAATTTATACTGCTTAGAGACCGAATCGACCTCCAGAATCCAATCTGAAGCTTTCTCGATTATTGAGAAAGGTTTTGCAGTGAGATGTTTTTTGCCTTTAGAGCCAACCCGCACAAACTGTATTGGGGGTTTGGAGGATACTGTGGAACCCTTGTTGGCACGAGCCACTGAGAGGCTAAGTACCTCGCGAATAACAGCAAGGAACTTTGTCGTGGCGATAAGTGTACCGTCCTTGATCCAAGGCCACCTTGCAGCCAGCTAGAATATGTCTAGCTGTGCAAGGGGACATGATCTATCCTCGGCATAGCTCCAACGAGCGAGGTTACTGGGGTCTGGAAGTGTATGCTGAAAGGCATTTAAATAAAATTTCAGCATCTCTGGCGTCCAGTCATACAACATTACTTTCCAGTGCATTGAAGGAGGAATGCAAAAGTCTCCAATTGTTGTCCAATCATTCTGGCATTGAAGGCTAATAGCGGGAGCCATACTATTGCTGTCGTAATCTCCCCGCAAGAGAGACTTCTTCAAGTCCACATCGCTCATGGTTGTACTGCCATACCCCAGACCAGTGCCATTCTAGCTGATTCCAGAAAGGAACTATTTGTGGAAGTCTACGCGGGCTTGTAGATCATTTGACTCACTACGGCCACTTACTACGTGCTTCGATATTGCCGGATCTTTGGAATTGCTTAGAATCGAATTTTTGGTTATTCTGGAGTTGGCGTAGAGCAGCTGATATTGCAACTTCATTTTCGCAAAACAAAAAGTATGATGATGCGAAACATGGCAGCATCAGCAACTCGATCGGTGATAAGTGATGATTTTTAATGTAGTGTCACAGGTTTTCGTTTAGCTGTAACTTTTTTCCCACGATGATTTGGGACTAACCGCCATTGAATCAAAAGACAGTAATTAAAAGAGCTTTCAAACGACATTGTTTGGTCGTTATTGGTGGTGGGGATGCGTCCCATACATTTTCGCTCATCCTCCTTTAAATCACCAATACTCGATTTTTCTTGATCTGTTCTCAGCTGTTCTCTGCCAGTCTATTCCTGCCGCTGCGAAGATGTCGTCCGTCCATCTGGCCGGTCGTCTGCCAACACTTCGTCTCCCCGTTCGTGGTCTCCAATGTAAGAACTTTGTGCTCTGACCATCGTCTTCTCTGCGGCTTAGATGACCCTCCCATTGATATTTCAGCTTAGCTGTGCTGTCTCTGATGTGTGCAGCCTAGTCTGATAATATCATATCCCACTCTATCTCGAAGCGTAGGACTTTTGGAAACTCACGTTTTTTTCACAATTTAGACTCGAAGTTTCACACTTTTGCTTCTCTATTGACATATCCGCTACCGAACATTGGCTAGAGAGTTGTCAACTACAAAGGGCAAACCCGTCACCCCAGGAATCTATAACAATATTAATCGATCTTTAAACCTGGCGTGAATGTAGAGAACATGGGGATGAAACAGTCACCTTCTAGCTACGCCAACTTGCCCATCGGAGTCCACTGCTTTACCGCGTAGCACTAGGAAGTTGAACCAGCAGGCAGCCTCACGCCCTGACTACTAGATTTGGACGGTTTTGTCCGTACTCCTGCCTGGTCACGGGTATGAAGTCGCTTGATGTTAATTCAACGGTAATTCAGTTCGAATTTACGCGGAACATGAGGTCCTTTCTTGTCTCTGAACTCAGGATCAAATGATCATTTTAAGAGTGAAAGACAACAGGTCAAGATCCACCCCCGCTGCTTAGGAAACCCCATGTCGTTCCCCAACTCCTCCAGCTATTCACCGTCGATAGTCTTATGCCGCACGTAAACTGCCTATCCGACCATCGGCTCTCATATTGGCTATTACAGCTCTATTGGTCGTATTTTGCCTTAAATTAATAAGAAATAATTGCTGATAACAACAGCAACAGTATGACAGAATGACTGGACAACAATTGCGAACTTTTGCATTCCTACTCTTATGCACTGGAATGTAATGTTTATGACGACGCCAAAGATGCTGAAATTTTATTTAAATGCTACTTTTCTGAATGAGTTGTAATAGCAAATATGATAGCCGATGTTCGGTAGCTAAGGGTTTTCAGGCAGCTGGGCATTAAGATTTGCTTGCTATTTTTGGTCAGTTCAACTCCTATCCAGTAGTGTCCAAGAAGAAAGTCAATCGTGGCAAGGACTCTGTTTACCCTACCAGCCATTTGGTAGCGAATACGGCAGCAGAGAATCAGAAAAAACCTTTCTCAATAGTGGAGAAAGCTTCAGATTGGATTCTGGAGGTCGATTCGGTCTCTAAACAGTATAAATTCCCTGAAAGTCTCGGATGCACAGCCCTCCGTCCGGACATAACTCTTTACTCTCTATCTCGGAAGGTGGCCCTTATCGTAGAATTAACTGTTCCATGGGAATCAAATATCCCAAAAGACCATGAGTACAAATTAAATAAATACCATGATCTCGCAAATGCCGTCACCCGGAACGGCTTCACTGTTCACCTTCACACGGTGGAAGTTGGCAAGGTCTTGGTCTTTCCAGAAAAATAATCAAGTCTTTCCTAGAAAAATTATTAAAAACTGCGATTTGCGCATCGCAAATTCTATGGCTTCGAAGGGGGAGTCAATGGGTGGTAAGGTGAACGCTCACATGTGGCAAGACAGCTGTCCTAAACCTACCACAGCCGGTTGTTAGTCCGGAATCCACTGCTCACCCCCCAGAAGTGTAAAAGATAGTATCATGATGGGCCCAACTCCGGTCGGTGAATTCCATGGCAGCTCCGTTTGTATTTTATTAAATGAAAGGTTTGATTGTGTACATTCTGGAAATATACATCTATCTATATGGACAAATACATAAACCACGAATATTTTATAAAAAAAACTAATAAAAATAATTAATAAAACCCTCTCACTTTAACGGCAGTCGTGTTTTTTATTCTTTTTAATATATTGACTAAATAACTTGACAAAATCAACATCTTTGTATCTAACAACTGTCATGTCTACATCTATCTATCTGTCTAAGTTTATCTTTTTATAGGGTCAACCATCGCTCACTCTATATTAGTCTCGTAGGTATTAGCGATTCAAATCTAATGATTTTTTATCACACAAGAAAGTTCGACCGGCCACTACTGTAACGAACGAATAAATTTTTACACGTCAATAATTTTGTTTTTATTATTATTTTAAACAGCTGTTCAACATGAGCGTAAGCCAATCGTAGACAAGAAGCTGTTCAAGGAAGAAGGGTCATCTTCGGGTGCCAGCCAATCGCAACAGGTACATATTTGGAGGTTTTGATCTATATATAATCAGATTAATTGTGATAAACAAACGAGAGAAATATTATGTTCGCACCAAAACATATTGTTACCTTACAACTATAACTTAATAACTCGAAAATTGGCATTTTTGAATTAAGTAGGCATTATTTATTCATTTGTTGTGTGGGGCTTTTCTAAGGTCTTTATGAGCCTTGTAACACTGCGACCATTGCTGATCTATTGTGTTCGCCACCTACTATAATTCTGCGCTAAGCCTCGTGTCATTTGAGAACCGCAACATGTTTTTAGCGCCAGATTGTTTTACCTCCTCAGGTTGGAGGTAATGACCACCCAAGTGGATGTATCTTTTACGCATCAGCGGGCCACACTCGCACATGATGTGCAGGGGAGTTTCCTCTGCCCCTTGGCAAAACCTGCACATTTTTGTGTCTCGGAGCTTGAGGTTGTACATGTGTTTGTTGAGGCCACAATGCACCGTGAGCGCCCTCACCAGTATGCGTAGATTGTTCCTATTTAGCGATAAAAACCTCACGGGCCGTCTTACGGTCGTAAGCCTTAATAAGCGCTTTGGAATGATTCAACCCTGGCGTGTTGTTCCAGTGGTTGACGGAATGTTCTAAACATATTTGTTTGAGCATTAGGTTTGTAAGGCTTTTTGGTACGCCACAGCAAGGTTCAGGGCCGTATAACGTTCCCTTTGCTCCCGTCTTAGCAAGTTTGTCGGCTTTTTAATTTCCCTCGATTCCTGCATGGCCGACAACCCATCTTAGGCATAAGTAGGCGTACTTACTCTTACTATTCTAGCAAGAAGATGTAAAAATATTCACTCTATATTCCCTTGAAACCAGATAATCGTAATTCCCCCGCCCACAGGAGTTAACGGTGGTTATAATACTAAACATTGATATGTAGACTTATCTAGCTGAAAGTTTGCAGCACTGTCTGCTATCGTAGAGCAAAAACTCGGTATCTCCACTTATCTAGGTTAAGGTTAGTATTTAGGTCCACTTATTAGTTTTCACAAATCCAAAATGGTGGACGAGTTGAAACTTTGAAAAAACATTAAAACGCGTTTATCTCAGAACTACTAAATTCAAGTTATCTAGTTAGAATTGCAAGGCGACGATATATTTATTTTATTTATTTGTTAATTTGCAATAACTTTATATATGTCATTATACACACTATTAACATAATATGGTTGAGTTGGGAGAGATTGAGCACATCCTATGGTGAAAATGTTTATCCGCATTCCTAACTAGGTCAGAGACCCGTATCTAGAGATGCTGATTTTTGTTTAATTGTATCGACGAGCTGACTCTTTTGATATTATGAACTTACATTGCATTGCATAATACATAAGAATATATACATATATACATACACATACATAAATATATATATATACATACCTACACACACATATATATATATATATATATATATATATATATATATATATATATATATATATATATATATATATATATATATATATATATATATATATATATATATATATATATATATATATATATATATATATATATATATATATATATATATATATGTGTGTATGTGTATGTGTGTGTGTATGTGTGTATGTGTGTATGTATGTATCTATATATATATATATATATATATATATATATATTTATATATATATATATATATATATATATATATATATATATATATATATATATATATATATATATATATATATATATATATATATATATATCTATATATATATATACATAAGCAAATAATACACGAGATTTGATATTAATTAGTAATACATAATTTAATAAAACAACTTAAATTATTAGCGAGAGCAATTGAGACTCAGCATACAATGGACCCCTTTCAAGCAGGTACTTCTTTATAAGTATTTTGAATGAATTTATGTTGTTTGCATTCTTATATCGGAGGTCCCGGGGAATAGTGATTTTCCATTAACACAATACCAGAAATGAATCTGACCTACACCTTAATCGACACTGGCTTAGAAAGGTCCCCAACAGTTTCCTTCACCTAAGCGTCTGTTTTTATAATAAGGTCCCTGCGGCTATCAGAAGTCTTGGAGAGAACAAATTAAAAAATATAATATTTTATAACTTAGTAAAACCTCCATTATATGACATACGAGATTTAAATAATGCTGAATCCATAGTCTGAGAGTATCATGCTGTAAAATAAAGAAAATATCCTGATAGTTAACATTTGCTAAGAAGAGAAATTTTTATTTTTTATCGATGAGAGCTTACAGTCCGCTCGCGAGTTTCGAAGAACCGGGGTGGTACTAGTACTCTCCCAGTACTAGTACTGGGAGAGCGCGGAGTGTGGAGCGACGGTCAGGGGCGGCGTAATCCGCCCTCTTCGCCAGCTCCCGATTCTTCAGAGCTCGGGCGCAGACTATATATTGCTGGATTTGACCATTAATTTAAATTTTGACGCGGTCCTCTCCCTTACGAAGCGGTGAAACGGTGTATACCGTATCTATTGCGGACCACAGCGTCCTTTGCCCGGCTGTTCACCCAGGATCGGGTAGCCGATGGTCGTTTCAAGAGCAGTCGCCGTAAGGTCCGCAACCACCCCCGCTCTACAGGAAACAGTACTGCTTCCAGACTTCCCCGACTGTTAGTCAGAGTGCGCAATCGATTGGCTTATGCCTCACGGTGTGCAGACCGTCCAGGAGCGCCAGAAGGTTGATTCCTAGGGGAAACTAACCCTAAGGCCAGAGTCCTACCCAGGCTCGCACTTCATGCGCGGAGGCCGTCGGATGGGTGTTGACCCGTGAGTGTGACCAACCCTGATCAGAATGGGTCTTCGTGGCCAACTTTATGATTATAGATACAGTAAAGCCTCGGTTATCCGAGCCCAGATTAACTAATTTCCGGGTTAACCGAGGTCGAAAAGGCCACGACCAGACTATGTTTTTACTCCGCATTTACTTCTCTGCTCCAATTTTACTATGCAGTACTGTATTTTATAATTTATGTTTTTATTTATGTGTAGAACAGCCATTGCGGCAGAAAAATGTAATGTCAATGTAGTTAGTTTCAATTCCGAAAGATGGCGTTGAATGCAATTTAACTCGCGATGTCGCAGCGTCGATCCGAAACCAACATAGGTATTTTGGGAATTGGAAATAAATTGAGTCATACCTACCAGCAGTGTTTCATTTGAGGATAAAGTGAACAGTGAACAGTAAAAAGTGAGTCGACATTTGATGCCGAAACCAGGGAACAGTAAATCCGTGAGTAGTTCTACCGATAAATAGTGACTAGTAACAGTGTTGCCAACTGACTAAAAATAGTGTTAGTGACAAACGGTGACCACACAATAATTGAGGTCAAAAGGGACTTAATTGAATGTGCGTAACAAAAAGGACTTTGTTGAAATTTGCGGAAAAAAGGACTTAGTGAAATTTCGTGATTAAAAAACACTTGTAAAATTTCGTGGCTACCGGACATTTAATTATTTTATGATCACGTAGGGTGCAAAAAAAAATGGAAATATTCATTTTAAATCAAGAGGACAAGTTAAATCATTTGGAAAGGGCTTTCACAAATTACAAAAAATCGCCGAAAGATCGCATAACAGTGGATTACATTGAAGCGAGGTTAGAAAGTTTGGAAAAATTATATGCCACTTTTGTATCGACACATTCTAGTATTTTGGAAACGGTACAGAGGGCCAAAAAAGACACTATTGCCTATTTTACGGAGGATATATATTCTCAATTTGAGGAAGCATACATAGAATACAAAACTAAATTAAAGGATCATTTAAGATCAAGAACGTCACGCGACCAGACCACGGCTGAAGGAAAAACGCATCATGCTTCGCCGTGCGAAGTGAAGCTTCCTCAAATACACCTACCCACATTTTCCGGTGGTTACGAAAAATGGCAAACTTTCTATGATTTATTTCGCTCGCTGATCCATAATAACGTAAATTTAACGCCCGTCCAAAAGCTTCACTATCTAAAAGGAAGTCTAGCCGGTGAACCTGAAAATCTACTTAGGACATTAGCTACGACTGATTCGAATTATGACGAAGCATGGAAGCAGTTAACGCGCCGTTACCAGAATAAAAGATATAACTGTAACGAAATTATGAAGCGGTTATTTTCTCAAAAATCACTAACACTTGATTCATCCAATGGGGTGAAACAGTTACTAGACACGACAAACTCCTGTTTAAAATCATTGAGCAACATTGGAGTAAAAGTAACAGACTGGGACGTCATCATCAATCACTTGGTGTTGTCTAAATTAGACAATGAATCGAGACGACTATGGGAAATTCAGAACTGTCAATTAGAAACCGATGAACTGCCATCTTGGGAACATTTAACACATTTCCTTGAGTCCAGATTTCGTACTTTAGAAATGATCGATGGAAGCCAGAATGTTTACAACAATAAAAGTACTTTCAAACCCATCTGCAAACAGAAATCATTCCATTCGACCATCTCAGAAGAGAAGAGGGGATCAAGCAGCAATTGCAAATTATGCTCAGGACAACATTTATTATTTCAATGCAAGCAGTTCGGAAAGCAGAGCCCTAAAGAAAGATACGAGTACATCCAGTCGCAGAATCTTTGTTACAATTGCTTAGCGCCTACTCACACTGTAAGACAGTGCCATCAAGCCACAAGCTGTCGACGATGTGGCAGACGGCATCACACACTGCTTCATATTGACAAGGTTTATGACTCCAACAACCTTGCGAATAAGAAGGCTGAAACCATTCAAGGACAAGCATCCAATCAATCAGAAGTAGAAAAGAAGGTAGTAACACATTTTGCAAAGCACGAAAGCGAAGTTAACGTTTTACTGGCTACAGCAATCGCCAAGGCCAAATCAACAAATGGTTACTCACAATTGATCAGACTCCTGATTGACCAAGGTTCAGAAGCATCTTTCGTAACGGAAGCTACGGTACAATCACTAGGCCTCCGACGTTCATTAGTTAATGGATTCGTATCAGGCGTTGGAGATGGACAAACAAAAATCAAGCACATGGTTCAACTAAGTTTAGAATCATTGCAAAATCCAGAGTTCTCTGTCCATGTGAATGCCTACGTTTTAAGTAATTTAACAACATTATTACCGTCAGCAAAAACAAACATTATCAACTGGCCTGACATTCAAAGCTTACCTTTAGCTGATCCAGAATATGGCTCACCTGCTAAAATAGACATGATACTGGGCGCTGATATTCACAGTGAAATAATAAAAGAAGGATTAATCAGACATCCAAGTAAACAGGGGCCCGTCGCTCAAAATACTCACTTCGGATGGGTCCTGTCAGGGCGAGTAAATCAAGAGTTGGAATCGACTCCTCGAGTCATCAGTCTGCACCTACAAGTTAAAGGTGATCAACTTCTACAATTATTTTGGGAGATAGAACGAGAGCCAGATGAAATTAAGAAACCTCTAACAAAAGAGGAAGTAAAGTGCGAAGAGCTCTATGAGCAAACAACAATCAGAGACACTGATGGACGTTATGTAGTGCGTTTGCCGTTCGAGAGTTCAAGTCCGGAGTGTCTGAGAGGAAAGTCGCAAGAAATAGCAAAAGTAAGATTCATGTCATTAGAAAAGAAATTAATCAAAAATCCTACAATGTATGAAGAATATAAAAAAGCGATAGAGGATTATATAGTACAACATCACATGCAAGAAATTACAAGTATTAAAGAAATACAAAATAAAGAATGCATGTACTTACCTCACCATCCTGTAATTCGCGAAGATAAAGAAACCACGAAGCTCCTGATCGTCTTTGATGCATCCTGCAGAGGTGTTAATAACGTATCTCTAAACGATAACTTACTTGTCGGGCCGAAGCTTCAACAAGATTTGCGTCACATCCTGATGAGATGGCGCCTACATCCTATTTGCATAGTAGCAGATTTAAAGCAAATGTACCGCCAGGTGCTTGTCCATGAGGATGATACTTTCGTCCAGAGAATCTTATGGAGATCAAGTCCTGAGATGCCTATCCAGCACTTCAAGCTACTACGACTGACCTTCGGGACGTCCTGTGCTCCTTACTTAGCGGTGAAAACTCTTCAACAGCTAGCGAAAGATGAACAATCCAAGTACCCTGTAGCAGCTAAAATAACGCTAGAAGACTATTATATTGATGATGTACTTACGGGCTGTGAAACTACGGATGTAGCCATGGAAATCTACAACCAGATGACTAATTTGTCGAGCGCTGGTGGATTCACCTTGCAAAAATGGAACTCTAATTCTGATGCCCTTCTAGACTATATCAAAGAGGAAATTAAGTGTTCAGAGGCGCTAATTTTAAAATTTAATGATACGATCAAGGTGCTGGGTATAAGTTGGTGTCAGAAAACAGATTGTTTTGAATACACTCTCCAATTACCAGACTTACCTGAAACGATTACGAAGAGAAATGTCCTATCAAATATAGCGCGATTATATGATCCAATGGGATGGATCGCTCCCATTATTGTGATAGCAAAAATCTACATCCAAAAATTATGGAAATCAAGTTTTAAATGGGATGACAGGCTAACAGAAGATCTACAAAAGGAATGGTGTGAATTTCGAGACGACTTGATTAAGGTCGATACGATCGTTATACCCAGATGGATGAACACTAATTCAGAAACTGAGTTAGAGTTGCACGTATTTGCTGACGCTTCACAATTAGCCTATGCAGCAGCTGTATATCTAAAATCAGTAGATAAAGATGGTCACTTGTCAGTCAATTTGGTATCAGCGAAGACTAAAGTTTCTCCAATCGGGAAAGAGCTGTCCATTCCCCGACTCGAGCTATGCGCTGCTCTGCTTGCTGCGAAATTGATTTACGAGACATCACAAATCATGAAAATCCCTAAAGAAAACCTATACGCTTGGTCTGATTCAACGGTGGTGCTCGCTTGGATCGATGGTGAACCTAGTAGATGGACTACCTTTGTCAGCAATCGCGTATCAGAAATTTTGACCATATTGGATAAAGATCAATGGAGCCATGTTAACACAAACGACAATCCAGCAGATGTTGCATCAAGAGGAATGCGGGTATCACGACTCCTCGACAGTTCATTGTGGTGGCACGGTCCAGAGTGGTTAAAAGAAAATACAAGTCAAGGTAGACAAACTAAAGGAGAATTTACAACACGGGAAGAAGTGAGGGCGATTAAAAATTTTGTTGCAGTAAAGTCAAGTCGTGAAGAAGATCAAATGTTTACCAAATTTTCGACCTTATCCAAAACACTAAATATACTAGCCATATGTAAAAGAATGTCAACGAAAGAAAGAAAGAAGTTTGTAACAGTGCAAGAGAAAGACGTCATTCTTCAGAGTTGTATCAAACACAGCCAAGGTGTCTATTTTGAAGAAGAGATTAAAACAATTAAAAATCAAGGATGCGTCTCTAAGAAACACTACCTTCACACTCTTTGCCCGTTTCTAGACGAGAATGGAATTCTAAGAGTCGGTGGTCGCATTAATCATGCTCAAGTGGACTATGATAAACGGCATCCAATTATCATGCCTAGTGAGAGCCATATTACCAACTTGATAATTGCGGACGCTCACATGAAGACATTGCATGGAGGACCACAAATTATGCTAAATCTTTTACGTTCAAAGTACTGGATAATCCGTGCCAGAAACCTGGTTAAGAAGTGCTACAGGAAGTGTACTACGTGCGTAAGGTACTCGAGACAAGATAATAACCAGTATATGGGTCAACTTCCTGAAACACGAGCAACACCATCTCGACCATTTCAATCAACCGGTGTAGACTTCACCGGCCATATCAATTTAAGAATGTCCCATGGTCGAGGGTCGAGGTCATACAAGGGATATATATGCGTTTTCGTGTGTATGATAACCAAAGCTATCCACTTAGAAGCCGTGTCCGACTTAACCGCGAAAGGTTTCATAGCGGCTTTCCGTCGTTTCGTATCCCGGCGCGGTCATTGTAAGGACTTATACAGTGATAATGCTACAAATTTTGTTGGAGCAGATAAGGAGCTACGTAAGATGGTGGTTGATGCCCAATCTCAGTTGCCGGATGATATCAGCCGACAACTAGCCAGTGATGGAACAACCTGGCATTTCATTCCACCCCACGCTCCAAACTTTGGTGGCCTGTGGGAGGCAGGAGTTCGATGCGTGAAGTCACATCTTATACGAGTGGTGGGTGATTCGACGCTAACATTTGAAGAATTGTCTACAGTACTGACACAGATCGAGGCGTGTCTAAATTCACGTCCCCTTTCATACATAAGTGAAAATCCGGAGGACCCACTTCCGCTCACCCCCGGTCACTTTCTCATTGGAGAGCCATTGATAGTAGTACCAGAGGAGAACTACTCGAACGCATCTATAACTGGGCTACAAAGATGGAAGGTCTGTCAGAAGATGATAAACCACTTTTGGAGAAGATGGTCAGAAGAATATTTGGTGACATTAAACCAAAGACACAAGTGGTTTACGAAACGAGAGGAACCTGAGATAAATGACGTCGTGATAATCAGGGATCACAATCAACCTCCAGCGAAATGGTTACTGGGAAAAGTAATTGAGAAACATCCCGGCGCAGACAATATTACCAGAGTAGTGTCCATTAAAACCAAAACCGGTGTATGTAAACGCCCTTGTAATAAGTTATGTTATCTCTCAAAAGCTTAGTTTTTTAAATTTTCTTTATATATGTAATCGAAAGACAATCAGTCTAATTTCCTGCTCATTTAGTTTAAAATTCGTTAGTATCACGCCTCATGGTGGGCGGTTCAATTTTGTGTTAAAGTATTATGTTTGTAAAAGCACTACGTCCTTTTGGTGGGCGGGATGTGTAGAACAGCCATTGCGGCAGAAAAATGTAATGTCAATGTAGTTAGTTTCAATTCCGAAAGATGGCGTTGAATGCAATTTAACTCGCGATGTCGCAGCGTCGATCCGAAACCAACATAGGTATTTTGGGAATTGGAAATAAATTGAGTCATACCTACCAGCAGTGTTTCATTTGAGGATAAAGTGAACAGTGAACAGTAAAAAGTGAGTCGACAATTTATTTATTTATTGAAAAAAAAAATATATAGGAATTATTTTTACACAACGATTTTGTGTCACTCCTAACTAGGCAGTGCCTGTTCCAAGGAAAACGCCAATTTTATAAGATATTAATTAAAAAAGGGAAAAGAGATTTTTATGAAAAGATGGTAAGAAATTGTTATAGTAAATTTACAAATAACATTGTATTTTACAGGTAAAATAAAAGAGGCAAAATAATCATTCAAAGATCTAAATAATCATTAAATAATAAAAGTAGTAAAAAAATATTATAAAATAAATCCAAATACAAAATGTTATATTATAAAAATAATATTATGTGATGACAAAGAAGAGAACTGAATAAATGTGTCACACTACGGTCGTATCTTGACAGTCGGATATTCAATATGGAGATGTTTTTGTTTTGGCAGGCGGTTCCTCGTGACCTGTCCTCATCAGGAAGCTCCATGGCCATGGAAGAGCAGCAGAACATGATGATCAAGCAGCAAGCCGTATACGCCAGCAAACTCTTTAACATTGGACAGGTATTATTATTGAACATCAAACATATTTTTAATCAGAAGAAAATCTAAAACTTACCCCTGGAACGAGATTCTGAAAAGTTTTTGGGCTAGAGCGATAGAGCGATAGAACATGCTATGCACTCTATCGCATCGCGTCATTTTTCGATTTATCCGCGCTGCGCATGTGTTACTTTGCATACGTTCATTCGCTGCTAACTTACGACGTGGAGTTATAGGGGCGAGCAGCCTACAGGCAGAGGGCTTGCGTTATGCAGAAGCGTGACATAATAGCGCAAGTGGCGCTTGATACTTCAGCTAGGCCTCTGTTTAGAGATCTCTGTATCATGACGCTGCCGTCCATTTATATAATGGAAGTAGCGCTGTTCGCAGAAATCTAGCCGATTTTGAAGTGAATGGTGTGCATCATCACTATCCAACAAGATCCCGTAGCATGCTACGTTCTGTAAGTCATGCATTATCCAAGTCGGAGAGGCTAGCCTATATCGCCGGCCCAGCAGTTCACAACAAACTCAGCGAGCACATTTGGCAGGCGCAATCTCTTGACGTGCTTAAGAGACGCCTTAAAAGATACCTTACAGATAAGGCGTTTTACTCACTGGAGGAATATTACTCGAGTGAAGTCTAAAATGCTTTGGTGGCTAAAGTATTTAATGATCTCTTTGCATTTTGTCTCGTATTTCTTCTTTTTACATTATTCTTGTGTTTTTTTTCGTTTTGTTTTGTTTATTTTATCTTTTCTTTACGATAAAAAAAATGTTTGTTTGCTCATATGTATGAATGTTTGCTAATCTGTATCTGACTTGTATACCAGTATACTAATAAAATGAATATGAATATGAATATGATGCGGTGGCATGGACACATCCATTAGGGATAGATACAAACAAACAAAATTGAAATGCTGTATCGGCGTTCAAAACACCGGCACAGCACGGCGGGCAGCGTGCAGTTCACAGAGTTGGCGAGGCTTTCGCACCCAGAAGGGATGCGCCTCCGAACTCTCAGTTCGTTTAACCGCGACGCCCAAAGCAAAAGCGACAAAGACGCAAAATGCCGTAAAGCATTCCCTTCTACTGACTAGTTCAGAGTAAAAATGGGATACCCACTTATGTGTAAAATCGAAGACTATCGCGGTTGTTTGACATTATAAATAGGATAGAAAACGAATTTACCGCGTGAAATTTGTAGCACCCGAATTTGTGCACCACTATTTATAAACCACTTATGTGGTTACTCATCGCGTCTAACCGTCCTGCCAGGCTTACGATAGCAAGGAGCACAATCGTAGTATATGTTCTGCATTTTGTCATCCATCACCACACACACACACACACACACACGCGCGCGCACACGCACACACACACACGAAGGGTCCGCTCAGTTACTTATTTACGATTTATTTATATTGTTCTAGCTGGTGCCGAAAGAAGAACCTCAGGAACCATTCAATTTAGCAAGTTTGGCGGCCGCTTTCAACAACAATGCTGGTATTTTATCAATATTTATTTCATTAACCCGTTGAGTATGAGTCAACCAAATCTGGTCGCGAAACAATTATCCGTTGAGTACGAGTCGACCAAATCTGGTAGCGCGTTTTTTTCACTTCTTTGACGTTCTCATATTTATTCATAATTATCTAATTGTTTTACAAAATGATATTTCAATATTCTATATTCGAAATTTCAATGCAATCATTGTGCAGTTGTTCTTTTTATGATTGGTGTAGTAGTTTCGTAGTTATAGTACTTTAAGTCGATGTCGCCGAAAATCCAGCAAAAGAGACAAGATGCATCCATGAAAATACCCATTTACTCCAAGGGTTAAATTAATCTGGAGATTAAAAGTTTTGCAATAGTGATTATGCGGTCTTCATTACATTTTTCCATGTTTTTTTTATTGTTGTCGTGATATGGCTCGTTGAAGGGCGACCAGCTTGAGGTTCGTCTTCTACACTCATTTGACCCCTATTAACCCCTCGCGTACCAGACGGCCCGAAACGTCCAGAATTGATATTTACCGTCGAACCCCAGACGGCCCGAAATGGCCAGGCGAGGCCGACCGCTAATTATGTTAGTACAACTTTGACTAATAATTATGAATAATCTTTATTGCTTTACATAACGACGTTACAAATATCTAATAGCAAATTTCAATAGGAACATAAAACAGGTCTTTTTTAGACGATCGGTGTGACAGTTTCGGAGTAATCGTTTTTTTTCTGAAACGCCATCTTTTTTTTGAGACTCGCGAATTTCTTACGGGCCGTAAGGCACACATTAAAATTCAAACCGCGGGCCGCGAGGGGTTAAAGCAACTAACTATACCACGCATAGGCCAGTGTGCGGCTCATTGCATCATTCTTATAGGCTTCTCTAAGCTTTTCGTAAGCTTGAACTGCGGTTTTCTTCAACAGGAAGCAAAACTTCAAACCCACTTGTTAGTTTTGCACAAGTTTGCAGAAGTTAAAAAACAAGGCTTGAAAAAATGCCACTGCCCCACTCCAAGTGCAGTTAGTTAGTTAGTCTGTCTGGGCTTTTTTTCTCGCACTTGACCTCTTGATTGGGCCGTTGTGCATGGCTCATGTTTCTATTTGTGATAGAAACATGAGCCATGTTTCTAAACACCAATACAGGCCTCCGGGGCAGATGCTGGAGATTGTAGTATTTTTGCCCGTTGCTCTGCCACGCTCCTGCATTCCATGAGCACATGCTGTGGCGTTTC
This sequence comes from Micropterix aruncella, assembly GCA_944548615.1. Taxonomy (NCBI): domain Eukaryota; kingdom Metazoa; phylum Arthropoda; class Insecta; order Lepidoptera; family Micropterigidae; genus Micropterix; species Micropterix aruncella. Next base: position 17,819,876 of record OX155976.1, read on the forward strand.
TTCTTCCTCCATGCATCCTCTGCATAGAGGGCTGTCTGTCACACCTATGGTAAACAGGTGTTTCTTTAGGGTACAGTGGCCTGTCATAGTACCTATGACTTTACGGATTTTGTCCCTTTTTAATCTGGTGAGGTTGCGGGCAAGTTTTTTAGGCGCTTCCGGATCCGCGTTCTTTGTTTGCCTGCATCCTGCGTTTTTTTCCATTCTCTAAGGTGAGTTTCATCGGTGTTCCTGCGTAGCCATGTTTTTATTTGGGCCTGGGGTATGGGCATCCCACCCGTGCCCCATAATGCACTCCAAGTGCATTCACCAGGACGGGGCTGGACGTACTGACTCACAGGCACCTATACTAATTAGGAATGGCCATGTGTTGCCCCACTCCAACTCGGAGGCGGAGCAGCAACAACAGTCCCGTTACTTTTGGTTACTCTCTCGTATAGCTCCACAGCCTGGAAAAAATGTATTGTAGACCCTCCCACTGAGCAATCCGTGCACATGGAAAAGTATAGGGTTGCGCAGCGAATGGAAAATTTTGAAGTAACGTAATTTGCATGAATAAACACAGGAAAAACTACTTTCATTGACCAAAATGCATGTATACATTATGCCATTTATGTTTTCATTAATGCATGCATTATGTTTTCATTAACTTTAATTATTATTATTATTATTATACATTTAACAGGCAGGCAGCTTAAGCTGATGCGCCTTAGTCCGTGCTTGCATTACAATTTCTGTGGAATAAGTCCAGTTTATTTTTAAAGTCATTGACACTTTTGGCAATAATCACTTCACTTGGGAGAGCATTCCATTCGTTTACCACTCTGCTGCTGAGGAAATGTTTCTTGGGATTTGAATGGAATGATTCACGCTGGAGTTTCAGATGATGCCCACGCAGATGTGTGTTAGTGCTCATGGTGTAGATAGTCTGCAACCCAGGAACGTCATACGATGCAGTTAGGATCTTATATGTCTCGATTAAGTCACCCCTTGCCCTGCGTTGTTCCAAATTGGTCAAACCGAGAGCCGACAATCTTTTCTCGTATGTTAGATGTTTCAAGTTAAAGGGCAATTTAGTCGCTCGTCGCTGGACCTTCTCTAGAAGATCGATATCCTTCCTAAAGTATGGATTCCAGATCTGATAGGCGTGTTCCAAAATGGGTCTTACAAATGACTTATAGATTTTCAGCATCAGTTCCTCTGTGATATGGTGAAAAGCTTTTTGAATTAGAAACAATAGAGAGTTTGCTTTCTTTACCAATGCAGTCACGTTTTCTTCCCATTTTAGGTCTTCGGTGACTATTACGCCAAGATCCCTTTGTGATTTCACAGCACTAAGACGGGTGTTTTCCAGAAAGTATGGCTTCTTAGGGTTCTTTTTACCGAGATGAAGAACAACACATTTTTCAGCATTAAGAATTCGTGCAGTAGTCTTTGTACCCTTTGTCGATCAATCTCTAGCGCTGATGCATATTGTCGAAAGGAGCGGCAAAGGCTCCTCTCGATGGAAACTTGAACAGCTGCAATGTCCTCTGGAGTATGTACTGTTTGAACGCCACCTGGAGGCTTTTTTTCAAGGCTGAACCAGTTTCTTCAAAATTACGCATCCACGTTGTAATCGCATTAATAGATTAGACATGTCCATGACGTCCTAGCTGATAATGCTGTCGAAATACCCTTGTGTTGCAGTCATAATGTCACCCTGCTTGTAAACGTGATAGCTTGTTCCGCACTACTCCAATGCTCCATGATTACTAAATGGCAACGCGTTCACAATAATTATGCATCGGTTCCGAACAACTCCCGGCACCACAGTGTTGCCAACGCTCAAAATTTCTCTTTTCTGCTCGATTGAGGAAAACCTTAACTTGCCCATCACAAAGGGAGAAGGATAAGTATTTGGGTAAGCCTGAGAATACTCTATATAGTCTAATAGTCTTACGTTTAATTTTCTCTAACGACGAGGCATATTTTTCCTTAGTCTGTATATTAATAAAATTAAATAATACTAGTTGTTGCCCGCGGCTTCGCTTCGCGTAAAGCTTCGTATCGAGTTGCTAATTTGAGTAGGATGGCGTATATTTGCCTTTTTAGAAGCTACCTTTAGATATATAGCAAAAGACGTCCTATTCGCATTTTGTTCTTCGTCACCTACCGCCTTCCGCTGAACGCTGACCTTATTAAGCCAGTTGCCGCCGCGCAGCCCCTGCTAGGTATTTCGAGGTGCTTGCCCAAGTTACTTATTTCATTTCATGATATCTCTAAAACTATTCCACCTAAAATGTTACAATACATGGCTAATTTTATCTCCATTTAACACCCGTGATGATAGATTAATTTATTTTGATAAAGATTCATATTTTACTGCTAATATCTTTGACAAACTTCAACTACGTTGTTTTTTTATTTTTTTGAGTCATAAAAGCAGTTATTATAGCTTAAATAAAAATACGTGTGGCACTCGGGGACTGCCGCGGTAAAGCTATTGCATAGCATTTTTAACAACTTATGCAATTATAATTATTTGTTTATTTTATTTATTTTATTTTTTCTGATATCAGATAGCTGCGCTCTATCGGAAAACGTTGAAATTATTCCGAGTCATTTAAACGTCTTCCGATAGAGCGCCGCGCACGAATTTTTTATTCGATAAAGTAAAAAAACCGGATTATTCGAAAAATATCGTAGATAAAAAGATAGATAATTAAATTATCTTTAAAATGGTTCAGGTTTCATAATAATACGCCAGATAGTATTTGCGTAGTAGTCGTTTTTGTGTTCGGTTAGACCTAATTTCACAAATTAATTACACTATGTAATGTAAAGAAAATCTAAAATATTCAAAGCTTAGAATATTAGGAAAATGTTCTTGTTTAACATATATTTTTTTCAAATCGTAAGCAGTACTCGTTTAGACGTTATTATCAGTTTAAAATCATTAATTTTCGTTAAGAAATTTCTTCATTCGGTCGCCGCGCTGGCCTAGGCCCTCGATAAAAGCTATGCAATAGCTTAAAAAGTTGTATATATGGTGTCGCGGACTTTTTTATAGATTTCTTTGAGGCCGTTGTATTTACATATTTTTCAAATATACCAAACCGTTTCGTCAGCGCACGCCGATAAAGCACATCACCAGCACATTTTCTCCGACTCGATTTACAAATAACGTGATCTCGTATTGATAACTAATATTTATTACAATAAAATATAACCTATAGCACTACTCGATAATTTAGCTTTCCATTAGTAAAAGAATTTTTGAAATCGGATAAGTAGTTTTGGAGATTACCCCCTACATACAAACTTACAAACATTACCTCTTTATAATATTAGTATAGATTAGTATTGCTGGATCAAAATATAGAACAATGTTATGTTTTCAGCTTTCTCTTATTCTCCGCACCGATCAACTCCTCTGGACAGTTCACCGGCCAACAATGTCTCAGCGCATCAAACAGATAGTAAGAATTATTCTTCTATATATACCATATTCTCTATATATCCATAAAAGAAACTCTATTGATTGCATGAGTTGGCCACGAAGACCCATTCTGTTCAGGGTTGGTCACACTCACGGTTCAACACACATTCGACGGCCTCCACGCATGAAGTGCGAGCCTGGGTAGGACTCTGGCCGTAGGGTTAGTTTCCTCTAGGAATCAAACTTCTGGCGCTCCTGGACGGTCTGCGCACTGTGCGGCATAAGCCAATCTATTGCGCACTCTGACTAACAGTCGGGGGAGTCTGGAAGCAGTACTGTTTCCTATAGAGCGGGGGTGGTTGCGGACATTACGGCGACTGCTCTTGAAACGACCATCGGCTACCCGATCCTGGGTGAACAGGCGGGCAAAGGATGCCGTGGTCCGCGATAGATTCGGTTTACACCGTTTCACCGCTTCGTAAGGGAGAGGACCGCGCAAGCGACCTCGAACTCGTAACCAATCGAGAGACTGGAGTAATCTGGTCGCAATGGGTTTGTGGCGGAGCTTGACGGTGGACTGTTTTGTCCAAGTCTTCTGCGTTCACTCCAGGGAGATAGAACGACCAATCGTTAAAACTTCCTGAGGTGACGGGCTCGCTCGCTGTAGTCGACAACCCTAGTTTTTGATTGCATGATTATCCGGTTTGAAGTGACCAATATGTATATGCGAGAAAAATCTGCAGCATCTGGGGTGAGCTAGGTGTTCGACATGTAGGAAATAATTTATACAATGGGTCTCGTATACATGCTCCACTTGGAGAGCCAATTGTGGGTATCGGACTTCTGACAACCAACCCCAAACTAAATCATGTACTTCTATTACTTTTGCCCAAGAGAAAGGTCCTTTCTACTTTGCCCAAGTTCTTCTACTTAGGTTCTTTTTACTTTGCCCAAGAGAATTTTATCCACATTGTTTATTTTTACAGATACTGAGGTTCAACGTCGTCAACAGCTCATGCTTCAAACGCAGTTTGCTAAGAATTTACTCAAAGTTGGACAATTCGGTAATATAATTGTTTAATAAAACATATTTTTTGTTCGTCTGTCTCTCTGTCAGTATAGTCTATGCATTTTCAATTGACTAAGCTGTCATTAACGCTTTTAGTATCTGCTGTTTGTTGACGGTTTTTCCAAGGAAAAGCGAAAAGCGGTCGAATTATCAATATTAAATCCTTTATTAATCTTATCAGTTGTAATCCTTTGATTTTCTTCCACTATCTAACACAATGTTGTCATCAGTGCCTGAAGGTTGCCCAGAGCGAGGCTGATCTTCCAAGTTAAAATCACCATTTTGAAATCTGCCAAACCACTTTTTAATGGTCCGGAGAGCAGAAGCATGATTCAAATAAAGATCTTGGAATAATTACTGATGATCTCAAATGGGAAAAACACATAATTGCAATTGCTAAAAGAGCCAACTCTACCCTCTATCTAATAAGGAAGGCTTTCCAACATCTGTCAATAGAGGTTTTTATCAAGATCTACAAGGCATATGTGAGACCTATTCTTGAGTATGGCTATCAGATCTGAAACCCTTACTTTTGCAAAGATGTAGATATTATGGAAATGGTTCAGCGAAGGGCAACCAAAATTCCAGTGGGCCTGAAGAATCGGAATTATGAAGATCGCTTGAAATTACTTGGAATTACTACACTCCGATTGAGACATATAAAATTCTAACACTATTACCATGTACCTGCACTGAAGAAGCAATTCCAAGGATCCTGCAATATCGAAGCACATAGTAAGTGGCCGTAGTGAGTCAAATGATCTACAAGCCCGCGTTGACTTCCACGAAAAGTTCCTTACTGGAATCAGCCAGAATGGCACTGGTCTGGGGTATGGCAGTACAACCATGAGCAACGTGGACTTGAAGAAGTCTCTCTTGCGGGGAGATTACGGTAGCAATAGTATGACTCACGCTATTGGCCTTCAATGCCAGAATGATTGGACAACAATTGGAGACTTTTGCATTCCTCCTCCAATGCACTGGAAAGTAATGTTGTATGACTGGACGCCAGAGATGCTGAAATTTTATTTAAATGCCTTTCTGTATACTTTTCCAGATCCTTGTAACCTCATATGAAATCGGAGACTATCGCGGTTGTTTGACATTATAAATAAGATAAAAAACAAATTTACCGCATGAATTTTGTAGCCTCGCTCGTTACAGTTATTCTGAGGATAAGATCATGTTCCCTTTGTAGCAATACTCCTTGCACAGCTAGACATATTCTAGCTTAGATCAAAGATGGTACACTTACCGCGGCAACAAAATCCTTGCTGTTATTCGTGCTCTGTTTTTTGCTATTGGTCTAAGAAGTAATAATTTGTAATGCTGCTGCATTATGTATACCTAATGCTTTACTTTCAATAATTACAAAAAAAAAACTTCTTTATAAATGTTATTATAGGAATCATGAATCATGACTCTCAGGAATCATGACTATTTTCTTCCTACATCTACCAAAATATTATGTACGCTCGTAGACGCCTAGCAGAAGTTCCGGTGAATAGTGATTTTCATCATCACGATACGAGGAATACATCCAATTTCCACATAAACCGATAGCGACTTAGCAAAGTGCGATACGGTTTTATTCACCAAAATTTGTCCTTCTATAGTAAGATTCCAGAGCAAATGAAAAGCCTTGGAGAGGACCAATTTAAAAAGATAATTATAAATAACTTGGTAAGAAACCCAATTAATTTATAGTATAAGGGAGTTTTAAAATTCCGAGTTTATTTTCCATTTTGATAATTATCAAAATTTCTAAAATTTTAACATAACGGAAATATGACAGCTGAGATTCTAATTCTCATATAATTTAGTATACATCTATTTATGTTTAAAAAATACTAAGGCATATTGCTGGATTGACAATAAAATTATTTTACGTTGATTATTCTACATAGAATTTGTATTTCTATTTTAATATATTATTCTCTCTTACTATTTAATGACATTAGTATATTTTGATTATTTGTAAGTAGGTAATATTGAATATAATATTACAGCCATGACAACTATCATGATAGTTATGTTTTTAATCATTAAATTTTAAGCATTTAATTTTGTGATGCATCCAAGTGTAGGAATGCCTATCTACTGGAGTAGTTGAGTGTATTGTATTGTATAGATGGCCAAATAAATAGCTATTAGTTTCGCCGGAGAATGCTATTAGCGCCACCTGCGTGTCGCCGGTTGATGATGCAGATATCTAGAGGTCTGGTCTCGCTAACCAGAAGAGCACTCTAGGCGGTTTATGAATTTGCGTCAGATCCGTGTGAGTTTACTAGCTTGAAGGACCACCTTAGTACCTTAGTACCCAGGAGCGGATATTTAGAGCGGAAAGACATGATGTCGGTACTTACGGCCTTGTTGGTTGCGCCTGTGCTGCAGGACTGCGCCACCTCTGCTTCTCGTTTAACTGTCACTCACTATGGTTTTACACGAATCGCGGCGGTTTTGCGGCGAGAGCAAAAAAATGTAATCTTTTTTGCTGAGCGAATTTATTCGACGACTCGCCCAGCATATCAAGTCAACATATATACCTACCCGTCGTTCAGACGGAGCGATCCGTAGCGCTGGGCGGTTCAGATCGGCGAGCCGTCGCGGCATGTTTAAATAGGTACCGACAATATTTGATTGGAGCGGAAGAATTTATAAAAGGGATTTTCTTTGATTAGACAAGTGATTAGGAGACAGAGAATTACGTTAATTCTCACACAAACCTCACTGGCGTAAACACCGGTGTTGAATGGTTGCCAAGTTATTGCATTAAGCAATTGTTGCATTGAGCGATCTATTAGCCTATATAATCAATGGTAATGTGTATTAGGTGACGTTTGCTTTGGTTTTCTCTTCGAGGCTATTGAATAGATGAGGCAGCATGAAGCCGAAGTGTCATATCTTTATCGAAATTATGATAACTGATGTTTTTTAGGTGCTATCAATGAGTACCTTCAAGGGGCTTATGGAGCTGGAGATATCCTCGCTCTGATGCAACATAACCTGGGATTACAAGTCAACCAAGAGGATTCAGGTAGGTACTTCACGTAAATCAATCAATCAATCGATTTTTTTTTTCAAATACTGCAAAACCCCGGATAAGCAAACTCAGTTTATCCAAAGTCAGGGTTATGCGAAATGCCTCCGAAAAAATGACAAATATCCGCCATGTCAAAATTTGAATTCAGTTTTCTCAGAACTCTGAAACTCCAGCGTGAATCATTCCATTCAAATCCCAAGAAACATTTGCTGAGCAGTAGAGTGGTAAACGAATGAAATGCTCTCCCAAGTGAAGTGATCAATGCCAATAGTGTCAATGACTTTAAAAATAAACTGGACTTATTCCACAGAAATTGTAATGCAAGCACGGACTCAGGCGCATCAGCTTAAGCTGCCTGCCTGTTAAATATATAATAATAATAAATAATAAAAACTCAAAAAATGTTGCTTAACACATTCATCCAGTTAAATTGCAAGTTAAAAAATGGCGATAATGTTGCCGATAATAGGCGATAATAATGGCGATAATGTTGGCGATAATACATCCTGAATTGGGAGTAATTAGCCAGCAGCGCCGGTCTAATCTAATCTATTTTCAGATAGCGATTGGCTGCCATCTTGGTGCATTGTCTTACCGGGTGTGACCGCTCTGAATGCAGCGGCAGGAGCTTTTGCAACCGGTGGAGCGACTCTCAGACGACACGTCTTGTGTGAATGCGGTGCTAAACTACTCACGTCAGTCGTCTCCTGGCCTGCGCATATACCCGCATTCAGAGCTCTTAGGTACGTAAATAAATGCCGTAGAACTCATGAGCCAAACCCTTTAACCCCTGGGTGGCTACGCCCGCCGATTAACGTTTCTCGTGTTATCCGTATTTATGCAATTATCGGCTCTATTTCTCCCTCCTCTGCGGTAAAAGCCTGTCATTGAGTAAGCCACCGGTATATATTAATATGCTTGCACACACCTACGAACAAATTTTCGAGGGCTTCGTAAATTTTGCATGGCATGACTGGCTTCCGAAAGTTTAAAGTTTGTTTGCTTGTGTCTACTCTTCACTGTGAAATTTTACAATGGGCGGGTTTAAAGGGTGATTCCGTTAATTTTATCCTAACGGGAAATAGTGACCCAGCCGGGAATCGAACCTTACAATGTAAGATCAAACGATCTAACCACTATGCCACCAAGCCGAGTAGTGTAGTGAAGTGTCTGGGTAGGGTCTACTGTTTGCTGGCGATATAAAACTGTTCCTCAGGAGCTGCAGCTGGCAGGCTTAGCAGGCTCAGCGATATGAAAGTTAACCCTGGATCTACAATTTTTCCGAGCCACGGCAAAAGCTTGACTTTGGGGGAAAAAAACGCAGGATGCAGGCAAACAAAGAACGCGGTTCCGGAAGCGCCTAAAAAACTTGCCCGCAACCTCACCAGATTAAAAAGGGACAAAATCCGTAAAGTCATAGGTACTATGACAGGCCACTGTCCCCTAAACAAAGACCTGTTTACCATAGGTGTGACAGACGGCCCTCTATGCAGAGGGTGCATGGAGGAAGAAGAAACGCCACAGCATGTGCTCATGGAATGCAGGAGCGTGGCAGAGCAACGGGCAAGAATACTACAATGTCCAGCATCTGTCCCTGAGGCCTGTAACAGCCCAAACAGGCTGCTAACCTTCTGGGACAGCCTGGGTTGGCTGGAGTAACATAAACACAAATAGAAACATGAGCCACGCACAACGACCCAGTCAAGAGGCCAAGTGTGAGAAAAAAGCCCAGACAAACTAACTAACTATGGAGACGCTATTTCCCCGTCAACATAGACGACTGGTAGTTTCAAGTTCACAAGTTAGGTTGCCACTACACCAATCGATCGGTCATTGATCTATTACATCGATCGACGGTGGAATATCCATGTCGATCATTAGTTATTACCACACTAACGCGAGGGGATGTTGGGTTGGCGCGGGGTGGGGGATGAGGAAGGGTGGTTTGGGGAGGGGCGACGAGGGCTGTCTACTTACCGGGAATGTCTTGGGGTGACACAACCTTTTTTTTTTATATACCTGTTCAATGATATAGAAACGCAAACATTTAAAATAACTACTGAAATCTCCCTGCTAATTTGTACTGAAAATAAGAAAGTTGTCTGCGGTTGGAGGGTTAAGGGGGGGGGGGGAAGCCTGGTTTAGGAGCCTAATATAACAAAAAATATTTTTATTTTTCAAATGGTAATCAAATTGATATTACATTACATTACATTTTCATCGTGTCCAATTGACGGCTAAAGACCGCTCTTAGACGTGTCAAAATAATTGGGCTATGTAGTAAGTTTCGTTACTACTCTTTACTGAACATACATAGAGGAGTCAAGAATTAACTACTAGATTGTCAAACTACATATACATATAAATAATCAAAATGGAAGCCTAATATTTGAAGTAGTTAGTAATTTGAAAAGATACGTAGTAAAATTATTTATCCTAATATTCAAATTGTCAGTAAAATGATAAATAATCAAATTAAATCTACGTTATGCATTTTAAACTAAAATTACAGATATAAGACCATATACAATAATCAGACAATAAGACTACTTTTTTTAATAATTTAAATGGGCACAATATTTGAAATATCATGGCCCTTAAATTCGGCCAGATTATAGAAAGGGTGGCCTATCAGCATCTCCTTGATGTTTTTTAAAAATTTTATGTCCTCCAGCTGTTTAAATTTTGTGTATATAAAAGATTCATGAATATATTTCTCATGAATTTCTCATGAATAGATAATCTTGCTAAAGCTTTACACGTCGTGCTTTCCTTTCCGCAAAATAATCTATTACATTAACTAATAATTATTGTGACACGTTTAAAAAGTAGTTGATAACAAACAATTCCAATGCTAATTATTCACAAACCTAATCAGCCACAATAGGTAGATACAAACGGAGCTGCCATGGAATTAAGCGATTGAAATCGTGCCAATCATATTATTATTATTATACTTAAATATATATGGGTAAAGCCAAAATTTTTGACATTTTTTTTTTGTTTTTTTATCGGACGTCATAAAAAGAAATATATCACTATTCTATTGAGTGTATACGTTAATTCAACAGTAATCATTGTATTTTAATGATAAAATTTAAGTCATGATGAAAAAATATATATTTTCATACAAAATATAATGACCATTTTTGAACACCCAGTTGTGTTTGTAGTCCTAGTGAAATTTAACACGTGTCTAGGCTTATTGATTTGGTTCCTATTATTAGGTAAGGTTACTGGAATGTCGATTTTATAATAGAGACCATAAATATCAATAATAGAACTAGGGTTTTTTGTTTTATTCGCCTTTTATGTTACGTAATAAATAAAAATAAAATACAAACGGAGCTGCCATGGAATTCACCGACCAAAAATCGGGCCCATCATATATAATTATTACACTTCTAGGAGGTGAAGGGTGGATTCTGGACTAACGACCGGCGGTGGTAGGTTTAGGACAGCTGTCTTGCCACATGTGAGCATTCACCTTACCACCTATTCACTCCCCCTACAAAGCCATAGAATTTGAGATGCAGAAATTGCGGTTTTAGATAATTTTTCTAGAAAGGAGTTGATTATTTTCCTGGAGAGACCAAGATCTTTAAAAAGGTGAGACAAAGATTTAGCTGGCAGGCCACGAGCGCCTACTTCCACCACTTGAAGGTGAACAGTGAAGCCGTTCCGTGTTACGGCATTTGCGAGATCATGGTATTTATTTAATTTGTACTCGTGGTCTTTTGGGATATTTGATTCCCATGGAACAGTTAATTCTACAATAAGGGCCACCTTCCGAGATAGAGAGTAATGAGTTATTTCTGGACGGAGGGCTGTGCATCCGAGACTTTCAGGGAATTTATACTGCTTAGAGACCGAATCGACCTCCAGAATCCAATCTGAAGCTTTCTCAATTATTGAGAAAGGTTTTGTAGTTAAATGTTTTTTGCAGTGGTTTTGCAGTGAGATGTTTTTTGCCTTTAGAGTCATCCCACACAAACTGTATTGGGGGTTTGGAGGATACTGTCAAACCCTTGTTGGCACGAGCCACTGAGAGACTAATTACCTAGGGAATAACCTACTATTTTGCAAGCGGTAACTTAAAAGTAACGCAAAAGTAACACAAAAAGTTACTATCTATAGTTTTCCTATAACTTTATGTTAAAACGATAAGGAATTGTGAGCCGTGGTAAGATTTGTATGATACTTAAGTGTTTAAATATTGATATTACATAAAGAAACAGATAAATATACACAAACGTACCTTGGAAATCACACGTAAACATTTAACAAATCAATAACATAAATAAAGTAACGTAAAAGTGCAAAAGCTGAAGACAGGCGAATAAAACAAAAAAACCCTATTTCTATTATTGATATTTATGGTCTCTATTATAAAATCGACAGCCCAGTAACCTCACCTCATAATACGAATCAAATCAATAAGCGTAGACAAGTATTGAATTTCACTAGGACTACAAACACCGATGGGTGTCAAAAATGGACATTATTTTTTGTATGAAAATATATGACTTTTATCATGACTTTTAATTTTTATCATTAAAATGCAATGATTACTGTTGAATTGACGTGGGGAATTAATGGGCCCTTGCTGAGTTGGCCACAAAGACCCATTCTGTTCAGGGTTGGTCACACTCACGGGTCAACACCTATCCGACGGCCTCCACGCATGAAGTGCGAGCCTGGGTAGGACTCTGGCCTTATGGTTAGTTTCCCCTGGGAATCAACCTTCTGGCGCTCCTGGACGGTCTGCGCACCGTGCGGCGTAAGCCAATCGACTGTGCACTCTGACTAACAGTCGGGGGAGTCTGGAAGCAGTACTGTTTCCTATAGGGCGGGGGTGGTTGCGGACCTTACGGCGACTGCTCTTGAAACGACCATCGGCTATCCGATCCTGAGTGAACAGCCGGGCAAAGGACGCTGTGGTCCGCGATAGTTACGGTATAGACCGTTTCACCGCTTCGTAAGGGAGAAGACCGCGCAAGCGACCTCGACTCGTAACCAATCGAGAGACTGGAGTAATCTGGTCGCAATTGGAAGTAAGGGCGTGAGTGTAAGCCCGCTGGGTAACACTCCTGGCTATCTCGCGGTTAAGGCGTTCGCCTCTTACGGGTTTGTGGCGGAGCTAGACGGTAGACTGTTTTGTCCAAGTCTTCTGCGCTCACTCCAGGGAGGTAGAACGACTAATCGTTAAAATTTCCTGAGGTGACGGGCTCGCCCGCTGTAGTTGACAACCCTAGTTGTTGAATTAACGTATAAATTTAGCAAGACAATATATCAATGCCCACGATCGGAAACGAAAACTCAATAGAATAGTGATATATTTCTTTGTATGACGCCAGGCGGAAAAAAAAGTGTCAAAAATTTTGGCTTTACCCATATATAAACATTTTTTTCTGTTTTTTTTTTATTGATGAGAATTTAATAATCTTTTTTTGGAATAACTCGATCTGCCAAATAGTTTTTTTTTTATCACCGGTGCGATACTGAAAAATTTGGTTATGAGAAAAACGCATTTAAAGTTTTCTTTATAGAAAAGTAGTAAGTTTTTTTCTACACTTACAGCAATCTGAGACTGTCAGGCTATTTCAGAGGCAAAAGATTCATTATTTATTATTATTATTATTATTATATTATAAACTAGCAGCTTAAGGCTGATGCGTGTATATCACATGCGCTTGTTTTTAAACTTGTGACTGTTTTGCACTAAGAAAAATGTCCAGTTTGTTTTTAAAGCTATTGACAGAGATCCCATCCTCTGGCAACGCATTCCAAGCATCCACTACACAATTTATTAAAAAATATTTCATGGGGTTCGATGCTGCAATTGTCTGATTTAGCTTCAACGAGTGTCCACACAGTTGCTTATTGGTGTTCAGGGTATACATGCTCTCGAGGTTGGGCACACTGTAATAACCGTGAAGCATTTTGTAGCTTTCTATTAGGTCTCCTAGCTGCCTACGTTCCTCTAGTGTTGTCAGGCGAAGTTCTTTCAGCCGTACTTCGTATGGTTTGTTCCTCAGCGATAGCACCAACTTTGTTGCTCTTCTCTGAACTCTTTCCAGGTGCTCTATATCCTTCCGAAAGTAAGGATTCCATACCTGGTAGGAGTATTCGAGGAGCGGGCGAATGTAGGTTTTATAGAGCTTGAGGAAAAGTTCACTGGTGATAGTGGAAAAAGCTTTTCTTATTAAATATAGAAGTGAGTTTGCTCTCTTAATTCATGAATAGACTTCAACTCAAAATAAGAAAAAGAACATGAAAATCATTTTTTGCCGTCTAAACCAGGCTCCCTTCTTGATATAAAATACATAAAGCCAGTGTAGATAACTCACAAACTAGACTGTACAGACACCTTCAATCCTTAAGGTGGGTATCCATTAGGTTCGCTCAACAGCTCTGCTCCGCGCACCTGCAACTGCTCCAGTAGTGGATACGTTGGCGCTCCGCGGCGAGCGCTCCGAGCGGTGGCGGTAAATGCGCGAACACAAAGTGATGCGCAGTGCGTTCGTGGATGCGAGCAAAGTGAGACGTTGGTGGATACGTCTTGCGCATCACGTTCGATGTTGTGTAAACGCGAATCCATCGCTATGAAGTGGGCCGAAGAGAAATGTCTAGCTCTAATGGGGGAGTACCGAAATTATACAGTGCTGTGGGAACCGAAGGGTAATAAATTTAAAAATAAATTCTGGCGACGACATGTTCGCTCAATGTTCAAATGAAAACTGCGGAGCACTTGTTGTTCTTGAGTTGATGCGCGAACGGTCTCCATTTGAGCAGTTGCAGATGCGCAGAGCAGATTTGATGCGCGAACCTAATGGATACCCACCTTTAGGTCGCAGCAAATTTTGCCAACCTTAATATTATAAACTAGCTGACCGGTGCCCACTTCGTTGGGCGGTAAAACTTTTTATTTGTGATGAAATTATGAGGGTGGTTTGGTTAGTACTGAGCGCTATGATTTATTTCCTGACTGCCAAAAGAAGGGTTATATTTTCACTGCATATGTATGTATGTATTTGCATGCCAATTTGACTATTACCGTTATTTGTGAGTGTCTTCTTGTGAGTGTCTTATTTGTGCGTGTCTTATCTCTTTAACCATTTATGCAGTAAAAGGGAAAAGTCTTCTGTTTTAAACACTTGAGACGATAAATTTACTTATTTTGATAATATGACTAATAAAAATGACCTAACGATTTAAATTATTTTTTTAATATAAAATACTACTTTTTGTTACTTAACCCGTTGAGTATGATACGACCAAATCTGGTTCTGAAACAATTATCCGTTGAGTATGATACGACCAGATCTGGTTCCGCGTTTTTTTCACTTCTTTGACGTTCTCATATTTATTCATAATTATCTAATTGTTTTACAAAATGATATTTCAATATTCTATATTCGAAATTTCAATGCAATCATTGTGCAGTTGTTCTTTTTATGATTGGTGTAGTAGTTTCGTAGTTATAGTACTTTAAGGTCGATGTCGCCGAAAATCCTGCAAAAGAGACAGATGCATCCATGAAAATACCCATTTACTCCAAGGGTTAAATATAAAAGTTAGACATATGCTGTCGCTGACTTTTTTGTAGGCATTATCAAGCTCTACAACTTTTCTCTCCAACTTAATCATATATCTCTCATCGTTAAGGCAGCGTTCGTTAGAAACGTTTTTGTTCGACCGCTTTTTCCGACTTACTTTGGAAATCCGACTACCACGAAAAAGTCTTGTCATTAATATATAGCCTATCGGATTAATATATAGCCTATGACACTCACAAATAACGTGGCTTTCTATTGGTGAAAGAATTTTCAAAATAGGTTCAGTAGATCCAGAGATTACTTCCTACGACGTCACAAACTTTACTTCTACTTCTCGCCAACAAGGGTTTGACAGTATCCTCCAAACCCCCAATACAGTTTGTTCGGGATGGCTCTAAAGGCAAAAAACATTTAACTACAAAACCTTTCTCAATAATCGAGAAAGCTACAGATTGGATTCTGGAGGTTGATTCGGTCTCTAAGCAGTATAAATTCCCTGAAAGTCTCGGATGCACAGCCCTCCGTCCAGATATAACTCTTTACTCTCTATCTCGGAAGGTGGCTCTTATCGTAGAATTAACTGTTCCATGGGAATCAAATATCCCAAAAGACCACGAGTACAAATTAAATAAATACCATGATCTTGCAAATGCCGTAACCCGGAACGGCTTCACTGTTCACCTTCACGCGGTGGAAGTTGGCGCTCGTGGCCTGCCAGCTAAATCTCTATTTCACCTCTTTAAAGATCTTGGCCTTTCCAGAAAAATAATCAACTCTTTCTTAGAAAAATTATCTAAAACTGCGATTTGCGCATCTCAAATTCTATGGCTTCGAAGGGGGAGTGAATGGGTGGCAAGGTGAATGCTCACATGTGGCAAGACAGCTGTCCTAAACCTACCACAGCCGGTTCGTAAGTCCGGAATCCACTGCTCACCCCCCAGAAGTGTAAAAAAAAAAATAGTATTATGATGGGCCCGACTCCGGTCGGTGAATTCCATGGCAGCTCCGTTTGTATTTATAATATTATTATTATAAATAACAATCTCACTTTTATAAATATGTCTTTTCTTTCTAGTTACGACACACAATTAGCTATATTGAAAAGCTGCTGGCACGAACTTTTCATTTTGGGGCTGGCTCAATATTCACAGGTATATTCATTATCATGCTTTTTATATTACAATACAATACAATACAATCAACTACTCCAGTAGATAGGCATTCCTACACTTGGATGTGTCACAAAATTAAATGCTTAAAATTTAATTATTAAAAACATAACTATCATGATAGTTGTCATGGCTGTAATATTATATTCAATATTACCTACTTACAAATAATCAAAATATACTAATGTCATTAAAATGCTATGTCATTAAATATACTAATATCATTAATGTCAGTGATTTTCGCTTTCGACTTCAGGCCATTTGAGGCCTGTAACCCAGACGCTACTAAGCATTCTCATAGGCCAAATATTCTCCACAATTTCCAAGCAAATTATCATGATTTTTTTATGAATTATACAGGTCCTTCAGCTGTCGTCCATGATTCCCGCTCTAATATCCTACCTCAACGGAATGTTAGGGAAGTGGGAGAATGTACGGGGCAAGGAATCCAGCATCACCGATGAATCTTCCATGGAGGCTGATGACTTCAACAGTGAGGTGAGAAATAAGTTATTTTCAGTTTCCGATTTCTTAATAGGGATGCATACTGCCATTTCTTCCGTGACAGGGTTCATAGGCTAGAATGTCGTAAACGTAAAGGGACTTGATTCTACACTGTTTAAACCGCAAAGCCATATGAGGGGTTACAACTAGGCGACCAGGCTGTCGTAAATATAAAGGGACTTGATTGTATGCAGTTTAAACCGCACAGCCATATGAGGGGTGACAGTTCCCACTAGGCGACTGACTAGGCTGTCGTAAACGTAAAGGGACTTGATTATATGCAGTTTAAACCGCAAGGCCATATGAGGGGTATCAGTTACCAATAGGCGACTGACTAGGCTGTCGTAAACGTAAAGGGACTTGATTATATGCAGTTTAAACCGCAAGACCATATGAGGGGTGTCAGTTACAATGGGCGTACCCCATTCGGCAGCCTCCATACGTAAGTGCGAACCCTAGCCTGCGGACCAGTTCCCCTATGAATCGCTCTTCGAGCGCTCCTAGACGGTTTGCACACCGCCAACTGCTCTTGAAACGACCAATCAGCTATCGGGCGAACAGCCGGGCAAAAGATGCCGTGGTCCACGATAGATTCAATAGACACCGAATCACCGCTACGTCAGGGTGAGAAGCGCGTAAGCGACCTCGAACCTGTAACCAGTCGAGAGGCCGGAGAAATCTGGCCAAAACTGGTAGGCAGGGGCGAGGTGGCCCCACTGGACTTTCCTAAAGCCTCGCTGTAAGGCGTTGGCCTCTGGCGGGTTCGTGGCTTTTGCTGGACGGTAGATTTGTATCGTCCTCAAAGTCATAGAAGGATCATTATTGTAAAAACTTCCTGGGTTGTTAGGTTCACCCATTGTAGTCGACAAACCACAAATATCGATTACAAATATTGTTTTTTTTCCCTTAGGATAATGCAAAAGCGGCCCTTATCTTGGACCAGCTGGAGAAGTTAAAGCAGTTTGTTGAGTCTATGGATGAGCTGCGGCCAGACGACTGTGAATACGCCCATCTCAGGGCTACGGTACTTTTTTGCTCAGGTGAGTTACCTGACTTTCTCCTTTCTTATTTTTATTTTTATTTTATTATTATTAAGGAAACGTACAGCTATTACAGTAGAAATATCTGAATTTTATTCACAGACTACAATGCCAGTTAAAAGTTTCCACTTAAAAATCGTAAAAATATACAGTCGCCTAGGAAGGGGATAGGAGGAAGTGGAGGGGAATTAAAGTTATAATTCACTACATATATAATTATGAAGTATTTAATTTTTATTTATTAAAACCTTTTTAATTCAAAATCCGCTGAAGATGTTAAAAAATGATGTAAGCAATTGTAGGCAATGTCCTCAGAATTCACATTTATTTAATTTTTCGACCAAATTACCGCATTTATGATTTTATTAAACTTTTGAAAAGCTGCCATTTTGGAAAAAATGGTGGATATCTTGTATCAGATTTTCATATCTCCGCATTACGATGAACTATTTTTTTTACTTAACCCTTGGAGTAAATGGGTATTTTCATGGATGCATCTGTCTCTTTTGCAGGATTTTCGGCGACATCGACTTAAAGTACTATAACTACGAAACTACTACACCAATCATAAAAAGAACAACTGCACAATGATTGCATTGAAATTTCGAATATAGAATATTGAAATATCATTCTGTAAAACAATTAGATAATTATGAATAAATATGAGAACATCAAAGAAGTGAAAAAAACGCTCGACCAGATTTGGTCGACTCGTACTCAACGGATAATTGTTTCGCGACCAGATTTGGTTGACTGATACTCAACGCGTTAACCCATATATGCCCGGAACTATTTTGTAATTTCGATTTGGTTTATTTTCAGATATGTTTATGTTGATAGGTCCCTATAACAGTATTGACTAGTTTTAGTACATTGTTTTTTGTTAAGTAGGTATTTTAGAGGTGTTCGAAGACGAAACATTAGGCAAATATCCTACATTCGTTATAGGTAATGTCATTGAATAATTTGTATTCAAACGAAAATGTTATAATGAGTTTATTTAATATTTATTACTATTTTCACATGCAATCTACTAATTCTATCTACAATCAACTGATTTTAATAAGACGAATAGGTCAATAATTTACCTAAATTTACTCAACGGTGTATGTAGCCTACTTGCAGGGTAACTGCAAGGGTTACGATTTAAAAAAAAAAACAATATAAATTTAGGATTAGGCGCCGGAAAGAAAACTAGCTTGAGCAAAAAGACAAACAAATACACAGGTCGTGAAAAAGGTAAATTAAAATCAATCAGTGTTTCCATCTGGTTTTTATTAAAAAAAACTTATTATTTATGTGAGGCCTAGTAACCATACTAAAAGACCTAAAGTTTACATTACCGTTTCAACAAAATTACACAATAAAAATTACAATTAAATTACAAATTACAAAATACAGCAACTTCCGGAATGGTTGGCTTCAATACGAAAAAAATATATAACAAATACGGGTTCTACTTCCGACGGCGTAATACCGGACTTCGTCGCAGAAATTCAGTTCCCTCGGCCAAAACCTACTGCGAAAAGTCGAGGCTGGGAGTCAAATGGCTGGGCGAAGGCAGAGCTCAAGGGTCATAGAGCTGTTCTCCAGCCCAAGATAAATGCCAGATATTCCCGGACTTTTTGACGAACAACTGGAGAACTGGCACTAACTCTCCACAGTTAAATTTTAAACAAGGTTTAAACACCGATTTTATGCGAAAACTGATTTTTATTATTAAAATGCCGCAGCCCGTACGTACAATTCGATAAAGCGCTCTTGCTCTCTCTCGAAAGTACCCCCAGCTGTCAGTCGACAATTAAATAGAATATTTCACCCACTATGGACATCTAGCGGAATTAATAGGCATTTGTTTCAGCCAAGAAACAAACCTCGATAAACATTTTATAAAACAAAAAAAAGGTGCCATAGAAAGGAAATTTAAAACAAAGATATACATTTAACAAAATTCGTTATAACGGAATAATTACTAACTTTTTTTCGGAAGACAACATGATTTTTGCACTTTGCGAACACGACACAACTGGCACTGCTTAAGGGGCGAACATACTCATTGGACGCGTCCATTAGGCATCTAAAAAGGCAACTCCCTGCTATCTCATGTTTATCATAATCTGTCTTTTATTTAGTTTTATATTTTTATGTTTTTTTTTTCTTGTTCAATGTTAGCATTAATTTAGTTATGTAGTCATTTATTTTTAGACTTACACTCTAACTTTAATATTTAAGGGCGAATTGGATTCATCTGTAATGCCCTTGAATACTATTTGAAACTAATAAAATAATAAAATAAAATAAATTAGCCGCGGCTTACGGACGCGACTTAAAGGTATCTGTGTAATGAAAGTCTATTGAGCTGTGCACATTATCGGACGTCAGTCGCGGACGTGACCTTGAGGCTTCGGACGTCCGATAGAGATCCGCAAGCTGCGTCCCAAACGACTGTGCATACTATCAGTCGCGGCTTACGGACGCGTCTGATAATATGTTGCCCCTTTATTGTTTCAATCAAGAGTGTCAATTCTGCTAAAACTTCGTTGCTAGGGTTGCTGCGTTGCAGGAGATGGTTACGTACTCTTGCGATAGATGGCAGTTTTTTGGATTTTACTGAGCTCACAAAGGATTTCCGATGCTTTTACAAAAGTACTACTACTAGTTTCATTTTCGAATCACTGGTCATACCAATTGTCATGTAGTTTCTGAGATACACTGGGGACAGACACACACGCATAGACGCAACCCACACACTAGAATTCTAAATTTTGCTCTTGCTATTATTTACTTACTTGTCAATAATGTGTTTAAACCCCTCGAGTCGCGAGGTTAAAACTGCTCCATACCGTTTCAAATTACGAAATCGAGGGTGAAATCGACGGCCTTGAGAAAAACGACCATAAGTCATAAACCACTATACAGATCATAAAAAGAAAAACTGTAAAATGTTCGCATTGAAATTTCCAATATAGAACATTGAAACCTTATCTCGTAAAACAATTAAATATACCAAAAATTCTAACCTTGTGTTCTCAGTGACATTTTTGACACTTTAGATAGTCAAAAAAATGTGAAAAAATGCACATATGCTACACCAAATCACTAATGCTGATTCACAAATTCTTTTAGAAAGGAAATTACTCACTTTTCTTGGGAAATTCGCACCAGAAAACACCAAAATAACACTTTCCGTGAAAGCCGTGCGCGTGTCGAAAAATGACAGACGTAAAATGGTGATGCAAGCATCGTATTATATTGAAATTTGGAGCACGCGCTCTGTAATCGATTATCATGCGAAAATGTATCTTCTTCTATACTCTAACTCTAACGTACCAAACGAAAGGTATGCGTCTCGTTCCGATTTTTGACGTGACAACGTCTTATAAATCGATGGAGCCTGCTGCACGCACGAAAAAACATGCGGCGTTACCTCGCTCTGAGGCGTTCCATTTGTTATATTTATTATTCAATATAAATGCTGCCATCTACCGGTGGCGACAAGAATTATTTACTAACCTCAGTCTAAAATAGTACGAATGAATGTACCGCTAGATGGCGCAGCGTGCTCAAACGCTTCTCAAACCGTTATTTAACAGTTTGAGATTTCAAACTTTCAAATTAAAAAAAACAATAAACTTTAAACAATAAACAATTATACAATTATACTGCTATACAATAATACATTTACATGTTGTAGTCAAATCGGTGAGTATAAAAGCATATATTTTTGGGTGTTTGTAATAAACAATATCAGAATCTTAAATGAAACTGCTTCAAATGCAACCATTCCATCAGTATTTTCTTATGACGTTGTCACGTTCAACTATCGCCAGTAAACCGACTTTACAGACAACCGATTTTTTAAATCGAATTCTGGCAGTGAGCGCGACATGAAACCCGACAGGATCGCGATGCAATTTAAGCGTACTACACACGAAACCCGTGCGGGTCGCGATGCAACGGAGGGGTTAAAGTAAAAATTTACATGTCAGCAAATTCATTCCAACATAAGAATTAAAGTACATATTGTTTTGTTTCATTGTTAGTTACATATGATGAAATTTCAATTGTTTATTTCCCATCCTTTAGATATTCCTGCCAATCTGATGTCTGAGAAGATACAGGAGGCTCAGAAACGATGTCTGGAGTCGTTCCGTCAGACTGCGCAGCCAGGACCCTCGGATGACGATGACAGGTTAAAATAACACTCCTTCAGTAATACATTGATTATATAAGAGGTCCCCAAACTTTTTTGTCTTGTAGATAGCGACACAGATTTTTTTTCATACTTTTTAGTATCGAATAGGCTTTTGTTTCGACACCGATACTTTTGTACTCGATACTTTTTAAATTGATACTTTTACTCAATGAGTACTTTTTGGCAAGTATCATATTGAATAAATCTTATGAATGATTTTTTAAAAACTAGACTCATGTTTATGCTTGCCAGTTAAAAAATAACAAGATGTTTTGCTTCATTCATTCACTGTGGTACACAGTAATTCAAACTTTATTGGTTGAAAATAAAGTTTGTTCACTCAACTCAACTCTCACCAGTGTTGCCAATTTAGCGACTTTATCGTTAGGTTAAGCGACACTTTGACACTAACAGCGCTTTTTTTTTAAACATTTTTTTGAGTCTACATTTGTGTACATTATATGGGGGAGTTAATGGGCCCTTGCTGAGTTGGCCACGAAGACCCATTCTGTTCAGGGTTGGTCACACTCACGGATCAACACCTATCCGACGGCCTCCACGCATGAAGTGCGAGCCTGGGTAGGACTCTGGCCTTATGGTCAGTTTCCCCTGGGAATTAACCTTCTGGCGCTCCTGGACGGTCTGCGCACCATGCGGCGTAAGCCAATCGACTGTGCAGTCTGACTAACAGTCGGGGGAGTCTGGAAGCAGTACTGTTTCCTATAGAGCGGGGGTGGTTTGCGGACCTTACGGCGACTGCTTTTGAAATGACCATCGGCCATCCGATCCTGGGTGAACAGCCAGGCAAAGGACGCTGTGGTCCGCGATAGATTCGGTAAACACCGTTTCACCGCTTCGTAAGGGAGAGGACCGCGCAAGCGACCTCAAACTCGTAACCAATCAAGAGACCGGAGTAATCTGGTCACAATTAGAAGTAAGGGCGCGAGCGTCGGCCCGCCGGGTAACATTCCTGGCTATCTCGCGGTTAAGGCGTAGGTCTCTTACGGGCTCGTGGCATAGCTAGACGGTGGATTGTTTTGTCCCCTAGTCTTCTGCGCTAGTCAACAACCCAAGTTGTACATTATATGAATTTCTTGTATCTAACTCCAAAAATGCACTTTAAAAACGCTCATTAATCAATCAACCGGTACATCCGGCAACTTTGGTCCCCTCCGAATGTTTATTTTTAGAGGCAGGCAGTACAAGAACAAAAACACAAAACCAATTAGTGCCAAAATGGCTAAAAAAACATATTTTTAAGTGATTGCAAAAAGTAAGAGTGGGAAATTTTATAATATTTAAAGAAATAATTATTAAATGTTGATTTGTTAATTCATATATTTTTAAATTATTTTATTGTTATAAGTACTTGCCATTTGCTTTACCGATTCGTGTGCGCATTTATATAGTCCATAGTTAGTTAGTTAGTTTTCCTGGGCTATTTCCCGCACTTGGCCTCTTGATTGGGCCGTTGTGCATGGCTCATGTTTCTATTTATGTTACTCCAGCCAACCCAGGCTGTCCCAGAAGGTTAGCAGCCTGTTTGGGTTGCTACAGGCCTCCGGAACAGATGCTGGAAATTGTAGTATTCTTGCCCGTTGCTCTGCCACGCTCCTGTATTCCATGAGCATATGCTGTGGCGTTTCTTCTTCCTCCATGCATCCTCTGCATAAAGGGCTGTCTGTCACACCTACGGTAAACAGGTGTTTGTTTAGGGGACAGCGTTGTTTTTCCATTCTTTAAGGTGGGTTTCGTCGGTGTTCCTGCGTAGCCATGTTTTTATTTGGGCCTGGGGTATGGGCATCAAGGGTTCCGGTCCATATACTATTTCCTTTGATCCTCTTTTGGCCAGTTCGTCCGCCGCGTCGTTGCCCAGTGAGTAGCTGTGCTCCTTAATCCAATGCAGGGTCACTCTATTTGACCTTGCAACGGATTGAAGCGCATTGTGGCATTCCATGTATAGTCCATGTCCACAAATGCAAAATAATAAAACCAAACACAAGAAGTTCTTAAGAAAAGTACCGATACTTTGGACTATCAATACTTTTGTGTCGATACTTTTACGAGTACTATACTTTTTTTTCGATACTACTCATGAAGACAGTATCGATACTTTCTATTCGATACCTTGTCCCTACTCGTAGACCATTTGCCATGTTTTTGGTTTTGCAAAGACCCCTGCTTACCTAACATTGATTTATTTCCAAATTAATTAATTTAAAATGTGTTTTTGACAGCTGGTACTACTTTGAACTACTTTTTGACAGCTAGTACTACTGTACTGACTTTGAAAGATTTAAATTTTTAACTAATAAACTTAAAAAACACATGTTAGGTTTTATACCTTTAGTAATTAAATTCAAATTAACCCTTCAGGCCTCGGCCCCTCAGCCGATTGGCAAGTTGATGTCCCAAAAAAATGTTTTATGGGAATCAAATATCCCAAAAGACCACGAGTACAAACTGAATAAATACCATGATCTCGCAAATGCCATCACCCGGAACGGATTCACTGTTCCCCTTCACGCAGTGGAAGTTGGCGCTCGTGGTCTGCCAGCCAAATCTCTGTTTCACCTCTTTAAAGATCTTGTCTTCTCTAGGAAAAATAATCAACTCCGTCCTAGAATAATAATCTAAAACCGCGATTTCCGCATCTCAAATTCTATTGCTTCAAAGGGGGAGTGAATTCTAAGGTTATCGCTCACATGTGGCAAGATAGCTGTTCGAAACCTACCACAGCCGATCGTTAGTCTGGAGTCCACCGCTCACCCCCCAGAAGTGTAATAATAGTATTATGATGAGCCCTACTCTGGTCTTTGAATTCCATGGCAGGTTTTATTTTATTTATTTTCTCTAATTTGTGTTTTAATTTGTTTTAAGGTGTGACAGATTGGCGAGTTTGCTGGTGAAGGTCCTGTCGATCAGGAACTTGACTCCCCGCCTGATTGAAGAGGTGTTCTTTGTCGGATTCCTTGGAATTGAAGTCTACATATCGGACATGATTCCTTACATGATGAGGGTGGCCGGTAAGTACCAATAATCCCACTGCATACTAAGGGTGTCAAAACACAACGGGTAAACCCATCACCCCAGGGAGTTATAACGGGTCATTTTGTCTCCCATACTTTCAGCGGACGAAAACATCCACTGTCTAACTACACCGACAAGCCCTTAAGAGTCCAAAGCCTTACTGCGAGTCACTAAGGGGAGTTAATGGGCCCTTGCTGAGTTGGCCCTGAAGACCCATTCTGTTCAGGGTTGGTCACACTCACGGGTCAACACCTATCCGACGGCCTCCACGCATGAAGTGCGAGCCTAGGTAGGACTCTGGCCTTATGGTTAGTTTCCCCTGGAATCAACCTTCTGGCTCTCCTGGACGGTCTGCGCACCGTGCGGCATAAGCCAATCGATTGCGCACTCTGACTAACATATTGAGATGTCAACCACAACGGGCGAACCCGTCACCGCAGGACGTTTTAACGATGCATCGTTCTATCGACCGTGCAGTGAGCGTAGAAGACTTTGGACATTACAAATCCAACGTCTAGCTACGCCACAACCCGCAAGAGACCAACGCCTTTACCGCGAGATAGCCAGTAATGTTACCTGGCGGGCCGACCCTCGCGCCCTTGCTTCCAATTGTGACCAGATTTCTCCGGTCTCTCGATTGGTTCTCTGAAATGGCCAGTGGTCATTTCAAGAGCAGTCGCCGTAAGGTAGGCAACCACCCCCGCTCTATAGGAAACTACAGTTCCTAGACTCCCCCGACTGTTAGTCGGAGAGCAGAATCGATTGGCTTGCGCCGCTCGGTGCGCAGACCGTCCAGGAGCGCCAGAGGTTTGATTCCCAGGGGAGACTGGTTGACCCAGTGTCCTACCCAGGTTCGCACCCCATGCGTGGAGGCCATCGGATGGGTGTTGACCCGTGAGTGTGACCGACCCTGAACACATGGGTCATCGTGGCCACCTCATCATGGGCCCATTAGCTCCCAGGAAAGGAACAAGCGAGCCATCCTCGGTCCCTTACTACCAGATTTGGACAGATTTCTCCATCCTCCAGCCTAGTCTCAGATTTGATTGCTTGCGCGGCCTCTATCTGATACTAGGGGTAATTCAGTTTGAATCGTACTATCATCTCATACCATGAGGGTTGACTGTAAGAGATTGTAATTTAAGCGATAAGTCCACCTGTTGCATGTTTTATTTTAAGATGTCCAATAAATATTTTCTATCCAACTATTAGAGCATTTTCATCAGACTGTAGTAGCAGCACTGTATTTTACATTGGGAGATAATAGGCCCTGTTGCAGTTTGGCCACTAAGACCCATGTGTGTAGGGTCGGTCATACTCACGGGTCAACACCCATCCGGTGGCTTCCATTTAGAAGTGCGATCCAGGGTAGGACTCTGGCCTTCGAGCCAGTTTCCCCTATGAGTCAACGTTCTGCGTCAACCGTCCGGCGTCAGCCAATCGATTGTACATTCTGACCAACAGCCGGGGGAGTCTGGAAACAGTACCGTCTCCTATAGAGCGGGGGTAGTTGTTCACCTTACGGCAACTGCTCTTGAAACGACCAATCGACTACCCGATACTGGGTGAAGAGCCCGACAAAGGATGCCGTGGTCCGCGATTGATTCAGTAGACACCGTATCACCGCTTCGTAAGGGAGAGGACCGCGCAAGCGACCTCGAACCTGCAACCAGTCGGGTGACCGTAGTAATCTGGTTGCAACCGGAAGTAAGGGCGCGAGTGTCGGCCCGCTGGGTGATTAACCTGGTTATCTCGCGGTGAGGCGTTGCCTTTTTACGGACATGTGGCGGAACTAGACAGTGGACTGTTATCTCCAAAGTCTTCTGCAGCTCACCTCATGGGAGACTGAATGATCTAATATTGTTGAGACTTCCTGAGGTGACGGGTTCGCCCGTTGTAGTCGGCAACTCAACTTGTATTTTACATTGTTGATGTCGAGTTTGATTAAACGCCGTTTACAGGTCACGCGATAAGAGCTGGCACGTTCACAATACTCACACTAATGCAATGTCACTATACAGTGTGTGAGCGAGAGAGACGGAAAGACTTTTTATGATGCGCATCAAGTGAAAGTCACGTCGCGCGTCACGACATTGCATTAGTGTGAGTACTGTGAACGTGCCAGCTCTCGCCGCGGGACCTGTACTCTCCTCACTTTTAAATTTATGTAGTGCTTCCTTCATCTAACTCTGCTACCCGTATCTCCACCTCTTTAGCAACCCTTACATCGTCTTGTTTGTATTGTTTTTTATTTTCTTTTTTCAGATTATTGATTCCAGTCAACGGCAGGCTCCAGAGACTTAATATTCAAATTTCAACAGTATTTAAAATGAACTTAATTGTTTTATTTATTTTGAAATAACTAGTAAGATTTAAACATTAATTTGTATACGAATAGGTAACTAGAAAGATGTGAATTTGAGAGTTTATTCAAAGGTTGGCAAAATATTGGGTCCTTATATATGAAGTTACCGTTCTATAAAGGATTTTAAAGAGCAAATATTTTATATGAAAAATATATATTTAATTAATTGAAATATTGACCCCTATTTTCTATACAATTTTACCATTTTAATGGGAGTTAGATAATACTCCTTTTACTATCCCGGCCTAAGGGAAAGTGTTGTGAACATGCAAAAAATAATATTCACCTTGCGTGCGGCGTGCTGTCCATGGGATTCCTAGCATTTTACGGCAACACCACATCTCCAGTGCATCGATTTTGGTGCGTATACGAGCCTTTAGGGTCCATGTCTCCGATGCATAGAGAAAGATCGAGAAAACCAGAGCTCGAACCAGCCTGACCTTAATCCGCTGACTTATACCCCGATTCTTCCACAGCCTTTCTAGCTTGCTCATGGCCGATCTTGCCATCTGGCTTCTGCGTGAGACCTCCTTTTCGCAGTTTCCGTCGTTGCATATATCATGGAGCCCAGATAGACAAAGTCTTTCACAGCTTGAAGTTCACTCAGCTCGTCGGTGCGTTGCATAGTTCCAGCCCGGTCCACAAACATGAGTTTGGTCTTGCTGCGGTTCATGTGCAGTCCGTACTCCTTGCTTTCCTTCTCCACCCTGCGTAATAGGGTCGCCAACTCATTTTCATCGACACCTATGATGGTCGTGTCGTCGACGAATCATTGATTCTGAGACCTCCAATACGAATTCCACCCTCCCATTCGTCTAGGACTTTCTCTATATATGTTCGCTGATCAAATTGTTAAAGACTTGCAAAGTACAAACAAATAATTAGTTGCAAACAAATAATTAAAGACTTGCAAAGGACTATGGCTATAGCTAAAACGGCTACACACGAAAATATCCGAGCGATAACAAACGATAAAGACGAATGAACGACGAATGAATCCAACTAAAACCAAAGTTATCCAAGAGGCCAGTGTGAAAGTAAGGAAATTACGTATGTGAGGACCTGATACATTTCTCGCTGACAAAGTTCTCGCTGTTATTCGCGAGGTAATTAGTCTCTCAGTGGCTCGTGCCAACAAGGGTTTGACAGTATCGTCCAAACCCCCAATACAGTTTGTGCGGGATGGCTCTAAAGGCAAAAAACATTTAACTACAAAACCTTTCTCAATAATCGAGAAAGCTACAGATTGGATTCTGGAGGTTGATTCGGTCTCTAAGCAGTATAAATTCCCTGAAAGTCTCGGATGCACAGCCCTCCGTCCAGATATAACTCTTTACTCTCTATCTCGGAAGGTGGCTCTTATTGTAGAATTAACTGTTCCATGGGAATCAAATATCCCAAAAGACCACGAGTACAAATTAAATAAATACCATGATCTCGCAAATGCCGTAACCCGGAATGGCTTCACTGTTCACCTTCACGCGGTGGAAGTTGGCGCTCGTGGCCTGCCAGCTAAATCTCTATTTCACCTCTTTAAAGATCTTGGCCTTTCCAGAAAAATAATCAACTCTTTCTTAGAAAAATTATCTAAAACTGCGATTTGCGCATCTCAAATTCTATGGCTTCGAAGGGGGAGTGAATGGGTGGCAAGGTGAACGCTCACATGTGGCAAGACAGCTGTCCTAAACCTACCACAGCCGGTTCGTAAGTCCGGAATCCACTGCTCACCCCCCAGAAGTGTAAAAAAAATAGTATTATGATGGGCCCGACTCCGGTCGGTGAATTCCATGGCAGCTCCGTTTGTATTTATATTTATTGTTATTTCAATGCAATCCGCATCAGATAATGCCTTCCAGATAGTGATTTTATATTTAAAACTTTTAATTATTCTTGTATTCATAGTTTACATGCTGATAATGAAGGATATTTAAGTTTTAAGATTGTGACTCCCAGTTTTCCCAAGATTGCAGAAATCGTGCTCTGAAATTAGATCAGTGAGAGGACCATGTCGGGCATAACACTACCAGTAGACAAAAGGAGAGTGTTAGCATTCTAAATTAATTATACAGTAGAATCCGCATATAACGACGGTCAAGGGACCGGCGATATTACGTTGTATTATCCGGACGACGCACTAAACGACCGGTTAGTTAAAGCTTGTTTTTTATTCATTTATTGTACATATATGTTCATAGGTTATTATGTATGTAGTTCGAATATTTTCTATTTAAATGAAACAAATTATATATTTGAATTATCAAAATATAACTTTAATGGTAACATTGCACATATCATACATAAATACATAGGTAATGTATGTATTACTGTTTGATCCGAGATACAGTACATAATGTACCTACATTCTATGCATATAAATATTTAAGTTCGGAATCTTTAATTCTCGAGCAAGAAAGTTAGCTTTTTCTTGCAGCAGAGGTCCATTTATGGGTATTCCGTGGGTACGCTGAAGCTTAAACCACTGTAATAGTGCTTGATCTACCTGTTCTTGAGTGGATGTCCTCACTCGTTTAGATTTCAAAACATTGGCATTAAATAGAGGATCTATCTTATGTTTATTTTTATTTATTGTCGATATTGTAGAATGAGACACGCCGAATTCCTTCGCAAGGGTTCCATTTGATTCGCCAGCGTCTAAACGGTGTATTATAGCACTTTTTTCTTCAATTGAGAAACTCTTTCGCTTCACTGAACTCATTTTAGCTCACGTAACGAGTCTTTAACCTTGTCACAACAGATGAAGAACACTGACTGTATGATTTACGCGCGCTAATAAACATCGGGGCGCGGGGCGACAAGGTAGGTATTGTTTTGTGCATAGGTATATTTGGTATTACGACAAAACACTGCGAGTCGTTCTAACCGGAAGATTTATTGTCAAAATAGGTCGCTATATGCAGTTGGTCGCTTAAACCGGAGTCGTACTATACGGATATGTTTTCATAGTACGTCTATATGAAACCTAACTTCAGTTTGCATTTTCGTCGCTAAAACCGGCTAGCCGTTATAAACGAAGTCGTTATATTCGGATTCAACTGTATATAGATAGGATAGATGACAACAAACATTTACAATGTAATATGTTGTAAAGGTGAGTTTTAATTAAACGACATCCTTGAAGTGGATGAATTAGGACGAGCAAAAAAGCAACTTTTGATAATAGTCCAAGCACATTAGAGTATTCTCAGTAAAAAATACAGAAATAATTTTACACATCCAGTTTTATTCACGATTAGCCAACGTAGCTAACATGGGAGTTTTGCGGTTTTTCAAAAACGCCGACTACGCATCTTACATACGTTTGCTGACGCGCTAAATGTAACCTAAGAAAACCAGGTAATCATAATATAATTAATTTTGGGCATATAAAGTTCATAGCGGGGCTCTACCACACTGAAAATGCCATTTTCTGAGTTTTTAACACGCTTTTATTAGGTCGACCTGTATGTAACTAACTATGTAATGGAATCTAAGGTAACTAATTTAACCCCTCAAGCCCCGATTGGCCGATATCGGCCACAATACGATTCAGCGTGACGGCCCCGTTTGAATTTTATTTTAATTTAATTTGTTTTATTTTATTATGTTTTATTATCTTAATATGTTTTATTTTAATTATGGATACAGTGGTTTGGCAGTAATTAATATTTTGTAACAGACAGTGTCGTAATTCAATTTTTTTATTAATTTTTACAAATTTTTTTTTGGGACAGCAACTTGTCAATCGTCTGAGGGGCCGAGGCCTGAAGGGTTAACCATCTTTCAAGGATCGTAGCGTCATGAAAATTGGCAGCTGTATGTAGTTCTGATGACAATACAATAATATGGTACTGTCGAACTGATCTGATGATGGAGTCGGAAGATATAATCTGGAACTTCATGATAGAACATCGTATCATAGCTGTGTTTGGACTTGTTAGAAAAGTCTTGGAATGAACTTTGACCACGATTATGTTTCAAGGTCTGATGATGAAGCCGGAAGATAGGCACTGGCATTCCATGATGGAATATCGTATCATAGCCATGTTTGGACTTGTTAGAAAGGTCTTGTAATGAACTTTGACCACGATTTAAGATCATTTATAAAAGCGTGTTTTTAGTGTTTTTTTTTAAACTAATAATTTATTTCTAAATGACAATAAAATACCATTTTTGAGCGCGCTTTAGCGGCGGGTTGGTACATTGGAGGAATAAGGTCTGTAAATATAAATTGTAGAAAATTTTGTCTACTATAATTTTGTACTAAATAGTCGTTATCAATAAATGCTTTTTTCGTGAATTATAAGCTAAAGACTAAATTAAATACATTTTTAGCAGTTTTTTTGCGATTCCTCAAGTTAGCTCACCTCTGGCGAGGTCGCAAAGTTGAAAATCGGATTCAGCGTCCAAAAATACAT
This sequence comes from Micropterix aruncella, assembly GCA_944548615.1. Classification (NCBI taxonomy): domain Eukaryota; kingdom Metazoa; phylum Arthropoda; class Insecta; order Lepidoptera; family Micropterigidae; genus Micropterix; species Micropterix aruncella. Next base: position 17,851,686 of record OX155976.1, read on the forward strand.
ATAAAACTGTTGAGAAAAGTACGTCCGGATTTTTTTCATGGAAACGACAATCTTAGATCTCATATGCTTGGACTATAAAAAAATGTGGGAAAAACAAAAATACATGTTTTTTTTTAAGAAATATATATATTATTTAAATTTCAAAGGTTAGATTTTTTCAAAAAAGTATCTTAACCTTTCGGAAGCCATTATTTCCACACAAAATTTTCGAAACCCGCGAAAATTTGTTTGTAGAAGGTGTGTGCAAGCATACTAATATATATGGGTGGATTATTCAATGGCAGGCTTCAATCACAGGCTTTTACTGCAGTGGAGGGAGAAATAGAGCCTATAATTGAATAAACACGGATATAATACAGATAATAGGTAAAACGCCGACCGGCGGGCGTGGCCACCCAGGGGTTAAGTGTGATGCACTATCTAGCAATATGTAAGTTATCGCCAAAATTGTTTATTTGCAATATTTTACCTACGGCTAGATGAGCGCAGCACCGTCAATGCTTGTCAAGCTTTTATTAAAAAGTTAAATTGTTCTAATTTACAACAAAAAAAAATGTTTTTTTAGTTCTTTACAAAAAAAATAACAAAAGTTGCTTATTTGTTCGTATTGATTCACCCACTTTAACCCTTCAGGCCTCGGCCCCTCAGCCGATTGACAAGTTGATGTCCCAAAAAATTTTAGTAAAAATTAGTAAAAAAATTGAATTATGACACTGTCTCGCCAAAACATTAATTACTGCCAAACCACTGTATCCATAATTAAAATAAAACATTAACCCTTCAGGCCTCGGCCCCTCAGCCGATTAATAAGTTGCCGTCCCAAAAAAATTAGTAAAAATTAGTAAAAAAAATTGAATTACGACACTGTCTCACCAAAACATTAATTACTGCCAAACCACTGTACCCATAATAAAAAATGAAACATTTCAACATAATAAAATCAAACAAATTAAATTAAAATAAAATAAAAACGGGGCCGTCACGCTGAATCGTGTTGTGGCCGATATCGGCCAATCTGGGCCTGAGGGGTTAACATAATACAACAATAAAATAAATTAAAATAAAACTAAAACGGGGTCGTCACGCTGAATCGTGTTTTGGCCGATATCGGCCCACCGGGGCTCTAGGGGTTAAGGATGCCGGTTAATTTAAGCTCACCTGTATTTAGCGAGAAATGCATGAATAAAATTCTGTAAAAATCTGTCATTCACTTGAATTTGAGAAAAAAATGTTTTTTTGTTATGTATTTGTAGCGCATTTAACATTTTAGGTGTGTGTTTGTTTAATACTCCAGTAATGATATTATCAGGTAACCAGTATCAGTCCCTTTTGATAAATAAGTGAAATTGTATTTTAAAAATCCAGATGTCCATCCATTAAAATCCTAAAATACAGAGTTTGAAACCAAACTCGTAGGTAAGTGTGCGTTTTTGAAACCAATAGTGACTTTCAGTGTACAAAAAGTCTAAAAGGCTGTCCGGCTTTGAAAGGAATGGACCGCACCATAGAAAAGCGCATGTTTTTTTTAAATTATAATTTACTTCTAGCTCCATTTTGACCTGGACATACGCCTTTCAAATTGAGGTACTCAAATGCTCAATATGCTTTTTTCTCCTATGAGGATCATAATCAACGCAGATATGTATCAAAATTGAGGCTAAATGATCATCTGGTTGTTTTTTGTAGAATTGTTATTATCACTGAAATCTTCTACTGAAAAATAATAATTTTGAATTATTTCCAACCTCCTTAGACTATTCATTAAGTTATTGACTTATAAATATAATAAATCGGCACTGGGATGTTATTTTAAAAATCGGAATCTGACAACGTTTTAGTCATTTTGTTTCTTTCAATATTTCTCTGCCTTATTCGTATAATATACTGAAGATATTTAATTAAATCTTTAGTTGCATGGAACTTATGACGTTTTACTGGTCCTGGACCCTATATGTGGTCTTTTGGGATATTTGATTCCATGGGAATGAAATATCACAAAATACCAGGAGTACAAACATGATCTTGTGAATGCCGTCACCCAGAACGGCTTCTCTGTTTAACATGACGCAGTGGAAGTTGGCACTCGTGGCCTGCCAGCCAAATCTCTGTTTCACCCTTTTAAGATCTCCAGAAAAATAATGAACTCCTTCCTAGAAAAAATATCTAAACTTACTGCAGCCGGTCGTTAGTCTAGAGTCTACCACTCACCCCCAGAAGTGTCATACATAATAGTATTATGATGGGCCCGACTTTGGTCTGTGAATTCCATCACAGCTCCGTTTGTATTTATTTATATTTTTTTTATTATTAGACAATGTGATGTTTGGGGTGGTTCTCTCTAACTTAACAAATCGTTCTTGAAAATCATAAAATATCCAAATCGTCCGAAGTCTTTGTGCTTTTACAGCCACTCCTGCTTGCCAAAGTATAGTATTTTGTTACTATTCATATCAAGTAACATTTTTCTCAAAGTACAAACTACAACGGGCGAACCCGTCACCTCAGGAAGTTTTAACGATTAATCGTTTTAACGATTAGATCTCCCGTGAAGTGAGCGCAGAAGACTTGGACAAAACAGTCCACCGTCAAGCTCTGTCACATGCCTGTAACAGGCAAACGCCTTAACCGCGAGATACTTCGGTGTGTTACGCAGCGGGCGGGCTTACACTCACGCCCTTACTTCCAATTGCAACCAGGTCTCTCGATTGGTTACGAGTTCGAGGTCGCTTGCGCGGTCCTCTCCCTTACGAAGCGGTGAAACGGTGTATACCGAATCTATCGCGGACCACAGCATCCTTTACCCGGCTGTTCACCCGGGATCGGGTAGCCGATGGTCGTTTCAAGAGCAGCCGCCGTAAGGTCCGCAACCACCCCCGCTCTATAGGAAACAGTACTGCTTCCAGACTCCCCTGACTGTTAGTCAGAGTGCACAATCGATTGGCTTACGCCGCACGGTGCGCAGACCGTCCAGGAGCGCCAGAAGGTTGATTCCTAGGGTAAACTAGCCCTAAGGCCAGAGTCATGCCCGGGCTCGCACTTCATGCGTGGAGGCCGCCGGATGGGTGTTGACCCGTGAGTGTGACCAACCCTGAACAGAATGGGTCTTCATGGCCAACTCAGCAAGGGCCCATTAGCTCTCCTCAATGTTAATCAATTCGTTTTTGATACATTCTAATAATATTATTATATTTTAATAGGCTTAATTGTCACCCACAGTCTGACTGTACTTAATTATTTAGCTTCTAACTAAATGTAAGACTTACGTTTATATATGGTGATTGTTCTATGAAACTTTCCGTCCGGTATCGATGTTGCTCGTCGTCTGTTGCGATAAGCTATTTTTTATTTAAATAAAATTTATTGATTTCCTATTTTGTTTGTTTTATTTTCGTTTTGATGCAAAAGTCTACTTTTAGAGTATTTAGATTTATGGGCTTAGATCAGGGGCGTTAAAACGGTCGATCGCGAGTGCTTTTTGAGTCGATTTAAAAAAAAATATGAAAAACTAAATTGCAACTATGATAAAAAGACTGAAATGAAAGGACCTGAATCATTTACCGCCTTTGAAAGCAAGGATTCTTCAGTTGAATGTTAATATTTATGAGGGAGATTATCAATGTTGGGCGAATTCGAAAGACCTTTTTATGATTTCAGTAAATTGAGAAATATCACATATTTTATGAGTTTATTCGTGTAAAAACATTGAGGAATCTCAAATCAAATAGTTTATTGTCTTAAAAAGTAATACATAGTTGTATAGACAGTTGTATTACATTTGGCCGTGATATCATTGAATTCTTTTTTAATGATCAAATTCTTCGACTAATAATCAAAACATGAAAGGTTACTCGTCAGAATAAAGAAGGTATTATTGTAGAATTAAATCGAGTCTCACCATTTAGTTTACCAGATAAAAAACACAGAGTAAATAATTTTTTAAAATACCGATAAAAATAAGTTTTTTTGGTATAAAATTAATAAATGTAATGTCAAAAATAACAAAAAAAATGTGACGGTTGTCAAAAAGTAAAATAAAATGTTTTAGTGATTATATTGTAAATAAAAATAGTCAAGGTATAATTAATATGTGCCTACCTAATAATAGAAATAATCAATACATTTTAGTCAAATTGAAAATCGTATTACAAATAGAGATATAGTTGAGATGCAAACAGTTTTTAGAGATCGTTAATGTCCTACAATTCCATTTTCCTTCGCGGCATATATTTTTTATACTAGAGGGTAGCTTATTGTAGCATATAATTCCGACGTAGCTCGGATCCCTTTTAAAAAGTTCTAGATTTGGACGAGGAAGAATCAGATTATTTCTCCCCCTGGTAAAGTGTTTATGGGTATCTGAATGTATCGGCAGCTGAGCTAGGTTTTTTGTGATCAATTTAACGCATTCTAAAACGTATAGAGATGGAAGGGTGAGGATTTTAAGCCTTCTGAAATGATCACGGCATGATTCTACATAACCCAGATTACTTAAAATTCGAATGGCCCGTTTTTGCTATGAAAAATTATGTTGCCTTAGATCGATGGTGCATTGCGCCCAGAAGAGAATACCGTAACGGAGAAAAGACTCAAAATAAGCGAAATAAATCGCTTTCGTGTCCCTAGAATTAATCAGTTCTCGTATTTGGCGCAGCAGAAAACAGGCACTAGAAAGTTTGTCACTTAATTGTTCTCCGTGTGCATTCCATCTCAAGTGATTATCTAAAACTAAACCAAGAAATTTGTGAGAACTGACATCGGCTATGTTGTATTTCCCAATATGTACCTGTGGAGTATTTTGTATTTTATTTTGCTGAGAGGATATAAACATTGAAACAGTTTTGAACGTGCTAAGGGATAACTTGTTTCTCTCAAACCATGCATTTAGTGAAACTAATTCAGCATTTAAAGTTTTAACAACTTGGTCAATATTAGAATGTGCATAGTTACTGACATAGCAAGGCAGTTTAACATGGACCTGTTGAGAATGAGGTAAGCAGATTATATGACATATATTATTTAACATATCAAAGCCACAGCATCTGATACAAAATTCTGGTCTTTTATATCTGAAGATAAATATCCGAATCTAAAGCAAATCGCCCTTCAGTTGATGGCAATGTTTGTGTTAACTTGCATTGTGCGAGTCTGCATTTTCTGAAAAGAAGATAATTAGGTCGAAATTATCTTCTTTTCACAGTCCGCCATATTTACATTACATTACATCACATTTTCGTCGTGTCCATTTGACGGCTAAAAACCCGCTCTTGGTCGTGTCAAAATAATTGGGTTAGGTAGTAAGTCTCGTTACTTCTCTATACTGAACATACATAGGTAGTCAAGAATTTAACTAAGTAGGTACTAGATTGTCAAACTATACATATAAATAATCAAAATAAAAGCTTAATATTTGAAGTAGTCAGTAATTCGAAAAGATACGTAGCAAAATTATTCATCGTAATATTCAAATTGTCAGTAAAATGTTAAATAATCAAATTAAATCTACGTTATGCATTTTAAACTAAAAGTAAAGATATAAGACCATATAAAATAATCAGACAATAAGGCTCTACTTTTTTAAGTAATTTAAATGGGCACAATATTTGAAAAATTATGGCCCTCAAATTCAGCCAGATTATAGATAGGGTGGCCTATCAGCATCTCTTTAATGTTTTTTTATTTTATGTCATCCAGCTGTTTAAATTTTATAGCGAGTAGATTATAGAATATAATGGTAAGGTAAAAATAGCTTTTCTGTACTTTTGCCAGTCGTATTCGGGGTACGCATAAAAGGGAGCTACTGCGGGTAAGGTGCGAGTGAATGTGCGCATTAATTGTAGTTTGTGCGAGGTGCTGTCTAGCATACATTAAACACTGGAATATGAACGCCGAATACATAGTCATTACCCTTGCCTTACTGAAATATTCTTTGCATGAGGTCCTAGTGGTTACCTGATACATGCTGCGCAGCTGCTCCGTGTGCGCAGTGCTCTCTTTTGCAAAAGAAAGATTCTGTTACTGGTTGCGGCATTTCCCCAAAATAGTAGTCCATAAGTCATTAATGAGTTAAAATATGCAAAGTATACTGATTTGGCTGACGCAAAACCACAAAGATTTCTTAAGAAAATACTACGTAATTTTTGGAAAAAAAACCAGGAGCCCCAAGCAGCTTTCCCTGCTATTAACGAAAGTGGAGCTGTTCTGCGACTGGTCAGGCTGTATAAAAGTGAAGCCCTCCAAATGTTTTTGCCTTGGACTCGCCCGCTATAGACACAAAATTAACGTCCTATGACCCAAAATTGGTCTATAAGGGCTCTATTATCTCCCTTATAGACCCAAATAACCACTTCAAATTTCTTGGCAGGAAAATCACCTGCCAGGGAAAAGACCTCTCTGGCGATCATGTTATAGAACATTTCAGTAGTTGCCTGGAAAAGATAGATGCATTGCTAATTTCTGGCCCTCGTAAGGCTTGGATCTATGACAACTATCTAACTTCACATTTGTCATGGCCCTTTCTTTTTTACGATTTCACCAAAACCCAACTGTCTCGTCTGGATGGGAGCTAACGGGCCCATGATGAGTTGGCCACGATGACCCATGTGTTCAGGGTCGGTCACACTCACGGGTCAACACCCATCCGACGGCCTCCACGCACGGGGTGCGAACCTGGGTAGTACTCTGGAAACAGTTTCCCCCGGGAATCAAACCTCTGGCGCTCCTGGACGGTCTGCGCACCGTGCGGCGCAAGCCAATCGATTGTGCACTCCGACTAACAGTCGGGGGAGTCTGGAAACTGTATTGTTTCCTATAGAGCGGGGGTGGTTGCGTACCTTACGGCGACTGCTCTTGAAATGACCATTGGCCATCCGATCCCGGTTCAGAGCCGGGCAAAGGACGCCTTGGTCCGCTACAGATTCGATGTACACCGTTTCACCGCTTCGTAAGGGAGAGGACCGCGCAAGTGACCTCGAACTCGGAACCAATCGAGAGACCGGAGAAATCTGGTAACAATTGGAAGTAAGGGCGCGAGTTTCTCAAGCCGCCGGGTAGTAATTCCTGGCTTTCTCGCAGTAAGGAGTTGGTCTCTTACGGGTTGTGGCGGAGCTAGACGTCGGATTTGTTCTTCGGGTTATTGCCAAAAAGCCCCGAAGGTACCCCTCAAACGACTTGTTTGCAGAGCTGAATATATTAGACATCAGGCAGGTATATGCAAAAACAGTCTTTCTTAACTACTTAAAAAGTAAAGGCATAAAATTTCAACAAGGAGCGCCACAACCTGTAAACACAATGCACAGAAAACCCGAACATCCTTCGCCCAAACACAGTTTAGCTTTATAGGGCCAAAAATTTATAACCATTTAAAAGAATCTATAAAAACATGCCAACAGTCTAAGTCAATCCAATTAAAATCTAAAATTACACAACATTTACGTCAACTTGGTAGAAATGAGGTGGAAAAGGCAATAAGCCATATTTTAAAGTAAAGGTCTGCATTATTATTATTGTCATACATTGCACTACACTTTATATTTAAATACTATTTATTTGTTTGTTCTACAAACTTCATATTACGACATTTTGTATTAATATTTATTTCCATGACCATGCTATATCAACATTTTAAATATAATTCTAAGTTTAATTTGAATTCGCTTATCTATTTTATATTTTATCATATTTTGTATTTTTGATTTTAATATTATGTACACATGAATAAATCTTCGCCATACATAGAGTTTTCCTTGGTACGGGATATGGCCTAGTGAGGCAGATTCTGCAACTAATAAAATTGTAAATTTATGTTTTGAATGAATAAAATTATTATTATTAATATGTGCCTACCTAATAATAGAAATAATCAATACATTTTAGTCAAATTGAAAATCGTTTTAAAACCTATTACAGAAAGAGATATAGTTGAGATGCAAACAGTTTTTAGAGATCGTTAATGTCTTACTACAATTCTGTTTCACTTAGATATAATTTGAGTTTATTTTTAAATTGGAGCATTTTTCCTCCGCGGCATATATTTTTTATACTAGAGGGTAGCTTATTGTAGCATATAATTCCGACGTAGCTCGGATCCCTTTTAAAAAGTTCTAGATTTGGACGAGGAAGAATCAGATTATTTCTCCCCCTGGTAAAGTGTTTATGGGTATCTGAATGTATCAGCAGCTGAGCTAGGTTTTTTATGATCAATTTAACGCATTCTAAAACGTATAGAGATGGAAGGGTGAGGATTTTAAGCCTTCTGAAATGACCACGGCATGATTCTACATTCTACATAACCCAGATTACTTAAAATTCGAATGGCCCGTTTTTGCGATGAAAAAATATGTTGCCTTAGATCGATGGTGCATTGCGCCCAGAAGAGAATACCGTAACGGAGAAAAGACTCAAAATAAGCGAAATAAATCGTTTTCGTGTCCCTAGAATTAATCAGTTCTCGTATTTGGCGCAGCAGAAAACAGGCACTAGAAAGTTTGTCACTTAATTATTCTCCGTGTGCATTCCATCTCAAGTGATTATCTAAAACTATACCAAGAAATTTGTGGGAACTGACATCGGCTATGTTGTTTTTCCCAATATGTACCTGTGGAGTATTTTGTATTTTATTTTGCTGAGAGGATATAAACATTGAAACAGTTTTGAACGTGCTAAGGGATAACTTGTTTCTCTCAAACCATGCATTTAGTGAAACTAATTCAGCATTTAAAGTTTTAACAACTTGGTCAATATTAGAATGTGCATAGTTACTGACATAGCAAGGCAGTTTAACATGGACCTGTTGAGAATGAGGTAAGCAGATTATATGACATATATTATTTAACATATCAAAGCCACAGCATCTGATACAAAATTCTGGTCTTTTATATCTGAAGATAAATATCCGAATCTAAAGCAAATCGCCCTTCAGTTGATGGCAATGTTTGTGTTAACTTGCATTGTGCGAGTCTGCATTTTCTGAAAAGAAGATAATTAGGTCGAAATTATCTTCTTTTCACAGTCCGCCATATTTACATTACATTACATCACATTTTCGTCGTGTCCATTTGACGGCTAAAAACCCGCTCTTGGTCGTGTCAAAATAATTGGGTTAGGTAGTAAGTCTCGTTACTTCTCTATACTGAACATACATAGGTAGTCAAGAATTTAACTAAGTAGGTACTAGATTGTCAAACTATACATATAAATAATCAAAATAAAAGCTTAATATTTGAAGTAGTCAGTAATTCGAAAAGATACGTAGCAAAATTATTCATCGTAATATTCAAATTGTCAGTAAAATGTTAAATAATCAAATTAAATCTACGTTATGCATTTTAAACTAAAAGTAAAGATATAAGACCATATAAAATAATCAGACAATAAGGCTCTACTTTTTTAAGTAATTTAAATGGGCACAATATTTGAAAAATTATGGCCCTCAAATTCAGCCAGATTATAGATAGGGTGGCCTATCAGCATCTCTTTAATGTTTTTTTATTTTATGTCATCCAGCTGTTTAAATTTTATAGCGAGTAGATTATAGAATATAATGGTAAGGTAAAAATAGCTTTTCTGTACTTTTGCCAGTCGTATTCGGGGTACGCATAAAAGGGAGCTACTGCGGGTAAGGTGCGAGTGAATGTGCGCATTAATTGTAGTTTGTGCGAGGTGCTGTCTAGCATACATTAAACACTGGAATATGAACGCCGAATACATAGTCATTACCCTTGCCTTACTGAAATATTCTTTGCATGAGGTCCTAGTGGTTACCTGATACATGCTGCGCAGCTGCTCCGTGTGCGCAGTGCTCTCTTTTGCAAAAGAAAGATTCTGTTACTGGTTGCGGCATTTCCCCAAAATAGTAGTCCATAAGTCATTAATGAGTTAAAATATGCAAAGTATACTGATTTGGCTGACGCAAAACCACAAAGATTTCTTAAGAAAATACTACGTAATTTTTGGAAAAAAAACCAGGAGCCCCAAGCAGCTTTCCCTGCTATTAACGAAAGTGGAGCTGTTCTGCGACTGGTCAGGCTGTATAAAAGTGAAGCCCTCCAAATGTTTTTGCCTTGGACTCGCCCGCTATAGACACAAAATTAACGTCCTATGACCCAAAATTGGTCTATAAGGGCTCTATTATCTCCCTTATAGACCCAAATAACCACTTCAAATTTCTTGGCAGGAAAATCACCTGCCAGGGAAAAGACCTCTCTGGCGATCATGTTATAGAACATTTCAGTAGTTGCCTGGAAAAGATAGATGCATTGCTAATTTCTGGCCCTCGTAAGGCTTGGATCTATGACAACTATCTAACTTCACATTTGTCATGGCCCTTTCTTTTTTACGATTTCACCAAAACCCAACTGTCTCGTCTGGATGGGAGCTAACGGGCCCATGATGAGTTGGCCACGATGACCCATGTGTTCAGGGTCGGTCACACTCACGGGTCAACACCCATCCGACGGCCTCCACGCACGGGGTGCGAACCTGGGTAGTACTCTGGAAACAGTTTCCCCCGGGAATCAAACCTCTGGCGCTCCTGGACGGTCTGCGCACCGTGCGGCGCAAGCCAATCGATTGTGCACTCCGACTAACAGTCGGGGGAGTCTGGAAACTGTATTGTTTCCTATAGAGCGGGGGTGGTTGCGTACCTTACGGCGACTGCTCTTGAAATGACCATTGGCCATCCGATCCCGGTTCAGAGCCGGGCAAAGGACGCCTTGGTCCGCTACAGATTCGATGTACACCGTTTCACCGCTTCGTAAGGGAGAGGACCGCGCAAGTGACCTCGAACTCGGAACCAATCGAGAGACCGGAGAAATCTGGTAACAATTGGAAGTAAGGGCGCGAGTTTCTCAAGCCGCCGGGTAGTAATTCCTGGCTTTCTCGCAGTAAGGAGTTGGTCTCTTACGGGTTGTGGCGGAGCTAGACGTCGGATTTGTTCTTCGGGTTATTGCCAAAAAGCCCCGAAGGTACCCCTCAAACGACTTGTTTGCAGAGCTGAATATATTAGACATCAGGCAGGTATATGCAAAAACAGTCTTTCTTAACTACTTAAAAAGTAAAGGCATAAAATTTCAACAAGGAGCGCCACAACCTGTAAACACAATGCACAGAAAACCCGAACATCCTTCGCCCAAACACAGTTTAGCTTTATAGGGCCAAAAATTTATAACCATTTAAAAGAATCTATAAAAACATGCCAACAGTCTAAGTCAATCCAATTAAAATCTAAAATTACACAACATTTACGTCAACTTGGTAGAAATGAGGTGGAAAAGGCAATAAGCCATATTTTAAAGTAAAGGTCTGCATTATTATTATTGTCATACATTGCACTACACTTTATATTTAAATACTATTTATTTGTTTGTTCTACAAACTTCATATTACGACATTTTGTATTAATATTTATTTCCATGACCATGCTATATCAACATTTTAAATATAATTCTAAGTTTAATTTGAATTCGCTTATCTATTTTATATTTTATCATATTTTGTATTTTTGATTTTAATATTATGTACACATGAATAAATCTTCGCCATACATAGAGTTTTCCTTGGTACGGGATATGGCCTAGTGAGGCAGATTCTGCAACTAATAAAATTGTAAATTTATGTTTTGAATGAATAAAATTATTATTATTAATATGTGCCTACCTAATAATAGAAATAATCAATACATTTTAGTCAAATTGAAAATCGTTTTAAAACCTATTACAGAAAGAGATATAGTTGAGATGCAAACAGTTTTTAGAGATCGTTAATGTCTTACTACAATTCTGTTTCACTTAGATATAATTTGAGTTTATTTTTAAATTGGAGCATTTTTCCTCCGCGGCATATATTTTTTATACTAGAGGGTAGCTTATTGTAGCATATAATTCCGACGTAGCTCGGATCCCTTTTAAAAAGTTCTAGATTTGGACGAGGAAGAATCAGATTATTTCTCCCCCTGGTAAAGTGTTTATGGGTATCTGAATGTATCAGCAGCTGAGCTAGGTTTTTTATGATCAATTTAACGCATTCTAAAACGTATAGAGATGGAAGGGTGAGGATTTTAAGCCTTCTGAAATGACCACGGCATGATTCTACATTCTACATAACCCAGATTACTTAAAATTCGAATGGCCCGTTTTTGCGATGAAAAAATATGTTGCCTTAGATCGATGGTGCATTGCGCCCAGAAGAGAATACCGTAACGGAGAAAAGACTCAAAATAAGCGAAATAAATCGTTTTCGTGTCCCTAGAATTAATCAGTTCTCGTATTTGGCGCAGCAGAAAACAGGCACTAGAAAGTTTGTCACTTAATTATTCTCCGTGTGCATTCCATCTCAAGTGATTATCTAAAACTATACCAAGAAATTTGTGGGAACTGACATCGGCTATGTTGTTTTTCCCAATATGTACCTGTGGAGTATTTTGTATTTTATTTTGCTGAGAGGATATAAACATTGAAACAGTTTTGGACGTGCTAAGGGATAACTTGTTTCTCTCAAACCATGCATTTAGTGAAACTAATTCAGCATTTAAAGTTGTAACAACTTGGTCAATATTAGAATGTGCATAGTTACTGACATAGCAAGGCAGTTTAACATGGACCTGTTGAGAATGAGGTAAGCAGATTATATGACATATATTATTTAACAGATCTCAAAGCCACAGCATCTGATACAAAATTTTGGTCTTTTATATCTGAAGATAAATATCCGAATCTAAAGCAAATCGCCCTTCAGTTGATGGCAATGTTTGGGTTAACTTGCATGTGCGAGTCTGCATTTTCTGAAAAGAAGATAATTAGATCGAAATTATCTTCTTTTCACAGTCCGCCATATTTACATTACATTACATCACATTTTCGTCGTGTCCAATTGACGGCTAAAAATCCACTCTTGGTCGTGTCAAAATAATTGGGTTAGGTAGTAAGTCTCGTTACTTCTCTATACTGAACATACATAGGTAGTCAAGAATTTAACTACTAGATTGTCAAACTATAAATATAAATAATCAAAATAAAAGCTTAATATTTGAAGTAGTCAGTAATTCGAAAAGATACGTAGCAAAATTATTCATCGTAATATTCAAATTGTCAGTAAAATGTTAAATAATCATTTTAAATCAATAGACTACGTACAATAGACTACAGGACACTAAATTAAATATTGAAAATGAAAATCCAAGAGTACTTCCAACGAACACTAAAAAACGCTAATAAGTCCAGCTCGTCAAATAAATTCGAAAGAGCCGCCATTTTGTCGATACATGAACAGAGTTATTATTAGTATACGTGCCAGTATCAACTTTTTTCTATATATTTTTATCAGCATTTTTCAATTAAAAAGATTTCAAATTAATATACCATGTTTTGTTTCGATGTCTTTCAAAATAATTACATTTTAATTTTTGAGTAGGTAAATTTAGAAAGCTCGCTGTGAGCTTTCGCAGGTCTATTTACTATGGCCTGTCTAGACGGGTTAGTTTATGGCTCCTGTAAAACGTGGACTTTTATCGATACTTTTTATATCGAGTGGAATGGAGGGAAAAGTAGCGATTTCGCAAACGAGTATTTTTGATGTGAATATGTACTTGTACACCAGGAAAATTATGGGTGTCGATTTTTTTTGTTCGTGTTATTAATTAATTCTGATTATTTCGGCTTAAATTATTATACAACTTCGTCTATACTTATTTTTTCAATTTACTCATTTTTATAACCTGGCAATAGTTTACATTGTTATGTCAACGAGCATTGTGAAAACAAATATTAATTACTTTGCTATTTGTCTTTGTTTTCGTATAAGTTTTCGCGCTTTATCTATCTCTATAATATGTTTTCCAACTACAACTTTTCTACCACTAGCATCTCGTTGATCGTTGTTATCAGTTACCATTTCTTTTACTGGTCTTTCATTGTAACTTTCGATAGCGATTTTCGTAGCATGATTTCGCATGACTTGCTTGTTAGAAAATTGCTCTTGTCATTAACATGGCTAGTTATTCTGAGAGCTGGTGTAGAAAAAGTCTGCATCTATTAGTTTTTTTGCAAGCATATCTATATTTTCATAGCAAGTAATATACGCAGCAATACCGCCGATATCCAAAATATTGTAGAAAAACTAGCGGCCATCTGTACCTTCCAAACTCTCTCAGTAGTGACTGCACGTCTTGATTTTTCGAGCCAACGATGAAAACTGAGCTATACGGCTTTACTGCTTCAAATATAGAAGCATACCTGGCAGTCAGTGGCGGCGCTAGACCACACTTGGACGTCGGCGAAATTAGGTTCGCGAGGCCTTTTTTATTTCCCAGTCAAAAAGAAAACGTTAGATTACATGAGCCAAATTATAGTGGAACTAATGTATGACTAAACGAGTTTTATTGCTAATCAAATGATGTTAAAAATTACACAAGTACAAATTAAAATAGACGATTTTTTTGGCTTTTGGCCTCACTGAACTTTTTCAGGATTATGTCATAGCTAATACTAGCCGCTATTTCAGCTTCAATTGATAGAATTGATAACGCAGATAGTCTCTCTTGGGTCATCGTGCTTCTCAAGTAGGTCTTAATCAATTTTAAAGTTGAGAAGCTTCTATCAGCGGAAGCTTTTGCGAGGTCCCCTCAGGTGCGAGGCCGTCGGCGGTCGCCGACGTCGCCGACGCCTAGCGCCGCCACTGCTGGCAGTGGCGTAGCTAGGGTAATTTGCGCCCGGGGACAAGACACAAAATCTGCGCCCCTTCTCGTATCGAGAGTCTGGAGACTCACTGGAGCCGGAGTCCCCAAAAAAATGTTATTTTCACTTTATATTATGGAACGCCGATTTGGTAAAAACTAAAGTCCTATTATACCATTGCAATTCATTTTTTTCTGAATACAATTAAATTGTAATGGGATAATAGGACTTTAGTTTTTACCAAATCGGCGTTCCATAATATATGGTTCATAAATAGAATAAAAACTAATAATTCGTGTACACAATTCGGAAGAGCATACGCGTCGGAGCAATTATTTAGCGGTCACGTGACTATTGCGACGCGTGTATACAGATTACAGACAGGGTTGTAATGTCACAAATTTTTTGAACATTCAAGATTTTTAATTTTTCGTTTAACATCTCACGTTTTAAAATACATTCATTTTTATAAAATTAAAATACAGAAGTTAGTTTAAATCGATCCATATTTTGGCGCCCCCTAAGCTGTGGCGCCCAGGGACATATGTACCCCCTGCCCCCCCCCCCCCCTAGCTACGCCTCTGAACCTGGTCTTCCCAGAAACGAGAAATTTACAGTGCAGCTGCGCACGTTATATACTTGATTTAGAACACCCAACGTCACTATACATAATTTAATTGTTATATTCAGGTAAAAATACCTTCCTAAAATATGAATAATTCAATATTTATCCAATGCATATAATTATTTTTAGTTACAATGGACTTTTACCAAGAATTTCGTAGTCGGGGTAACCGGGTACCCGGGTGGCAGACGCTGTGTTTTTTTTGGGTGGCAACACAAACGTTTAGTTTTTTTTGTTTAAAAAAATTGTTTAATTTATAAACAACTATGGCGGTATGCTAGGTATTTTTTTTTAAACCATCATAAAACTAATTAAAAATTTATATTTAAAAAATCTTTAAAAAAAAAACTAAAAAAAAACGACGCGGGTATTGCTATCTTAAGTATGCTTTTTTTCTTCATATTTAAGGTAGCAATACCTAATAACTTGTCAGACGTATTCTATACCTTGTCTATACCTATTCTATACCTACCTAGTATCTGTTAAAAGTATCGAGTATATTGTACTAGTCACCGCGGCACAGCACCAACATAGTATCGATATTTCTAGTTCCTCACTAGCGGCGCAGAGTGCAACCACCTACATCGCGAGATAGGTCAATACCTGCATATTTTTCGTCTGGTTGTTACCTTTTTGCACGGATTATCGCATTTTACGAGTGAAAATACATATTTTTTCGGTGGTTTTATCGTCGGGTTACTGGCCATTCGTCGCGAGGAAGGCGCGGATCCGTGCGATTTTCGGTTACGAATAATGTAATTGCTTGTGTGGTCCCGCGATGGCTGCCAGCTCTCTGGCGATCGCCTCTGCTGCGGTGGAATTGTGCTTACATTGAGGAAACATGAGTGCTGTGTGTGTTAAATCTGTAATTTGGTGAGTGGATCGTGGTTTGTGTACGTTTTGTGGACAAAATGGCGATGTATTGTCAGCGAAGCAGCGACGGCGCTGCTGCTGATCTGCGAGAATAACAAACGGTAAGCGACATGCAATATTACAACTATTTACAACTGAATAACATTCCCCTGTATTCAATCCGCGAAATCCCGGGGAATATATGCTGCTTTGAAGCGGTTTTAAGTCATAAAAGAACAATCACGTCAAGAATTGTCATAAAAAAGCTATTTTGGAATCTGTCATTTTATATTTATTCTTACGTTTGAAAACCCGTTATTATTGTCCCCCGCAAATAATACAAGTAAATATATAAAAAAGAATAAAAAACACGACTGCCATTACAAAAAGTGAACTATTGTATTTACAATTATTTTTATTACGGTTTTTAATGAAATATTTGTAATTTATGTATTTATCCTTATAGATACATTGTATATTTCCGGAATGTACTCAATCATCGTACCCTCCATTTCACATTAAACACGATTTATTTATTTTAATTTATTGACATTAGGATATTTAGACAACTAATTACTTAATATTTTGAACGTTAAGTTACCCTATGACATAACGATTACGGGATAACATAACGATTCTAACAATACCCCACACTTCTAAATCGGTTCAAGCGTTTAGAAGCTATGGTGGAATAAAGTAACGGAAAACATACATATATGAACCCTGAACACATTCCACTCCTTTTTTGTCGGACAGTGGTGTAAAAATGTTGGTATTATTGCAGTATAGGAACCTCTTCTAGATTGTTGATTTTTTAACGTTACTAGACTATTCACCACGCTGATTCCGAATCTGCAATAATTTTTATACGGTCTCAATAAATAAGCGAGATATAGGCATTCAAAGAAGCGCCAAACCCATACAAATAGGTAGGTTAAGTTATTTAAAAAAAAAAAAATACTTAAACACCTATTTGGCGGTAGGTTAGATTAGTTTTTTTTAAACAACCTTAAAAAATGAGTTTGAAATTTTACGCGTCCGAAGCTTTTTTCTTTTACATTTAACATTAGAATGATCAAATCTAGTAGTATTTCTTTATTTTTTTGATTTTTGAGAAAAGTTCCTATACTGGAATAATTCCAAAATGTCTTATAAAATGCTTGCATACGTTGTGCATCTACAAAAAAAGAAGCAAAAAGCATAAAACTTAAAAAAAACAGCTGTTTAGGGGTTTACATCTGCGAGAATCGTGCAAACCTTTATTTATAGAACTAGACATTTTTGTTCATGAATGTATATGTGAATTCTATAAGAAAAAGCAAACTAACACAATCGCATATACACACGCATATACACACACGATACAAGGAATAAGTAACTGTATATCCATTCATCGCAGGCTGCCACTTCAGAGTTCCAGCATACAACGATGTATAGAAGCGTAAACAAGCTGAAACAAAATTGAAAGATATTAATAACAATTAATAAGATATTAATAATTATGAGTTTAGAAAACGGAACGGAACGGTCCCAAAAACCAACTCAGTCAATTCAATAAAAAAAGTCAAATAAAGCAAAATATTAGTAGCATGAGTATCTAAAAATGTCAAAAATATTTTTAAAAATCGATATAAGCAATAGGTAGCTGCTTTTATAGATGCGGTTTTTGAATTATTGTTGCTTTATTTAACCCGTTGAGTATGAGTCAACCAAATCTGGTGACGAAACAATTATCCGTTGAGTACGAGTCGACCAAATCTGGTCGCGCGTTTTTTTCACTTCTTTGACGTTCTCATATTTATTCATAATTATCTAATTGTTTTAAAAAATGATATTTCAATATTCTATATTCGAAATTTCAATGCAATCATTGTGCAGTTGTTCTTTTTATGATTGGTGTAGTAGTTTCGTAGTTATAGTACTTTAAGGTCGATGTCCCCGAAAATCCTGCAAAAGAGACAGATGCATCCATGAAAATACCCATTTACTCCAAGGGTTAACAAGCAATATAAGTGAATACACAATAAATCGATGAAAATTTATATAAACTATCATTTAGGTACAACAGGTAAAATGTTTGAAAAGCCATGGCCCTCGAATTCAGTCAGATCATAGAAAGGGTGGCCTATCGGCATCTCCTTAATGGGTTTTTGAATTTTTTGTCCTTCAGCTGTTTAATAGCGGCTGGGAGTTGATTGTAGAATTAAATGCATACTTTGCCAGTCTTATTCAAGGTACGCATAAAAGGGAGTCACCGCGTATGGTGAGAGTGAATGTCAGCAGTTTTCGTTTGTTGGTATCTGGCATGCATTAAGCACTGGTATATGAACTCCGAATATATAGTTATTATCCTTACATTACTGAAATATTCTATGCATGGGGTTCTAGTTGTTACCTGATACGTTACCTACCTTTTGCAAAAGGTATATTCTTTTACTGGCTGTGGCATTTCCCCAGAATAGTAGTTCGTAAGTCATTATTGAGTTGAAATATGCAAATATACTGATTTGACCCATAGTGTGAATCCCTCGTGAAGCGCAAGACGCAGTATTGCTTTTCTCGTCTCAAATCTCAGTAAAGAATCAAAGATTGTACAGACATTCTTCTTCTCCGTCGTTTCCTCATTACTGAGGATCGTGGCCACTAGACAACAGCTTGCCTACGAGGCTCCTCCACTTCGACCTGTCTTGTGCATGGCGGGTCGCAGATTGTATTGACCCTTTTGTAAGTTCTTTTATGAGGTCGTTCCATCTGGTCGGTGATCTGACTGTGCTTCTTCTTCCCTCCACTTGACCTCTGGAAAGCATTTTCTCCAGATTCCCTGGGTTTCTCCTGGCAACATGACCCCAAAGTACTGCAGGACCCTTCCCATGCGGTGGATAGCCTCATTTGGATGCCGAGTTCTTCAAGATTAGATTTGTTGGTGCGGCTTGCTGTCCATGGAATTTCTAGCATTTTACGCCAACACCACATCTCCAATGCATCAATTTTGGAGCGTATCCGAGCCTTCAGGGTCCACGTCTCCAATGCATACAGAAAGATTGAGAAAACCAGAGCTCGAACCAGCCTGACTAGTCTGCTTATTAACACCCCGATTCTTCCACAGCCTTTCTAGCTTGTTCATGGCCGACTTTTTGCAGTTTCCGTTGATCCATATCATGGAGCCCAGATAGACAAAGTCTTTTGCAACTTGGTCACTCAGCTCGTTGGTGCATTGCATGGTTCCAGCCCGGTCCACAAACATGAGTTTGGTCGTGCTGTGGTACATATATGTTTAGTTTAGTTAGTTTAGTTTGTCTGGGCTTTTCTCTCGCACTTGGCCTCTTGATTGGGCCGTTGTGCGTGGCTCATGTTTCTATTTATGTTTATGTTACTCCAGCCAACCCAGGCTGTCCCAGAAGGTTAGCAGCCTGTTTGGGTTGCTACAGGCCTCCGGGACAGATGCTGGAGATTGTAGTATTTTTGCCCGTTGCTCTACCACGCTCCTGCATTCCTTCCTCCATGCATCCTCTGCATAGAGTGCTGTCTGTCACACCTATGGTAAACAGGTGTTTGTTTAGGGGACAATGGCCTGTCATAATACCTATGACTTTACGGATTTTGTCCCTTTTTAATCTGGTGAGGTTGCGGGCAAGTTTTTTAGACACTTCCGGAACCGCGTTCTTTGTTTGCCTGCATCCTGCGTTTTTTTCCATTCTGTAAGGTGAGTTTCATCGGTGTTCCTGCGTTGCCATGTTTTTATTTGGGCCTTGGGGTATGGGCATCAGGGGTTCCGGTCCATATGCTATTTTATTTGATCCCCCTCTGGCCAGTTTGTCTGCCGCGTCGTTGCCCAGTGATTCGCTGTGCCCTTTAATCCATTGCAGGGTCACTGTATTTGACCTTGCAATGGATTGAAGCATTCCGCATTGTGGCATTCCAGTACAAGGACAGAGATTATAGTATTTTTTGCTAGCGCTTGTAGCACGGAGTCGGAGGCACTGTGTCGGAGACAAATTTCAATCTCCGACATCTTTGGCTGCAACTGCTGTGCTGCTCTGGTGATGCCAATGCATTCTGCTTGGAAGATCGTATTTAAGTTGCCTAGGGTAGTTGATATTTTGATGTTTAGATCATTTGAGAAGACGCCGGCTCCGGTACCTTAAGTGGTTTTGGAGCCATCTGTGTATATCCTTACTTCATTTGTACCAGAGTGATCTGCTGGTTCTGCAATGAGTTGGATATTGTATCTACGATCAAAGACATTATGGCATATTATTCTGTCAATGGGTGCGTCCAGAAGAGGTATTTCTTCAAAAACCCATTTCAGAATTTTTGAGTACATATATTAGGATTCTCCTAATGAGGTTTCAACGTTATTGTCCTCTGGATCCTCACTGTTAATTTATTGTTCTTTAAGGTTGCGATACACTTCCGAATCTGCCATTGCAGCACATTTAGGCGGTCACACCGGTGACGTAATGAAAAACAGAAAAGTTTCTCGTTGGAAGGTTGAATACAGACTGTTTGTCGCGAGCCATTCTCGCATCGATTATATATTTTTGCAAATGGCAACGATAACTGTTTTAATTACTTCATCTACTTTAGGCCTATGTCAACATTGATTGCTGCTGTGCAAGAGCGGGCTTTTTGAATCTGACCGCTACAGTACCCTGCACCTCATTTTACCCATCCTTGATTTTGTTAAATGTTCTTATGGACCGTGTTTGTGCAAATTGGACAAAAATAGGATTCAGAGGATAAAAATGCCTGCGCCAGGGTTTACTTCCCTAGGGTTTACACTGCACCTAGAAGCTACATTTGTCTGTTCTATAAATCTGACACCCTAAACATGGCCACCCCAGGCAACCTCACCAATGACAAAGGCAGTTTCACCAGCAGCCCCGGATCTACAATTTTCTCCCTCCCAGCATTTGAAGCCTCAGATCGACCAATCGACCAGAACGCATGTCGATACTGGTTTGCTCCAATTGAGCAGTTTGTTCTGCTCCGTTCAGCCTTAAGCCGCGCGCTATTGGTTTTTTGGCAGGGCGCTGAGTCTGAGCCGCTCGGATTGTGGAGACGGTGTGCGCACAGTTTGTGAGCGAAAATGGACGACCACGAACAAACGATGGTTCTTATGTCGTTTTATAAGGAGTATCACACACTTTGGGACCCTAAAGACCCCACTCATTACAACAAATTAAAAAGAGAGGACGCTTGGCGTGACATTGCAACGAAGTCTTTTGAGCTCATAGCGTGCTGCGTTCGCAGGTCGATTTGAGGCTTATGATTAATGATTTCAAATAACTCATAAAACAAATATACCAGGTGGGATTTTGTGTGACTGGGGATTAAGAACCCTTAAATATATTTGCACTCTTGAAAGTCTCAGGCACAAACTAAAAGTCTTCCAGATTTAAGTCTTTACTCCCCATACATACATTTTCATCGCTGAATGTATAAGTTGGCATTGTTAACTAAGGTGACAAGCTTGTGCGACAGTGTAAGTTACGGAATCTAATGTACTCATCAACTTGTAATTTCTTCTTTCCTACTTTAATCTCTCTCTTGATAATTTCTTTCATACATTATGCAACTAAAAATGCTGGTAAAAGAAAAAGTTTGCTGAATGTTGTCAATCAAACAATCAAATCAAATCACATTTATTGTCTTGAAAAACTTTTACGTAGTTGTTTAGACACTTTATATAGCCGCTTAATGTTAAAATAACTTTAATCCTTCGGCTACACAACGACCAAATTTGGTTGCACATCAGAACACCGTTGCTCCCGGAGCGCACAGTAATATTATTTTCTAATTCGAACGCATCCTAAAATCCATACCAAATAACTCATTATTACCATAGATACATAGACGGTCGCTAGAATAATTTAGCGGATATTTCTGGTAAAATTCCATTGTCAAACATCATTTTTTTTGAGAAATCATCAAAATTTTTATTGGTTTTTTGAGCTAATATCTAAATATTTTTGTATGTAAATAAGCAAAACGAAATACTATTTTTGATAGATAATCTAATATAGATCACGATAATATTTACAATTTCTAAATAGGATTCCGTATTTTTTCGTAGGACAAGTACAAGTTAGAAATGCCGAGTTTTTTTCACTTTTTCGACTTTCTCATATTTATTCATATTTATCTAATTGTTTTACAAAATGAATTTTTAAAATACTATATACTAAATTTCAATGCGATCATTGCAGTTATTTTTTTATGATTGCTATAGAAGTTCCATAGTTATAGTACTTTTTGTCGAGCGCGGTGATATTGCAAGAAATTCCAATAAATTGCCGTGGTCTGCCATGAAATTATGCCCCTACTCGAAGGGTTAAAATGGATACTAAACATTTCATACGAGACTCACCCCAGGGTTGGCAAAAACCCGGGTTTTATCACAAAATATCTGGCCACTGGGTTTTTTCGGGGATTTTCGGGCTTTTTCTGGAATTTCGGGGTTTTTCGGAGTTCACAAAAAAAGAAAGAAAATTGCTCAATATAATACAAAGTGCACCTATTTGTTTGGAAGGTAAATGAAGTGTTATCGTAAAAAAAAAAGATCTAAAGAGAAGGAAAAAATAGGTTGCCACCCCTCAGCCTGTCACACAACCCCTTGGGTTGCCAGGTGCAAAGAGGTTATTTTTCATTGATTAATGCACCTATCCACTTGTATCCACTTGATTTTTACACCAAATTGAAGCTACTGTCTTCCTCAATGCGGAGGAATAACTAGAGTCGTCAACCACAACGGGCGAGCCCGTCACCTCAGGAAGTTTTAACGATTAGTCGTTCTATCTCCCTGGAGTGAGTGCAGAAGACTTGGACAAAACAGTCCACCCTCAAGCTCCGCCACAAACCCAAAAAAGTTCAACGCCTTAACCGCGAGATAGCCAGGAGTGTTACCCAGCGGGCTTACACTCTCGCCCTTACTTCCAATTGCGACCAGATTACTCCAGTCTCTCGATTGGTTACGAGTTCGAGGTCGCTTGCGCGGTCCTTTCCCTTACGAAGCGGTGAAACGGTGTATACCGAATCTATCGCAGACCACAGCGTCCTTTGCCTGGCTGTTCACCCGGGATCGGGTAGCGGATGGTCGTTTCAAGAGCAATCGCCGTAAGGTCCGCAACCACCCTCGCTCTATAGGAAACAGTACTGCTTCCAGACTCCCCCGACTGTTAGTCAGAGTGCGCAATCGATTGGCTTATGCCGCACGGTGCGCAGACCGTCCAGGAGCGTCAGGAGGTTGATACCTAGGGGAAACTAACCCTAAGGCCAGAGTCCACCCAGGCTTGCACTTCATGCGTGAGGCCGTCGGATGGGTGTTGACCCGTGAGTGTGACCAACCCTGAACAGAATGGGTCTTCGAGGCCAACTCAGCAAGGGCCCCTTAGCTCCCAAGGGTCATAAGGTTATCTGACAATAATTCACTTATTTGTATCGCATTTTGTATGTTTCATTTTAATGAATAATGTGCATATGAATAAATCATTGCCATATATAGAGTCTTCCTTGGTACTGGCTATGGCCTAGTTAGGCAGATTCTGCAGTTAATGCAATGTAAATTAATATTTTTAGATGAATAAAATTATAGATGTTATTGTTATTATTATTATTACTATTATATAGGTATCTGTTTTACTTTATATAGATATCTGTATAGGTATCAGTCAGCAATATTTAAATATTTTGCGGGACTCAAATTGTCTGAATTTTAAGTTACCTAGTTGTAGTATTGATGTGTAGATCACATGTATAGTCCTTAAGTTCATCTTGTTTTTACACTTCCATACAAAAAATAATTGTAATGTTGTGCACTTCCGCCCGGGCGACTGACCGTTTCTAGAGGAACCGACTCATAAAAGAAGCAAATCGAGTCACTGGAACGAACGACTCACGGCCCGGCTCGGAGCGGCAAATGGATGGCGCCCCTGAGTACCTGGCGCCTGTGTGCGCTGCACACATTGCACTCAGGGGTGGTCTTGACTCTATGTACATATTTCATACAAAAATGCCCATTCTCCTCTCAGTTCATTGAAAGCAAATTTAATCATCTTTTGATTGGAAGCATTTTTACACGACTGCCCAACAAAAAATGTGTAATGCGTTCAGGGTTCATCTATGTATTTTTTTCGTTTCTTTATTCCACCATAACCTATAAACGCTCGAACCGATTTAGAAGTATATGGTACTGTTAGAACCGTTATATCATTGCGAGTGTCATAGAGTACCTTAACCCTTCGGCTATGTAACGAATTTGGTTGCACATCAGAACACCGTTTACTACGTAACGACCAATATTGGCAGCTTGCTCCCGAAACGCACAGTAATATTATTTTCTAATTCGAACGCATCCTAAAATCCATACCAAATACCTTATTATTACCATAGGATACATAGACGGCCGCTAGAATAATTTCGCGCGTCATTTCGAGGATATTTATGGTAAATTTCCATTGTCAAACGTCATCATTTTTTTTTCGAGAAATCATCAAATTTTTTATTGGTTTTATGAGCTAATATCTAAATATTTTTGTATGTAAATAAGCAAAACGAAATATTACCTTTCATAGAGAATCTAATAAAGATCACGATAGTATTTACAATTTCTAAATAGGGTTCCGTATTTTATTTTTTATTTTATTTTATTTTTTATTCCAACAAGTAAGTATTTTATTTTTTTTCCGTAAGACAAGTACAACTTAGAAATGCCTAGTTTTTTCACTTTTCGTATTTATTCATAATTATCTAATTGTTTTACAAAATGAATTTTCAATACTCTATAATATACGAAATTTCAATGCGATTATTGCACAGCTATTCTTTTTATGATTGCTGTAGTAGTTCCATAGTTATAGCACTTTTTGTCGAGCGCGGCGATATTGTAAGAAATTCCAATAAATTGCCGCGGTCTGCCAAGAAATTATGCCGCTACTCGAAGGGTAAGTCTCCAAATATCCAGTTAAGTGTTGTCTAAATGTACAAATCTCCAAATTTCAATAAATTAACATATATATATCGTGTTTCGTGTCAAATGATAGGTCTGATTTAGTGCATTCCCGAAAAATACACGTAACAATATGGATTAAGACATAAACCCTCAAATAATTCATTAAAAAACTTTTAAAAAATAATTATAAATATAGTAGTTCACTTTTTGTAACGGCATCACTTTTTGGTATAACTGCAGTATAGGAACCTCTCCTGGATTGTTAATTTTTGAACGTCACCGGACTATATTCATCACGCAGATTCCGAATCTGCAATAATCTTTTGTCGCTCTTAATAAATAAGCGAGATATCGGCATTTAAAGTTTGCATACTAAACTTCAAAAATCGGCCATATTGTTTCAGGAGTAGTGTCGGAAGATAGTCGATATATCGCGAGTTCCCCAATATCGATAACAGTTCGTGATATTACAAAAATGATGGCATGCTCGTGAAAAAACATGTCTGCGATATTTTAAAAAATGAGACTAATTTCAAGGTTTTTTTCAATGACTTTGCGTTTTGATAACATAAGGTATCCTGAAACAATAGAAAATTCTTTAATATTGGAATATCACCGAGAGCAAACAGTTTTTTTCGAATTTCGCGCGAAATGTTAACATGACAATGTGTTAGCGATAATTCGGATTTATTTCGAGGTTTTTACAAAATGACTTTGGTGATGATGACAAAAGGTAACCTGTAACAAACGAAATATCTTCAATATCAAATTAAGACCGTAAGCAAAAAGTTTTTTTCGAATTTCGCGCGAAATTTCGCGTGTGTTAGCGATAATTCGGATTTTTTTCGAAGTTTTTACGAAATGAATTTGTGTTTTGAAGACTAAATGGTAACCTGAAAGAAACGACATTTCAGGATATTTTCTGTCATCAAAGTTCAAAGTTTATTTATTCCAAAAAACCCGGTAAGGGTATAGAACTTACAATTAATAAATACATTTTTTATAATATTCTTATTTCAAACAAATCATATATCTGGCAAAAATAAAATTAAATCACGTTAGAAATCTGAAAGCCAATAAACTATACAAAATCAACCATTACATTGTCTAAATATTTAAAAAATCATTTAGAAATATCAAAAATAGAAATACCAAATCCAAAAATAAAAAAATAAAAAAGTATAAATCTTTAAATAAAAAACAATAATAATAATAATGATCAAGGAGTCCAATTTGGAAAGCATCAAATAATATTCAGATGCAGTCATCGAAAAAACATCGAAAATAGTGCCCTTTTTTTAAAGTTTCGCGAAAATATGTATTTTTACGATCGTTTTAATCTAAAAAACTCTGCAAATTGTCATAATTTCTGTATTATCGCTAATTGTTATCGATATTACGATATACTCGAATGTGTCCCACACGGTATGTACAAACAAAATGGCCGCAACTTTCTTGACATTGTGTTGACAAATTTGAACGCCTATATCTCGCTTATTTATTGAGATCGAATAAAGATTATGGAAGATTCGGAATCAGCGTGGTGAATTTATTTTTAATTTGCACTGTTTGTTTACATATAAAATTAAAACTTTGAATGCCTATATCTCGCTTATTTATAGCGACCGACACAATATTCTTCCAGATTTAGCATTAAAATAAAACAATCTATTGTTCTATATTCTATATATTATTTTTTTTGAGAGAGGTCTATACTGCAGTTATTCCGTGTTTTTTAATCCTTTTTATACTTCGAAGACTATTGCGGTTGTTTGACATTATAAATAGGATAGAAACGAATTTACCGCGTGAAACTTGTAGCACCCGACGTTTCGGTGTCGTTGCAGCCGCCGTTGTCCAGGGTAGACTGAAAGAGTTGTCAATCCATTGTTTTGCGGGTAGGCCGCATACCGCTGCCGCCATTGCGTAGGTTATAACGGTGGTGGGAGGTTGGACTCGGAGCGCGCGAATTTCGAAAATCCGTCTCGCACTCAACATTCACACTGCCGTCGTAAATGAAAACACAATAACTTCATTTACTGTGTTTATACAAGTTTGGTTCTTTAAAATCGGAGTTGGGGTACTATAAGGGAAATTGTTCAGTTTGTCTGTCGATGGATAGTTACCGAGATACCTTCGATAAAAACACAGTATTTAAAAAAAAAACTGAGTATTTTAAATAAAAAACACAGTTTGTATATTTTTTAAAGTTCAAATACAGTAACCTATTATTTACTGTGATCTTTTTTAATACCTATAAGCATTTAAGAAATAGTTTTGTTTGGTTACAACACGGCTTCTTCAGATACTGTGGTTTTAGGTAAAATTTTGTTAAAAGTTAATTTATTATTACACGAATTAATCACAGTATCTCAATGACTGTGTTTAAGGTGCCTAGTTTTTTTATTTATTTTTTTTTTTAATTTATTTTATATGCTTAGAACACAGTAATGAGTAAAATTTACCTATAACACAGTAACCACTTAGTTACGGTGCTATAGCTTAAAAATATAAAATGTATCAAATTATTTTCCTAATTTATAACACAATATCTAATTTAATTAATTAAAAAATTATAATTTAATATATTTTTTATGCAGAATTGAAGTTCTAACTATCTTTTAACATTAAAGACTAAAAGAAATAATCTATATTGATTACTTTGTTTGTTCATGAAAACGATATTTAACAACTGAACTTTGACCGCGTTTTTCTCAAAACTTCTTTTTTCAAGTTACTGTGTTTTCATTTACGACGGCAGCCTGTATCCTGTCTTACGTCCTTGCGTCGTCGGGTGCTACAAATTTCACGCGGTAAATTCGCTTCTATCCTATTTATACTATATTTACGATACGTCAGAGGATAACTGAGTTTTGTGTGCCAAAAGAAGGCCCGGTTTCTCGTTACTATACAGTGTGTATCATTTAGCACACCCTCTTACGTTATTATTTCGCTTGTCCCTCTCTCAGGGCATATTTCCCACGAAGTGGAAAGAAGCCCTTATCATACCGATTCACAAAAAAGGCTGTAGAAACGATGTTATTAACTACAGGCCAGTGTCAATCCTCTCAGTACTGAGTAAGCTATTTGAGAAAGTGGTTTACTCACAGCTATACCCCTATCTCGCTACGTTTCTACCAGCACAGCAACATGGTTTTCTCAAGCAACGCTCTGTGGTTTCAAATTTGGGAGAATACACCAACTTTATCATCCAGTCTATGGATAATCGGAAACAAGTGGATGCAATATATACAGATTTTTCAAAAGCATTCGACCGGGTCAACCACGCCATACTTCTGGACAAATTAAAGAGATTAGGAGTTCATGGCGATCTCTTTAGATGGATATCGTCATACGTTAATAATCGTCACCAATCTGTTGCCATCGGCGGTTTTCGATCCAACTACACATCCATACCCTCTGGAGTCCCGCAGGGTTCTCACCTAGGTCCTCTGCTCTTCAACGCGTATTTACACGATATTGGATCATGCTTTAAAAATGGGCCCTATATACTATACGCGGATGACCTTAAAATTTACGCCCAGGTTGAAAGCATCACCGATTGCCACCTTATCCAGGATGACATTAATAGGTTGTTTGAGTACTGCGAAAGAAACAGACTCTCTCTCAACGCTTTGAAATGCAATCAAATTACGTTCAGCCGTAAAAAAATTAATTTGCATTTTCAGTATTTTATCAACCATGATCCGATTCCCAACGCGCTGAGCATTCGCGACCTTGGCGTTCAACTCGATCACCGATTGACATTTGACGAACACATACAAGGTATTGTCAGTAAAGCGTTAAAAACCTTGGGCTTCATTAGTAGGGTCTCTAAGTCGTTCTCTGACCCGACTGTATTCAAAACCCTTTATTTTGCATACATCCGAAGCGTATTAGAGTTTGCATCTCCGATCTGGAATCCGCAATATCATGTATGTAAGGAGAGAATAGAAAGCGTTCAAAAACGTTTTATGAGACAATTAAACTACCGTCAATGCTTGGGACTGAACACGTACGAGGAGAGGATGAATAACTTCAATATTACATCATTGGAGAACCGCCGTACCACGGCAGACATGGTATTATTACACAAAGTTATCCATAACAACGTGGACAACCCGTATTTCATACATAATCTAACTTTTCACGTTCCACCACGCGTGGCTCGCTTTCCCCGTACCTTCGAAGTCCCGCGCGTCCGTACTAGGTATGCCCAGAATTCCATCATGTACCGCTTAATGTCAACTTACGATAAACATTTCCAGAATATCGACCTATTTAACATGAAGGAGAAAAAATTTAAGCAAAGCATATACTTAAAATTAATCGAAAATGCGACATAGACATTTCTCATGGGATACTATTGACTTAGGGACTACTTGGTTTTTCGTTCGTTGTTCTTTAACTGTATATGATACTGTTCTTTAACTGTATATGATAACTGTATATGATGGTTTATATGATGGAGTAATTTTTTCTTAATTTTCTTAACTTTTCAAATTTTTCAAATTTGTATTTTTTGTACTGCACATTATTACTTAAAATCTATTAACACCCATTCCATCCTTTTCCTTACCTTTTCCCCTCCCAACCCCCACAGAATGCACTGTGCGTATTGGAGACTTAACTAACTAAAACTATTGTTGAAAGCATGTCATCGGCCAGAAATATTGTATTTAATGTAATTGTAATATTTTTTTGTAGCGCTGTATGTTTTCCCTGTTAAATAAATAAATAAATAAATAAATAAATAAATAAATTATTTTTTATTTATTATTATTATTAGTTTCAAATAGTATTCAAGGGCATTACAGATGAATCCAATTCGCCCTTGAATATTAAAGTTGGAGTGTAAGTCTAAAAATAAATGACTACATAACTAAATTAATGCTAACATTGAACAAGAAAAAAAAACATAAAAATATAAAACTAAATAAAAGACAGATTATGATAAACATGAGATAGCAGGGAGATGCCTTTTTAGCTGCCAAAGGGATGTACAAAAGATATCTATTTCAGTGGGTAAGGAATTAAGAAGAGCTATAACCCTTCCCACTGGACTGTCTACAAAAATATTTGTACGGTGGTACGGCACATTAAACAATAGATGCGATCTCCTCGCTGTGTAATTTCATCTATAAGCTCATCTAGATACAGGCCTTAGTTGACCTAGTTAGATGAGTTTTAGGCAGGTGCCAAACACGATGTGACGGTTTCTCTGAACTGTTTATGTTTGATTCTTGAACTTGTTTGGTATAATTAGTCGTAACCATTGTAATAAGTACTTATAAATAAAATAAATAAATTTACCGGTACGTACAATTCAAACTTACATAGTATCTCTGGCAAATAAATCGTTCGTTGAATAAGTTTATATGCAAATATAATTAGTGAAATATATCGACGAGTTTCAAGACTGTTGTATCCTACCATTCCTAGCACAAAATCTGACGGAAATACGTATGGATAAATATTGTATTTTCTGTAATAAATATATCTTAAAAATTTTCTTTGAATACGCTCTACCATCTGAATGTATTTGTTTTCACTTGTACACCAGATGACCGAGTTATATTCAAGTATGCTACGGACTAAACAATTATATAGTAGAAACATTACATGAATATTATTAAACTGTTTGCATATGCGAATAACAAAACCGACCATTTTGCTAGCACGATTGCAAATATCTGTAATGTGTGCACGGAAGTTCAACTGCGTATCAAATGTAATTCCCAGGTCCCTCACCTCGGTTGACCTTTTTAAAATTGACCCGTTTATTGTGTATGGGAAAAAGCAAGGTGTTTTCTTCTTAGTGATGGTTAAAACAGAGCACTTGTTCATGGATCTTTACTGCAAATAACATATTTTAAATAAATAATTAGCCATATTCAAGAAGATTCCTAACTTCGAAACTCCAAAACGGCTCATAATTGAGGTAAGATGTAATAGTCATAAATATTCTAGATAACCGATGGAAAATACGTTATTGTTATTGTTATTGGAGAGGTGGGCTAAGCGCCCATACAGTTTGGAACGTTGTCCTTTATTTCCGAAATAAAATGCTTAAAAATGTGATATACAAAGTCTACCTAACTAGGCCGAAGCCTGTACCACGGTAGATTCGTTTATGTTAGTTATAAATTGTGAATTATGCGCACACCTATCAAAGTAATATAACTAAGAAAGGAAAAAAAAATTAATCTAATAGCTCTAATGAATAAGTAGTATTTATCTCAAAGAGTGTTTTTAGTTTGAGTAACTAAACAGTATGTAAATAATAGATAAAGTAATAATGAATTTACAAAATACCCAATAAAAAATATAATAATAATAATAATATTAAAATACAATAAACTTAAAATGATAGATTGTCAATAAATATGTAATGTTGGAATGGATAGAAAGTCCCTTAACCGGTCGAAAGCCAGCTTTCGCGCAAAAAACTGCCCTGCAACTTTTTGGTTGATTTTGTAAATAAATACTAACAATATCGCTTTTTCATGAATTTCCCTCTTGTTACTTAGTAATTAATATTGTTAGTCATGTATATTATATATGTATATAATATATATGGGGACCGGCCGTACACGAGAATCTGTCAAATGACGCAAAGTGCCTATAGGCACTGTTGGCGTCCGACGGGTTAAACTCCGAAACAAAGAGCATAATATGTTGTTTTAATGCTGTTACTTATCGAATTTTATAATGCATCCCCTATGCGTTGGCTAAGAATCTGGAGGGAGGGGGGGGGGGGGGGGGGGAAATAGCGCCCCCCCCCCTTCTGCCTCATATAGCGTCGCAAGTATTTTGTTTTTTTAAATAACAATTTATTTAAGGAATTTTACGCAATCGGGGGCTTTTATATCGAAATTAGTTGACTGTCTAAATCTAAATTATGTGAAATCTTTCGAAGAATTAAGTGGACTATAAAAAAGTCTGAAATGAAGTGTATTTGAAATGTTACGTGTGCATAGACGAGTTTCGAAGTTCTCGCTAAAATATGGATCGCTGTGGTACAAATTTAACTACCCCCATAACACCTAAAGAACGCGAATGAGTCGCACTCTTATTGTCACCGTGAAGACCGCAAAAGTAACTTTGCCGAAACATCGGGAAACTATCGTCTACATCCACGCAAGCCTTGCGAGCCTGGGTAGGACACTGTACACGCTGTCGAAAATTCTCTGTCTCTTTCTAACGGGTCAAGTTAGGGCCTTGCGCTTTAGCCGATTGAGTGGCCGACAGGAGCTTGCCGATAGTTCCTGTGTCGCTAAATCCCGCCATTTTTGACTTATGGAGATACTCTGCACGCCTGCGAGACGTATGTTTAGGCTTTATGTCGCTTTTAACTATGATTGTGTCATTTTTATTTAGTAAGTTTTTTATATTTAGTATCTTATGTATATTTCTTTTGTTAGTTTTTTATTTTATTCAATATGTCGTGGTCTTGGCCTTAGATGGTCGCTACAAATTTCACGCGGTAAATTCGTTTCTATCCTATTTGTAATGTCAAACAAATGCGATAGTCTTCGATTTTATATTAGTAGGTATGTTTTAGCCTACACGTGTCATTTATCCTACTAATATTATAAACGCGAAAGTTTGTATGTATGTATGGATGTTTGTTACTCTTTCACGCAAAAACTACTGAATGGATTTTGATGAAACTATACAATAATATAGCTTACACATCAGAATAACACATAGGCTATAATTTATAAAGATATATGGTTTTCTATCATCATTATCACAATGTTCCATCACCACGCGGGTGAAACCGCTGGGCGCAGCTAGTATATGCATATGTACGCCTCTGAGACGTTTGTTAAGGCTTTATACATCCAAAATAGATTAGGCTTAGGGTTAATTCAATTAAAATGTTAAATAACCGCGAAAGTTTTAGAGTTTACAAGGACCGAATAATTTTTTCATAAAATGACGTGACGTTTTCAGTGATATGATTTAATCAAACGTGCTGTGTAGGTTGGTCGGTGCTGTGCTGCGCTGGTAAAAATATCGCTGTATTGCCGAAACAACGCCGGGAGTCCAAGTCTTTCCTGGGGGCGAAGATTAATGATGGCGTCAAATGTCACAACTCGCTTTAATTAATGGAGCTGGTATCCTGAAAAAAAATGTATTTTAACTCATTTACGAAACTCGCGACGGATTGATAGACCTGCACCCACCCACGCCAGCGCTAGAAATCATTATAAATCCAGGTTGTCGCATGCCTCGTCTCTTACGCAAACACGGCTCATTTGTGGCATAATAATTTAATCTATACATATATTGTAAAGAGGTAAAGTTTGTGAGGTTGTAGGAAGTAATCTCTGGATCTACTGAACCGATTTTGATCTTTTACCATTCTTTTACCATTAGAAAGCCACGTTATTTATGAGGGTCATAGGGCTATATATTAATCCGAAAAATGAAAAGACTTTTTCGTGGTAGTTGGATTTGAAAAGTAAGTCGGAGAAAAAACGGTCGAGCGAAAACGTTTCTTACGGACGCTGCTTTAACGATGAGAGATATATGATTGAGTTGTAGAGAAAAGTTGTAGAGCTTGGTATTGCCTACAAAAAAGTCAGCGACAGCATATGTCTAAATTTTCCTGTTATTCTAGATGGCCAAATATTGCTAGTTTCACCGGACAATACTATCAGCGCCACGTTCATTTCGCCGTCGCAGAACGGTTGCCAAGATGTACTACGGAGTTGAGCAGTCTGATTCATATATAATCAATTGCCATGCGCTAGTGTGCATGTGTGTGCCCGCCATTATTTTCGATGTTAAACACATCCATCAGCTACAGTTCAGTCCGCAGTGGGTGTCCATTAAAGCATTTTTACGAACGACACCGTAGATATACACAAGATGGACAAATGCAGACTCCATTAAAACTGTTCATTTGACGTGTCCGGGATTAGAAAAAACGATTAGAACCGTCATAAAAGCGCCTCCGAGCAGGAATTCCAAATAGTGGAGCATGCGTCACGCGCCCCCCAACCAAACGCTCATCCGCGGACTGTGGATGCACTAAACCGACGCATTAAAACACTGGAAACGAGCCAGCGCCCCGACACTTTTAGTTTTTACGATTTACAGGGAGAGAACAAGAAATAAACGGTCCGACGCCGCTTCTACTACTTTTCCATGTGTTCGAAATGGAGTATAGATATTAAAGGTTCATACCAAAAACGCTTGCGTCCGAGACTTGCAGGCTTACCTTGACGGCAAACTTTAGGTGACTACTACCACTGCGCACAGGTGACACAGAAGGCCCACAAAATGCTTGGGTTTGTGCTACGTATGAGCAGTAGGGCGGTGTCGACTACAACGACGAACCCGTCACCTCAATTAGGGTTGTCGACTACAGCGGGCGAGCCCGTCACCTCAGAAAGTTTTAACGATTAGTCGTTCTATCTCCCTGGAGTGAGCGCAAAAGACTTGGACAAAACAATCCACCATCTAGCTCCGCCACAAGCCCGTAAGAGGCCAACGCCTTAACCGCGAGATAGCCAGGAGTGTTACCCGGCGGGCTTACACTCACGCCCTTACTTTCAACGCATTACTCCAGTCTCTCGATTGGTTACGAGTTCGAGGTCGCTTGCGCGGTCCTCTCCCTTACGAAGCGGTGAGACGGTGTTTACCGAATCTATTGCGGATCACAGCGTCCTTTGCCCGGCTGTTCATCCAGGATCGGATAGCCGATGGTCGTTTCAAGAGCAGTCGCCGTAAGGTCCGCAACCACCCCCGCTCTATAGGAAACAGTACTGTTTTCAGACTCCCCCGACTGTTAGTCAGAGTGCACAGTCGATTGGCTTACGCCGCACGGTGCGCAGACCGTCCAGGAGCGCCAGAAGGTTGATTCCCAAGGGAAACTAACCATATGGCCAGAGTCCTACCCAGGCTCGCACTTCATGCGTGGAGGCCTTCGGATAGGTGTTGACCCGTGAGTGTGACCAACCCTGAACAGAATGGGTCTTCGTGACCAACTCAGCAAGGGCCCATTAACACCCGTTACCCCAGGCTGATACAACGATATGTGATCGTTCTTTCAGCCGTGGGATGGACGTAGAAGACTTAGATAAGACAATCTACTGTCTAGCTCCGCCAACAAGCCCGTTAGAGGCAAACACCTTACGGCGATGCACCGGGAAAGGTATCCAGGGGTCAGACTCGCCCCCTAACTACCAGTTTTGGTAGGATATCTCCGTTTGGAGTTAACCTTCAGGATATCTCCGTCCTTCCGACTGGTTACGGGTCCGAAGTCGCGTACGCGGTTTCTACCTGTTGTATTACAGCTGTAATCTTGTTTGCATTTATCGCGGACCTGGGCGTCCTTTGCCCGTAGTGCCACACGGGATCGGGTGGCTTAAGGTCATTTCAAGAGTGGCATGACAACAGGTCAACATCCACCCCCTCTGCTTAGGGGACAGTATATTTCCATAGTCTCCAGACACCTTCAGCAATTGGTCAAAGGGCACATCCGATTGGCATCGCCGAACGGTGCGCAAACCGTCTAGTAGTGCCGGGATGCAATCCCGCCAGGAGAAACCGGTCCACCAACTTGTGAGGCCTGAGACGCGAGAGTCTTACTCGGGGTAGCCTTCCGCACGAGGAGGTTTCTGACTGGGCCTGCTGCGTGGCATCTAACGGACCCTTGTTGAGTTGGCCACGAATACCCATTGTTTAGGGTCGGTCACACTCACGGGTCAACACCCATCCGGCGGCATCCACGCATGAAGTGCGAGCCCGGGTAGGACTCTGGCCTGAGGGCTAGTTTCCCCTAGGAGTCAATCTTCTGGCGCTCCTGGAAGGTCTGCGCATCGTGCGGCGTCAGCCAATCGATTGTGCATTCTGACAAACAGTCGGAAGAGTCTGGAATAGTAGTATCTCCTATAGAGCGGGGGTAGTTGCTCACCTTACGGCGACTGCTCTTGAAACGACCATCGGTTATTCGATTCCGGGTGAACAGCCGGGCATAGGCTGCCGCGGTCCGCGATAGATTCGGTAGACACCGTTTTACTGCTACGTAAGGGAGAGGACCGCACAAGCGATCTCGAACTCATATATCCTTCTAGCCGTGTTCGGCCATAGCGACTGCATTGTAGATTCTAGTGAATTCTTTAATCTTCTCAGAGTCCACTGTTCGGAGCAGTCAAGTGCGCAGGCTATATTATAGCGCACAGGTGGGCGCGCGACCACGGGTGCACTCTCTCTTCCTCCCTCTTCTGAACCCGATGGAACGGAGACCGTTACGACCAGAGAAAAGTTTGGATGCAGATAAAATAAAATAAATTAATTAATCGCCAACACAGCAATGGCTGTCATTGTTAAATTTGTACTCAATATTGCAGAGCTATTTTTTTCGGATTTAGTTCGTTTTTTCACACTGTCATTTATGAAATTGGTAGTTATGGCTTGTGTCGATGTTTAAGGTTTTTCTGGAGCTATTGTAGAGATGACCGGTGACTTATTGGTAGTTGTTGTAGTAGCGAACTCATAACCAGTCGGGAGACCGGAGTAATCTGGTTGCAACTGGTAGTAAGGGCGCGAGTGTCGGCCCGCTAATTAACATACCTGGCTATCTCGCGGTTAAGGCGCTGGCCTCTTACAGGCATGTGGCGGAGCTTGAAGTTGGACTGCGTCTTGTTTTCTGCGCTCACCTCAAGGGGGACAGAACGATCGTAGTCGACAGCTCTAGTTGGGCTTGCTGCGTAGGAGCAAACAGTTCTCTGGGGTCAAGGCTACATCGACGCTATACAACAGCTATGTCCGTATCCTCCTCGAATTCGCGTCACTCATTTGGTCGTCGCAATACGAAATGCACAAGGCGCAATCGGAGAGAATTCAGAGACGATTCGCCAGACATATCGCTCGTCGTGAACATATCGCCTTTGTGTCTTACGAAGATACGTTGCACCGCCTGCATTGTTGCTTTGTCGCGGAATGGGCGAGCTACCTGTCTTAGTCCAGCGCCGCGAGGCAATCGATGAGTCAGTTTGCGCTCCGCGCCACGCCGACGCGTTTACTTGATCGGTGGCGTCGACAAGCACCGTCGTTGCTTAAAGAGACCCTATTAAGGCTGCACAGACTTCCGGAACAATAAGAAACCGAAGCACCCGACTGGACCTTATAAACTCATCTCCAGTCGCTAAAAACCGTAGAGCTATCGCTAATCTTGTGGTAACAGGTATTTGCATTTCTCATGTTGTGTCTTCTTTTATTTGTTGGTCTAATTTTGTTTATAAGCTCGAATCCAATTTTTCTGTTGATATTGGTTTCAATTTAGCCCCCTAAATGAGCGACCCAAAGCCAGGACCAAATGGTAAAAATGAAAAGAACAAAGAAAGATTGGTTGACAATGCTCCAAAGATGGTAAATATAGACGCACTAATAACATCTGGGCCATTACGATCTGGGGAAATTGTTATGCTTGTCATAGGGAACCCATATTTATACTCCAAAAGAGAGCAGTGCGAATAATTGCAAAGGTGAAAAGGGAAGAGTCGTGTCGACCCATTTTTAAAAGGCTAAGAATCCTCACCTTAACCTAACTCTATCTCTTTATGTTACTGACTGAGTTTTTTTAAGAATAAAGAAACACATTATAAAAAGTTTTCAGATACACATACTAAAAATACGAGAAATAAATTAAACATATTTATACCATGTATTAAATTAACACAGCAAGGTAAGACACAAAATACTCCGGGCCATACTACTTTTACAGGCTACCGGAAAGTTTAAAAACAATTCAAGTGGAAAGCTTATTCAAAAAGTTACTTAAAGAATTCTTATTAGACAAAGCTTTTTATTCGATCGATAATTTTAAATAATTTTTCAATTTTATTGGCCATTTTTTTTTTGACAATTTTAAGTAGCATTTTTTAATTATTCTGACTTTTTCTGATTTTAATTTCTTGATTATTTTAATTTGTGGTTTTAGTAAATAAATCTTAAAAATGATTTTGATGCCCTAAAAGCAATAATGAAGTAACTGTATGTACGTGGTGATAAATTTAAATATTGTAAAAACGGACTAATAGACTGTAATTTAAATGTACCTAAATAGTAAGTTTCTACAATCTGTTAAGATTTTTTTTGGAAATAAATGGAAATTGGAAAATTAACTCTTGCCCTGACTCTTGCATTGGCTCCCCCCTTAAACGAGAGAAAATCGGCCACCATCGACGGGCAACCCAGCTAGTAAATACATAATAATAAAATATATATTCGCCATTATCGCGGCGGTCATAGCTCGTAAAATGTTGATGTGTTATGGTATGGCCCATTGGCGAGTCGATTCGCCTGAGCCGTAATATTACTCCGCTTAATCCGTCTCTAGTGAGTGATTAGAATAATACGTAAGTAAATATCTGGCTCGACGGAAAGGTGAGTTGAGATAAAGGTGAAGGACCGTCCTCGGTCGTCCTTTGAGGTAACCTCTATCCCCTCCCCCACTTCCAGTCTGCCTCTCGCTGTCGTCTATGCGTCGCGTATGAGTATGGGAGCCCATTAAAGATTATTCTACGCCACCGGGCACAAGAATTAGTTCGTTATGAATTTATTTTTATTAGGTAAAATCCGTGCGTTTTGTTTTGACCACCCGAACTAAGTTAGTATTTATTCTAAGGATGGCATTAGAGTAACGTAACAAACTGTGGATTTCCTGGTCGATATCCTGAACGTCAGGCAAGAGGACTGTATTTTAGTATGGTGTGGTGAGCGATGAACAGCCACAGTGGGAATAGATCCAGGAATAAGAAAAAGGAGTACCTTAAAAAACCGTTTATTTTTTGGTCTTTTTTGGCTGCTTCGCTGATGGGTATAGCTGCCCAGACATGAAACTTTCGTTTCATGATTTTTTCGAAAAATGTAAGCATTATTTTTTTTTTAAATCTAAGCGAATATCTCGATAGGGAATCAATTTAAAATTCAGACTCAAAAAAGTTGCTCATTGCCTTGGACATTACGACTTTAAACTGATGTCAAAAACTTACGCCGACGCATACGCACGTGGAGTCTGAGCCTGACGCTTTATCAACGCTGGATTTTTATTGGTCAAAGCCTACAGCAGTGACCCCGTCTATTTCTTTGCGGGGCCGCCCATTTCAGATATTTTTCTCAGGTAGTATGTCGCCTTAATATGGACAGCTACTGTACGTTAACATTTTAAATAACATAGATATTAATGTTGTAAATATCACACCATATTTTTTAACTCATTAGTCTTTGGTCTGTTTACGTCTTTGTTCGGCTTTGTTTCCTATAGAGCGGGGGGTAGTTGCAAAGCCTACGGCAATTGCTCTTGAAACGACCAATCGGCTACGCCGGTACCAAGTAAAAAGCCGGATAAACGATGCCGTGGTCCGCGATATATTTGATAAACACCGAATCACCGCTACGCGTTGGAGAGGACCGCGCAAGCGGCCTCGAACCTGTGATCAGTCGAGAAACCGGAGTAATCTGGTTGCAACTGGAAGTAAGGACGCGAATGTCGGCCCGCTGGGTGATTAACCTGGTTATCTCGCGGTAAGGCGTCGACTTGTTACGGGCGAGTGGCGTAACTAGACAGTGGATTGTTTTCGTCCTAGGTCTACGCTCACCTCCCGAGAGACAGAACGATCAAATATCGTTAAAACTTTCTGAGGTAACGGGTTCGCTCGTTGTAGTTGACAGCTCTAGTTGTAGTCTAAAAGACATTTTGTGATGATTAGATTCGTAGGATTTCGCCTACTATAATAAAAATTAATAGTTTAAAAAAAACACTAAAAACACGCTTTTCAAGTCCAAACACGGCTATGATACGATATTCCATCATGGAATGCCAGTGCCTATCTTCCGGCTTCATCGTCAGACCTTGAAACCTAATCGTGGTCAAAGTTCATTCCAAGACTTTTCTAACAAGTCCAAACACAGCATGATACGATGTTCCATCATGAAGTTCCAGTTCATATCTTCCGACTCCATCATCAGATCAGTTCGACAGTACCATATTATTGTATTGTCATCAGAACTACATACAGCTGCCAATTTTCATGACGCTACGATCCTTGGAAGATGGTTAAATTAGTTACCTTAGATTCCATTACATACAGGTCGACCTAATAAAAGCGTGTTAAAAAAGATTTGCGGCCTTTAGGGCCGCATTCATTCAAGGGAGGAGGGAGGGACTGTCTTAGCAGGGGCGCGCACTTGCGGCCAACGAGATACTACGAAATGTATGGAATCACCGTCGCGCGCGCATATGGGCCGCGCGGCCAAGTGTGCGCGGTCGACGGCGATTCCATACATTTAGCAGTATCTCGTTGGCCGCCGCGGCCAGGCCGTAAGTGCGTGCCGGGGCTTAAGCAGACCATGTGGATTGTGGAGAAGCCCTATTTGTTGTGTTAGGGTTAGAGAGCTCATCTTATACACTCCGCTGCAATCTTCTTGAGCTCTCGACCACAGTCTCAAAAATGCTTACACAGATTAAACACAACCTCGTCAAAACTGCACATGAGAAAGAAAATCAAATGGCCTCGTGCTAGACTAGAGCCGCTATATGTAACGGACTTCGCCGATTTTCTTAAAACCAAGGCATGTACAGCCAACGACAGAATATTTGATATCGTGATGATGTATTGAAAATTTAAAATTAGCTTTTATAGTCTAATTAACAAATTCAAATTCAATTTCGAATATGTTTATTCAATGTAAATACATAATACACACATACTGAACGTCAAAAGACAGTAATTGTACTTTTTCCTATTTTTTTCCGGCGAGTTCTACAAGTAAGATTCCACTGGAAAGAACCGCCAAAGAAAACCAGTGACCACTTTTTTGGTACTATTATTGTCCATAATTTATATATAATCAATAATTCAAAAATATGTCATGTCCTCGGTCCAATATTCACTTCATCGATGTTCCCGTGAATTGAAGACATGAAACAGAAAGAAAAAAGACAGGCAGAAAACAATAATTTCACAATAAAATATAAATATTCAAAATAGATCGGCTATGCCTAGTTAGGAGCGACGCAACTAGCATTTGTTAATACAAACG
The DNA here is from genome assembly GCA_944548615.1 of Micropterix aruncella. Lineage (NCBI taxonomy): Eukaryota > Metazoa > Arthropoda > Insecta > Lepidoptera > Micropterigidae > Micropterix > Micropterix aruncella. The sequence continues at coordinate 17,892,841 of OX155976.1, forward strand.
GTGTAATTTTTTTAATCAAATAACATAAAAAAATAAATAAATATTGAAGTGATGACATACAAAATAAAAAAAACTTAATTTCGACGTACAAAATCGACTAGCCATCCTAGCAGTATTGTTTTAGAGAATGACTGTACTATAAATTAAATGTTCATTAGCGATTAACACATGAACGATTATGCATTACATGCATAACCGTCCATGATGTAATATCGATAATTAGTTTGGTTTATAATACGGTGTGCATTATCAATCACTACAACAGAATTAGGTTATAAATTCGGAATAAGTTTTTCTTTAAGCCATTTCTCATAATTACTGAAGTTCATGTCGTGGTGATAATCACCACATTTTTGAGAAGATTTATATATCAGCATTGCATTGGGTACAAACCCATCACTACCTCCAGCGTGAACCACTATCAAACGCTGACCCTTGGAAATAGGCATTTTAAGGCCTTTTGTCGGACTACATGTCCATGATTTAGGATGAAAATGGCGTAGGCGTAGAAAATGACGTCGGCTGGTCAGAATCTATTTTTTTTTTCTTTTCGGCTAAAACTCTTTTTATTGACGCGATAGATATTTTACTAGCAGCAGAAAGCCTTTTTAAGACCGCTTGCAATTCAATTGTTATTCCGAATTTCGCTTCATCTTTCATGAAATGGTAAATATTTGATATTAATTCCCTTGTCTGGGATTTCAGCGTCTTATTCCCCAATTTTGTTTTTAACGGCATATTAAACGACGATCACGACAAGAAATAATAGAAAATAAAGTTATTTACCTACTGTACCTCCTGGGATTCAGCACAGTCGAACTCACGATCACAACACACAGACGACGAAGACAAAATACAACACAAAACGTATTTATTTGTTACTCTTCTGATTGTACCGCTAAATGACGGGCCGCTGAGACAATCACATATATAGTGAAAAATTCACACAGCCCAATTCAACTCAACACTAAACGAATCTATTAGTTATGTAATCGTCTGACTGTACCGTTAAACGGCTGGCTTCGACGAGAATCATTACAGTCACGCGTAAACTCAACCTCTCTCCGTCATTCTCACAGGTATAAAATATGCCTATCCCTTTTTTGGTTTCAGTGCATTGGTGTTCAATAAATGCAATACGTGTGACCTGAGCATGTAGTTGTAGAGCTCAAAAAGTTTGCATTCATCTGTACCTCGCGCGAACCGCAAACTGCATTGGTCTCCCGGACTTTATAGATGTCGTCTGTGCGACGCGTGTGTAATCCGTCGTTCGCTTCGCTGCGCCTCGGCCGCCCGTCGCCCACCATTGTGTGTGTTCTGTCTTACGAATACGGCTTACTTTCCAATACCCCGCTCGCCCTAAAGCTTCAATAACAATACGAACCCACCTCGACGCTGTATCGATCTATATCGATGGACGTTCGCATGTCTGCCTTTACGCAACAGGGACCTTCAATGACATATTAGGTCCTCACCTATTTATGGGAACCAGGGGCGGGATGAGATAGCTAACGTTTAAAACTAATTATGAACGCTATATGCACTGGCGAGCAAAAAAAAACGGGCCACCTGCGTAATTCGAATCGGAAAAGTGTTTAATCAAAACCAATATATTTGCGATGATACCATTTATTGTAAAAGATGTAAAGCAAAGAAACAATACCAAGTATTACCAGTGTTTAACCGGTTTTCCCGAAAGACGCAGAAAAATACGTTTTTTTAATAAAATCGGAAACTAAATGTATCGAATAAATTAAAGGAAAAAACAAATAAAAAAGCACAATATATTTATTTTTTTTTAAAGCAGAGGAGAATTTTCCCATTTACTTTTTATCACAGCTTCACGACAATGTTTTAAATACTACGATTTTTTAAAAAGTTTTTTTCAGAAATACCATCCCATTCTTCAAATATAGCCTCTTTCAGTTCGCGAATGTTATTTGGAGCAAACCGTCGACTTCTCATGCGTCTTTTTAAGATGTCCCTTACGTGCTTAAGTTGTCCCTTACATGATGTTGACACTGCGAGGCTAGTATATTTCTCTTATTTCCACAGTATTATGTCTTACGGCATCTTACTGTGGGAACAGGCTGCAAGTATGCCCTCAATCTTTATTCTACAAAAACGGGCGGTTAGAGCCATATACAACTTGCGCAGACGTGATTCCCTAAGATTCAAAAGAATTAAAGAAATCGATTCTTGAAAGAAGATAGATTCAAAGAAATTAACATTCTTACTGTACCCAGTCAATACATATTTGAAAACATGCATGCACGAGAAAATATATCTCATTATTCAAAAAACTGTGACAATCACAAATACAATACTAGAAATAAAAATAAATATATAGTGACAAAATTTAGACTAAGTAAGCTAAGCAAATGTTTCATGGGAAACTGTATACAGTTTTATAATAAAATTTCAGAGGACATGCAGGGTCTATCAGACACTCAGTTTAGAAGTAAAATTAAAAATATTCTATGTAAGAAGGCTTACTACAAAGTAGTAGATTTTATAAATGATATTTTTTTTCGAATGATTATAAAATTGAGATTTAACCCGTTGAGTATGAGTCAACCAAATCTGGTCGCGAAACAATTATCTGTTGAGTACGAGTCGACCAAATCTGGTCGCGCGTTTTTTTCACTTCTTTGACGTTCTCATATTTATTCATAATTATCTAATTGTTTTACAAAATGATATTTCAATATTCTATATTCGAAATTTCAATGCAATCATTGTGCAGTTGTTCTTTTTATGATTGGTGTAGTAGTTTCGTAGTTATAGTACTTTAAGTCGATGTCGCCGAAAATCCTGCAAAAGAGACAGATGCATCCATGAAAATACCCATTTACTCCAAGGGTTAATATTCTTTTCTTATTTTATTGAAAATTGTTAACTATGTAGGTATATTGTTTTTTTTTCGCTTTTTTTTCTTTTTGGCTATTGTTGTTAATTATGACTATTTTCAATTTTATGATTATTTTAAATTCTAACTACCTATATTTTAAATTGTTTTAAAATATTTCTGTTGTTAAATATTACATTATATCATGATTATATAATGTACCTATCCGGTATCTATATAGTATTTGAAATGTAAGCTGAATGACAAATTATCTATAATATAAACCATAAATTGTATTTCATATTTTGATTTCACAAAGCAATTTTTTACAAATTCTATTGTGAATAAAAACATTTTGATTTTGATTTTCGATCAGATTTAAATCAGGTCTCATTACGGGCTATCCCATTGCTTGCACACCGACCTCCCGAAGGTACCGAGTAACAGAAGCAGCAGCGCGTGGACGAGCATTATCTTGCAAGAGCAGGAAATGTTCTCCATTAAAACCCGCGAAAAGCACAAAATGTTCTCGAAGAACCTCTCTAATATATCTGTCAGAAGTTAAAGCACCGTTTTCAATAAAAACCAACTCCGTTTATGCGTCGAAAGTGAAACCCGCCCAGAACATAACTGAGCCCCATCCAGAAGGCACTCTCTCCGATGTGACACTGTGCGTATCTCTCTTCCAGTCGTCGGTATACAAGCTTACGACCTTCGGAACCATGAAGAGTTATTCTGATTTCGTCGGTGATCAGTGATGACCAATGATCAAAGATCAGATCAATGATCGATGATCAGTGATCAGTAATCGTCTTCCACTGCTCCAAAATCCAATGTACGTGTTCCCTAGCAAACGGCAATCGGGCAACTCGGTGAGCCTTTGTGAGTTTAGTCCTAGTTGCTGGCTTGTGTCGTCAGGGAAGCTTCTCTGAGCCGTCGTCGTATAGTCCATTCACTCACATTCACTCCTAGATTCTCTTATAAGTTGTCTAACTTCAACTTCGCTGGGGTGGCGATTGCGGCGTACCGTCTTTACAATATAGCAGTCGTCTCTGCGAAGTCGCTCGCCGCCGATCAGAGCCTCGTCCAGTCTGTATATAACGACGGTATACTCTCTGAATAGTAGAACGGCTTACAGCCGGAGTTCTTGCAACTGCAAGTTGACTTCGCCTTAATTTAAGCAAATTGCAAATTTGGGCAACCAAAAAGTAAAAAAAAGAAAAAAGGAAAAAGTCTGTGCATCGCTGGCGTAGGGGTTAACTTGTGAAGTAAAAACCCGGCCGTACCTTTTGCATTCCGGAAGGGACGTTACACATTCTAGGGGTTTAAAAAAGCTGGGATACATGCTAAGCTCGATACTTAGGTGCCGCATCCTTGCTTTATTGGATGAATAATAAAATAAAACGTTGAAATTCTGTATTAATTTTCAAATAAAGCTATATTTTAGTCATTTATGCCTACATATTAATACTTATTTATTTGTTTATTCACTTATTACTAATCAATATCATTAGCGGTTCCTTCATACAAGCCAAAAAGCCCGGCTTGCCCTATCTATTAAAAATCTTCTTAAAAAGATCGGTAAACTAATGAATGAATTTGCGAGCGCCTATTGCTATCTAGCGGGCACAGTCCGCTATATGCGACAAAACAGCTTATCGACAGTGCGACAATTAGCTGCATTCTTACCGAGCTGAGTTCAGCTAGTCGTCTCGCTCGCACACACGAGCTTGCAACGGAGCTTTCAAAATCAGTGGTCCTCTCATTCTAACCTGTGGCAAATTACGCAAAACAATATATGTATCTATACGACTTTCGTATTGACGAATAAGCCAGGCTTGCGTTATGGAAGTAGAATGCGAGCGTGTTCCGTATTTAGTACCGTTTGTTTTTGAACAAGTGACAGAGCAGATTTTTTATTGCATAATTTCAATTGATTTGTGGTTTTTATCGCCTGATGAACAATGGAGGAAATTGTCCCTTGTGGTGAGTTCTGTCTTAGCTTTATTTCACTCGCTCAAGCAAATAAAACGGCATTTCTTAAAGCCACCGCAGATATGCGACTGCTGATAAGTAAATGTTAAATTCTGTCTAGCAGTAGCATGCCTTTAATGTGCTTTATTGAATTACGACACAAGCAGTAAATTTCAAACTGAAGATTGAAGAGTACTAGACTCCAAATTGTTCTGTGTGAGGTGGGGGGTATCAACTTACGAGTTATTTATTGAAAGGCGGTTTTGAATGAAGTAGAAGGAATTTATTGATCGAAGGTTTGATATTGCCAGTTATAACGATTGCCGTATAGGTTTATCGAGACGCGAGGGTTACGCGACCGAGGTTATACGGGAATAGTGGATGAAGTGTTCTTTCCCAGTCACGAGGACTGGGAAAGGCAAGGAAAGGAAACCAAGGGGCCGGATTCGTTGACACACCTCGTGAGAAGGGTACCGAATATGCCGTTGCAACCTTGGGGGAAGGTGATCACTCGGGGAATGATAATATGTGACCGAAAAGCCGGGACACCGAAGTGTGCCGTCGCTATCTGGACACATGACCACTCGAGGAATGATACTTTGGATGCTTTTTCGCCGGTTTATAGGTCGTGAAATGATGGAATTCGAAATATTCCGAGTAAAAGTATTGTTTCATCGTGCTGATTCACCGCTGCACGAGTCAAAATGATAGCTGAATTGTGTCAGTGTATTTTACTGGAAATCGATGCATTTGTTGATCGTATGTAATGGTACTTAAGGGCCATTACATACCACTTTTTTCAACTATAAAAGCGTAAAAACAAAAAGGTATGTCGGGCTTGCTCCATTCACCCACCAACCCTGGGCACGCCACTGATCAACATTACAGAAAAACCGAGTCATCTGATATTGTTCCTCTATCCATTCAAGGGTTAAAAGAGAGGCTTTCCGACTCCGCTGCGGCGATCGGCTCCGGGGGGCTATTTCGCTGAACGGAGCAGGAATGTCCCACTTTTGGCCTCAGCCGTTAGCGCATGTTCTGCGCCGCACCGCGCCGCGACCAAAGTTTTAACCTTTTAAAAGAAAGTTTGAACGGCGCGCGTCCGCACCTACATAAAGTACGGTCTTTTTCTCCCCTTTTCTCTCCTCAAAACTATAAGTCCGAGCGCGCTGGCTCATTTCCAGAGTTTTTAATGCGTCCCCTTTAGTGCAATCGCATGCGTTTCGGCCTGACACGCATGCGCACGTCCGTTTTTATTTGGTACCGTAGAGGTAACCTATCGTACGTTACATTTTGTCAATTTTACAGGGGAGCCCTTTTAACCCTTGTCACTCGAGGCCATTTTCGCATCTAAGAAAATACTACATCACATAGGAAAAATACCGTTTTAATACCACAAAAATTTGGGACGGCTCAAACCTACCGTCCAGCAAACCCACGAATCCGCCAGAGTCCAACTCCTTACGGCGAGACACTAGGAAGGCAAACCAGTGAGGCAACCTCGCCCCCTGGCTACCAGTTTTAATAGGTTATCTCCGTCTGGAAATAACCTTTAGGATATCTCCTTCCTAACGACTGGTTACGAGGCCGAAGTCGCTTACGCGATCTCTACCTGCCGTAATTCAGCAATGATTCAGTTTGAATCTATGGCTCTGAATTCAGGATCAGGTATCCTAATGGTCATTTCAAGAGTGGTTGACGACAGGTTAACATCCACCCCCGCTGCTTAGGAGACAGTATATTTCCATAGTCTCCAGACTTCTACAGCAATTAGTCAGAGTGCACATCCGATTGGCGTCGCTGAACGGTGCGCAAACCGTAGAGTAGCGTCGGGAAGCAATCCCACCAGAAGAAACCGATCCACCAGCCGCGAGAGCCTTACCCGCGGTAGGCTTCCACACAAGGAGGCTCCTGAATAGGAGTTGAATCGTGAGTTCGGCCGATCCGAGAACAAAGTGGATCTTATGGCCCAAGCTGCACGAAACCATTCGCTACATCTCTCAAACAGTGAATAAGTTAATAGTAAAACACATTTTTAATAACAAGCTTTTATTAAAATGCTCTGTCCCGAGCCAACCCTGGGTGCAGCAGCCATGTCATAGTGGAACTTAGAACTGGCTGTCACAATTGTATGCTATAAAGAATGTCGTGTTTGTTCTGTTGACCGTTAAGGAGTCCCTTCGTTGGAAGCCAACCCTGGATGCAGCAGCCATGTCATGGTGAAATTTATAATGGGCTATCATAATTGAATGCGTATTACAACATTTCGTGTCTGTGCTGTTGCCAGGTCGCGCTCACCATAAAAATGCATTGTCTTCGGAACTGAACCAACATGAATAATTTAATCTTCATAGGATAAGAGGAAGTGGTTCTAATTCAGCTTGCAAGATTTCACTAACATACATACAACTAACTAAATTCATACAATATTGCAAGGTAAATAAAAGCTTGTTAATAAATGGCTCTATAAACAAGAACAATTGATATCGAAGGCGATTTAAAATAATAATAATATAATCTATACTAATATTATAAAGAGGTAAAGTTTGTGAGGTTGTAGGAAGTAATCTCTGGATCTACTGAGACGATTTTGAAAATTCTTTTACCAATAGAAAGCCACGTTATTTGTGAGTGTCTTCTTCTTCTTCATCATCAGCGCGTATTCGCCCACCGTTGGGCATACGCCTCTCCAATCACTCTCCACCCGGATCGATTGTCCGTTTCCCTCATCCAGACTGGTCCAGCTATCTCCTTGATGTCATCTGACCATCGGGCCGGTGGTCTGCCCACACTTCTTCTGCCTAGCCGGGGTCTCCACTCCAAAACGCGCTTGCTCCACCGTTCGTCGTGTTGTCGGGCCACATGGCCGGCCCAAGCCCACTTCAGCTTGGCCACTCTTTGACCCACGTCGACCACCTTCGTGCGCTGTCTGATGAGCTCGTTTCGGACTCGATCGCGCAACGATATGCCAAGCATGACTCGCTCCATGTTACGCTGCACCACCTTAAGCTTGTAGATCATCCCAGCAGTCAGTGTCCATGTCTCACAAGCATACGTCATAGCCGGTAACACACACTGATTATACACCTTTGTCTTGAGCGATTGGGGAATTCTGGACTTCAGCACGAAGCTCAGCTTCCTGAAGGCTGCCCATCCCAATTGTTTCCTTCGCTTTATCTCTGCCATCATCGAGTCCCGGCCGAGCTTTATCACCTGTCCTAGGTATGTGTACTCTTGCACCTGCTCCAGCGGTTGTCATAGGGCTATATATTAATCCGAAAAATTAAAAGACCTTTTCGTGGGAGTTGGATTTGCAAAGTAAGTCGGAGAAAAAACGGTCGAATGAAAACGTTTCTTACGAACGCTGCTTTATCCATGAGAGATATATGATTGAGTTCTAGAGAAAAGATGTAGAGCTTGGTAATGCCTACAAAAAGTCGGCGACAGCATATGTCTAAATTTTATATTTAAGTCACAAAAAGTAGTTTTTATATTAAAAAATAATTCAAATCGTTAGGTCATGTGTATGGGTCATATTATCAACAATTATGAATTCATATCAAAATAAGTAAATTTATCGTCTCAAGTGTTTAAAACAAAAGACTTTTCCCCAATATATTTCCCCTATAATTATATTGCATATAATTTCACTTTTACTGCATAAATGGTTAAAGAGATAAGACACTCACAAATAAGACACTCACAAATAACGGTAATATAGTCAAATTGGCATGTAAATACATACATACATATGCAGTAAAAATGTAACCCTTCTTTTGGCAGTCAGGAAATCAATCATAGCACTTATTACTAACCGAACCACACTCTTAATTTCATCACAAGTAAAAAATTTTGCCGCCCAACGAAGTGGGCACGGGTCAGCTAGTAGTCAATAAAATGGAAAAATGTTCAGTTAAATACATAAAATCGACATGGAAATTGTCAGTCACGTTGTGTTTTATAATTATATTATTATTTATTTATTTATTTATTTCAAACCAGTTGATAGGAGTTCCTACACTTGGTTAAGTCAAAAGTAATGAAAATAACAAGTATAATATTTAAATAAATCCCTGTTAAGGTATAAGATATGAACGTCGGTATTGCAAGGTATGAACGTTGAACATCCAAGCGCAGATTTTCTATGTAGAGGAAACAACAATTTCCAATATTTTCAATCAAAATTCTTAAGTAATTTCGTAAAATTTTCTATCTAATTTTCTATATAATCCTAAGTACTAAATAATCAAATAAATATTGGATAATTTCCCAAATTATCATACGGGAAGATATTTTAAAGAAAAAACACAAATACAAACAAATCAGTAATAATAATTATTGTCAATAGCCAATAGTTTGAAGCGCAATTGTAAAATAGTCAATAATAGAAAGAATAAGGAATAATAATAGTCAAGTAGGTCAATAGAGCTGCGAAAAATTGATGTTGTCGAAATCCTCAATGCTATAAATGGGGTTTTTAGTCAAAATACCCTGTACCTTTTTCTTAAAGTGAACCTCCCCAAGGCCCCTGATGTGTAATGGAAGTTTGTTGTAGAATAAGTAAGATTGGCAGAGAAAGCTATTCCGAACCTTACTCAGACGCACCTTAAAATGACGCAAGTCCTCTTTATTTCGCGTATTATGCGAATGAATATTTGAGTTAGTTGATTTAGTCTCGATATTTTTTCTCATACACATGATGTTTTGGTATATATACGCGGCGTACAAAGTCATGATACCGGATTCGATGAAGTACTGCTTGCAAGTTGTTAGCGAAGATTGAGAACAGATTTCTAATCGCTCGTTTTTGTAGGCGAAAGATCCTTATAACATTCGCCGCCATTCCCCAGAACATGAGGCCATAACTTAACAGGGAATGGAAATAGGCAAAGTAGTTATTAACCCTTCGAGTAGCCGCATAATTTCATGTCAGACCGCGGCAATTAATTGGAATTTCTAGCAATATCGCCGCGCTCGACAAAAAGTACTATAACTATGGAACTACTATAGCAATCATAAAAAGAATAACTGTACAATGATTGCATTGAAATTTCGTATATAGAATATGGAAATCTCATTTTGTAAAACAATTAGATAATTATGAATGAGAAGTCGAAAAAGTGAAAAAAACTCAGCATTTCTAACTTGTACTTGTCTTGCGGAAAAATACGGCACCCTTTAGAAATTGTAAATACTATCGTGATCTTAATTAGATTCTCTATCAAAGGTAATATTTCGTTTTGCTTATTTACATACAAAAATATTTATATATCAAAAAAATAACTCATAAAAACTTTGATGATTTCTCGAAAAAAATAACCTCATTAATTTACAAATACGCGAAAACTTCATATATTTCAGCAAAAAAACAAATAATATGTATTTTGTCAACGAATTAGGCAGACATTTTGCATTTTTAGAGTTATTTATCGCAAAAAAATCAATAATTTAGTAATGACGCCAAAGCGCCGCACCCAATTTTTCAAATAAAAAAAAAACAGGTAAAATTGGAATAAAACGTAGGTACATAAAATCACTGAATTTGGTTGATACAGTGTTTTAGAATCCAATTCACTTAAATTTCTATTCATATTCCAAATGAAAACACTAAAAAACACAAAAAAACTTCACGACCCGATGTCTGGCAATGGCGGCCAACCAGCGATGTTTGACAATGGAATTTTACCAGAAATATTCGAATATATGACGCGCGAAATTATTCTAGCGGCCATCTATGTATCTATGGTAATAGAGCTCTTTTTTTTATCAGCAATTTTGATTATTAGATTATTTTCTATTTATCAATGGTTTTCAAACCAATTATAATTTACTAAAATTAATTTATATTGGCACAACTATATCATGATAGTTAATATTCTTTAATTAATTACATTATTTAAAATTTTAGAGGCAAAGACGCATCCAAGTGTAGCAAAAGCCTACCTACTGGAGCAGAAATAAATTGAAATTGAAATTGAATGAGATATTTGGTATGGATTTTAGGATGCGTACGATTAGAAAATAATATTACTGTGCGCTCCGGGAGCAATCCGCCAATATTGGTCGTTACGTTGTCAACGGTGTTCTGATGTGCAACCAAATTTGGTCGTTACGTAGCCGAAGGGAATAAATTTTAATTAAATACATAATTATATAATTAAAATTATAATTCGTTGATATTATACAACTCTCTCAATACGAGAGCTTTTTAATTTTTATTTAAACTAGGATATTTTCCCGTTTCTACATATAATTTTAATATTTGAGACATAATATTAATTTCTATTGAAGTGTAGCCCAAATCCACGGCTGCATCTAATCTCTTTCTTTGATCATGTACAATGGTGCCTTAATGCTTCTCAATGCGCTCTCGTAGCGGTCGTTTGGTTGATTAATTATTGCGGCGCGTACCGATTCATCCCGCACTATTCCGATGCTTCTGCTTGTCTCAATCTGACGAAACGCGATGCTAATTCTGGCGAAACGCCGGGGAGTTAGTCAGCGAGTCGGTGGGTGGGCGGGTTGAAAGAGGGTTGGTACGATTGGTAAAAGAGGAAGAGCGCTGACGGATAGCGCAATTTATTCACACGTCACGCCGCTCCGCCCACAACAAGGACCATTCACACGCGGTGCCCCCTTTAAACCGCCTATTTTCGGACCGACTTAACTCATTTAACTAGAATAAACCAAGTGCATGTGCTATAGGTTCTAATACTTCCGTGCAGCTTGGGTGGTGATAACCACCCAAGCTGGGGGGTTAATGGACCCTTGCTGAGTTGGCCACGAAGACCCATTCTGTTCAAGATTGGTCACACTCACGGGTCGCAACCTATCCGACGGCCTCCACGCATGAAGTGCGAGCCCGGGCAGGACTCTGGCCTTAGGGCTAGTTTCCCCTAGGAGTCAACCTTCTGCGGCGCTTCTGGGCGGTCTGCGCACCGTGATGCGTAAGCCAATTGATTGTGCACTCTGACTAACAGTCGGGGGAGTCTGGAAGCAGTACTGTTTCCTATAGAGCGGGGGTGGTTGCGTACCTTACGGCGACTGCTCTTGAAACGACCATCGGTTACCCGATCCTGGGTGAACAGTCGGGCAAAAAATGCCGTGGTCGCTTCGTAGGGGAGAGGACCGCGCAAGCGACCTCGAACTCGTAACCAATCGAGAGACTGGAGTAATCTGGTCGCGATTGGAAGTAAGGGCGTGAGTGTAAGCCCGCTGGGTAACACTCCTGGCTTTCTCGCGGTTAAGGCGTTGGCCTCTTACGGGCATGTGGCGGAGCTTGACGGTGGACTGTTTTGTCCAAGTCTCCTGCGCTCACTTCAGGGAGATAGAACGACTAATCGTTAAAACTTCCTGGGGTGACGGGTTCGCCCGTTGTAGTTGACAACTCTAGTTCGTGTTAACCAAAAATCTATGTCATCTGGCCTGCCCAACTCCCGGTTCAACTCCTATCAGGTAGCCTCCTCGTAGAAAGGCTTACCCTGTCAGGGCTGCTGTGAGCTTCTGCCGCGGCTGTAATGGAGTCGGAGGCGGTTGGGATCAGAAGATCGTGGATTCGGAGGAATACCTCGGGCGGAACTGGGCAGTTGATGCACCATCCGGTTTACTAGGTGTTGATTGCCCAGCTGGAAAATAATCAGAGGCGTCTGGAGACGTACGTTTCCCATGACAGCGGAGGGTAGTTGTCGACCTGACGTCTTCAACCCTCGAATCGATTCGTCGGCCACCCGCTCCCGGGTTACCACGGCGGGCAAAGGGCGTCGCTGTCCGCAAAATATTCAAACTGAATAACCGCTTACGTCAGGTAGAGGCCGTGCAAGCGACCTTGAACCTGTGACCGGACCGGAGGATGGAGAAATCTGGTAGTACGGGCGTGAGGTTGACCAGATGTTTTCACATTCCAGTGCCTCGCAGTAAGGCGTCGGCTTCTTACGGGAATGCTTGCGGAGCTAGACTGTGGACTGTGTTGTCCCTGAGTCTATGTGTAATCACCTCACAGTTGAAAGAACGATCTATATCGTTATAACAGCCTCAGGTGTCGGGTTCGCCCGCTGCAGATGACAGCTCCAAAGTGTTGGTCCCTATACTTTTGAATCTGTTAATAAATTGACATACACAGCGTCAACAATACCAGGGAAGAGGTGAAATATGTTGGTTACTTGACAGACAGAACGTCCTCTTTCAATATGTTGATGACGATTTAAAAATATATACTCAAGTGGATGTAGCGACCGCCATTGATTTTTTGTCAAGACATCGGTCGCCTGTTTGCATCATGCGAGCTGAATAAACTATCGCAATTTTTTTATTTATTTATAAAGCAATTCTCAAAAACAAAACAATTTTTCAATCAAAACATGAAATAAAATATTATACCAAGTTGCATTTTAAATCACTAATCGCCTCGGCTAGGAATGGCCCGGCACGCACGTACACTGTAATACTTTTCATAACAATTATGTGTCTGCTTTTCATATCCTTTTATATCATACCATCCCTTCATATCATCCTTTGCCTTGTTGGACCGAAATCACGTTGTGAAGTTTTTATTGGAATATCTTGTTTACAAGCGACGCAAAGAAAACCGCCGTATTTAAGAAAAAACTACATAATTTATGGAGAAATACCATTTTTATACCACGGGAATATTACTAAAAAATACTACTTTGCTATCATAGTTTCTTGACACAATCACTATTGGGTGGGGAGAGGGTTGGAAGGGTGACACAACCGATTTTTTTACTTTCACCATGAAATTACATGATTATTTCGCTGCTAGCTCTTGGTCTATTACCGAGAATTGTCGCGATCGCGAAAACATTAGTCATGGGTTTGAATACTAGGCGGACACCGGCAGGCGAGCCACCTGAGATAGCGGGCGATGCTGCAATCATCGTGGGAACGCCACGCGGGAGGTCATCAATTAGAAGCAATCGCACGGCGCGCGCGGAAAAGTGGACTCTCGCCTAATTAATTGCCCCCTGAACATAGCATCAATTGCGGATTAGACACGGACAAACCCCCAAATGCAACCGTTTATTAGGCGCCCGAAGTAGAAGTTGTGGATCGCCCACTCATACTACCGCTTCTTCTTTATTCCTTTATACTGATACAGACACGCCTGGAGTATTCCACTATTGGGCCGACTGTTAAGATTCTCTCCTTCGCCCCAATGCGGTACTGACAGTTACCGCTGCCCCCTGTCAGGTTCCAAGTAGCACTTGTGGCTTGCCTCTTCCGCCAGTTCCACCGTACCGATGACTGTCATCTCCGCCTTAGCTGCCATTGAGGTCTTCACCGTAACCCTGGGCAAGGGATCCGTGCTATATATACCCCACGGAGCTGGGTGGGTCCCTGCCGAACTTAGCCGCCTGCGCACTTCGACCTACTGAAATGTGAGGCGCCCACCCCGCGACTTGGACGCGCCGACAGGACTCACCCAAGTGGGCATGATAAAGAAGGTGTCTCTATCGCCCCTTGGGCCGGGTTAATGGTCTCGTATGTGCCCGAGACCAAAAGCGAAATATATAGCGGTTTAAATAAGCGGTTTTTATATATCGGTTTTAAATTTATTTATTTTATTTATTTATTTAAGTAATTCAAGAATAATTAAAACAATTTTATCTTAAGAACTATGCATAGAAATATTTTAAACATTGAAAAAATAGCAGAAAATGAATACATTGCAAAGTCCAGTGACAACGCCACCTAACTAGGCCGGGACCTGTTCTAAGGTGAACGTTTAATTTTGTGCGTGCTTGTTCAATATTGTGATTATTACAAAAACAATATATTTATGTAACAAAAAAATAAAAATAAAAAATTAAATTGTAATAAAATAATTATTTGATCACAAAAGAATAAACATGCAACAACTACCTTAAAAATAAACAGAAAATAAACATGTGACTAAGATTAAGAATATATATACACTTATATACATACATACATACACATACACATATATTAAAAAATAATAATATTAAATACAATAATAAAAAGTAAATTTAATATGATAAAATATAGTATAACATAAAATTCTAAATATTAATGTGTTCGAATTAGTGTATTAATATATGATGTCCAATATTTTTGTTATTTTTTGTCGTCCCTCTTTTATAAGCCAATTTGTAAGTAGCTTAGTATAGGTTAGGTTAGATTAGTAAGTAGGCATATTAATTTAGTGGAAAAGCATATTTATAAGTGTATATTCAGCTAGTTATGATAGGAGATATAGGTTAGATTAGGTTAGGTTAGGAAGTCAATGCATCTACTTAACGTAAAAAGTTATAATAGTTAATAAAAGTATAATAGGTAATAGATAATATAAGTCAGATATAAACACATTATTGTTAGTTACCCACTGAAAAGGCACTAGCCTTAGTGGGGAACTGTGACATGTAATTTGTATCTTTTTTTATGAATAAAGACTACTACAAAGTGGGTCTTATTTTGCGTCGATTTTATATCACCAGGAAGAGCATTGAAAAACCTTGGGGCTATGAATGTATAGGAGCGCTGACCAAAAGCAGTATTCCTTCTGGGTACTATTATATTACGGTCTTTGGAATACCTCGTTCTTATGGTACTTTGAGAAAAAATATTTATTTGGTCAAACTTAGTAAGGGAGTGTGGCTTTTAAATATACAGGGTGTCTCAGAACGATCCAACTATTTCGAACAGTAATTAAAAAAAATGCTTATTGTAATTGTAATTTTTATCATGTTTTAAAATAAAATAATATTTACAATTTTCATGACATTTTCTTACGAATTTTTATTAGGTAATTAAGATATTTCTGTTACATTAAGTATGATTTTGATTATTTATATAAATATAATATTATAGATTTCTTAGGATAACTAAAATAAATTGTCTACCTTGGAACAGGCGGCAGCCTAGTTAGGTTAAGACTTTTGTATATTGAATGTACCCATAATTTTAACTCAATAAATAATTTGAAATTTGAAATTTGAAATTAATTATTTATTGACACCAAAATGTAAACAAAGAAGGAAAATTTACTTTTTAAATATCACATTAGCTAAGTGACGACCGTTTGTTTGGCGACACTCTTCAAACCTTTTGCGGACATTATCGAAGACATTTCGAAGAATTTGCTGAGAAATCAATCTGATTTTTTCTTCAATATTTCTTCTTAAATCTTCCAAACTTTGTGGATTGTTCTTGTAGACAACACTCTTAAGATAACCCCACAAGAAAAAATCAAGTGGGGTTAAATCAGGGCTCCGTGGTGGCCACTCAATGGCACCCCGTCGAGAAATCACTTTTCTGGGAAACAACTCTTGCAGTGCTGCTAGCGAGTTGTTCGTGGTATGTGCCGTGGCCCCATCTTGTTGGAACGACGAGAGGCAATTGTAGTGCCTACTTTCTGTAAGTCTTGGACCAAAAAAAATGTGATTCGCGCTTCCTGATGCTAAAACGAGGCTGTCGACTTACAGAATTCGCAACCAACTCGATGTTTCCAGGGATTCTCGCCGTTCTTGGAGGACCATGATGAATATCGCCTAGTGTGTTTCCAGTAGCGTTGAATGCCTGGATCCATGCGAGGATAGTGGCATTACTAGGGGTTTCTCCAATCTTGCGCAATCCATAATGAAGTCAAAATAGCCGACGAACGCGAATGAGCAATCGGTTGTTCCTCGAAATACGCGCGCACGCAAAATGAGCGTGGCTCTCCCGTCTAAGGCATGGCGGCAACTAAAATGTAAGAACAGATCTTGCTAGTGCTACCCCTCACTCATATCCACTCCGCTTCTTTTGCGTCTCGTTCACTCATAAAATAGTTGGACCGTTCTGAGACACTCTAATTAGATATTTCTGTTACATTAAGTATGATTTTGATTATTTATATAAATATAATATTATAGATTTCTTAGGATAACTAAAATAAATTGTCTACCTTGGAACAGGCGGCAGCCTAGTTAGGTTAAGACTTTTGTATATTGAATGTACCCATAATTTTAACTCAATAAATAATTTGAAATTTGAAAAAGGGGGAATCACTACCGTGTTTTTGGAAGCCAAAAAATTGATTCTGTTCGCTGGTTGCTGTTCAACAGTTTCGGTACGAATTTTGCAGCAATGAATCGTCTCATGTTCAAATTATCTGACAAGATGCGTTGCACGCACCCGAATGGCATTTGTACGGTTGCACAAACGTCGTGGATTATTCGTCTACGATCTGCCTCTCGCACTTTTGCGGTGTTTTCTGGTGTTGTGCTTGTTGACGTTCGCCCTGAACGCTCTTCGTCGTCGACTGTCGTTCGTCCGTCTTTGAAATCATTTGTACCACAAAAAAGTTTTACTTTTACACTCTCGCCAAATACTTCCACAAGCATGCAAGGGGTTTCTACAGCAGTTTTTCAAGCTTGAAGCAAAATTTGATGCAGGTTCTTTGCTCTTTTAAATCTGCTATTTAGAAAATCGCCGATACACTAAATTACAGTGTTCCGTCGGATAGGTGTTGACCCGTGAGTGTGACCAACCCTGAACAGAATGGGTCTTCGTGGCCAACTCAGCAAAGGCCCATTAACTCCCTTTATACTGATACAGTCACGCCTGGAGTATTCCACTATTGGGCCAACAGTAGAGATTATCTCCTTCGCCCCAATGCGGTACTGACAGTTACCGCTGCGACCCTGTCAGGTTCCAAGTAGCCCTTGTGGCTTGCCTCTTTCGCCAGTTCCACCGTACCGATGACTATCATCTCCACCTTAGCTGCCGTTGAGGTCTTCCCCCATAACCCTGTTCAAGGGATCGGGCATCGGGTAGCCGATGGTCGTTTCAAGAGCAGTCGCTGTAAGGTCCTCAACCACCCCCGCTCTATAGGAAACAGTACTGCTTCCAGACCCCCTCGACTGTTAGTCATAGTGCGCAATCGATTGGCTTATGCCGCACGGTGCGCAGACCGTCCAGGAGCGCCAGAAGGTTGATTCCCAGGGGAAACTAACCTGATAAACCGGTGTGCCGCGGCACACACTTTGCGGAACATTGCACTAAAACACAATGTTACACAGCCGCACGAAACTCAACAATGCATCCACTCAGCTGCACGGCCATTGGCACACTGATTTACAAATAATACTGTTAGCCACATCTAGCGGCCGCAGGGCGTACCACCAATGGTTCGCGCGCAACATTCGAATTCCCAGAACTTTTGGGTAGCACCTCGTACTAACTTTTCTGGTCAAGCGTTGAATATTATTCTTGATTATTTACCTACTAGTTACCGGTTAGATCTATATATGTAGGTAGGCATCCCTACCCAATAATGAATTTTATGATGCAAGGTATGCCGTGAGAACGCAATTAGGTGGGGGTTATAAAGCCGAAGTGAGAGGTGATAAGGGTTATCTTGAATGGCTGCAGCAAGTCGCTTTTAATTGGAGCTACTCGTTTCCTGCGCCCGTGACGTCTTTCAATTACATAGCGAAGTACCACTTCCTGTACTTTTTTATTATGATTGATCAGATATTAGACCAGTAGTCAGGTAGCTTTCAATTCGAATGAAGTACTGGATTTTGGATTTCGGATAAAATACATACACTGAGAAAAATATTGGGTTTCTCGATACAATGTCGTTTTGTTCTTACGGTTTTATGCAGAATAGGTCTGTTTCAATCGTAAGATTGTTGAATTGCAAGGAATTTTGTTGAAACTCCATTACTCGATTATATGTTTCGCCATTTTCCGTACGGGTAATACGAAAATAACGGTATAATGTAACTTCAACATAATTCTTGTAACTGACTATAACCTTATAACGGGATAAAAATAGAAGGATGACAAAATAATGCTGTTAATGATTTTAAACTTAAATGAGCGCCACTACATTTTGTAGACAAACGCAGAAACTATAAATAAATTTAGGAAGAAAAAGAAAAATAAAAAAATACTATATTAAAAAATATTGATTACTCAGGGGGTAGGTTATCAAAAAAATATATTTCTACTCGTTTTGCCAAGGCGGTTGATTGCTACAAATAAAACACGAACTTGTTTCGTCAATCCATATAATCTTCCTCCGGTTGATCCAGTAAAAAGGCAGTTCACACCACTTCGCCGAAATACAGTTACGAGAAAAAGTGATTTCTTGACGGTCGAGATCAAGCCGCAGACTGAAGTTACGTCGTGTTCATCGGGTGTTTGTTTTGCTTGCGAGCCAGGCAATTATATGCAGTACTCAAAGTGCCTGAAATTGCGGCTATATCCTAGTTACATCGCTGCACTATTACATTATGTAGTTTTATGCATTTACAATTTAATTTAATAAAACCAAAGGGAGCATATCTCCTCTGTCCCTTTTTGACAGCTCGTTTTTTTCAGTTACTGACCTTAGCAATCAATATTGCTGAAATATCATGAAATTCGGATTGAAAAAAAACTGAAGTCAGCAAGCAATAAGTGACAGAAAAAATTATGATTTACGAAATGAAATCTTTATAATTTATTCAAGCGAATCAAAATAAAATTAAACTTATTTTTTTAACACTGTTTTATCGCTGAATCCATATTCCAAGAGTGCAGTTCTGTAAAATAAAGGTAAATATCCTGATAGTTGGCATTAACCAAAGAGCGTAATTTTTATTTTTATCGATGAAAGTTATATTGCTGTATTTGATATTTAAATTAAATTTAATCTCATTATCCTAGTAATCACATTATTACTAGGATAATTATGGTTAGATAAATTGCTCTCTTTATTTAATCAGCAATTTTCATTATTACATTATTTTCCACTATCGTTGATTCTCATATCGATTAATAATTAATTTATATAGTCACAACTATCACGACAGTTAATTTTCCATAATTAATAACATAACAGTGTCGAGAATATTAGTCGCAAGGACGCATACAAGTGTAGGAAAGCCTGCTTACTGAAGAAGAATAAAATTATATGAGCGGCAGTCATGGTATTTCAAGGTTTAACACATGGCGGCGGTTTCTTACCGTGCCTTACCGCAATTCTGATCACCAACACAATGACCTGGAGACAGTATAGAAGAAAGGCGATGATTCAGAGCTCGACTTTCCAGCTATCTCGACGCGTAATCAAGCTCGGATTAAGGCGACGATGTAGGTAAATTTCGAAAATTACATTTTTTGGCAATTTTTGAACAGTCATACTGAAATAACTGATGATGTTAGCCAACAAAACAAAAATATCGTAACTCACGGTACCTTTCTTAAGTAGATAGCTATTTCAGATTTTTTTTAAAGTATTGGAAAATTGAGGAAAATAATTAAATCTGGGAGCTATACAGGAAATTTTCATTTTAGAGCATTTTTTGAAACGTGCCTCACACTAAACTGCACGATCAAGAAACTCAAAAAAAATACTACGGCATTTTAACAATAGTTGTAAAGACGAATGCTTTCGCATACATTTAAAAAAATAAGTTTTTCTTGTTAAAAAAAAATATATAAAAATTGTAACTTTCATCCATATTCACTGTTAAATATTACTTATTACTGTGTGTTTTTTTTCAAGTTTGTTTTTTTTTACATAAACTATGTACAATAAACTTGTAGTACTGACGATTATTTTTTTCAAATAAAATATCAGTATATTTTAAAAATAATATTTTGCGGAGCCCGTTTATATTATTTTTGTCATACAATGAGATGAGCGCGCTCTTCTCGCGACGACGCGCTGGCATTCAAAATGCCGCAAGCGACATTGGGTCAATATGGTTCTTATGTGGGGATCAATTACTGATTCAAATGGCATAACAGCCAACCTTTAATAGTGAAATGTTATTGGCTCTTAGAAACGTGGTTCATTTCGGCTTCGAAGGCCGACATATGCGGTTGCGTTCGCGACGCTCTGTTTCATGACTTATTATTACCAAATTGACATTTCGATGGATCGGAGAGTGAAAGTA
The DNA here is from genome assembly GCA_944548615.1 of Micropterix aruncella. NCBI lineage: Eukaryota > Metazoa > Arthropoda > Insecta > Lepidoptera > Micropterigidae > Micropterix > Micropterix aruncella. Next base: position 17,913,574 of record OX155976.1, read on the forward strand.
AAAAAATATCGGTTTTAGATGGCTATTTCACCGTGTAAATGAAAGAGGTTTAAAAACATGATAAATCATATGTTGAAAAATAGAAACAATAATAACTAAAATAATATTTATTTATTTATTTATTTATTTTTTTAATTTACAATATTACTTTTTTTTAATAAAAAGTGTTCATTTATTTGATAACAATGTTTCTTTATGTATAAAAACAAAAAAAATATATACATATCGGTAGGTTTTGAACCTACGACCGGTGTGATCTTATGCGAGTTTAAAACAAGTGCGCCACTTCAGCTTGCTTCCTGCGAGTCAAAATGTGTGTATATAAGGGGACAGTAAATAATGCCAATACATTTGCGTTAGAGCCATATGACAGAGCTATACACCATGTATAAATATAATATACAATTAGGCTACGATTCTGACCGTTCTAATATAGAAAACCGTCAGATAGGCAGAATTGTAATTTAAAAAACAAAACGTAGGTATCTACTTTTTAAAAGCTTTTATTCAACTTGTAATGTCTGTGAAAAAAAATCTAAAAATGCGAAGAAATATTACATCAGCAGTAGCTTACAATAAATGTCAAAACTTTTCAATTGCATTGAAAAGTTTTGACATTTGCCATTCATACCGACAAATGCTTGGATAAGAATAGATGTGTATGTACTAAATTAAGCAAATCTGCAACAGTCTCCTACTTAGGCATAACGGTAGATGAGAAGCTATGTTGGGAAAATCAGATTGCAAATTTGAGTTCGAGAATTAGAAAGCTGGTTTATGTATTTCTTCGGCTGCGTAACATTCTGTCCAAAACAACCATAAGAATGGTATACATGGCCTTGTGTCAGAGTATTTTGTCCTACGGAGTCGCGGCATGGGGCGCTACTACTAATGATAATCTGGATAGATTGACAAAAGCGCAGAAATTATTATTGAGAGTAATTCAAAGGAAAAACCGGCGTCATCCATCTGCCTTGTTATTTTCCCAATCCCATGTGCTATCAGCTAAACAGGTATTCATTAAGCAAGCGCTTCTTGCATTCTACAAATCTAGAGATGACCACGCCCGAACTCAAAACAATCTGAACACAAGAATGTCCGCGAGTATCAATTATATAATTCCGTCAGTCAGGACAACATTTGCCCAGAGACATATATTCTACATAGCCCCAAAATTATATAATTCCCTTAGTGAAGACATGAAAAATTATCCTAACATAAAAATATCGACCCTTTGCGGAACACTTGTCGTAAAAGCCAAAACGCTACTTTACAGGAGGGGCAAAAAACAAAAAAGTACACGTGTTTTTTATTGTATTTTTATAGTTTTTATAGTTATATTGATATATCTGTGAAATATTTTCATAAAATTTTGATTACTTTTATTTCATGTAAACCAGAAAAGAGTATGTGTTATAGTTTAGGAGTTAGTGTGGCTTTTACTACATAAAATTTCATGTTAATTGGTTATTACGACAAAAATAGTTTCATGAAATACTGAGACGTTTGTTGTAAAATACATGTATGTAATAAAGATAGCCTGCTATTTGTGTAGTAAAAGACAGGGTTCCATAGAAAAACGAGACTTTATTGTTGTAAATGAATACAATATAATTAGGTTTCTTCCAGTTAGAACGTATAATCTAGGAGCAAATGATGTAATGCACTATTTATCTCTTAGAAAAACTATTATTTTAGAATAATAAAATACAATTAACAACAAAAATAGTAACCAGTGGTGTTATAATTGAAGTATGTTTAGCAACGTCAACTGGGGCAACTTAAAATCAAGTATGACTTTGATTGGAGCTCTGGAGTGACATCGGAGATTGAGGAGGAGATTATAGATATCTATCCACAATCTCCTCCACAACCTCCGATGCAACCTCATCTTCTTCATCTGTTTTAACTAGTGCATCACTGATTTTGCCATCATAGGGCATTTCCTGAAACTCTCTGTGGAACCATTTAGGAATTGTTCCATCCGAACACAATTTCTTCAAATCCGAATACTTAGATGCAGATATGGACAGTTTTTTGGAATACTTTGGAGCTAAGTTGAAGCTGTTTAACACTTTCTGGTACTCTATTTCATGGCTTTCGTCAATCCCTTCTATCTTTTTTCCTTTCCCTTTGCCTTTACCTTCTTCTGCACGTTTTGGAAAAGCAAAACTTTTTCGCTCAATGCTTCTTCCTTCATAGAATATTTAATTTCCATTTGATTCAAATTCTTTTTTTTTTACCGTAGCTACTAGAATATCTTTGAATTTTAAGTTTTTTACTGTCTCTTTGGTAAAGGTTTTCGTCGCGAGCTCCTCCCAATCAATGAAGTCTGTGTGCTCCATACAAGTAACTGAATAAGGTCTACGCCTTTTTCTTGCACTTTCAAAATATGAAGGTCATTGTGACGGACTCCACACTATAAGTTTTTTTACTTCGGCTTCAATTGTCGCATGTACATAATCGGCAGGCATCTACGTATGTCCAGGTAGCAAGTAATTGATCCGAAGCACTTGAAGATTGTTCGAGGTATGTAAAAAGTAATTAAGGACGGATAAAACGACTTCATTTTTATTTTGTCCCGTGCACGAATCACAGTATAAGAGAGCGTTTTTATACCCTTTTTATCAAGTTCTTTCAAATACAAATACAAACAAGATGCAATCTCAATGCCGCCTCGTTTGCCATCACACTCACCCCAGGCAAAACAGGAAACATTTTGTGTGATACTCTAGTAAACGGTGAAATTATATACTGCGTATTTCCGGGGATAATATAAAAGCATGCTTTCCCCAAAGGGTGTATTGAGAACCTTCTGTAAGTCAAAACTTCAAGTCAGAGTATCAACATCATTCAAAGTTTGATGAGCTTTGAATCGGCTATACATATGGCTTCTTTCTCTTCTAGGTGTTTCTTCCATTTTTCTTTATCAGTTTCAGTCATTTCATTTCCAAAAGTCTCTACTTTAGTACATAATGTACATTTATCCTCTCTGGGATGTGGAAGCCAAGGTCATAATCTCCATTAAAAATCTTTCGGAAGATGGTTTCACTCACAGCCTTTTGGTTGTTTAGTTTACAGTCCTCAGTCCTGAATAATTTGGACAGATTTTTCAATTCATGCTGCTGATACATACGTTTGGATTTCTTTCTGTTGTAATGTGACGGGCATGCAGGAAGTTTCTCAATAAACGTACGTACATAGATTTTATCTGATTCTAAATATTTGTTAGGAGCACTTCGCGTTCTCTTTTCTTCTTGTGACATACCTTCCTTTTAATTAGATAAAGTGTACAGCAAAAATCTCTGCGTTATGTCTAAAGTTTTCAATAAACATTTTTGGCATACCTTCCTACGATCTTCAACATCATTTATAAAATAATCGTAGGTAAGATTTCGTTTGATAGAATCCGTTCTTTTACGCCTAATAGATCCTGCATGTACAGAGCGAACTAGCCAATCACGTCGCCGTTGAACATCAAGTTTCCAGAAAAATGAAAAAATGGAGGTTCGTCTCTCGTCGCTTATTTCGTAACAACCTCGATTTACAATTCTCTGGAATACACGGATTAATCTGCGTAGATTTTTCTTCGATAATTTTCCCCTTTCTTGTTGAATATTGTTTCCCCTCATCTCTCTGTTTCTTGTTCAACTTTTTCAAATTTTGTCGTTTCTTTTTCTTGTTTATCTCAATGTTTTGCAATGGATATCGATCCCGGCAATTAAACTGCTGCACCTCCAAGCAAACGGACGATATGCCGCGAGCCGCGCTCCAGCGCAGGTGTTTACTACGTAAACAATATACTATAGGTACCTTCACCATAGCTACTAGTAAAACAATCATAGCTAAGCTACGTTGTAAAACAATCATACGCGTGTTTTGGTTTTTACAACCAATGTCTGCAGAATAAATGAAAAGATTGTGTCTGATCCTAAGGTTGTAAAAGCCATTTCCAAATTTTGCCATCCTTTACGACAATTGTTATGAAAAAAAAATAGAAATATTTTATAGAATATACGTTGTATCGGCCACGCAGTAAATATTCGGTGTTTACAGCAACTACTTTTAATTGGAATGTTTTTACAGCATTATTTTTAAGAAATACGTGTTTAGGCTACAAAATTTTCTGTGCAGTAAAAGACATTTTTATGGGAATATGACAACTCTAAATATACAGATCGATAGAGCTCGCAAAACTGAGTAAGACTGCATCAAAAAGTGATTTTGGCCAAAATGGCTTTTACGACAAGTGTTCCGCAAAGGGTCGATATTTAAAGCAAACCTTAATAGATGGCTACTTAACAAGGGATATGTAAAATCTGATCAACTTCTTTGCAACGCACGACAATTTATTTAGTATCACTTATCTATTTTTCTTAATTAAATTTTATTAAATTACAACTATAAATGTATATATTTATTACATAGCTATATTTTTTATAAAATTGGTATATTTATGTGTATATACAGGTGGTGGGTCCAAATAATTTATTTTAAAAAAACACTTCATTTCTTAAAATTGCATAAAAATATGCACATCTAGAGACGGGCCAAATTATCGCCTAGTTAGATGTGCTATTGGCAGTAAAGGTCATGTAAGATGTGTTAAACCTCCCTATATTAATTATTAAATAATTTATATAATTATTATAAGATTACATGACCTATGAATGAACTGTATACCTAATCCTATGTACCTAAATAAATAAATAAATAAAATAATAAAATTGATGAGAAAATTGATTGCCTGTATAATGACATTTTGAACGCCCCGATAGATGCATTTGGAAACCATGATAAATGTAGAAGTTTTTAAAATTGTTTGTGGAAAATGAAACACTGGATGCAATGAGTTGTTTGATGGGTGACATTATTTGGGAAAGAATACGTTACATAACAACGTAGGTAGCAATACATGCAAGAAGCCTAATTCATGATGTAGATAGTAATGTTCTCGAAAGGTTTAACGGCATCATTGCAAAATTTATTGGTGGTAAGAGGACAAATTACATCCAAAAGCAGTCTTACCAAGCGCGATGTAATGCGGCAGTTATATCATTAAATACAAAACAGCCACTGTCAAGATTACATAAAAAATATATAGGCAAAAGTCCCTATGGCAGGATATCAAAAGTGGAATAAAGAAGACAGAGGCATTTAAGTAAATCCATTCTTTATAAAAGAAATAAAAGCAGAAAGTTTTTTTGAAAAAAAAAACAATAATTCGCATTATGGAGAACATTGCAACCAACCCGATGTTCCATCAGAAATATTCGAAAAAAGCAAAGCTCTGTTATTTCAAGAATTGGAAAATAGAAAAATGATCGATTGCGAATTGAAAAACTTACGGTTATTCAAGGTGAAAGCAGCGAGTGGTTGGAATTACGAAGAAAAATGGTAACTGCGTCTAACTTTGGCAAAATTGACAATAGTTAACAACACACAAAATGCGCCAATTTAGTTAAATCCATGACTGAAAATGGGATTTGAGCAACGTAGCATCAATTTGCCATGGAAAAGAAAATGAAACAACTGCACTAGAATGAAAAATATGTCTAGAAAAAGTGGAAATTCAGCAATGTGGATTATTCATTGACCCTAAATTTCCATTTTTGGGAGCTTCTCCAGATGGAATATCTGATGATTATATTTTTGAAGTCAAATTTCCCATTACAGCGCATAGAATCTGGTTAACGGAAGCGACAAGAAAAAGAAAAGTGACATTTTGGAAACAGAAAGATGGAAAACTTGAAATCAGCATCAAACATCACTGGTACGTTCAAGTTCAAGGACAGGTCCATATATAATTTCTTTTTATTTATTTTTTTTTAATTTTATTTCTGGAAAAATACAGCGCATACAATATACATACGTGTGCATAAATGTAGAAAAAAAAGAAAAACATTACGCCTATAATCGTTTATTACACATTTGGATTTCAGCATATTACACTTAAAAAATAATTATAAAATAAACAAAGTTCATATTAAATATAAAAAATATATAGAAAACCGATGGGAGAGGTAGGGAATTGGAAGTGATTAGGAAGAAGGAGTTAGACGATGATGGTATGTGTATATGTATATAGATATAAATAAAGATATAGATAGGTCGTATAGTGGATATATAGATACAGATATTTATTGATGTTTATAGGTATTTATAGATATATAATAAATATTTATAGATATTTATAAATATTTGTGGTAGCTACTGATATGTTGTATAGAAAGTATATAACTAATTACTATAGGTATTAACAAGCTCGTTAGGTGCAATTGATTTGAATAATTCTTTAACGAACGTCGGTTGGTTGAGGTTGAAAATGTCGATGGTGGAGAAACAAGAGTCGTACGTGCATATCAGCCCATAAGCGATGGAATGTTTCCCGTAGTTGGTATTGGCACGAGAGACCTCAAACGTGCGTGAATTGCGAATTAATCGCTGAGGAACGAAAAAACGTAAGTTTTCAACAAGGTATGAACTATCTGTGGTATTGTGGATAACTTTAAAGAAAGTGTGCTGGAAAGAAACTGTAACTGGAACGATAGATATAACTGGAAAGGAAGTGTGCCTATTTACATTTTGGTCTGGTAAAAACGATCTCCTCAAAACCGAATATATACCTACAGACGGATGATTTGATTTGGACAAATGTCATGGAAAAAACTTGTTTGTTTTTATATGGACTGTGTATTACCTGAAATTATCGATCCAGGAGTATGAAGGAATATGGATTTAAGGGAGCCTGAATACACTTTGAAAGAAGCAAATAAAAGAAACGACACGATAAAACGAAAGAAATCGGTTCCTCTCCCTTGTCCAACGCTTAAGCGGTAGTTAGTTTTCAGTGATTCCATCACAAAGTGAGCAAAGAACTCACAGAGAATGTACTTGCCAATAACACTCCAAAGCAAAGCACAAGCAATATAGAGCCACCGAAAAGTACACGATATTCCAAATCTGTGCTGAGTACAGATCTAATTAATAATGATGAACATGCTTTTGAAAATGTATTACCATTTGATGAATTTTAATTACAAAAGTCGGCGCACCACTACAAAGCGACACTGTCAAGGCTACAAAAAGGAAGTCTCAAATGTACTGCGCAATTTTAAATGTATTTATTCGTCTCTTTACATTTAATATGTATGTATCTACTCAGAAATAACAGACTACTTTGCCAACCAGAAATGTCTTCATGATTTTTTGTCTTAATGATTTTATATTTTCATTAATAATTATTTATTTTTAATGATGTGTATTTCTTTAAAGTTTACAATGATGTGCTTACAGTATCTAAAAATAAATTATATTACTTTTTAATTAAATAATTATTTAATGATAATGTACAAGGCGATGGGTGTCGTTATGTCCTCCTCAAAGAACTATTATACCGCGAATAAATAGTTCGATACACAATGTTGTTTTTTAATTCGATGCTAAATGTTTTTTCTGCCAAAAAATACTATCAAAAACTGTCACTACAACTATAAAAAAAATACTAAAGCTGTATCTCACGGAACATGAATTGCGATTTATGTCATTTAAAAGCCCTTGGAAAACTGTATCCAAAACAGTTAACGGCATTTCTCCAATTGTCATCTATCACCATTTAAAATAATTTTAAAATGTCGAAAATTAATTAGTGACAGGTGACTGTTCTTAATACAGTTTTTCAGGGGCTTTCAAATGACATATCGCAAATGAAATTCTGTAAGATATGGCTTCTGTAAATTTTTGACAGTGATAGTTTGGTTTAACAGTTGACAGCCAAAATCTAATGGGCGCATTCCAGGGTGATACTATCCCTATGTTCCAAATTTCAACTCAATCGGTTCAACGGCTCGGCAGTTATCGTGAGAGATTACATACAGGCAAACAGACATACATTTCTCTGAAAATGGTCTTAATCATCTTGGTGGACCTCAAAATGGACATCTCTATCGTTATCTAAACATTTTTTTCCGCACGATCACAACACCTTCCCTACCAGTGGCAGCCGGGAAAGTAATATAATGTTCAAGTTTAGATGATGATAAAGCGTAGCCTTCTTCACCAGCGTAGGTACATGACACTTGCATAATCCCAAAATATAAATCCCATTGCAATAGTGTATACCTAGTGTGTTTAGTCCAGACATCGATAGCGAGTGAATATCGCTGCGAGATGAGTCAACATAATAAACACCTGCCCCGTCGCGAGGGGAGGGGGTAAGTAGGCGGGGCTTAAAAACTCAGATACGGTTTATTTTTTAAGTAGTACGTCGCCTTAATAGTCAGGTTAGAATGGCCCACATAATTGGCGGTGCGGCGGGCGGCCTCTTCGCGAGCGGCACGAGTTAATTATGTAAATACGTCGAATCGGCTTCCAATGCCGCGTGACGGATGGCTGTCATTAGCCAAACGGCATTCCTAAATTGACGTAAAACGACCATAATGCAATCGCTAGACGACCATTTTCAGCTGGGTCTCCGCGCGAACGCACCCGAGATGACCCGAAGGCTGTTAGACAAAGCAAATAAGCTGAAGGTTATTTTTTAAAACCGGTTCATCTCAGCAACTGTTTTTCTAGTTATTAAGGGAGGTCAAAGTTATTAAGGAGGTTGTATGGAATCGGTTGGGAATGGCTTTGCGATCGAAATCAATTGCAGTATTTACGGACCACTTTAAAAGTTTATTATTAAAGAAAGATATTTAGATGTCATAATTTGATTTTATTTTAAAATAACTAACATTGGATTATTACTATTGTCTTCGTTTATTTATTAATTTGTAACGTGATTATTTGATGTTAAATATTTTGATTTTGATTATTTTTGATTTATTATATGTAGATTTTTAAATTTATGTAATTACGTTATTTTCTTTTAATATCATTTGATGTTAAATATTTTGATTTTGATTATTTCGATTTGTGTATTTATTTGATTTGGTTATTTTATTTTAAAAATCATATATGTACCAATAATTAATAGGTGTGTCCTGAAAACCAGTATAAGAGATATCCTGAGGATACCCCTAATTTGCAGCGTTTGTAGCTTTATTACATAGTCTTTGTCTATTTACAGTTTTAATTTTTAATCTGTGTGTTCTTGTTTTTTTGTATATGTTTTTTATAACAACAGCTGCAAATAAATAAATAAATAAATAAAGGGGGTCGGGTATGGATATATTATATATGTATGTATGTATGTATGTATGTATGTATGCATGCATGCATGCATGCATCCATACATACATACATCATACATACATTATTACATACGTACATACATACACACATACACACAGACACACATACACACATACACACATACACGTAATGGTCTAAGCTATTATTAATAAGCTGCTGGAGTTCTTTTTCTAATCAACGTTTGAGAACATACTTCATAGCAAAACCCCCTTTCTTTATAAATAGGATAGAAAACGAATTTACCGCGTGAAATTTGTAGCACCCGACGTTTCGGTGACGTTGCAGCCGCCGTTGTCCAGGGTAGACTGGACAACGGCGGCTGCAGTCTAGACTGGACAACGGCGGCTGCAGTCTAGACTGGACAACGGCGGCTGCAGTCTACCCTGGACAACGGCGGCTGCAACGTCACCGAAACGTCGGGTGCTACAAATTTTACGCGGTAAATTCGTTTTCTATCCTATTTATAATGTCAAACAACCGCGATAGTCTTCGATTTTATACTCCCTTTCTTAATTATGAAACCCTCGGCAAGCGAGTCAAACCTGGCACTTAACCGGTTTTATTATTATCTTCTGTTCTCGGAAGCTAGGTCTTTGACAAATTACTCAATGCTTAATGTCCGACATTTCCGAGTGCATATCTCTTTATTGTACAAGGCTAACGACCCACTTGGAATGGTGGACAAAACGACCGGTATTTAATCCGTTTCAACAGAATTAGCCGCTGCTGCGACTAATTTCATGACCTTTCTCTAAAACGCTGCTTTATTTTAGGAAACAGCGGCATTTAGATAAGCCCGATAAATTTGGAGTGTATTGAGAGAGTAACGTTAAGATGGTGGTTAAAAAATATATTAAGTATATTATAATAGTAATATAATATTATATATTAATATTAATATTCAGTTTATAAAAAAAAATAGGTTGTACCAACCCAAGACTTTCCCGGCAAGTAGACCTCCCCCACACCGCTCCAACCGAACCTCCGCCTGAACGCCAATTCGTAGTATATTTGTAGTATTTTTCGTGGTAATCAAATGGGGTTTTTCATAAAAAAAGTAGTTTTTTCTTAAATATGGCTATTCCTACCAAACTTATTATATTAAACGAGATATTCCAACCAAACTTTCACAACGTGATTTCGGTCCAACAAGGCATCTAAGTAATGACAACCCCTCCTCCCCCGGTGGCATTTTCGTAATTTATTTTTAGTATTTTCCGTGCTATTAAAATAGTATTTTTCCAATATGATGTAGTAGTTTCTTAAATAAGACAAAGTTTAAAAATATTTGTGTCGCTTGTATATGAAATAGTCCACCCAACAATAGATAGAGATTCTTTAGTGCACATTAAACAAAAACATACAAAAGGCGGACTTATTGCCTAATAAACAATCTCTTACAGCCCACCTTCGTGGAAGTGTAAAAGTTTAGGTGCCAAGAGATAAATAAAAAATAACAACAAAAAAGAAGAAAAACTTATTACATAACAAAAATTAATCAAGTAACAAAAAAGCCATTTTTGAAATAAAATTAGGATTTGGAATAATTCGCAAGGAGCGAAGGATAAGAGAGGATGGGATGAGACCTAGGATAACTAGGAATTTAGGGACATGAAATGCTTTGCACCTGTGTACCGAATTTCAACTCTCTAAGTCCAATATTTCAAGATTGAAGTCACGCAATAAGAGCTGGCACGTTCACAGTACTCACACTAATGCTATGTCACTATACTTGACCGCGAGCGAGAGCGACGGAAAGACTTTTTATGATGCGCATCAAGTGAAAGTCACGTCGCGCGTCACGACATTGCATTAGTGTGAGTACTGTGAACGTGCCAGCTCTCGCCGCGGGACCTTTTGTATGACTAGTGCACCCCTGGTGGACCGATTTCAACCACAACCACTTTTGAACTCTTGCCATGACAAAATGATGCATGTATGCCAAACTTCAGCTCAATCGGATGACGCGTTTGGGCGTTATCGTGGAGGAATACACACAGACAGAAACACACAGCAGACTTCAGTCTGGAAGTTGTCCTAATCGCCTGGGAGGTAGGGCAAGGGGGGGGGGGGGTCGAAGGAATACCTCGGGTGGAACTGGGCGGTTGGTGCTCTGTCCGGTTTGCTAGACACGCTGCCTGCCAATCCGGCGAATAACCAGGGGGGGGGTGGAAGGTCTGGAGATGTATGTTTCCTATGACAGCGGGGGTAGTTGTCGATCAGATGTCATCTATCCATGTAAACTATAAACATTTACTGTAAACATATTTAACGGGGCATTTTGTTCAGGGTTGGTCACACTCACGGGTCAACACCTATCCGGCGGCCTCCACGCATAAAGTGCGAGCCCGGGTAGGCTCTGGCCTTAGGGCTAGTTTCCCCTAGGATTGAACCTTCTGGCGCTCCTGGACGGTATGCGCACCGTGCGGCGTAAGCCAATCGTTTGTGCACTCTGACTAACAGTCGGGGGAGTCTGGAAGCAGTTGTGTTTCCTATAGAGCGGGGGTGGTTGCTTACTTTACGGCGACTGCTCTTGGAACGACTAGATTCGGTTTACACCGTTTCACCGCTTCGTAAGGGAGAAAGCCGCGCAAGCGACCTCGAACTCGTAACCAGTCGAGTGACCGGAGTAATCTGGTCGCAATTGGAAGTAAGGGCTTGAGTGTAAGCCCGCTGGGTAACTGGTTATCTCGCGGATAAGGCCTTGGCCTCTTACGGGCATGTGTCGGAGCTTGACGGTGGACTGTTTTGTCCAAGTCTTCTGGGTTCAATTCACGGGAGGGAGAACGACAAATCGTTAAAACTTCCTGAGGTAATGGGTTCGCCAGTTGTAGTTGACAGCTCTATTTTTTATTTTTTGATTATTTTTAAGGATATAAATTTTTATGCTGATACTACTTTTGTGATTCTTCATATATACGGCACATACGCAATTATTAATTAAGCATGGGGAGTACGCATACGATATTATACTCTAAATAGTACTGATGTAAAATATTGGTGATAATGTATTATTAGAGTATTTTTTATATGCCAATTATACTAAATATATATATAAATAAGTGAATCAATCGGCCAGCCGATCCGGCTTACGGCAACTGCTCTTAAAAGAACCCCTTCGGCAACCCGATTCGGGGTGAATCAGCCAGGCAAAGGATGCCGTGGTCTGCGACAGATTCGGTAGACACCGGGAGAGGAGAGGTCCGCGCAAGCGACCTCGATCCTGTAACCAGGCAGGAGGCAGGAGGTGCCCTGAAGGTTAATTCCAGACGGAGATATTATTCCAAACTGATAGTCAGAGGGCGAAGCTGCCCGTTGGGTAGCTTTCACGGTGCCTCGCCGTAAGGCGTTGACCTCTGACGGGCGAGTGGCGTATCTAGACAGTGGATTGTTTTTAACACGCTTTTATTAGGTCGACCTGTATGTAAGTATGTAATGGAATATAAGGTAACTAATTTAACCATCTTCCAAGGATCGTAGCGTCATGAAAATTGGCAGCTGTATGTAGTTCTGATGACAATACAATAATATGGTACTGTCGAACTGATCTGATGATGGAGTCGGAAGATATGAACTGGAACTTCATGATGGAACATCGTATCATAGCTGTGTTTGGACTTGTTAGAAAAGTCTCGGAATAAACTTTGACCACGATTAGGTTTTAAGGTCTGATGATGAAGCCGGAAGATAGGCACTGGCATTCCATGATGGAATATCGTATCATAGTCGTGTGTATGTGAATATCGTATCATAGCCCAAAAGCGTGTTTTTAGTGTTTTTTTTTTAACTATTAATTTATTCGTCTCAAGTTTTCTGCGGTCACCTCACGGGATAGAGAACGATGGAATGTCGTTAAAACTTCCTGAGGTGACGAAGACAGCTCCAAAGCGTCTCAAAACTTAGCTTCCAGACTTGGTAGCAACCCTCGCATTGGCAAAATTAAATACTTCTATAGACATATTGAGTTGTCGACTACAACGGGCGAGCCCGTCACCACAGGACGTTTTAACGATTAGTCGTTCTATCGACCTGCAGTGAGCGTAGAAGACTTTGGACAAAACAATCCAACGTCTAGCTACGCCACAACCCGTAAGAGACAGGAATGCTACCTGGCGGGCGACACTCGCGCCCTTACTACCAATTGTGACCAGATTTCTCCGGTCTCTCGATTGGTTCCGAGTTTGAGGTCGCTTGCGCGGTCCTCTCCCTTACGAAGCGGTGAAACGATGAATACCGAATCTATCGCGGACCATGGCGTCCTTTGCCCGACTCTGAACCGGGATCGGATGGCCGATGGTCATTTCAAGAGCAGTCGCCGTAAGGTACGCAACCACCCCCGCTCTATAGGAAACAATACAGCTTCCAGACTCCCCCGACTGTTAGTCGGAGAGCTAACGGGCCCATGATGAGTTGGCCACGATGACCCATGTGTCCAGGGTCGGTCACACTCACGGGTCAACACCCATCCGACGGCCTCCTCGCATGGGGTGCGAGTCCTGGGTAGGACACTGGGTCAACCAGTCTCCCCTGGGAATCAAACCTCTGGCGCCCCTGGACGGTCTGCGCACCGTGCGGGGTTTGCTCCAATCGGTTGTGCTCTCCGACTAACAGTCGGGGGAGTCTGGGAACTGTACTGTTTCCTATAGAGCGGGGGTGGTTGCGTACCTTATGGCGACTGCTCTGGAATTGACCATTGGCCATCCGATCCCGGGTAAGAGGCGGGCAAAGGACGCCTTGGTCCGCGAAGATTGTACGGAGTCTGCGCACCGTGCGGGGTTTGCTCCAATCGGTTGTGCTCTCCGTTTCACCGCTTCATAAGGGAGAGGACCGCGCAAGCGACCTCGAACTCGGTACCAATCGAGAGACCGGAGAAATCTGGTCACAATTGGAAGTGAGGGCGCGAGTATCTCGAGCCCGCCGGGTTACTCCTGGCTAACTCGCGGTAAGGCGTTGGACTCTCACGGGTTGTTGACGTAGCTGGACGTAGAATGTACTGTCCAAAGTCTCTACGTTCACTGCAGGGCGATAGAACGACTAATCGTTAAAACGTCCTGTGGTGACGGGCTCGCCCGTTGTAGTTGACACCGCAAGATGTTAGTCGGAGAGCACAATCGATTGGCTTGCGCCGCACGGTGCGCGAGGTTTGATTCCCAGGGGAAACTGACCAGGGCCAGAGTCCTACCCAGGTTCGCACCCCGTGCGTGGAGGCCGTCGGATGGGTGTTGACCCGTGAGTATGACCGTCCCTGAACACATGGGTCTTCGTAGCCAACCCATCATGGGCCCGTTAGATCCCCACTTCTATAGACAGAATTCACTTAAACAAGAAAAGCTACAAGTTAAGCGAAGTTATAGCAATAATTACACTAATCACCATTAGGATAACCGTAAGTCGACCCATGCGCAAAAAGCGCGATTCTCTCCGATTTTTTGGCTCGCAAATCAGATAAGACAGCCAATTTCGCGTGGACATCAAACCGATTCGTTTAATTTGGCTGATTACAATAATGACGGCGAATTATCTAGTCGCAGCGGAATGGCAGAACTAGCGTCGCGGCTTATCGTAAACAACGATCAAAATGTCCTTTGGAATTAATTGCCAATAAAGAACGAAGAAGATCGGTTCGATGTTATTATTTCGGGTGTTCAATGGGAGCGGCTTTTTTTATACCGTACAAGACGCACGGGCGCGTCATTTCTGTATTACTCTTTAAATCGGGTAAAGTGGTCGTAAATTGTGACATTCCGTCGATATCGCGTATCTTCTACTAGAAAAGCTATAAAAATAAAATTGGCCGATCGATGCACTGTAGCAGATAATGGCTCTGTTCCGCGCGATAAGTATTAAACAATCGCGTAGACTCGATGGAATTGGTATCGCGCATTGGACTGCTAGCGCTGTCTAGGCTCACAGTGTGAGCTATTCTGTTTCACCATTGATTATATATACATTGTAACCTCTCATAACAAGCACCTCTCATAACGAGTCATTTTCAGTATTGATCCCTCGAATGTCAGGCGACCAGCTCGGGTGGCCTACGGAAAAATGTATACAAAATGTATATAAATTTATATAAATGTAAATATAAATGTAAATGTGCGCCGCTCTATAGTAATAGTATAGCTCTATAGTAAACCCCGCTCTATGTAAATGTAAATGTGTGTGTAAATATAAATTTATATATATTTTGCCGTAGGCAACCCGAGCTGGTCGCCTTTCATTCGAGGGGTTAATCGCACTTCTCGTAACGAGTATGGGAAAAATTGTTTCGCTGAACGAGTGTTTCGCTTAACGAGTAACGGTCTGGAACGAATTATGCTCGTTATAAGAGTTTCCGCTGTATTACAGTAGCGAGCACAGAAATATTTCCGGACTGAAAATATCAGTTTTTTTATTGTGATTTCTTGATAGCTTTTCAATCTAAATTATGAAGCAACACTGTTTAAAGATGATATACAAAAAAAGTGACGCTGACCGTGGCGTCCTTTGCCTGTCTTTCACGTGGGATCTGGTGGCTCACTAGTCGTTTTTTTTTACAGGTATGTACCCACTTGCATGTTTGGCAGCGACTAATGTTTCAACCGCAAACTGGGTAAATATGTTTTTCTCCATAACATATTATATTCATATTATTAGTTATATTAGGGCTTGCGATGGCTGCCATTAAAGAAGCTGAATTTGAAGTACTGGAACATCCTCTATACCCACCGGACATTGACCCTAGTGTTTTATATCTATTTAATATATTAAAAGAACATATGAGAGGCATCGATATATTAGCTAGATATGCCCTCACATACATACATCGATGATGAGGGAGCTAATGGGCCCTTGCTGAGTTGGCCACGAAGACCCATTTGTTCGGGGTCGGTCACATTCACGGGTCAACACCCATCCGGCGGCCTCCACGCATATAGCGCGAGCCCGGGTAGGACTCTGGCCTTAGGGCTAGTTTCCCCAGGAGTCAATCTTCTGGCGCTCCTTGACAGTCTGCGCACCGAGCGGCACAATCCAATCGATTGTGCATTCTGTTTAACAGTCGGGGGAGTCTGGATACAGTAGGTACTGTTTTCTATAGAGCGGGAGTGTTTGTTGATCTTACGGCGACTGCTCTTGAAACGACTATCGGCTACCCGATTCCGGGTGAACAGCCAGGCAAGGATGCCGTGGTCCGCGATAGATTCGGTTGACGACGTATCAGCGTTACATAAGGGAGAGGACCGACCTCGAACTCGTAACCAGTCGAGAGACTGGAGTAATCTGGTCGCAACTGGAAGTAAGGGCGCGAGTGTCAGCCCGCTGGGTAACATACCTGGCTATCTCGTGGATAAGGCGTTGGCCTCTTACAGGTTTGTGGCGGAGCTTGACGGTGGACTCTTTTGTCCTAAGTCTTCTGCGCTCACCTCACGGGAGATATGTAGAACGATAAATTTCGTTAAAACTTCATGAGGTGACGGGTTCGCCCGTTGTAGTTGAGAGCTCTAGTTATATCGATGATGAGTGGGTATCATACGGGGTGTTATTACTGCACGGGCATTTTTTTTTGCGGGTGACTCAGTACAACAAAGTAAGCGACTTATAAAAAAAATAAAAAATAAACTTTTTGAAAAATTATATATATTTTTTTGAAAATTTGTTTTTTTAATTTTTATTTTAACAAGTATGAAAAGCTATGATCACGATGCGCTATCTAGCGGTTGGTCAAATGTCGCTGATATTGTTTATTTACGACTTATTACCTACCGCTAGATAGCGCAGCGCGCTCAAACGCTTCTTAAACCTTTATTTAACAGTCAACTTCTTCAAAATTTAAAATAAAATAAAATAATAAAAAATAAAAAAAATGTTTTTTCTCCAAAAAAAAAATCAAAAGTTCAGCATTATTTAAGATCATGTCTATCTTTGTGTTTATGTTATTATGATCCACTTTTAAGTAACACTCGGGAGTGCAAAGGGTTTAGAATTGAATTGCAAAAATTTTTGAAAAGTTGACATTGATCGTTATTCCCCGTAACCTTTCATATGAGGTTGGATAGAAGCCTGAGGATGACTGGCAACAGAGAGTGGGCGATCGTTAGGCGCGGCAGAGTATTGGCTTGATACTTTAAAAGAGGCGATTTTTCAAAAAATCGTAAAGTGTTCAGTGATTCGGCGGCTTGTCTTTATTGATGTTGCAGCGGTCGACTGGCCACTTTGCTAATGGGTCGGACGCGGGAGGAGGGAGGGGGGTAGGTCGGCGAAGGGAGGAAGGGAGGGGGATGGGTCTTTGATCGTGTGACGTCATAGCCCATTAAGCAACCTAAATGCCAGAATGCCCTCTCTTCTGTGCGGGTCGATGAATCTATCAATAATTCACTTCAATTTCTTTATTTATTGTTGATTAGACAATCACAGCCTAACAGTAAGGGTAATGGCAGATTTCTAGTGGCCGATACTCTGAAATATCTTAATAAGGCTCGGAACTATGCAACCGTCTTAAGGCTCGGAACTATGCAAACCAGCGAAATCATTTTGTAGGATCTGTTTTAACCCCTTGAGCGCCAAACGGGACAATTGTCCCACAATTTAAATTACGGTAGAGCGGCAAAGGGGACATCTGTCCCAGCCGAGATCGGCGCCGATGGTTTCCAATTATTTACCCTTGATACCTCACATAAATCATACGGCCTGTGGTATGTGCGAAAAGAGGAGAAGATTCTCTGTCGTTAACTAGTTGGTACATTATTTTTCATACAGTCGCCATTTTTTAGTCTATGATTGAACCAAACCAAACCAAAAACTTCAATATTCATGTTGATTTTCAACACCGAATATTTTTTTATTTTTGTATGGGTATAAGTAAAACGAAGTCATAGAGTGAATGAAGCATATTATATATATTATAAAAGTATTCACAATTTCTTGTATAGGGTGTTTTATTTCCAGAAAAAACATAGAAATGTTTGACAAGGCAGTTTTTTTCTGTACCACAACTTTGACAGATAATTCTGAATAATGCTTATTGCGACGTTACACGTATCTAATAGCAAATTTCAACAGGAACATAAAAAAGGTCTTCTTTATACGATCCGTATAGTAGTTTCGGAGTAATCGTCGTTTTCCTGAAACGCTATATTTTTGTTGTGATGTAATCTTCTTCTTCGTGTTCTCTAAGAGAAACTACAATTCAAACGTCAGCCCTCGAGATATTAAGAGTGATTCAAACATATATTCCATTATATTGCGCGCCACAATTAAAACATGCATAATAGTTACCGACAAATACGTACCGGCGTATTTACGATTTCTGTGACATTTTTGTGACATGCTGACGCCATGCATTCTATTCTTAAGCCGGCCCCCTGGCTAGATGTCGGGAATGAACCTTCAGGATGCCCCCTGACTGGATACAGGATCGAGGTCGATTGCGCGGTTCTCTCCCTTACGTAGCGGTGATACGGTATCTACCTACAATCGGTATCTATCTACGCATCAGAAGTTTTTTGGAGAGAACTGAAGTAATATCGGCCTATTACGCGCTAGTTGAGTCAGACCTGCGCTATGGTATTCTTTTATGGGGTAATGCAGCGCACATCAACAGGGTATTCACTCTCCAGAAAAGAGCCATACGTGCGATAGTAGTTATTGGTCCACGGCAGTCATGTCGTGAACACTTCCAAAAACTAGGTATATTGACCGTATATGCGATTTTTGCTCAAGAAGCTCTTTGCGAATTCTATTGCAATAAGAGCTCGGCCATATCCCACGAGGAAGTACATCGGCATGATACCAGGAATAAAACCCAGTATCTCCAACCTTTCGTAGCACGTACTGCCAAGTTCCAGGCGACTAGTCGATACTTAGGCATTTAATAAATTACCTGAAAGATTAAAAGCGATTTAAAACATCGATATTTTCAAGAGATCCATCCGAGTCTATCTGCTTAAAATCAACATGAATGTTCATAACGACTTCTTAATATTTTGAAAATATGTAGCATCGTATCTACCCATTTAACTATAATACATATTATTTACTGTTAATTGTTTTGTTGTAAACTGTTATGATATAGTCTTTGTTTTTGTAAATTGGTAAGTTGAAAGTTATATATTGTATATCATCTCTTGGCTAAATTGAGTAACTAGTTTAAGATTAATTAATGTCATTCCTACACAATTGTTATGGTTGTATTGAAAATAAATACTTTTATCTTATCTTTATCTTACCAAATCTGTGGTCATCCTTTGCCCGGCTGTTCACCCGGGAACGGGTGGCCGAATGGTCGTTTCAAGCGCAGTTGCCGTAAGGTAACAAATACCCCAGCTCTATAGGAAACATTACTGTTTCCAGACTCCCCCGGCTGTTAGTCAGAATGCACAATCGATTGGATGACGCTGCACGTCCAGGAGCGCCTGAAGGTTGACTCCTAGGAGAGACTCCGCAGGCCAGCGTCCTACCTTGGTTCGCACTTCTGCGTGGAGGCCGCCGGGTGGGTGTTGATCCATGCGTTTGACCAACCCTATACGCGAGCGCATTAGGCAGGCGCAATCTCTTGACGTGTTTAAGAGACGCTTTAACCTCGAGGCCGTACACGAAATTTTGCGCATTTCGTGAATTTACGTAATTTTGCAGACGTGAATTTAAGGTTAAAATACTGTATTTCTATAAGTTTTATTGCATAACATAAAAGGTCATTTATATTATTGTCTAACGAGTGAGATACTTTTTTGAAAATTGTTATAGAATTTTGATTAATTGACGTTAAACCGGCGACTGTTTGTGATTTTTTTGCTGTAAGAGGTTTAGAATATAACATATTTACGAATCGTTTTGACATCTAAACGGTATGAAAAAATTACAATGTATTGTTGTGAAAGTCCTCTATATAATAAGTGAATCACTTTTTACTACTTTCATATAAAATTGTTGATAAAAAAATATTTAACTTTGTTAAATTTTTTAGAAAATGGGCGAAGAATTGCTTTTGATTTTGGCCTTTTAGAACTCTCGTTCATAAAATAAAAACAACAGAAATAAACTTTACTTCAATATCAATCCATTTCCTCAAAAAAAATGCAAAACATTAATTAAAATTGGCAATAAAGTCTTTTAAAACAATCTAATTCTCGCGTTATGATACTCGCCTATGATACGATTCACGCCTCAAGTCAGCTAGTCCCCGCCGAGCGCTTCCAAAGGGTGGACGTATCTCTTTGGCTCCGAAAATCCTACCTACCTATAGTTATATTATACCATTGATTATAGAGGTATCACGGCCCACATCGATTTCGTACACGGCCTCTTAAGAGGTACCTTACAGATAAGGCGTTTTACTCACTGGAGGAATATTACTCAAGTGAAGTCTAAAATGCTTTGGTGGATAATTTCTGCATTTTGTCTTGTATTTCTTCGTTTTACATTATTCTTGTGTTTTTTTTTCGTTTTGTTTTGTTTATTTTATCTTTTCTTTACGATAAAAAAAAATGTTTGTTTGCTAATATGTATGAATGTTCTGAATCTGTATCTGACTTGTATACCAGTATACTAATAAAATGAATATGAATATGAACTGGGTCTCAGTGACCAAACTGCAACAGTTTTCCTTTACAAAAGCCAAAAATTAATTGATCGATTGGTGCAATACGGCTTTCGCGATTGGGATAATTGGCGACGTTCGATTGCTGATACCTGGCAACACTGCGAGAGTTTGATGGGTTTCTGAAATGCTTGCAGTCATTCTTTAATTGTAGCTCATCACCCGGAATTCAATGCTATTCAGTGAATCTTTTGTCAGTGCCTACGCATGTTAATCGTGGATCCGTTGGCATTTAGCGGTCGGGTATAGCCGTGGGCGGCCGCACGGATGTGGTGGCTATGGATATAGTATGCCATCTTTCAGTATCATTTTCCCCCACAGCGAAATGCCGTCGTGTGGAACAATTAACAATTAGCGTGGACGATCCCTGCCGCTTTCATCTTAACCACGGGACACAATATCGTGTAGGGTAGATAACACAATTAGGGAGGTACCAATTAGTTATCGATGCTTTTGGAGTAGAGTCCGCGTCATTTGGGATTCCCCAAAGGTGATCAAACAGAGAAACAATACATAGATAAATCTTTATATTATAAATTATCTTTATATTATACGCTGTATATTATAAACTAGCTGACCCGTGCCCACTTCGTTGGGCGGTAAAACTTTTTACTTGTGATGAAATTATGAGTGTGGTTTGGTTAGTACTGGGTGCTATGAGTTATTTCCTGACTGCCAAAAGAAGGGTTATATTTTTACTGTATATGTATGTATGTATTTGCATACCAATTTGACATTATTACCGTTATTTGTGAGTGTCTTCTTGTGAGTGTCTTATTTGTGAGTGTCTTATCTCTTTAACCATTTATGCAGTAAAAGTGAAATTATATGCATTAAAAGGTAAAAGTCTTTTGTTTTAAATACTTGAGACGATAAATTTACTTATTTTGATAATAATTCATAATTGTTGATAATATGACCAATAAACATGACCTAACGATTTAAATTATTTTTTTAATTTGATAAACTACTTTTTGTGACTTAAATATAAAAGTTAGCCATATGCTGTCGCTGACTTTTTGTAGGCATTATCAAGCTCTACAACTGTTCTCTAGAACTTAATCATATATCTCTCATCCGTTAAGGCAGCGTTAGTTAGAAACGTTTTCGTTCGACCGTTTTTTCCGACTTACTTTGGAAATCCGACTACCACGAAAAAGTCTTTTCATTTTTCGGATTAATATATAGCCTATGACACTCACAAATAACGTGGCTTTCTATTCACAAAAGAATTGTCAAAATCGGTTTAGTAGATCCAGAGATTACTTCCTACAACGCGACAAACTTTACCTCTTTATAATATTAGTATAGATAAGACCAAAAACGAATTTACCGCGTGAATTTGTAGCACCCGACGTTTCGGCGACGTTGCAGCAGCCGTTGTCTAGCGGGTAGGTCACATACCGCTGCCGCTACTGCGTAAATTATAACGGGGGAGGGGGGAAGGGGGGCGGCCTTGGCGCGCGCTAATTTCGAAAGTCCATTGTGCATACAACACTCACTGTATCCTGTCTTACATCATTGCGTTCGGCTTACAGCGATGGGAACATTTTAAGAAGAGTTCCACGTACATAGAAGAGAGTTTGTAACCGTCGTCTATGTTAAAATTCGAGGTTCTTCTTATTTCAATGGCTTCCCGGATCATGCGAGGAAAGTAGAATTGTTTGGATAGCACAATGGGATTTTGAAACTGCAGCCAGTGGTTACTTCCGCTATCCAATATAAGTATGTTCGCAGATCGCCGATTTTTCTCGCTGAACGTTTTAAACAGCTATGATGTATTCCATCAATCGAATTGCTATATGCCGTTTCGTTCGTCCAACGTAGGCTAAACCGCAGCTGCATTTGACTTTATACACACCCGGGGTTTGCAGTGGTATTAGTTCATCCTTTACAGGCCTCAAAAATCGAGCTATATTTTGGTCGGCTTGAAGATCGTTTTTATATCCAGACTCCTTCAGCGCGCAGAGTTTAGTCAGAGTTCACAACCGATTGGCGTCGCCGATGGTGCGCAAACCGTCCAGTAGCGCCGGGATGCAATCCCACCAGTAAAAAACGGCCCACCAGCTTGTGAGGGCTGAGACACGAGTTACCCGGGTTAGCCTTCCGCACTAGGAGGCTTCTGAATAGGAGCTGAATCGTGAGTTGAGCCGATCCGCATACAAAATGGATCTTGTGGTCCAAGCTGCACGAAACCGTTCGCTACCTGGTTGTGTCACCCCAAGACTTTCCGGGCAAGTAGCCAAAGACTGATTTCATCTGAATATTTATTTCGTAAATAAAATCTATGTGCGCCCTGGCCGGCGGATGAACCCGATTGGGTTCCGTTGCAACCGCCTCGGGCGATGCGGTTCGTTTCTCGCCTAAGGCAGGGTTGGGCCAAGCGCCAACAGATGGCGGTAATATTTGATTAACATGTATGGCGGAATCTAAATATGATTAGTGTAGCTTGTATGTGAGATTTATTTCAAGTAATTTCAACCCATCAAGGGATCTGTGTACCAAATTTCGAGATTAAAATATGACTAGTTAGTGCGCCCCCCCCCCCCGTTTCCCCCCTGGTGGACGATTTCAAACACAACGATGGGCGAAGTCTGTGTGTGTGTGATTTTTAGATGATCCTTAATGAGTAAGAGTATCGATACTTCAGCAGTATTATTTCATCCCTATACACAATAACCCACTGGCCACTCCGCTGTATTAAACTCAACTAAGCTACACCTTATTACGTATATTTTATACGGTTCGAGGGAGGAGGCAATCTCGTCGCACGGCTTGTTTGTGCATGCTTTGGTGAGAATAAACAAACCTCCAGTAACAAATAATATTAGTTCAACTTCAGAACCGTTTTATTAGCATAATAGGCATATACACGTCAGAATAAGTAATAAACAAAAGCAAAGAACGAATCATATCGTGAATGTAACATGAAAAAAAACACAGAGAAAGAATTAACCGCTCTTCTAAACAAATATTATTATTGAGGAATGTAATGAAAAAAAAAACAGGGATTTACTTACTTTTTGAATAATCCAAAAGTAGGGCGGTTAATAAACGGCCCAATACTACTCGCGCCAACATCCCATATGGGAGTATATATGAATTAATAAAAACAGAACAACTAAAATTTTATTGTCAGTATGTATATATTGTAATGATTACAATTTAAATACAACGCCATCTATTGGTGCAGGTAGAAATCTATTAATCCATGAATTCGACGCAGCGTAGAACACTAATATAATCACGGTATACATAGTTGTATTTTCCAGATAGGTAGGAATACTCTTTGAAATAACTTAATTCCTTTATTATTTAATAACCTAACTTTATTATTCGAAAATGTTTGTTTTTAATTATTTAATAATAATAATAATAATTGTTTTTGTAAGACTGTTAATTATGATTTCTTGATATTTAAATTGTTTTATAACTGACCATATTTAAAAAGCTCTATTTTTAGTATATTTGTTATTATTTTTTTTTGTTTTATAATCTTTTTATTTTTATTTATTTATTTATTTAGGTACATAGGATTAGGTATACAGTTCATTCATAGGTCATGTAATCTTATAATAATTATATAAATTATTTAATAATTAATATAGGGAGGTTTAACACATCTTACATGACCTTTACTGCCAATAGCACATCTAACTAGGCGATAATTTGGCCCTTCTCTAGATGTGCATATTTTTATGCAATTTTAAGAAATGAAGTGTTTTTTAAAATAAATTATTTGGACCCACCACCTGTATATACACATAAATATACCAATTTTATAAAAAATATAGCTATGTAATAAATATATACATTTATAGTTGAAATTTAATAAAATTTAATTAAGAAAAATAGATAAGTGATACTAAATAGATTGTCGTGCGTTGCAAAGAAGTTGATCAGATTTTACATATCCCTTGTTAAGTAACCATCTATTAAGGTTTGCTTTAAATATTTTTATGTTAGGATAATTTTTTATGTCTTCACTAAGGGAATTATATAATTTTGGGGCTATGTAGAATATATGTCTCTGGGCAAATGTTGTCCTGACTGACGGAGTTATATAATTGATACTCGCGGACATTCTTGTGTTCAGATTGTTTTGAGTTCGGGCGTGGTCATCTCTAGATTTGTAGAATGCAAGAAGCGCTTGCTTAATGAATAACTGTTTAGCTGATAGCACATGGGATTGGGAAAATAACAAGGCAGATGGATGACGCCGGATTTTCCTGTGAATTACTCTCAATAATAATTTCTGCGCTTTTGTCAATCTATCCAGATTATCATTAGTAGTATCGCCCCATGCCGCGACTCCGTAGGACAAAATACTCTTGACACAAGGCCATGTATACCATTCTTATCGTTGTTTTGGACAGAATGTTGCGCAGCCGAAGAAATACATAAACCAGCTTTCTAATTCTCGAACTCAAATTTGCAATCTGATTTTCCCAACATAGCTTCTCATCTACCGTTATGCCTAAGTAGGAGACTGTTGCAGATTTGCTTAATTTAGTACATACACATCTATTCTTATCCAAGCATTTGTCGGTATGAATGGCAAGTGTTTGGTTGAGAACCTGGCTGGGATTTCCCCGCAAGCTGAAAGTGATAAATTTTGATTTCGCAGCATTCAGCGTTAAAATATGGTTGTCGATCCAAGTTTTATTTTTTAACTATGTAATAAATAATACTGATCTTAACGTGTTAGATTTGTTTAACGTATTCACACACTAATTAATGTAACTCATGTTTATAGAATTTCCGTCCGCCCACGCACAAGCTATGCTTAGTTGTGACATTTGAATTTTTTTTGGCGATTTTTTTTGTATTATTGAAACGTTAATCAACATTTTGTAAAAAAATGAATTGTAAATATGTTTTTTTATCCTTTTCTGAAAAACGCCTAAAACTGAGGCCTCTAGACCAGAATATCCCCTTAAAAGAGGCAGCCAACGTATACATATAAGTCGAGTACTAAGTATTCATTCATCGAACTGTTTCGTTTAAAAAGTGTGAGTAACACGATTCGCACCTCAATTATGTCCATTGTTATACTTTCAGAGTCCGAAACCTTTCTGCGTTGTATATCTCTCGTAAAATGAAAGGTGTGAAATTGGCCCACACCGGCGGATATTCGTGAACGGCTTCTTTTCCGTCCACTGTAATGAAGCCGATCGATAAATGGACAAGATAGGCTGAATGCTTTCGAAGTGTGCAATGGCAGAAAGTTGGACGCTGGACTAATCTATCGCAAACTTGCGTGTAAATAGCCCAGTCAAAAACATACTTATATAAAAAATATGGTTGATACACAGTATCATATAGTTTTCCAAATTTTGTTTTGATGAGCGACGCATGGCTCGGTAGCCTGATCTGGTAGCCGGTATTGGTTAGGTCGCCTGATCTTACATTGTAAGGTTCCGGATTCGATTCCCGGCTGTGTCACCATCCTCATCATCATCATTTATTCATTCCATAAAAGCATTTCACAATACTGAGGAACATGTCAAATTTTACAATCATAATTTACCGGATGATAAAACCGCTTTGATTAATTAAAAGAAAAAAAAATAATTGTAATCAGAGGTGGTTACTTAAAAATAGTCAAATTTACAAAATAATCAAACAATAAATAATAATCAATACAATGAAAAAGAAAGATTCGGAAACATGCGTAATTAAAAACAATGTCAATAAAATCTAAAACTTAGTGCAAAAATATAGTCATAATATGGTTACTTATAATCAAGCAATTGTGGACGCAATATCATAAAAGTCGTCCAGTTTGTAAAGGGCATGTTTGACAAACTGATTTTTCAAGCAGATTTTATATGCTGCCATCTCAAGTCTTCTCGTCGATGACGGCAAAGCATTGAACAATTTAAAACTAATATATAAAAATGTTTTTTGATATTTAGTCAAGCGTACTTGAGGCAATAACACATTGTTTTTATGTCGCGTATTATGGCTATGTCGAGTGGAGTGAAGCTCGCAATTTAAAAGATTCTCTTTGGCGTATAAAAGGCACTGATATATGTACATAGACGACATGGTAAGCATACCAGCTTTAATAAAAAAAGGGGCGCAATGTGTTTCTCTGCTTACACCAAAAATTGTCCTAACGGCTTGCTTTTGTAGCACAAAAACGCGATGGATATCGGTTGCATTACCCCATAGTAGTATCGCATAAGACATTTTTGAATGGAAGCAGGAGTGATACACCATTTCCGTTGGCATAAAATTAACGTAATTACATTTCAATTCTGTCGATCAAATACAAAAACAAGACACATACTTACACACATGTTACACGCACACATGCATATATGTAAACACTTCATGATAGGATTAGTTGTAAGAGATTAAATGAAAAAACTCTTTATTGCACATCTTGAGGTGTCGACTACAACGGGCGAGCCCCTCACCACAGGGAGTTTTAACGATTAGTCGTTCTATCTCCCTGGAGTGAACGTAGAAGACTTTGGACAAAACAATCCGACGTCTAGCTACGCCACAACCCGTTAGAGACCAACGCCTTACCACGAGATAGCCAGGTATGTTACCTGGCGGGCGGCACTCGCGCCCTAACTACCAATTGTGACCAGATTTCTCCGGTCTCTCGATTGGTTCCGAGGTCGCTTGCGCGGTCCTCTCCCTTACGAAGCGGTGAAACGGTGAATACCGAATCTATCGCGGACCATGGCGTCCTTTGCCCTCCTCTAACCCGGGATCGGATGGCCAATGGTCATTTCAAGAGCAGTCGCCGTAAGGTACAACCACCCCCGCTCTATAGGAAACAATAAAGCTTCCAGACTCCCCCGATTGTTAGTCGGAGTGCACAATCGATTGGCTTGCGCCGCACGGTGCGCAGACCATCCAGGAGCGCCAGAGGTTTGATTCCCAGGGGAAACTGACCAGGGCCAGAGTCCTACCCAGGTTCGCACCCCGTGCGTGGAGGCCGTCGGATGGGTGTTGACCCGTGAGTGTGACCGACCCTGAACACATGGGTCTTCGTGGCCAACCCATCATGGGCCCGTTAGCTCCCCAACGGTGCTCTTTATTGCACAATTAAAAGAAGGTATAATGGCGAACTTATGCTACATAACAATATCTTCCAGTCAACCAACACGCTGATGTGAAAAGAAGGCTAAGCTAAAGTTAAATTACATTAAGATACAATCTATACTTAATATTATAAAGAGGTAAAGTTTGTGACGTTGTAGGAAGTAATCTCTGGATCTACTGAACCGATTTTGAAAATTCTTTTACCAATAGAAAGCCACGTTATTTGTGAGTGTCATAGGCTATATATTAATCCGAAAAATGAAAAGACTTTTTCGTGGTAGTCGGATTTCCAAAGTAAGTCGGAAAAAACGGTCGAACGAAAACGTTTCTAACTAACGCTGCCTTAACGATGAGAGATATATGATTAAGTTCTGGAGAAAAGTTGTAGAGCTTGATAATGCCTACAAAAAAGTCAGCGACAGCATATGTCTAACTTTTATATTTAAGTAACAAAAAGTAGTATTTTATATTTAAAAAATAATTTAAATCGTTAGGTCATGTTTATTGGTCATATTATCAACAATTGTGAATTATTATCAAAATAAGTAAATTTATCGTCTCAAGTGTTTAAAACAAAAGACTTCCCTTTTACTGCATATAATTTCACTTTTACTGCATAAATGGTTAAAGAGATAAGACACTCACAAATAAGACACTCACAAGAAGACACCCACAAATAACGGTATTATAGTCAATTTGGCATGCAAATACATACATACATATGCAGTAATAATATAACCCTTCTTTTGGCAGTCTGGAAATAAATCATAGCACTCAGTACTAACCGAACCACACTCATAATTACATCACAATTAAAAAGTTTTACCGCCCAACGAAGTAGGCACGGGTCAGCTAGTAAAATATAAAATGAATTTCTAAATTATAGCAAATATACATTGTATGCGTATCTAAATCCAAAATCATATATAAAATATTTTTTTATATATACCTACATATATAAACGAATCCATATAAACATACATATATTAAACCGTAAATTAAACTGCCAGAACAAGGTAAGGAAAGGGAAGGGATAACGGAAAGGTTAGAATTTATAGTTCATATTTATTGTGAAAGGAAGTACTTTTTCAATGATTGCTTAAAGGTGGACAGCGAGCTAGCGCCTCTAATTGTTGGAGGAACCTAATTCCACAGTCGAGCTGCATGTATGGAGAATGAGTATGAATAATAGTTGGTTTTATGTTTTGGGATACGTAGAGATTGATGTACGGTAAAACCCGCCCATTGTAAAATTTCACAATGATGTGTAGAAACAAACGAACATACAATTCTTCATCTCTTCGATTTAACTGATATTTTATCGCCTATAATAATTGCGATTTTAAGATTCAATGTTCATATTCTCCATTTTCTACTCATTATTTAAAAGTGTAATTATTAAACTCGTAAACCACTAAAATATCAAGAAATGACAGAACAAAGTTAAAGGCATTCTTCTCTGGATTCTAAGAAAGTTTTCTTTTACATTCTAGTTTATTAATAATAACGGAGCTATGAAGTATTAAAAATGCGTCACTGTATTGCAAACGAATATTTGATGATGACGACCTGTACTAACTTTAGAGTTGTCATCTAATACAGGCGAACCCGGGAAGGTATAACTAGAGAGGTTTCTCCAAGATGTAATATATAACTGCAGTTAGCTTAACAGAGCATGGTGCAAGCAGTTTCGAGTATTTAACTGTGGTTAGACTCTTTAAACAAGGT
The DNA here is from genome assembly GCA_944548615.1 of Micropterix aruncella. Taxonomy (NCBI): domain Eukaryota; kingdom Metazoa; phylum Arthropoda; class Insecta; order Lepidoptera; family Micropterigidae; genus Micropterix; species Micropterix aruncella. The sequence goes on from OX155976.1 coordinate 17,943,137, forward strand.
TATTTATTTTAACCGAGCTTGAAGCAAGTCGCCCTTAGTCAAGTTTCAAAACATTAACAATTATTTCCGTCGAACGTCGATTTTTTAAAATTATGACTGGGTTGGGTTATTACTAATATCTGTGGTCGTAATTACTACAAAATTGCACATATTCATGTAGTATATACGTAAGGGGTCAGCCTTTCAGAACCTAATTCCCGTTACTTTCGGTTTACGATCGGCCGGTCCTATTTGTTGTTAGGGCTTTGATCGGCGCGGCATGGCGGCTCGATAGCGTGGTGTGAATAGAGGCGGCTAATCTATTATTAAAAGGTTTACGACATTCCAGTTCCGGTGAAGTGTTCAATTGGCGTCGCGACCCACTGACCCCTGCTCTTCTCTTCTTCTATAACTTCCTTTCGTTATCGTGATTTTAACACCTCCTCGGTAGAACCACCTCTCTATACCTGGCCGCTCTACCTACACCTATAGATCGGGCGAGGCAGGCTATCGTTTGTTACCTTTTTTTTTGTTACCTTTGTTAAAAAGCGGAAGCTTTTTCGCGCGCCACGCTAAGCTGAATGCCGCTCGGATTACGGGGGGAGCGTAATAGCTACTTTTTAAAAATTAAAGGCTTTTTTTTTAAAAGAAAAAGAAGAAAAACCTGGGCAGATGATTATGTCCATCATTTTCTTTAATGGATAGATAGCGCAATCAGAACGCCATTTTTTAATTGCATCGAAAACGCGTTTTTAATTTAGGATGTGTTGATATTTCTTCAGGTTTGTTATACTGTAGAGTTGTTACCTACAACGGGCGTACCCGCCACTCCAGGAAGGTTGGGCGGTGTCGACTACAACGGTCGAATTCGTCACCCCAGGCTGGTATAACGATATGTGATCGTTTTTTCAGCCGTGGGATGAGCTTAGAAAACTTTGGGACGGCACAAATCTACCGCCCAGCAAAGCCACAAACCCGCTAGAGACCAACGCCTTACAACGAGGCACTAGGAAGGTAACCCAGTGGAGCTACCTCGCCCCCTGGCTACCAGTTTTGGTAGGATATCTCCGTTTGGAATTAACCTTCAGGATACCTCCCTCCTCCCGACTGGTTACGGGACCGAAGTCAGCGGTGATACAGTTTGAATCTATCGCGAACTAAAGGCATCTTTTGCCCGGCTCTGAATTCAGGATCAGGTAGCCTAATAGTCATTTCAAGAGTGGTTGACGACAGGTCAACATCCACCCCCGCTGCTTAGGAGACAGTATATTTCCATAGTCTCCAGACTCCTTCAGCAATTAGTCAGAGTGCACATCCGATTGGCATCGCCGAACGGTGCTTAAACCGTCCAGTAGCGTCGGGATGCAATCCCGCCAGGGGAAACCAGCCGTGAGGCCGGAGACGCGAAAGTCTTACCCGGGGTAGCCTGCCGCACGATGAGGCTTTTAAATAGGAACTGAATCGTGAGTTGAGCCTATCCGGGAACAAATTGGATCTTATGGCTCCTGCTGCACTAAACCGTTCACTACCCCAGGACGGTATAATGATCGTTCTTTCAACTGTGGGTTGAACGTAGACTAAGAAATGAATGAGTCCACCGTTTAGCTACGCCAACTAGCCCAGAGCACAAAATCAGGCACAAATATAAATATATGGGTCTAACGATAGACTGTAACATGAATTGGGGCTTGCACTTGAATAATATATGTAATAAATTGAGATGGATGCTATATAAGTTCAATCACCTTCAGTATCTTGTAGATAAACCAACATTACGCTTAGTATTCATGCCCTCGCTGATGCAGTACTGAGCTATGCTCTCATTTCATTTGGTCGTACTTTTCGCACATATATAGATTTAAATATTTAATTTGCAACGTAGAATAATAAAACTTTTAGTAAATATCAATATGTTAACTTAATAAAAGAATAATTTTGGTTTTATTAAGGACACTAAAAATTTTCCTTTGGTCCGATCGGCACCAAACTTCACAGGAACCATGTCCAAACTAATCTAAAGTTTCCCTTAAAATTTCATCAAAATCGGTCGAGCGACACAGCGGACACAGGCAAACATTCATTTTTATATTTATAGATGCACTATATGACAGTTTAATTGGTGGAAACATATAAATGGTTTATGTATGTTTTTTGTACTGACACACAGACAAACATTCATTTTTATATATATAGATGACAATGTAATAATAATAATAATAATAATATAATCTTTATTTGCACTTGATTATTATACAAGAAGGCGAGCTTATTGCCACATGTCAATGTCTTACAACTAACCTAATCACAGTGGTACATGCGCGCATTGTGGAAATAAATATTATTACATTCGTCTGCATAAAATACAGTCCAGTAGAGGTATTTAAAACTAATAATGCCCCAGGAGAGGAAATTGGAAGAGAAAGAGGAGAGAAAGGGATGAACGGTTTACTTCTTAGAGAGGTAGTAATCCTTAAGGTGGGAGTTAAATGATGGTAAAGAAGGCGAGTTTCGTATATTTGCCGGGAGATCGTTCCAGAGTCTTGCACCATGGATACTGAAAGAGTAGGAATATAAATCACTATTATGACACGGATTTTTTAGTAAACTGTCAGAGGCTGACCGAAGTATGATACCGTGGGATTTTAATGGTTCAAAAAGCTCGTGGAGATAGGATGGTGTTGATTGGGAGAGTACACGATAGAGGAGAGCAAGTATTTACGAACATTTCTCCTTTGGCGTACTAGCAACCACTTTAATTTTGGCCTATACTCGGACACGTGATCATACTTACGTTGACCGAAGATGAGTCGTATGCATCCATTTTGCAAACGTACAGAGTTTGCAACAAATGTAACGCGAAACGAAGGTAATGCCTACACTTTAACAAGGAATGAAATTTAACTTAAAAGTAATATACCCACAGCTATGCTTCTATGTGATGATCGTTCCAATGCCGCCCTACTAGGGGATAACTTGTTCCAGGGCAAACATTTAAACAATAGCAAATAGAAGACCAAATGTCCTGTTTAACAGTAAAAAAACTGGACTACAAAAAAGGAATTCAACAAACAAAAAAAAAGTTCAAATTGCCATTAAAAACTTTTTAGAACTAGAACTCTAGAACTAAAACAAAAGAATATTTAACAGAAAACCCAAAAAAATATAAATATTGAAATTAATAGATAATTAAATACACTCAACCTCTCAATAATACAGTGGAACCTCTCATAACGAGTATAATGCATACATACATACATGCGTTAACGATATTGACATATTTAACTATCAAAACTGAAAAGCTGATTATGAGATCGGATTGAATTAGCATGCTCATTCAATCACTCACAAGCAAATTCGCACTACAGATACACACACCCACACACACATACATACACTCACACACACATACAAACACACACACACACACGCACACATACACGCTCTCCATCACACAAACACACACCAACACCCATACACTCGCACATAGCGATTTTAACTGTTAGTATTAAATTATTTTTGGTTTTCTTTGTATTGTATTGTTTAGCATATTTTGTCATCTTTATATAGCAAATAATTTAAAACATCATTGGCTTTACTACTGTTATATATTATGCTTATACGTTATTTTTCTATGCTGTATGTTTTTAACAAAAAATAAAATAAAAATAATTCGTTCCACTTGTTACGCCAAATACTTGTTAAGCGAAACAATTTTTTCCATACTCGTTATGAGAGGTGCAATTACTCGTTATGAGGAATTACCGCGAATTACTCGTTTTGAGAGGTGCCAATGTAGGTACATTCCGCAAATTTACATGCATATATATGGATAAACATAAACCACAAATATTACTTTAAAAAACCGTAATAAAAATAATTATAAATACAATAGTTCACTTTCTGTAACGGCAGTCGTGTTTTTTTTTTTTATATATATAATTGTTATCATTATACATATATTTCTCTTCAAGTAGTTATGTTTCCTTTTTAGTGACTGCTCGTATTCCCACTTGTGTTAGTCTGGCGGTTATTTGTTTGTCTTTAACGGATGCAGTGGCGGTGGCCCGGGTTGCGTTTGTTTACATAGTGATCTACAAGTGGCGAGTGCAGAACCCCGTTCTGGCCAGAAGAGTGGCGTTTCGCCTGTCATCGGGTCGTTATCGGCGCAGGACGAATGCCAGACGCCCCCGAATGTCTACAACCGAAACACATTATTTGATTACCGATAAAATAGTCAGTTGATAGTTTAAAATAGGCCTTCTGTAAGTGTCGTGTCTGATATCGGATGTATACTCACTTGAGCAACAAACAGGGTCAACCTCGGAATGAGAGACAATAAGCTGGAAGCTCGTATACGCCTTCATTTTGGCGTTCTAAATGTTGTCTCAAAAGTCTCATAAAACTCGTATCTGCTTCGTAAGTTATTCAAGGTCAAAGGTCAGAAAAATCGGTCACAAGAACCCCTAAAATGACTGGACTAGTAAGCGATCGTAACATAGGCGTTTTTCATTAAGTAAGTCATTAAGTGATAATAATAACGGACTGCGCTGGGAGGATCATTTAACAAAGGTTGCGGCAAGATTGAGAAAACTTGTGTATTACTTTAGGAGTTTGCGGAACATCTTAGATTTCAATACGCTAAGAAGTGTCTATTTTGCTGTCTGCGAGTCCGTTATTCGATATGGCATTGTAACTTGGGGCTGTGCGGCAAACACGCTTCTGGCCACCCTTTACAAAGCGCAAAAGGCTATACTGAGGGTGATCAATAGAAAACCCCACGCATATTTTTCCGATGACCTTTTTCGAGAGTATAGAATGTTGAGTGTGAGAAAAATGTTTGTGCTAGTAACTCTCACTAATTTCCAGAGTGAGTTAGGAGAACAGAAAAAAATCCAGCAATCTCGTGTGACAAAGAAGATCGTAACAAACAAATTTTGCAATACCCCTCAGGAGATCCGCTTTTGGCCAATCCAGTTTCTCTTATCTTGCCCCCAAATTCTATAATTTGCTACCACCAAACATTAAAGACATTAAAATTTCATATACATTTAAAAATAGTTTGAGTGCCTATCTCTTAAATTGTACAAATGCAGATATTGAACACCTTATTAGATAATTTGATAATTGAATTTTTATATTAAAAACATAATAGTATATGTAGTAATATAAATTGATGATTTCTAAATATAATTTCATTATTATTGTTGTGAATTTATTTTGTATATTATTAATACATAATAATACTTAACATATATCAATATATATTAATTTTTACCATGTTTTAAAATAAAATAATAGGTTATTGAAAATTGTCATGACATTTTCTTACGAATTTTTATTTCTGTTACATTATTTATGGTTTTGTTTATTTATATAAATATAATATTATAGATTTCCTAGGGTAATTAAAATAAATTGTCTACCTTAGAACAGGCTGCAGCCTAGTTAGGTTAAGACTTTTGTATATTGAATCTACTCATAATTTGAAATCAATAAATAATTTGTAATTTGTGAAAAAGAAATACTTATTTATTTACTTATTTACTTACCTAATGAAATCTAGCCACATGAGGTGAAATGATGGTTCGAGGCGAACCATCTATTGATGGCATTCTTAGTTGGGGAGCCAGCGATAAAAAAGTCCAAAAGTTTTGTAAAATCTGATACTTTCAGATCAGACAGTATTTTGATCATAGAATGCCGGTGTATAGTCAGCAGGCCAGATTCCCAGATTAGAGACACCTGGCGCTGGAGTATCTACTAGGAAAGGTGTAATTTTAATTAGTACCCCCAGAGTGTTTTGAAAAAGCTGAAAATTCATCTGTAGACAGTGGATGCAATAAAGAACTCGAAACAAATTGTCAGACTGCTTAACAATAGAACGCGTGGCGTCAGCATTACTCCATACATGTCGCAAAAATGAAGTCCCTGCAAATACGCCGGTACGTATTTGTCGGTAACTATTCCCATCAGTCTAAAGTGCCGCGCAATTTAATGGAACTCATTTTTGTGACATGTATGGAGTAATGCTGACGCCACGCATTCTATTGTTAAGCAGTCTGACCATTTGTTTTGAGTTCTGTTTTGCATCCACTGTCTACTGATGAATTGTGAGGTTTTCCAAAACGTTTTGGGGGTAATAATTAAAATTACACCTTTCCTGTGCGCCTGCGCCAGGTGTCCCGGAGTCTGGCCTGCTTACTCTTCACCAGCATTTTATGGCCAAAATAATAATAATAATAATAATAAACTCTTTATTTGCACTTAATTCGTATACAAAAAGGCGATATTATTGCCACATGGCAATGTCTTACAACTAACCTAAACACAGTGGTACATGCGCGCATTGTGAAAATAAAGATTATTACATAACATACAGACAAGTGGAAGAATTTAAAACTAATAATGCCCGAGGAGAGGAAATTGGGAGAGGAACAGGAGAGAAAGAGAAGAACTGGTTACTTCTTAGAAAGGTAGTAATCCTTAAGGTGAGTCTTAAACGATGGTAAAGAAGGCGAGCTTCGTATATTTGCTGGGAGATCGTTCCAGAGTCTTGCACCATGGACACAGAAAGAATAGGAATAGAAATCACTTTTATGACTCGGAATTTTTAGTAAACTGTCAGAGGCTGACCGAAGTACGAGACCGTGGGAACTTAGTGGTTCAAAAAGCTCGTGGAGATAGGATGGTGTTAATTGGGAGAGTACACGATATAGGAGAGCAAGTATATGAACATTTCTTCTTTGGCGTATTGGCAGCCACTTTAACTGTGCCCTATAGTCGGACACGTGATCATACTTACGTAGACCGAAAATGAATCGTATGCATACATTTTGCAAACGTTCAAGTTTGTTGAACAGTTCCTGTGATAAATCTAGATAAAGTCACATATGCATAGTCAAGGAAAGGTAAGAGGAGAGACTGCAAGATATTTTTTTGTGTCCATAGGAAGAAATCTTCGGAGGGGAAATCTTAGGAGAAAATACTGTCTGATCTAAAAGTATCAGGTTTTACAGAATTCTTGCACTTTTTTATCGCATCCCCTTGAACTATACGTTTAGCGGCCTACTTGTCCATTCGTTTGAAGTGTACCTTCAATACAAGCGGTCCACTTCTAAATATCGATATCGATTTGGCCGCTTTTGAAATGTAGCAAATGACCTAAAAGTATGTCAATCGCTCGAGATGACAATTCTCTCCCAGCCGGGGGTCCGATGTTGTTAATTTGTTTCTCTGACATCGACGGCCGTTGGGAAATTTACTAGGCGCATAATAAAACCGCCTTCCACTACCGAAAGCGATGATGAATTGTGGCTGATTTCCCAATTTATTAAATTAGACGTTTTAGCGATCTCTGACAAATGATTCATTGGCGCGTTGATTACTTTTCGAATCGATGGAATGGGAACAGTACCAGAAACTTTCATACATAATTGATTCGCTCAAAACAAAAACAGACCATGTGGCTTTGATCAACCTTTAGGGAAACCAATAAAAACATCTCAATGTATAAAAAATGTATTATCGTCATAAAATAATAAATATTTTTAAATTATTTCACTTTCATGCATACAATTTTGTCCAGTATTATTAAAAATATATTTTAAAATAGGTACTTTTTAAAAAAAAAAATTGAAAAAAATATGATATGATCTGTTTTTGTCTTAGAATTTTAAAATGAAACATATTGCTTAAATTTTTCATGTTTGTTTTTTCAAAATGTTACATTTATTGCCCACATTATACTAAAACTACACTCATACAGCTTCATTCTCTTCGTCCTTATCAGTTTCAGACGTGGCATATTCCTGATTTTCTTCAGACCTCATAAAATCAAATTATTTCATTTCACTTATTATTATTATTATTATTAAGCTATTGCATAGCTTTTATCGCGGGCCTAGGCCAGCGCGGCGACCGAATGAAGAAATTTCCTAACGAAAATGAATGATTTTAAACGGATAATTACGCCTAAACCAGTACTGCTTACGATTCGAAAAAAAATATATGTTAAACAAGAACATTTTCCTAATATTCTTAGCTTTGAATATTTAAGATTTTGTTTATATTACATAGTGTAATTAATTTGTGAAATTAGGTCTAACCGAACACAAAAACGACTACTACGCAGATACTATCTGGTGTGTTATTATGAAACCTGCACCATTTTAAAGATAATCTATTTATCTATCTTTTTATCTACGATTTTTTTCGAATAATCCGTTTTTTTGCTTTATCGAATAAAAAATTCGTGCGCGGCGCTCTATCGACGTTTAAACTATTCCGGATCATTTGCTACCGCAGCCGCAAATAATTCGGAATAATTTCAACGTTTTCCGATAGAGCGCAGTTATCTGATATCAGAAAAAATAAAATAAATAAATAATTATAATTGCATAAGTTGTTAAAAATGCTATGCAATAGCTTTACCGCGGCAGTCCCCGAGTGCCACACGTATTATTATTATTATATATTTAACGGGCAGGCTGATGCGCTTGAGTCCGTGCTTGTATTACAATTTCTGTGGAATAAGTCCAGTTTATTTTTAAAATCATTGACACTTTTGGCATTGATCACCACTTGGGAGAGCATTCCATTCGTTTACCACTCTACTGCTAAGGAAATGTTTCTTGGGATTTGAATACAGGATATTTTGATTAAAAACCCTATTTATAGCATTGAGGATTTCGAAAATATCAATTATTCGCAGCTCCATGGACCTACTTGACTATTATCATTCCCTATTCTTTCTATTATTGACTATTTTACAATTGCCTTTTTTTTCCTTCTAACTATTGGCTATTGACTATTATTATTATTACTGATTTGTTTGTATTTGTATATAAACTTGGTCCTCGAGTTTCACTTACGGAAAAATTCATAGACATAAATATTCTTACTGTTGCATCACAATATATATACGAAAATCTGTTGTATGTCCACAAGAATATTGACAAGTTTAAAAAAAAAGCGACACTCATAATGTTAATACTAGACATAAGCATAACCTTGTTGTACGTGCTACTCGTCTCCACAAAATAAGCAATTCTTTTTTGGGACAATGTATACGCTTCTATAACAAACTTCCTCATACTATCAGAGAACTATCTGTAAATAAGTTTAAAGCTACCATCAAAGCAAAATTGTATAAAAAAGCATACTATACAATATCTGATTATGTAAATGACAAAACGGATTGGGAGTAAGGCTTGGACGCATCATAAGAACATAAATTAAAAATAATATTTAATTGTGTCTATATGAATAAAGTACATTTTGATTTGATTTGATTTGATCTTCTTTAAAAGTAGAAGTCTTAATATTTGTATTTATCCATACAGATAGATGCATATTTCCGAGATGTCCTAATTCAGATCTTTCATTTGACACTAAACACGACATATTTATGTAAATTTATTGACATTTGCACATTTGACCCCTAGAATGTGTAACGTCCCTTCCGGGATGCAAAAGGTACGGCCGAGTTTTTACTTCGCAAGTTTAAAATTTCAAGCTAAATGAAGAATATCTGTATAGAAATTGTCAATAACCTATCTTAAAACTGCAAAGTCTTAAGATAAGAAGAATAGTCTAAAATGATCGATAACCTAATTAAAATTCGTTAATGTCCCATATAGACCTCTAAAGCGACAGCCCGCTAGGGAAGAAGACACATATTCTGCATGACACTTTCCTTTTCATGGGCTCGATGCCGAGGCGGCATGATTGTAGCGGAAATGATGATGACTCTTCTCTTCTTATAAATTACGTATCGGCGCCGCTGTGGAGCTGTCTTTATCTAAGGCCCGGGCAATTTAGCCGTCCGCCCGAGCGGCTTGTCGATCGTCGGCGGTCGCTTCTGGAAAAGGCCACTTTGCGTCGCGTCCGTCCCATCGCCCTACAACCGTCCGTATCTAATACTCGTACATACCATATATACAGAGAGCCAGCGCCGAAAAAGTTACGCCTTTAAAAAATACAGTAATAAGTACAACCCTAAACTTCGTTTTGGAATGTTAAAAAAATGCATCAAGTTATCAAAATTCGGTTAGACTCAGGTCAAAATTCGGTTAGAAAACGGCCCGGTGGTATAGTGGTTAGGTCGCCTGATCTTACATTGTAAGGTCCCGGGTTCGATTCCCGGCTGGGTCGCCATTTTCCGTTGGGATCAAATTAACGGAATTGCATTTTCAATTCTGTCGATGGAACAAGACACACACTTACACACATGTTACACGCACACATACATATCACACGTCATAGTAGGGTTGGTTGTAAGAGATTGTCATATGAGAATAAACCCGCCCATTGTGACATTTCACAATAAAGAGTACAAACAAACAAACGAATTGTAAGAAATATTTTTGTCCTCTTTTTGGTGGTGAGGTTCATTCCTTTCAAAACGGGTCATCAGCGCGACTTTTTCTATCCTGTATTGGTCTTAATTTCGTTTCAAACTGTGCGTTTTTGGATATGTCTGGATGGACATTTTAATTCAAAAAATAATAAATTAATAGTTTAAAAAAAACTCTAAAAACACGCTTTTGGACTATGATACGATATTCACATGCACACGGCTACGATACGATATTCCATCATGGAATGCCAGTGCCTATCTTCCGGCTTCATCATCAGACCTTGAAACCTAATCGTGGTCAAAGTTCATTCCAAGACTTTTCTAACAAGTCCAAACACAGCTATGACACGATGTTCCATCATGAAGTTCCAGTTCATATCTTCCGACTCCATCATCAGATCAGTTCGACAGTACCATATTATTGTATTGTCATCAGAACTACATACAGCTGCCAATTTTCATGACGCTACGATCCTTGGAAGATGGTTAAATTAGTTACCTTAGATTCCATTACATAGTTACATACAGGTCGACCTAATAAAAGCGTGTTAATATAAGTTCATTATTTATCAAATGAAATTGTTATTGGTACCGCATAGGTCATAATATCATTTCTGGAATATTAAACAAAATAAAGAGAAAAAAACGCCTAAAATTTCCAGTTTTCCCTAATTTTCCAAATTTTCGGGATTTTTTTTCCTGTTCTCCTACCTTATTTGGACTATTATGAAACTTTAAAAAATAACCGAATCGGTTCAGCCGTTCAACCTAATATGCGGTTACCAACGAACAGCATTTTTTAAAATTTATGTAGATTATTCTATCAGTAGAAATATCGACAAAATTGACCCAAAATGACTTATTTTTAAATTATATATCATTGTGTCAATTTATAATATCAATAAATTGATGAATCCTCTAAATCAGGTTGGAAATCTATTAAAATTCATTAGTTTTTCTGTAAATTTCAGGAATTAATATTTAGTTTAGTTTAGCTTCGTACCACCTAAAATTGATTTGATTGTAACTCTTCATAAGCGTTTATTGATCCTAATCAACCTTCCAAATCCAATTCATTGAAATCTATAATAGGTCCGAATCATGTTCGGTTTGAGTTTTTCGACTTTTTCGGCTTTTTCGACTTTTTCAACTTTTTCGACTTTTTTGCATTTTTCGACTATTTGGACTTCTTCGAATTTTTCGTCTTTTTCGACTTTTCCGTCTTTTTCGACATTTTCGACGTTTTCGACTTTTTGAAATTTTACACAATCGCACGGAATGAATAACAGTTATGGATGGCGCAGCTATCAAACAATAGGATCGCCGCGAACGCCATGTATTGAAAGTGGCCCATTTCCCAAAATGACCAATTTCGATTTTTTCGATTTTCGGTCGTTTCTTTGAGTTTTTCCTAAATATTTTTGTAAACCACCCCTGAATCAAGGCAAACAAAACAAAAAAAATAATTTAAATCGGTCGAGTCATTTTCGAGATCTTGCGAGACTAACGCACGGCGATTCATTTTTATATATTTTTAAGCTATTACCATTGATTTTATAGTGTAATAGATAACGCCATTCCATACTGCAAAGTGGAAGTCGCAATTTAATACAAAAAACGGCAGGTAGATGGCCATCGTAGTTTTCAAACTCGATTTAATGCGCTTCCATCTTCATTAAACTAATATTTGGCCGATAGATGGCGTTCAAACATATTATCGGACGCGTCCGTAAGCCGCGGCTTACGAACGTGTGCCTAGTCGTCCGCGACTGACGTCCTATAATGTGCAGCAGGGCGATTTTATATCTCCATCGCTAAAAACTCGAAACGAACTCAAACGTTACGGTTCGAAAACGATTTTAGCGAAACGAAACATAACATATCGTATCGGCCGATTTTGTAAAAAAGACACTTCGTTTCGCTAATTTTACGAGATAAAATTGGCAACATCGCATTGGTTTTCATTTGTTAAACGTCAAACTGTGGTCAAACTGTCAACTGCGCGGTGCGATGTGTTGAAACTCAAAAAGGAACGCAATTTCGCCATCGATATACGATTCCTTCGCCTATTATTTCGCCATTCCCACACGTTATCGCGAATCCCGTTATTTTGCTGTCGACATCATAATGCAACAATGCGATGTATACTATTTCGGGATTCAGTTTCGGTTCGGATAGTGACGTATTTCGATGTGAAAACGAAGTTATAAAATCGGCCGCCAGTTATAGTTCGCTAAATCAGCGCGATAGCGAAACCAATTGAGAACGCTAAAGTTACAAAATCGCCCTGCAGGCTCCATAGAAATTCATTACACAGATCGCGTGCATAAGCCACAGGCATAAGCCGCGGCTACGGACGCGTCCAATAATGTGTTTGCCCCTAAGCGTATGCCGTCAGAGATTAATATTAAAATAGAGCGCGAGCGCGCGAGTGTGAACAGTAGACACGGGTGTGAACAATGCAGCGACCGCCCGGCTAAGGCCCGCAGTCGTTCGCGAGCGCTTGTGAAGTGATATAGTTGGGAATTTGTAGAGCATTTTTATTGTTTTTAAGAAGAAAGATGGTTAAATGTGCAATCGATCATTGTAAAAATGATACTAGAAAACACACAAAACACAAATCTAGTGTCACATATCATCGATAAGCAATTTTGAATTACTTTTCAGCCAAATAAAAGTTATCCATTACGGGGGTGAAGCGAGGAGCGCGACGTAAGCGGATGAGGAACACACTGCCCCACCCTTCGTCTTGCTCGACCGCAAGTAGGGAGGGTGTTCACTAATCGAGAATCGAGATATTTTAAAAGCGAAATCGATAATCGATAATATTTTTTTATAAAAATTGACAAATCACTTTTTTTAATTATAGGTAGTAATGGTAAAAAAATCTTATGTTAATATAAGTATAGAGTATATATGGAATATGATAAATAATGCATAATAAGGCCAATAAGGGATTCCTTTTTGGACCACTCACATAGGTTTATCCAATTGCTTCAGATGGAGCGTAGATGTTTTTAGGGCGTACCTTTATATGCTGATATTATGCATGTATGAGTGTCTGAACGTAGAGAACGAACGTCTTGACGGGTTTTGACGTAAGTATGAGGTGTCGTTGGATTCGACGTGATACGGTGGTGCGAATACGTTATATTAAAAACCGACATAAAAATAATTTAAATTTAAATTTAAATAATATTATTATTATTAACTTAGAAACTTACCTTACTTTTAGGTTTCCAAAAGACAAAACAAATATGATGAAGTAGATTGATGCTGTAAAGAAGACCGATTGGGAACCAAACTTTTGGAGTAGAATCTGTTCAGTACATTTTCCGGATTCAAGCATGTATGAAACCAAAGATTAACAAACGACCCTGTACCTTCGCTTTTTCTACAACAATCTCCATTTTCCGGTCAACAGTCGGAGGTTGCAGGGCTTTCCAATTCAGGACTGGTACACGACACTCCAAGGAAACGAAAGTTAAAAACAGAAATTATCCGTTTAGAAGACATTGCAAAACGCCGACGTATGCGGTGCAAGGCACTACACGCTGCTAATCGGCGTTTGAAAAAGAAAGTTGACAATTTATCTAAGGTATTAAAAGAACTAAAGCAAAAAAGACTGATCAACCAAGAACAAGTGGATATTCTGGAAGTGTGCCGGCTTTCTACAGCAGCTCTTTTGAAAAGGATGACTCATAAAGGGAGAGAATATCCACCTGAACTGCGTACATTTGCGCTAACCCTCCATTTCTATTCTCCAAAGGCCTACTCTTACGTACGTAGTACCTTTAAAACATGTCTACCACATACAAGCACCATAAGAAAATGGTACCAATGCATATACGCCACGCCAGGTTTCACTGCAGAAGCTTTTAAAGCACTTGATCAAAAGGTCAAGTCTTCTGACAAGAAAATTCTATGCAATTTGGTAATAGACGAGATGTCGATTCGACAATTAAAGGAATTTGACGGTAATGCAGTCCAAGGATATGTAGATTTTGGTGCTGGGTTTGATGTTACCGGAGTTTCAATGCACCATGCAAACAAGCTCTGGTGTTCCTTTTAGTTGCCATTAACGAGCAGTGGAAAATTCCAGTAGGATATTTTCTGGTAATCGGCGTAACAGGTGAGCAAAGAGCCAATCTAGTAAGGATATGTCTTTCTAATTGCCACGATGTAGGCGTGGTAGTTGTATCTATGACATTTGATGGTTGCCCAGCAAATATAGCCATGGCTCAAGAACTTGGCTGTTCGTTTAACTACCAACGTCAACTAAAAACCTATTTCGAACATCCTGCAACAAAAGAACCAGTTTTTGTATTTTTTGACCCATATCACATGGTGAAACTGGTCAGAAATACATTACAAAGTAAAAAGGTTCTTAGAGATAATAACGGCGGCCTAATCAAATGGCAATATTTTGAAGAATTAAACACGCTCCAACTAAATGAAAATTTTCACTAGGGAAATAAATTATCGACACAACACATCAACTTTCAAAATCAAATAATGAAAGTAAAGCTAGCAGTACAGCTGTTAAGTGCCAGTGTTGCGAACGCTATTGAATTTTGCGACAAAAAATTACGTATAGGTACTTAATTTTGCTCACTCACAACCAACAGTGAATTTCATCAACACAATGAACAATCTGACATATAAGCAATAATATGTACATATAAGCTTTTTGTTAGAGTTATTTTTTGGTGCAGTTAGATCACTGGGGGGCTTTAATAATAATCCTTCCGCAAAACAGTTTAGGGGAGCATAGGTATACAAAATTACTCGTCCACGCCGAATTTAAGCCGCTGAAGGAAACTGAATTCCGTTAGAGAATATACCTACCTATTCTAAACTTTACACAAAAATCCCAGTATGTTGATACGATTAATAATTCTCTTGCAATTAATAATTCTCTATATATATATATATATATATATATATATATATATATATATATATATATATATATATATATATATATATATATATATATATATATATATATATATATATATATATATATATATATATATATATATATATATATACATAAACCCTGAAATAGGTCCATGTAAACCATTTTTAGGGATTTATTAAAAAGGACGTTGCGTAATTCTCTAAATACGAAAACCAGGTACCTTGTGAATGATTAATAACAGTAAAATGAGCCAATTTTCTTTATTTTCTATGTTATTATGACTCTTTGAGGAGAACATGACGGTATCCATAGCCTTGGACGCTTACACTTATTTTAGTGATGTGCATTTATATTATTAAACGCAAGAATTATATTTAAATGAAATGGATCTAAAAAAATACAAATTTAAAAAACAATAACGTGGTTATTCACATTAATCCACCAATCAATGAGAGCGTCAAAGTCCGGATAGGAAACTCCTCTTAAAACAAACCGGAGATACCGTAAGCAAAATTAAATATGATATCGTAATGAAATATTATACTTATCTTTAAATAACACAACAAAATATCTTAAATTTAATAATATGTACAATATATGGATAAACAGTGACGATTTACGACAATGAAAAATACTCCCAGTCAGACCTTAGTTCGGACATGAACTCCGCTCATTTTCGTGTAGTATGTAGGGAGGTACATGAAAAAAAAAATAAATAAATGAGTAGTGCGTGATTTTTTTTCCTATAAACAAATTATGTTATTTACTACATGAAAATAGTCTATTTTGCATCGAATGCTTTGTTAACATATAATGAAAATAAGTGCTTTATAGTTAAATTAATAAGACATTGTTTTATTAACCCCTAGAGCCCCGATTGGCTGATATCGGCCAAGACACGATTCAGCGTGACGGCCCCGTTTTAATTTATTTTATTTTATTATGTTTCATTATGTTAATATGTTTTATTTTAATTATGGATACAGTGGTTTGGCAGTAATTAATGTTTCGGTGAAACAGTGTCATAATTCATTTTTTTTACTAATTTTTACTAAAATTTTTTGGGACATCAACTTGTTAATCGGCTGAGGGACCGAGGCCTGAAGGGTTAAATTAATTATGTGATTTGATCGCAAACTGAACGAACATGTGGATTAGTAAACAAGAAAACATAAATATATTTGCCTATAAAGTATTTAATTATTTATTTTACTTTTTTGGCAAGCTTTAACTTCGGAAAATAGGTAAAGGTACAGCGTGTTTTTAGCACACGGGAATATTTTGGGACAACTGTACATCAAATAAAAAAAATGGTGTAGTTATTATTAATATTGGATGCTGATGTAGAGATTTACTAATATTAGCTGCTACTGTAGAGATATTATTAATATCAATCTAAAAAAAATATCCACAATTTAATTAAATTTAAGCTTTAGTTGCAGAGGAACAGCGATTTTATGTTCAAATTTTAAGTATTAAGATTTTTACTCAGTAACAAAGGCCTACAATAAAAAAGTTGTTTATGATTTTCAAGTTAGTTCTTTTATGTAGCATAAAATGTCCTTTTTTGTAATTATAATTATATGTTATATTTATTAAATATTATTTATGTTGAACTATTTTAATTTTTTTTTTGTTAGTGTTTTTTTCAGAATTCCATTTACAATTTTTGAATATTTTACAAATAACTAAAGTCTGAATCACAAATTGAATGTGCTCTTTGCATGATTCTTCGAAAGTTAATAGATTTTCGTCAATATTTGTATTAATAAGATCTGTTAATTGCTTTCTTATTTTTTTACCATGGTAAATTTTGTAATAGTTTTTTTCGAATATATTTAAGCATCTAGTAGTAAATTGAATAAAATGTGCAGAAGGGCAAATTAAGAAAAGCGTTTTATTTAAATTTATTCCTCCATAATTTTTACTTAATATCAGTAACTGCCTGTTGTCTGTTAAGTGGTTTTCAGTGATTAATACTTTATGGCAGCTTTCACAGTGAAATTTTTCTAAACACCTTTTCGCTAAATATCCTGAAAAATATGTGATTGAGCAATCTTCTAAAGTTGTTACTGAGCTGGAAGCTATCGATTCAATGTTTTTAATGATTTTAGTGCTTTGGGTATGAGTGTTTGAACTATTGGGTTTTTGATTAGCTAGATGAGGTTGATTTTCTATGTCTGGCTCGTCCACCGTTTGTTCCATGTCAATTACTACGTCAAGATCCGGTTCACAGTTAGCTGATTTTGGTTGTCTCATCAATGAGTTTATGCTGTGACTTCTAAAGATTTGCCTGAAGAGACGAGCTGTCGGGTTCTGATTATATCCACCCTTTTGACGAAATACAGAAAATAAATTTTCTAGCACATCTTGGTTCAAACGATTAGTTAGTAGAAATAAAGCACCTAATTCTTTTTCACTATTAAAAAACTGCAATATTCCTTCTATCGTTTGCAAAAGTCCATTAAAACAAGGAGGCCTGACATTTTGAGATTTATAATTTACCGCTGAAAGATTAGTAATTATTTCCTTAGACTTAGTTAATGTTTGAAGAACCACACTATTTTTTTCTGATAAACCACAAGCATATGGGTTTGTTGAAACTAATGTTTTACTATTTAGGCCATCAAATAAGTTATTCATTAATTCTAAAAAATCTGCGGTACTTATTGCTGAAGCTGTTTGAATTTGCTTTGTCTCTATACAAGTTTTAATTGTGGCAGCTACAGAATGACTAAATATTTGTGCGGCTAATTTCACACTCATTTTTTGAAAAGAATTTGGATATATATGACGGTCTGTTAATTTGGGCATGGCTCTACACATTTTACTATTTTTATCTATTTCGTATACTTTTTTTACGTCAGAAAAGGATATTATTTTCCCGTCAAGAATGAAGTCCTTCGTTAGCAAATTATTTCTAAAACTTTTAAGAAGATGTGGAACGTCATAGATTGCAAAAAACTTAACGTTGTCATGATGAAAATACGGATTTTCACAAGAGACATTCAATGCTTTCATCGCGGACTGGTTACTGGTGCCCTGATCACAAACTATAATTTTTGGTTTTAATCCTGTTTCTAAAAGTCTGGATAAAGTTTGTTTAATTAAATCTACAAGATTCCTGGACGTAACTCCTGTACTAGAGAGAAAATAAGCTATTGCTATTTTCCAGCAAGAATAAATACCCCTAGCCATAAAAACTAAAGCATACTTAGCTGTTTTATTTGACCTACCCATGTCACCTAGATCCTGAAAGCCCTCTATTAAATCATATTTTTTGGAATATTCCATTCGTTCCATTATTGCCATTTCGTCGAAGCAAACTATGCAGGTTTTCTCTTTTTCAGATTTAGAGCTAAATTTTTTCTTTATTTGATTTAAATATGCATTATTAAAACCTGGTAGAAATGACGAATTGCCAATCCATCGCCTAATCGTAGATAGTGCGGGTATAAGTCGCTGGAGATTTGTAAAATAAAGCGAGGGAAAAATTTTTTTCGTTAACCGACCAGGGCCGAATGTTGCTTTTTAACTGCATTTTAACTAAAGTCTTAGATTGGACTGAGGAGAACGGGAATGAATCGAATACACTGCTGGCAGCGCAGCGGTTCCTTAGCAGTTTTACTTTTCTTTTCAATTTGGAAATTAGAGCATATTTCGATTTTAACCTTGTCTTTAATTTAATATTCTGAATTTTGTATTTGCTTTCTGTTATTGGTTTATTTTTAACAGGGGATGTTGGTACTATTATTATTTCATCTAAATTACTTTTGGTGGAAAATGACGAGCAAGACGATCGGGATCCTAATAACTTAGTCTTATTAGTATAAACTCTGTTGGGCTTTAGCACTATCAGCGGAGGAGATAAGGTACCTTTTCTCGAATCGGACCATGGAGGAAACAATGAAATCACTGCGTCTTCGTTGCATACATTTGCCGAACTCACTAATTCTGCATTACCTGTAAAGAGAAAAATCAATGTATGTACGCACTACATAGATTTGCGGAAAGTTAAATACGTTTTTATCTATATATTTTTACATTTGTAACGCTGAAAACACATTTCATCTACCTACATTTTTACTACCACTTATTTTTAAAAACTAAACGTTCTAAAGTATAATCGATAGATAATCTGTAAATGTCAACCCTACGTATTAACCGCGAACAGCTGACCTCCGGGCGAGCTGACAAGGCTAGCCAATGCTGTCGTTATAAATTATTTTGTCTATGTCATGTACAAACCTGTATATTGGGAGGACGACTTATAATCACGAGGTACAGCAGTTGCATTTAATAGCATTCTTCCCCCATAGCCCGATCGAAACGACGTACTATCGAAATGGTTTTGACAAATGTATCTATTAAAAAGCAGATCTCGTTCGATCTTATAGAGAGAAGCGTTTCCTAAAAAAGACAAAACGAAAAATCAACACAATATGAGATTTTATCGAGGTTTTAATACTTGACTGGCGTATTACTTTGTAATTTAGTAGGTATATTATTTAAAAATATGCTATGACTGTAGAATAGGAACCTCTCCTAGATTGTCGATTTTTTAACGTCACCCGACTATATTTACCACGCTGATTCCTATTGCTATATTGCTAGGAAATATTGCTAATTTCAAATGTCCGACACTATTTTCTTTCAAATTTAGCATTGAAATAATGTGTAGTGTGTAGTTTTTTTTATAGAAAGTTTCCTATACTGCAGTCATTCCATAAATATAATAGGTACATACCACAATTTCGCATCCAAAGTTCAAGCCTCTCTTTGTCTTTTATGGGAAATCTAAACATTTTAATGTTTTTATTAGACCTCCCCGACATCCTACACGAAATATATGAGCAAGTATTAGGCATTTCACGATCGAACTTCAAAACTAGGCCAGAATAAATATATATAATCCAGGACTTCGCACCACTAGCACCGATTGTGATCTGTGAGCAGTGAGCACCACTGCTTGCGGTATCTCAACCCGTAAACATAAATTTGGCAACGCTGCGTTCCACGTTGTAAATAAGAATATCTATCGATAGGTAAAATATAGCTAATATACAATATTACCGATATTTTGCGCACCGCTAGATAGCGCATCGTCCTCAACACTTTTTATACAATTTTTCTAAAAATAAATTTGGCTAAGAAAAAGGTTTTTAGTGATCAGATCAGAGAATCTATTACACTGTATAAGAACGCTATTAAGTATGTTTTAAGTGTCGTTAATTTACATAACCAGTTAATTATTTTTAGTTTTGTTAGTTTACTTTTAGTTTATTTATTTAAAAACAGGTCCACGATTCGCTAGGTCAAAAAAACAGTAATTAAAGCTAATTCCCCACTGAGCTACCGCGCGTATAACAATACTAACACGAGAGAGACTAGCGCAATGACGGGACCCATAGTTACCTTGTGAATGAATAATAACAGTAAAAAGAGCCAAGTTTCTTTATTTCCTATGTTATTCATTTATTTATTTTAAACAACATGATTTATAGACGAATGGCTATGATATTCGGTATATAGTACAATAAAACGTGCAGGAAAAACAAGTTAAACCAAGAGCCGTTGGCTCATCGCATACCTAACTGAGCAAGAGCGCCCGTATCTAGGGATGCTGATATTTAACTTAGCATATTGCGAGCTGACAGGTTTGACGTTCGGTTATATAGTTATTATTGGAATATAGTATGGTTATGTAGTTATTATTATGACTCTTTGAGGCGAACATGACGGTATCCATAGCCTTGGACACTTATTTTAGCGATGTGCATTTTCATTATTAAACGCATGAATTATGAAAGAAACGCAAAAAATGAAAGTAAAAATAGCTGCCCAGTTGGTGTTAGATGACCAACAAAAGATAACAGCCAGTCGGTGTTAGATGCTCTAATGTTTTGATGAAAAACATTTATAAAGGTATCTGGTCTGTGAAGACTGTTTATCAACGGTAACCCATATATGCCCAGCGATTCGAAAACGAAACAAGAAGTAGTACTTTCGTAAAAGCATCGGAAATCCTTTGGGCGCTCAGTAAAATCCAAAAAACTGCTAGCTCTCTCAAGAGTACGGAACTGTCTCCCTTTTGATTGAACTTCTTTGAGTTCTCTTTGAACTCCCTTTTGATTGAATTGACACTTTTGATTGAAACAGTAAGCAGTGCCAGTTGTGTCATGTTCGCATCGTGCAAAAATCACGTCTCCCGAAAAAAAGAAAGTATTTATTCAGTTGAGTAAATCTTTGTACAAGTATCATACTTTTGTAGTAAATTTGGGTAAGTTTTGTAGTAAATTATTGACTTATTCGTGTTTTTATAATTAGTCGATTGTAGATAGAATTAGTCGATTGTAGATAGAATTAGTAGATTGCACGTGAAATTAATAATAAACATTAAATAAATTCATTATAACATCTTGGTTTGAATTACCTATAGGTAACGAACGTAGGATATTTGCCCATTGTTTCGATTTCGAACACCTCAAAATATCTAGTTAACAAAAAATAATATATACCTAAAGTAGTTAATACTGTTATAGGGACTTTTCAATATAAGCATATCTGAAAATAATCAAAATCAACATCCCAAAATAGTTCCGGGCATATATGGGTTAAAAAGCCCCAAGAAAAAATCATTGACATCGACTAAAGACAAAGGAGGCCTAATTTACCCGAGTGATGATGTATATTTCATAAGTATGTGAAAAAAATTGCGTAAATTTTTAGTATATATTCACCATAGTAAAATTAAAAACCAAGATGTGCATACAATGATAAGGGACGTGATATTGTATGATATGCACTCATCGAATAACCAAATTATTTTTGCTGTTTAAATGAACATCAACTCGATTTCAGTTTTTTTGAAGATCATACATATCTTCTAATAAAATCGATCTGCGAAAATTATCTCAAGCTAAGAATCCATTTTAAAATGAAGAACGCTGTAGTAGAAAAGAGCGTCAGAAATTTTTATAATAAATTAGTGCTATTTAAAGGTCATTAGCGCACCCAAACTAGTATAGTAATAAATAATATTACGAGAATCTTACATTGTTTAATTGTGACAAAAAGAGATTTTTTAAAATAAAAAAAAATGTTTTTTAATATATTTTTTTATTATTAATTAATATTTATTACTTTTATTTTGAATCTAATTTAATCAAGAATGATGTCGATAGTATTTGTAACTAGCGTTAACGAGAATCTGACATAGTTTAGTTGTGATAAAAATAAAGTTTTATTTTAAATAAAAGACTTATTTTTACATTATTAAGTTTTTACTACACCTTATATTGATAATACTTTTATTTTTAATCTAATTTAATCAAGAATCATACCGATAGTATTTGTAAATGCATTTAATATTACGAGAATCTGTCATTCTTTAGTTGTGACAAAAATAGGTTTTTTTTAAATAAAAAACCTATTTTTTAAGCATTTTTTTTTAATTCAGCTTTATTTATACTTTTATTCTAATTTATTCAAGAATCTTATCGATAGTATTTATTGTAAGCGCTTCCCTAGTCACGCACATTAAACAGCTTTAGAAACTCACACTAACAAAAAACGGAGTCTTTAGCAAATGCGCCGTTTCTGCAGCTGCAGTGAACGATTTGGCAACGATGCATTTGATAGCGCGTTTACACTCTCGCGCGAGGCGCCAGGCGAGACGCAAAACCACATCTGTAAACAAATGGAACAGAGGCAAAGCTTCTAACGAGCGTACAAAATGTTTACCAACTTGCTAGAAGCTTCGCCTCTGTTCCGTTTGTTTACGACATGGTTTTGCGTCTCGCCTCGCGCCTCGCGCGAGAGTGTAACCGCCCCATCACAAACCACAGAACCATTGATTTTATATGACAGAACTGAACGCGATCGTCGCCAGCTGGCGTTATTTACAGTAAATAAGAAAGTTTACACGTAACTGTTTATTTATTAATTTATTTATTTATTTAAACCCATAAAAAAAACAATTACATAACAAAAACATTGTCTTAGCCTAATAATTAATAATTTAACATTTCCTTTTGTTGTCATTTTAGTAATGCAAATATAAAATTTTATTAAGGAAATCTTAGGAACTATGTACAATAATATTTTTATCATAAAATCAATAACATCGAACAATAACGAGAGCTGTTCTATGGTAAAAATTTAATTTGGTAGTTTTTTTTAAGGTAACATTAAGAGTTAATTTAAATAAATTTATATAACAAAAACATATTACTATTTTAAGTAGGTTTTTACATTGTTACTTTCATTTTATATCATTGGTTAAAAAACGGTGACTTGTGTAAAATTTATAGTCATCAATTACTTAAAAATTTCAAATACAGTCGACAGTGTAAATTAACAGTAGTAAAAAATGTCAGATAAAATATTATAAAATGTATAAATAAAACAGTATTTTAATTACATAAAATTGTAAATTAAATGAATTGTAATATCAGCAGTATTATTGCTTACAACATATATGACAATATAATATAATACGATAATACATACCTACACCCACAGAAGTGCCTTAGTAATAATTTATAATAGAAAATTAAACTTACATATTAGACTACTAGACTTTTAGAATATACACATAACTTTTAGAATATACATTTCTTGAGAACGAACAACCTCTTCGGAAGTAAAATGATTACTGCATACAAACGAACCAGAGCTCGGCGTCCAATTAGAACGTGGAATAGCCCTAGTCCATCGCTTACGAAGATTATCTTCCTTCGGGAAAGAAAATGTTGAAACGGGAAGTTCTCCAGTTTTCAACGCAGAGTTATAATTTGATTTGTATCCGAGAACACAGCATCGCCTCGGCATCTAAAAAATATAAGCTAGTATTAGCGGTGATATTACACCCTAGCTGGTTCGAATTCGTTTGATATGTTCGACTACATAATGAAATTGTTTCCAGTCAGTCGATAGTAGCATCGATGATGATCATCGTCATTGAGTATCGCTCGCTTGATCAAAAGCTGCATACAGATACAGACTCATCTCTCCACGCTCTACCTTCATTAAATTATTGTTATCTATACTAGTCTATACTAATATTATAAAGAGGTAATGTTTGTGAAGTTGTAGGAAGTAATCTCTGGATCTACTGAACCGATTTTGAAAATTCTTTTACCAATAGAAAGCCACGTTATTTGTGAGTGTCGACAGAAATCCACCGTCGAATCTCGCTCGATTCGAAAGCGATCATTTCTCTCATTTAATATGACAACACAGTATACTGTGACGCGACTTGACTTGTTCTCGTCTCGTATGATCCGTGATACGCTTTATAAAAAGTTTTCAGTTTCTATTCTCGGGACGCGGTTTTTTGCCGGGGCCGGCAACGAAAGTTAGGATTGTGCCTATCGGGGACTCAAACTTCGCCGGTCGATTGATCCCTCTGAGGCAGACCCTGAAAAATTTCCTTAACTTTTGGGGACGAGAACACGAAGTTTAGCCTTCGCTATTGTGTCAGACATGCCGATAAAATCCGATGTTGTGATGTTACGCATGTTAGATCGCTTGGCTTTAGAAACAAATACGAAATCAAATAAAACCGATCTATTGCAATTTTTTACACGCACCCGAGGATTCCTTCCGTAAGTTATTAAGAAAAAGATTCCACCTATAAAAGTAATCCTACATATTAACTAGCTAAAATTTTAGCAGTCCTTTGATATTATTATTCTTTGATTCAAAAAGTTGCATACTTATGATATAATGAAACCCAAGTATCGAGTAAGGTTTTTCGCTATCCCTACCTTTATACAGTGACCAATATCAAGTCAGACGAATTGCAATTTCTCAGCTGCAAGTATAGAAGCAATTAAGGGTGTCAACACGTGCATACAACAGGTCAAAGACAACGGGTCGTTTCTATCGGCCTTGTGTTTATGCCATTGCGTCTGAAAATAGACAAAAAAATGCTTAAATGTTTGATATGTTTAAATATTTAGCTCACCAAATCCAACATCTACTGAAGCACAAGCTTCGCTTAGTTGGGCGACATCGGTCAGTAAACATCATAAGAGTTTAATTTATTTCTGTGGTTTGCGTAATTTAGTTTAATATTTTGTTTGATGTTTTAATTGTAGATTGCATATTTTTTTTGTTAATTTCTTTATCTATACTAATATTATAAAGAGGTAAAGTTTGTGAGTTTGTGAGGTTGTAGGGAGTAATCTCTAGATCTACTGAACCGATTTTGAAAATTCTTTTACCCATTTTAAGCCACGTTAGTTGTAAGTGTCATAAGCTATATATTAATCCGAAAAATGAAAAGACTTCTTCGAGATAGTCGGATTTCCAAAGTAAGTCGGAAAAAACGGTCGAACGAAAACGTTTATAACTAACGCTGCCTTAACGATGAGAGATATATGATTAAGTTCTAAAGAAAAGTTGTAGAGCTTGATAATGCGTACACAAAAGCCACGACAGCATATGCCTAACTTTTATATTTAGGTCACAAAAAGTAGTATTTTTATATGAAAAAAAATAATTTAAATCTTTAGGTCATGTTTATTGGTCATATTATCAACAATTATGAATTCTTATCAAAATAAGTAAAATTTATCGTCTCAAGTGTTTAAAACAAAAGGCTTTCCTCTTTTACTGCATATAATTCCCCTTTTACTGCATAAATAGTTAAAGAAATAATACACTTACAAATAAGACACTCACAAGAAGACACTCACAAATAACGGTATTATAGTCAAATTGGCATGCAAATACATACATATGCAGTAAAAATATAACCCTTCTTTTGGCAGTCAGGAAATAAATCATAGCACTCAGTACTAACCGAACCACACTCATAATTCCATCACAGGTAAAAAGTTTTACAGCCCAACAAAGTGGGCACGGGTCAGCTAGTTAAAGATAAAAAACGAATAACCAAATAATTACATTGACGGATTAATGTAAATCGTATTTTATCCAGGAATGCACTGCACACATATCCCTGGAATGCACCAATGACTCTCGGAATTTGAAATTTAAGTCAAAATTAATGAAAGGGTATATATAATGAGGTATACGAGGCAAACCAATCGGTTGAGTACCTATATTTTATCCAGATTCAACGGCGCTCTGTCTCTGGATTGCACTAACAACTCCTTCTGGAATCTGTAATATATTTGAAGTTAAATTAATGATGAGGTACATAATGAGGTATGCAAAACAAAGCAATAGGTGTGTTTAGAGTGCTCAAAAACTATTATATATTTAATGGGTAACGTCTTTTAATCTGGACAATCCGTCTTGTTTCTCGACTGATAGAACGCCGATATTGCTGTGATAATCTTAAACGAGGCCTGGTTGGCCTGTGGCCAGGCATGTTAAAAAAGCTATCTTGTTGCATGCATTAATGTTCGCGGATAAGTGAACACGACAATTTGAGGTTATGTTTCTATGTAAAACAACATATTAACGCAAATTTGTTGATAAAAAGATGTATATTTACCTTAAATAGTTGTTGCAGATAGGGAGATGAGTATTATACATTAAATCACATTTAAAATTACACATAAAAACCACAAAAACTCAGAATGTCCACCGTTCATAGAACTGTCGTGGAACTGTCAACAATACTTAGATCGACGTTGCCAGTTGCCAGCCACATCTTATTGTTGGAAAGGCGATTCCTGAAATAGCACGCCATCTATTATTTTCTTCATTGAACATGTGATTTGTAGCGTAGAAGGAAATGCAATAGATAGCGCTAATAATTGAATGCTAATTTCGTTGAAACTGCTTGAATTATTGGGTTTTTAGAATCAATCGATCCTTTATAATTAAAACTTAATTATCAATGTTAATATAGATATCCAAATAAATTCCTATACTTTTCGACGTCAGCACTACCAGTGCCATCTGCGTAGTGACGGCGAGAAATATGCTGCCATTTTCTTGTATGGGGTGGCGCTATCTATTACACTATAAAATCAATGCTATTACATAGCTTTTATCGCGCCCCTAGGCCAGCGCGGCGACCGAATGAAGAAATTTCTTAACGAAAATTAATGATTTTAAACTGATAATTACGTCTAAACGAGTACTGCTTACGATTTGAAAAAAATATATGTTAAACAAGAACATTTTCCTAATATTCTTAGCTTTGAATATTTTAGATTTTGTTTATATTACATAGTGTAATTAATTTGTGTAATTAGGTCTAACCGAACACAAAAACGACTACTACGCAAATACTATCTATTATTATGAAACCTGCACCATTTTAAAGATTATTTAATTATCTATCTTTTTATCTGCGATTTTTTTCGAATAATCCGGTTTTTTTGCTTTATCGAATAAAAAAATCGTGCGCGGCGCTCTATCGGAAGACGTTTAAATTATTCCGAATCAGCAGCCGCAAATGATTTGGAATAATTTCAACGTTTTCCGATAGAGCGCAGTTATCTGATATCAGAAAAAATAAAATAAATAAAATAAATAAATAATTATAATTGCATAAGTTGTTAAAAATGCTATGCAATAGCTTTACCGCGGCAGTCCGCGAGTGCCACACGTATTTTTTTTATATATAAGATGATGTGATTTCTTTCGATGCTGGCTCTTATCTATACGTCTGTGGCACAGTTTCTTTCCGTTGCGTGAGCCGTTTTGTCACTGGTCACTTATTGGGCGGGGCAACTTTGGCCCGTTACACATATGCCCGAGCCCCGATCGATTCTGAAATACAAGACTTCAACCCCGTTTATATTAGGTTCTTGTCGGCTAGGTAATAGTTTCCTTGGTCTATTTTTGGCGGTTTTCGGAATATTCTAGCCAACAGAGTAATTGATTTCGGTTTCAGTCCCGGATTATAATTTCGCCAATCGACAGACCTTGAATTCAAATCCATTATTTTTTCCTCGATTATAATGTTTATCTTTACATATAAATGACGTCAACCTGTCTAGAATACTAATAGTTCTTGACTAAACTCGTCGATTAGCTCATAAATCGAGGCATCATCGAGCAAGATGATTATTTTTATTTTATTAATGCATCTGCAAGGCCGCAGTCTTGACTCGTCAGATGTTCACCTTGTCTGGCATCCAATTTTGGCATCAGAACGCGTATACAGAACGCCAAAAGTAGAACGGCAGGCAAAAGTACAGAAAAGCTACTTGTATCTTAGCATTAAATTTTATAATCTACTCCCTACAGAATTTAAACAGCTGGAGGACATAAAATTAAAAAAAAACATCAAGGAGATGCTGATAGGCCACCCTTTCTATAATCTGGCCGAATTTGAGGGCCATGATTTTTCAAATATTGTGCCCATTTAAATTACTTAAAAAAGTAGAGCCTTATTGTCTGATTATTTTATATGGTCTTATATATGTACTTTTAGTTTAAAATGCATAACGTAGATTTAATTTGATTATTTAACATTTTACTGACAATTTGAATATTACGATAAATAATTTTACTACGTATCTTTTCAAATTACTAACTACTTCAAATATTAGGCTTCTATTTTGATTATTTATATTAATAATTTGACAATCTAGTAGTTAATTCTTGACTACCAATGTATGTTCAGTAAAGAGTAGTAACGAGACTTACTACCTAGCACAATTATTTTGACACGTCCAAGAGCGGTCTTTAGCCGTCAATTGGACACGACGAAAATGTAATATAAATGTAATGTAATGTAATGTATTCGATTTGTTTTTTCCCTGAAGAAGTATGATTGCACATCGACCTTTCTTAGGCGAATTAAATGGCACCCCGTTAGACGGTGGGATTTTCACACACGCACCTTACTCTTACGTTCACTTCATTCAAACATGCCTTCTTATTGTATACTCTTTTCTGTCCGCTTTCATCTCATAGCTTTCATTTTCATGGCGCTCACGGCGCTCGCTTCCATCTCATGGCGCACTCTCATGGCAACTGTCAAAATGGTATAACCGCAGGCAGGGTTGGCTTGATTTTCCCCAACCCGAAAAAACCCACTGGGTTAAATTGGGTAAAACCCACCTGAAAAAACCCGAGGGTTTTTGACGAATCTGGGTTTTTGAAAAAATACTTGTTTATAATAATTAAATCAGTGAACGGATGTAGCATTTATATTATATTTTATCAAAAAGAAAAAAAAGGATGTATTTTGACACACCCAGTCTGTTCCGTAATTTACTCCAGACCATTCTAAATGTTGAGAAGTCTTTCAATTGATGCAGAACTGGCCGGACAAGTGTAATGCCGACTACTTTTGGCATGATTTATAAGATAACTTATGGATAATATTGTTACGTGGATAGACAGCAGAAGATGCAAAAACATGGTAGAACTTGATTTATTACAAAACTATTACAATACTCTTCAAGCGATAAAGACCCTTATACACACTTCAATATTACACTATTTAGTTCTAAAATCGTTTGCACTACTTCTCAATACTTTCGCGCCGAAACAGCTCCACTAGCGGTTGTTAGTGTTAACTCTTATCCTGTTGTGAAAATAAAGGGGATCTCCCCGACAACTGACAATAACGATTTTCAGGGAAATTCCCTTCATGCTACAACTTTATTCAGTAGTAAATAGATTTGGATTGGGAGAAAAAATGCAATAAAATAGTAATAAAATAAAATAAAATGTAAAATTAAAATATATTAATTTAAAATTCTCATTAACTCCGAAAAAACCGAAATTCCCCAAAAAAGCCCGAAAATCCCTGAAAAAACCCAAAATAACCTAGTGGGCAGATATTTTTTGATAAAACCCGGGTTTTTGCCAACCCTGTATAACCGCAATTGGATTCGGATATGGTGACCTTATTTTAGAACGAAATGCCTTAAAATTGTTCACGGCTGAATTTAGACTAGAAACGCAATCATAAAATGCCAATTTTTAACACGCTTTTATTAGGTCGACCTGTATGTAACTAACTATGTAATGGAATCTAAGGTAACTAATTTAACCATCTTCCAAGGATCGTAGCGTCATGAAAATTGGCATCTGTATGTAGTTCTGATGACAATACAATAATGGGCCCGATTGCGTTTCTTTGTGAACTAAAACTAAAATTAGTCCAAGAGAACGAGACAGAGCTATACGTTAGAGCGGAATATGAAACGAACGATCGTCGATAAATACTACCTGCCGAACTTATACTCGTCCGAATAAATTCGAGCATATTTCGTGCGGTGTAAGATTTGACTTGGCGCGCAGTTTTAATGCGAAAAAGTGACAACCGGTCATCTCACACTCCGCTCTAGCGTATTGCCCCGTCTCGTTCACACGGACTAATTTCCGATTTTAGTTCAAGAAGAAACGCAATCGAGCCCAATATGGTACTGTCGAACTGATCTGATGATGGAGTCGGAAGATATGAACTGGAACTTCATGATGGAACATCGTATCATAGCTGTGTTTGAACTTGTTAGAAAATTCTTGGAATGAACTTTGACCACGATTAGGTTTCAAGGTCTGATGATGTGGTTTTTACGTGCATTTATAAAAGCGTGTTTTTAGTGTTTTTTTTAAACTATTAATTTATTTTTATTTAGGTGCGTTTTCCGACATTATTTTAAATCGTCAAAGACCGCAATCGGCCCCATTGTGTGTGCAATTGTTTTTCAATCAAACAAACAAAAACAATTCTCAAGATATCGAATCGTGTGCACGCTTCCTTATATCCGCATTGAGGTGATTTCAGAGAAGAATCCTTATTCAAATCGCCGCTCGGATATCTTGGAAATACAGTTAGGACGCGCGGACATCGTCCATTCGAGTATTCTATGTTTTCCGAGGGATTTATACATCCTCAACCCTACTTTACTCCACCGAATTTTCTTTTTATGTCGGCTACTTACATTGTTTTGGGATATGCGTGTATACATTCTCACAAACGATTTTTCTTTGTTACAGTACAGGTACGTACCAACTGGACTCTTGTTTGAATTTCTGACTTTTCTGAATTTCTGATTTTTTTCTGTGAATCAGGTAAATATGATTTCCAGTATATTATTTCTTTTAAAAGAGGTTAAGGGGCGCTCAAGTATTACGTAACGGAATTTCGAAAGATTTTTAACCCTCCCTTACCCCCCCCCTCTCTCCCCTTGTAACGTGCCGTAACGTTTTTCTGTACCCCAACCTCCCCCTCACTAAACGTTACGTAGCAACCAAATGACTATTTTTACCTAAAAGTCACAATTATGTTGCGCAAAGGACCGGAAAGTCGCTAAAATACCTTTGTTATTGTTTTAATCGCGTTTGCGGTAATAATAAATAAAACAAAAGATTTCTAACTCGCTATAATCATAATCATAAGTTTTTTATTCAAAATAGTACGAAATCGTAACTTTTTGACGTCAATAATGCATACAAACATACATAAATGATAAAAAATTAAGATATTATGACATTTTAACAAATTATTGTGACATATAACGTGATATTAATCATCGAGGTAACCATTTTATTTCCAAGGGTCTTTGTCGTCTAGATAATCATTTATTTTATAGTAGCCCTTTAAGTACAGCTTCTTCTTAATAAATGACTTAAATTGTATCACAGATAAATTTTGCATGTTTACTGGGACTTTATTGTAGAAGCGTATACATTGCCCTTTGAATGATTTTGTGGTTTTGGAGAGTCGACTTTTATGGTCAGCAAGTTTATTTTTATTTCTAGTATTGACACCATGCCTATCAGAGTTTTTTAAAAACAGTTCTTTATTTTTATGCACATACATTAAGTTTTCATAGATGTAATGAGATGCAAGTGTCAAAATAAATTCTTCTTTAAATTTTCCGCGTAACGTCTGTCTAGCACCCAATTTATAAATAGCGCGGATGGCTCGTTTCTGTAGTATAAATATTTTATCAGCGTCAGCAGCATGACCCCACAGCAAGATGCCATACGACATCAAGCTGTGAAAATAGCTGAAGTAAACCAGCCTCGCGGTGTCTATATCTGTTAAATTACGAATTTTTTTTACAGCATATGCCGCAGAACTTAGCCTGTCGGCCAATTTCTTAATGTGTGGGCCCCATTGTAGCTTTTTATCTAAAGTGATACCAAGGAATACAGTGGAATCGACCAGTTCTAGGCTCTTATTTTTTATGATAATATTTGGCCCTATCTGCTTTACATTTGGAAGTGAGAATTTTATACATTTTGTTTTCTTTTCATTTAGCAGCAGATTGTTTGCTGTGAACCATTCCACAACATTCGAGATAGAATCATTCACATCGTCATAATTATTTTGTTGTCTACCTACTTTGAATAGCAAAGAGGTATCATCTGCGAATAAAACTATCTCACAATTTGGTTTTACTGTGTAAGGTAAATCATTTATATAAATAAGAAAAAGAAACGGTCCAAGTATTGAACCTTGTGGTACTCCCATGTATACTAACGACCCGGATGATCTCTCTCCGCCAACATCAACCTTCTGAACCCTATCATTTAAATAGTTTTTAAGAAGGGCTAATGAACTACCTGTAATGCCGTAGTGTTCAAGTTTCCTAACCAATGTCTCGTGCTGTACGCAGTCAAAGGCCTTGGAAAGGTCACAAAATATGCCGACTACATCTCGTGACTCCTCCCAGGCATTAAAAATTTCATGAATAAGCTCAACACCTGCATCGGTTGTTGAACGACCCCTTGTGAAACCAAATTGTTTCTTATGCATTAATTTATAAGTGTGGAAATGTATGAGTAGCTGGTTTAACATAATTTTTTCAAACAGCTTACTAAGAGTCGGCAGTATCCATACAGGTCTGAAGTTAGTAGGGTCGGTTTTACTACCGCTTTTAAATAATGGTACTATTTTACTGTGTTTCATAAGATTAGGAAATACGCCAGTTTCAATACATCTGTTAAAAAGAGCTGATAAATGGGGGGCCATTGAATATATTACAGAACTAATAATTTTAACTGAGAGTCCATCCAGGTCGAGTGTCTTTTTCAAATGTAAATTTTTGAAAGTTTTAATAATTTCTATGGGATAGATCGACTTAAAACTAAAGTCTACATCACATCTATGAACGTTCTGTATGAGCAAAGATTCAGCCACTATAGAAGATGAGTTGAGCGTCTTGGTAGTTGAAACTGGAATATCTGCAAAAAACGATTCAAATGCCACTTCTCTATGACAGTCTCTATGACTCTATGCATAAGCCACTTCTCTATGACTATCTTTAATTAACAATTCAAATTGAAGGTCACGAGTTTTGAATTTTCCAGTTTCTTTGTTGATAATTTGCCAAGTCGTTTTTACGACATCTGTACTGTTTATAATTTTATTATAAATTTAATTTTATTATTAATACATGCGTATATTGTTTATTTTATTTATTCATATTGTAATTTAATAAACAATCACACATAATGTAATAAACATTTGCTTAAGTTTAAAATATATTAAAATGGGCTCAAATTTCGCCGAAGGTCCGCAACCACCCCCGCTCTAAAGGAAACAGTACTGCTTCCAGACTCCCCCGACCTTTAGTCAGAGTGCACAATCGATTGACTTACGCCGCACGGTGCGCAGTCGCCCAGGAGCGCCAGAAGATTAACTCCTAGGGGAAACTAGCCCTAAGGCCAGAGTCTTACCCGGGCTCTCGCTTCATACGTGGAGGCCGCCGGATAGGTGTTGACCCGTGAGTGTGGCCGACCCTGAACAAATGGGTCTTTATGGCCAACTCAGCAAGGGCCCATTAGCTCGCTCCAAAGAGGAGCAGCAAAAAGTCCTTTGGTTAAAAAAAAACGTTTGTGACACCTCATGACTTTAGCGGCAAGCAGATCCTCCCCCCCCCCCCCCCTCCCCGTTACCATCCACCCCCGCTGCTTAGGAGACAGTATATTTCCATAGTCTCCAGACTCCTTCAGCAATTAGTCAGAGTGCACGCCCGACCTGGGCGTTCTTTGTCCGTAGTGCCACACGGGATCGAGTGGCCCAAGGTCATTTCAAGAGTGGCATGACATCAGGTGAAACATCCACCCACGCTTCTTAGGAAACAGTGTATTTCCATAGTCTCCAGACCCCTTCAGAAATTAGTCTGAATGCACAGCCGATTAGCTTCGCCGACCGGTGCGCAAAGCGTCCACTAGCGCCGGGAGGCAATCCTACCAGGAGTAACCGATCCAACAGCCGTGAGGTCTGAGACGCGAGAGTCTTACCCGGGGTCGCCTTCCACGCGTGGAGGCTTCTGAATAGGAGCTGAATCGTGAGTTCGTCCGATCCGAGATGTGGATATTATGGCCCAAGCTGCACGAAACCATTCGCTGCCATTGCGTTCGCAGTTCGGTTTGAACAGACGGATGCGTCTTGGTCTGGTCGGTGATTCCGGTGCATCGCGTCACGGTGTGGTCCCGCCTGTTTACCTATGTCCATTTTAATGTCCTCGCTTAACGACTGTCTCGCGCTGTCCCGGCATAATAAGTAGCCCCCGTCGGCCGCGTCTCTTCATTCCCGGATTCCCGGAATTGTGCGGGGCGAGTCCCGATACGACCGCCTCATTTGCACAGGGACCATGTCCGGGAATTTTGTTTATTAAAACTGGGAATCTTCTTCATTTAAACGAGCAATGCGGAGAAGAGGTCTCAGAGCCGGCTCGATTCCAGTAATCAAAGTTCAAACTTCCAAGTTTATTTCGACTCGAAAAAAAACGACTGCCCCTTCAAACCACCCGGCAAACGCTAGCGACTTACTAAGGGTTACGTATCCATAAAAGTGCGATTTATTGACCTAGGGGAAATAGGTAATTAGCCATATTTAGTAGGATATACTCAATAACTGATCGTAATTGAGACCAGTCGTTATATTAATAAGATATATTTTCATTAGTATATGATTTACAGCTATTAGAAAAGTGGGCCCAAAATGCCCATTCTCTCTTGGTACAATGAAGCATTTTTTTTTCTCTTTTTAACACGCTTTTATTAGGTCGACCTGTATGTAACTAACTATGTAATGGAATCAAAGGTAACTAATTTAACCATCTTCCAAGGATCGTAGCGTCATGAATATTGGCATCTGTATGTAGTTCTGATGACAATACAATAATATGGTACTGTCGAATTGAGCTGATGATGGAGTCGGAAGATATGAACTGGAACTTCATGATGGAACATCGTATCATAGCTGTGTTTGGACTTGTTAGAAAAGTCTTGGAATGAACTTTGACCACTATTAGGTTTCAAGGTCTGATGATGAAGCCGGAAGATAGGCACTGGCATTCCATGATGGAATATCGTTTCATAGCCGTGTGTATGTGAATATCGTATCATATCCCAAAAGCGTGTTTTTAGTGTTTTTTTTAAACTATTAATTTATTTTCAATTAAAATTACTATACTTTGGCGGTCCAACTCAAAAGTTAGTTGTCCAAGTTCAATGTGCCCGGTGCCACAAACCGTTAATTACATAGGTAATGACCTAATATATTGTACACTGGGATACCTAGGATCGGGCAGCATAATTTACTGTAAGGGCCATTTTCCACTAAGCGGTTGGCCGCGCGCGATTACTATTTATACAGAAAGCCATATGCCATACCCACTGATCCGGCGGCGACTCGTAAGTCGCAGCGACACTGCAAAAGAACACGCGACTCGAGTAGCCGCGCGCGACTCAAAAACTAAGTAAAATGACTGCGCAATACCGCGACTAGCCTAGCCGCGAGCGACTGGGAGGCCACCGGCGCGTTTTGAGAAAAACGCGGTCAAAGTTCAGTTGTTAAATATTTGTTTTGATGAACAAAGTAATCAATATAGATTATTTCTTTTAATCTTTAATGTTAAACAATATTTAGTACTTCAATTCTGCATACAAATATATATTAAATTATAATTGTTTAATTAATCAAATTAGATATTGCGTTTTAAATTAGGAAAATAATTTGATAAATTTTATATTTTTAAGCTATAACACCGTAACTGAGTTGTTACTGTGTTATAGGTAAATTTTACCCATTACTGTGTTCTAACCATGTAACATAGATATATATTTTTTAAACAAATAAAAAACTGCAGGCACCTTAAACACAGTAATTGAGATACTGTGATTAATTAAACACAGTAATTGAGATACTGTGATTAATTCGTATATTAATAAATTAACTTTTAACAAAATTTTACCTAAAACCACAGTATTTGAAGAAGCCGTGTTGTAACCAAACAAACATATTTCTTAAATGCTTATAAGTAGTAAAAAAGATCACAGCAAATAATAGGTTAGTGTATTTTAAGGTAAAAAAATATGCATACTGTGTTTTTTTATTAAAAATATTCAGATTTAAAAAAAATTACTGTGTTTTTATCTAAGGTATCTCGGTAACTATTCATCGACAGACAAACCGAAAAATTTGCCTTATAGTACTCCAACCCGTGATTTTAAAGAACCCAACTTGTATAAACACAGTAAATGAAGTTACTGTGTTTTCATTTACGACGGCAGAGTACGCATCGTGGCAAGACAACATAACGTCGCAATGTGACTAGTAGTTTTTCTTCATACAGTCGCGCACGCAGTCGATACAAAAACTAGCCGCTTGCGGATGCGGTCGCGCGCGGCTAGCCGCTCCGTGGAAAATGGCTCTTAGACTAGGCGAGCTTTTGAAGCTGTTAGTGAGGAGGAGGAGGAGTGAACTAGTTGTACATAAGTCGCTAATTGAGTTAGTCCGAACTCTAAATTGGCAATTTCCGGGTGTCCTTCCGTTGCGCGGCCCTGGGACGAGGCTAACTTTCATAAATGGGCGGCGGGACGAGCCGACGACGGCTGGTCACCCTGTTCAATTGCTTATTGCTTCCAACGTGGATGATTGATTACGTATATGCACTTTGCGTGGGATAATAGATGAAACGAGATAGATATATAGAGAGCGAACATAGAGAGCGAGAGAGAGAGAAAAATCGGCAGTGTCCAAAACTTTCCCGGAAAGTAGCCAAGGACTGATTTCAACTGAATTTTAATTTCATAAATAAAATCGGTGAGCGCCCTCTCGGCAAGCGAACGGAATCGTTTGGGTTTTGTTACACAACCGCCTCGAGTGGCGCGGTTCGTTTCTCGCCTAACCTCGGGCGGCTCGGCGTTAATATTTATTTATTTTTATTGGAATTATCCAATTAACCATTTACAATACTTATAATATTGAAATAAATGGCAAAAACTTTCCTCTTTCATTCACTGGCTAGTGCTGCCCAACTGGGATATACCCGTTCCAGGGCAAGCAATTTATATTTTTACATTTAAAACGAGGGTCGATGAACCAACCAAACACAATAATAATAATAATAATTAAAAAATAATAAATATATATAATAATTAAGTTTTAATAAAAAATACAATAGTATGTAGGAAATAGAAATACTAAATACATTAGAATAAACATATACACACATACATACATATAAACACAATATATGTTAAGTCAACTTCAAGTTATTCTACTTCATCGATCATGGCATGGATAGATAAACGCTCTTCTTGCAACAGCCATTTATTTATTTTGCTTTTAAACAAATGACAATTGGGGCTGGTTTTTATGTCACTGCGTAATTTATTATAAATTCTTGTAGCTATGAAAGAGTAGTGTCGCTGTCCGAAAGTCGTCTTCATCCTAGGTACATTCAAATTATCACTCAGGAGTTGTCTAGTGGGTTTCGTGTGTGTAATAATAAAAGATTTATTTTGTTTGGCCACGAAAACCCAACGTAGTGCAGTTTTAATAAATAATAACCTAGCATCTAAAACTTGAGCCTCTTTAAAGAGTTCGTTAAAAGAATATTGATATGGTTTGCGATGCATGATTTTTAAAATACATTTTCTATACTTCAGCTCAATCGGATTAAGCTTTTGGGCGCTATCGTTAAGGAATACACGCAGACAGACAGACAAACGGACAGAGTCACAACTAGAGCTGTCAACTACAACGGGCGAACCCGTGGCCTCAGGAAGTTTTAACGAAATTTGATCGTTCTGTCTCCCGTGAGGTGAGCGCAGAAGAATTAGGACAAAACAGTCCACCGTCAAACTCCGTCACATGCCCGTAAGAGGCCAACGCCTTATCCGGGAGATAGCCAGGTATGTTACCCAGCGGACCGACACTCGCGCCCTTACTTCAAGTTGCAACCAGATTACTCCGGTCTCCCGACTGGTTAAGAGTTCGAGGTCGCTTGCGCGGTTCTCTCCCTTACGTAGCGGTGAAACGGTGTCAACCGAATCTATCGCGGACCACGGCATCCTTTGCTTGGCTGTTCACCCGGAATCGGGTAGCCGATGGTCGTTTCAAGAGCAGACGCCGTAAGGTCAACAACTACTCCCGCTCTATAGGAGACAGTACTGTTTCCAGACCCCCCCTCCCCTCCCCGACTGTTAGTCAGAATGCACAATCGATTGGCTTACGCCGCACGGTGCGCAAGCCGTCCAGGAGCGCCAGAAGATTGACTCTTGGGAGAAACTAGCCCTCAGACTCGAGTCCTACTCGGGCTTGCACTTCATACGTGGAGACCGCCGGATGGGTGTTGACCCGTGAGTGTGACCGACCCCGAACAAATGGGTCTTCGTGGCCAACCCAACGAGGGCCCATTATCTCTTAAAATGTGACAGAGACACAGACACACAGGCAGACTTCAATCTGGAAATGGCCTTGGTCGTCTCAAGGGGGGCTCAAAATGGATATTTTCGTTTTTCCGAAACACGGCCGTTTCCAGACTCCCCTGGTTATCAGTCGGAATGCCCAGTCGATTGGATGACTCCGCTCTGTGCGCAAACTGTCCAGGAGCTCCCGAAGGGGTCCTACCCGGGCTCGCAGTTCTGCGTGGAGGTCGGATTGGTGTTGACCCGTGATCTTGACCCACCCTTACACATGGGTCTTAGTGACCTAACTGCACCAGGACATATCAGTTCCTTCATTACAGCACCTAATGAAATTGGTTTAGACTTTAGAGGGACATCTTTTCATATCAAAGAGCCGAAACTGGCTAGAAAGACATCATCATCAACTGGAGCTGCATGTGTCGCCTCTTGGGCAATTTGCCCTCGCTTAAGTCGTTCTTCGCTTGTTGCGCAACTTACGAATGGATTAATAAGTCGGGTTAACTAACTCTACCGTCGATTCGGCCCCTAATTATGTGGCTCTAATTGCGCCGGCGCCGATTCGCGTCGCCTTTCGCATCGCCTTTATCTCAGCGCCATTCTTGATTGCCGCGTAGGTGAATACATCAATCCTTCGCATGCCTACGTACAATCGGTCTGCGTCTTTCTTGGGAAATTATAATTAAATGTCTCTATTGTAACGTAAAACGGACTGTATTTTGGCGGTTCTGGATTAAATAACAATTATCGCTGTGCAGAAAAAACCTGGAGAGCTATTATTAGGGGATATAGTGCTGGAAATTGTGGTTACACTTAATGACATCGCAAAAAATCTCGAACCTTCCACAAGAAACCAGACACAAAACCGAGATCAGTTATAGTTAAATTTTACTATAGAATGAAGCGAAATATATTTTTGAGAGAAATTAACCCTTATAAAGCCAGCCCTGGAAATGCAACTGACGACGGCATGTTTTCAACACTCCAAAATTTGTTTGTAGGGGGTGTTAGTGCACTCATACTAATATATAACAGTAGCTCATTCAATGAGGCTTTAACCGCATAAATACGGAGATCGGCCGCCTGCAAATTGTCACAACAGAAAACCACCGATCGGTGGTATTGTCTTTCCAGCGGTTAAAGAACCTTATTAAAAATGTATAGTCAATAACAGAAAACTGAATACAAAAGGTATTTCACGTAATATTGTAGAACACAAAGAACAAAGTTTCTATTAGATCATGCGAAAGCATTCGTCAGAGAGAATGGATTCAAATATGTTTGGGTTAGTTCTGGAAAAAACCCAAACATGTTTTTTCAAAGGAATGAAACTATCATTAATAATTTTGATAGAGCTTTTTTAGAATTCAAGAAACTTGAATGCCGTCTAGGTAAATACGTCAATCCTTTGCGAGCCCCCGTACAATCGGCCTGCTTCTTCTTCGGAAATTATAATTAAATGTCTATTGTAACGTATAAAGGACTGCTTTTCGGCGGTTCTGGATTAGTTGCTGTCAGGTCCTTATCGGTAGCGAATGGTTTCTGTC
Organism: Micropterix aruncella; assembly: GCA_944548615.1. NCBI lineage: Eukaryota > Metazoa > Arthropoda > Insecta > Lepidoptera > Micropterigidae > Micropterix > Micropterix aruncella. Next base: position 17,983,506 of record OX155976.1, read on the forward strand.
AGCTTGGGCCATGATCCATTTCGTTCTCCGGTCGGCTCAACTTACGATTCAGCTCCTATTCAGAAGGCTGCCCTGGGAAGCCTCTCGCGTCTCAGGCCTCACGGCTGGTGGACCGGTTTCTCCTGGTGGGATTGCATCCCGGCGCAACTGCTGGACGCCTATCGGTTGTGCACTCTGACTAATTGCTGAAAGAGTCTGGAAACTATGGAGATATACTGTCTCCTAAGCATCGTGGGTGGACCTGTTGTAATGCCACTATTGAAATGACCTTGGGCCACCCGACTCCGTGTGTCACTACGGGCAAAGAAAGCCCAATTCCGCGATAAATTCAAATTGAATTACCGCTCCAATTACAACAGGTAAGCGCAAGCGACTTTGGACCCGTAACGAGTCGGGAGGACAGAGGTATCCTGAAGGTTAATTCCAGACGGAGATATCCTACCAAAACTGTTAGTTAAGGGGCGAGGCGCCGCTGTCTACTTTTCCTGAAGTGGAGGGTATGTCCCATGTAGGCGACACCGCCTAACTGTAGAACCAGGTCATGCTCACCATAAAAATGCATTGTAATCGAACTGAACCAAGGTGTAAAATTTCAACTTCATGGAATAAGAGGAAGTGGTTTTAATTCAGCTTGCAAGATTTGACCTAAACAAACATAAATACATACTAACTATCATACATTTACATTTTCTTACTCCAACGAGGTGGATGGAGACAGAGGCCAATCCATCCACCACCCGAGCAGTTATAACGACTATAGTCGTCTTTTCTGCCCGAGCTTAATTGTATATCCAATGATCAGAGGCTTCTATCCCCATCCAATCCCCCAAGGAGTCATTTATGTATTCGTTTCATAAATACATTTTTTCTTTTTAAGCTATTGCATAGCTTTTATCGCGGGCCTACTAGGCCAGCGCGGCGACCGAATGAAGAAATTTCTTAACGAAAATTAATGATTTTAAACTGATAATTACGTCTAAACGAGTACTGCTTACGATTCGAAAAAAATATATGTTAAACAAGAACATTTTCCTAATATTCTTAGCTTCGAATATTTTCGATTTTGTTTATATTACATAGTGTAATTAATTTGTGAAATTAGGTCTAACCGAACACAAAAACGACTACTACGCAAATACTATCTGGCGTATTATTATGAAACCTGCACCATTTAAAGATAATTTAATTATCTATCTTTTTATCTACGATTTTTTTCGAATAATTCGGTTTTTTTGCTTTATTGAATAAAAAATTCGTGCGCGGCGCTCTATCGAAAGACGTTTAAATTATTCCGAATCATTGGCTTCCGCAGCCGCAAATGATTCGGAATAATTTCAACGTTTTCCGATAGAGCGCAGTTATCTGATATCAGAAAAAATAAAATAAATAAATAATTCTAATTGCATAAGTTGTTAAAAATGCTATGCAATAGCTTTACCGTGGCAGTCCCCGAGTGCCACACGTATTTTTTTTTTTTTTACATTTTACATTTATATACACATACATGTATTTACATTACATTTCATTACATAGTTACAATACGTATTATCCTACTAATATTATAAACGCGAAAGTTTGTATGTATGTATGGATGTTTGTTCCTCTTTCACGCAAAAACTACTGAATGGATTTTGATGAAACTTTACAATAATATAGCTTACACATCAGAATAACACATAGGCTATAATTTATAAAGATATATGGTTTTCTATCATCATTATCACAATTTTCCATCACCACGCGGGTGAAACCGCTGAGCGCAGCTAGTATAAAATAAAATTCAAAAAATAAAAAAAATATGTATAGGTATATAATAATAAAAAGAAAAGAAAAAAATACATTCATATTTTGGCAGGTGGTAGTGCATAAGTTATAAATTAAGCAGCATTCGCAAACAGCGGCAATAAGGGAGTGGGGACAGAACGAGCTTGGTGCGGTGGCACGGGCACACCCGTTAGGGAGAGAGACAATACAAACAAAGTTTATTTAAAGCTGCACCGGCGTTTAAAACCGGCACAGCGCGGAGGGCAGCATGTGTTTCACGGAGACGGCAAGTCACTCGCACCTAGAGGGGGAGTGCCCTGAAGTCTCAGTTCTTCTAGCCGCGACGCCCAGTGCGCCGCGAAGATACGAAATGCCGCAAAGCACTCCTTGCTACTGACTAGGTCGAATACCAAATGGGATATCCACTTATGTGGTCACACATCGCGTCCAGCAGTTCTTCCCTGGCGTACGACAGTAACGAGCACGACCATAGTATATGCAAACTATTAACTAACATACATGGCAAGGTAATATAAAGCTTGTAAAAAAATACAAAAGATAGCAACTTTTCTCAAGCACTTTCGCCTGTTGCTGGTAGGTACCGCCAAACCTTACTGGCACGCACCACTGATAGATTAATTACCTCGCAAGAGCTTTGTCGCGTAAAATATCTGTCGTTCACTTCCACGAAATCTGCGATAACATCAAATTTGTCCATTTTGAACTGTCGCAATTTGAATAGGATTGGTCATGCGCGATTGATCTTGCGAGATTCGGCCTTATTCAAGGCACTCAACGTAGGTAGTGGTCGTTTATGACAATGCGGTTCGGACACACCATTGTCCGGCGGACGGAGCGACGCGATCGCTTTGTATTGTCCAACGCCCGCTGGAAAACTAGGAGAAAGTGTTACGTCCGCGATGGTAGCCCGGCACAAATCGAAAATTGGGGTCGTCCTGTGTGCACATCGTTTATCTATACTTCTATACTAATATTATAAAGAGGTAAAGTTTGTGAGGTTGAAGGAAGTAATCTCTGGATCTACTGAGCCGATTAAGAAAATTCTTTTACCAATAGAAAGCCACGTTAATTGTGAGTGTCATAGGCTATATATTAATCCGAAAAATGAAAAGATTTTTTGGTGGTAGTCGGATTTGCAAAGTCGAAGAAAAAACGGTGGAGCGAAAACGTTTCTAACTAACGCTGCCTTATCGATGAGAGATATATGATTAAGTTCTAGAGAAAAGTTGTGGAGCTGGATAATGTCTACAAAAAAGTCAGTGACAGCATATGTCTAACTTTTATATTTAAGTCACAAAAAGTAGTATTTTATATTAAAAAATATAATTTAAATCGTTAGGTCATATTTATTGGTCATATTATCAACAATTATAAATTCTTAGCAAAATAAGTAAATTTATCGTCTCAACTGTTTAAAACAAAAGACTTTTCCCTTTTACTGCATATAATTTCCCCTTTACTGCATAAATGGTTGAAGAGATAAGACACTCACAAATAACGGTAATATAGTCAAATTGGCATGCAAATACATACATACATATGCAGTCAAAATATAACCCTTATTTTGGCAGTCAGGAAATTAATCATAGCACTCAGTACTGACCGAACCACACTCATAATTTCATCACAAGTAAAAAGTTTTACCGCCCAACGAAGTGGGCACGGGTCAGCTAGTCGTATATATGACTTCAACCATTCTCGGACCGATTCAGAAGGAAAATCCTAAGTTTTAAAAATCTTTCTTTATTTTTCAATATTTATTTATTTATTTATTTATTTATTTTAAGGAATACCAACAGCCATATAAAATATTAAATAATAACTTAAATAATAAATGATAGCCAATAACAGGTTCTCACATATAGAATATTAGAGGGTCGTTTGAAAAGTTTCCGGCCTAATTGACATAAGGTAACTGTAGAAAAAAAATTCTCGTCATCCGATAGAAGGCCTTGATATATGTAAACCGTAAATATTTCAATTCATTCTGATCATTATTTTGTCTATGGCACTCTTCCAAAGTCGTAAGCTGACATTGTCTGTCGACAATGTCGACTCCTCCGCGTACTACAGTCAAACTGTCCTACTTATTTGTATAATCTCTTCTCTACGCTTTCATTTCATGGCCTTCCATTGCGCTCTCAGGAAAATCTATTACTGTCTATACCTCAGCATTCATCAACTTTCATGTCTAGGTCTTTCACAGTGCAGGCGGCCCGACTCTGGAATTCCGTGCCTTTACCGATAAGACAACTTGAAAACCTGAGCGGGTTTAAAAAATCGTTAAAGAGACATTTACTCAACTCATGAATACCCCCTTCCCCTCCCGTCTCATTTGCTTGTCCTTATATTCTACTCCTCCCTTCAATATCGAGTTGGCATACGTTACTAATCACTGTTTTATATTTTATCCTATGATTACTATTATGTAAGTGTATTCATTTATTACTTGTGATTCAATTTGCCCACAAAAACCTTTAGTCACAATAACCCTGGCGGTATGGCTGTAAGATATTGCCACTTGGCAATAGGCCCACCACATTGTACTCTTATGTGTGTGCAATAAAGCTTTTCAAACAAACAAACAATAGAGAAAATTGATTATCGGGCAGTAATAAAATTCCTTCATTTGAAAGGAAAAAAGACTCAGGAAATAAAAATATGACTTAGAATTTGTATACGGTGAAGCCCCCCCCCCCCCCCCCTTCGTTTACATTGTCAAACATTGCGTGGCCGAGTTCAAATTGCGATCGTACGTACAAACTTTCGAAATGGTCGATTTAGTGCATCAAACTGTGAGGGAAGATCAGTTGACTGTTAGGGATATTGCTGAGGCTTGTGAGCTATCATTTGAATAAGTGCATACGATTTTACATCAAGATTTGGATATGAGAAAATTATCCACACACTGGATGCCGCGCTTGTTGGCGATCGGCGAAAAGCGTATACGGACGGAACAGGTATTTGCAAAATCTGGGGGGACAAAATTATTTTTCTGCCTAATTGGAATCTAACTGTCCCAAGCTAATGGGCCCTAATGGAGCTAATGGGCCCTAATGGAGCTAATGGGCCCTTGCTGAGTTCGCCACGAAGACCCATTCTGTATCAGGGTCGGTCACACTCACGGGTCAACACCCATCCGATGGCCTCCACGCATGGGGTGCGAGCCCGGGTAGAACAACGGGTTAACCAGTCTCCCCTGGGAACAATCCTCTGGCGCTCCTGGACGGTCTGCGCACCGAGCGGCGCAAGCCAATCGATTGTGCTCTCCGACTAACAATCGGGGGAGTCTGGGAACTGTATTGTTTCCTATAGAGCGGGGCAGTTGTCTACCTTACGGCGACTGCTCTTGAAATGACCATTGGCCATCCGATCCCGGTTCAGAGTCGGGCAAAGGACGCCTTGGTCCGCGACAGATTCGGTGCACTCCGTTTCACCGCTTCGTAAGGGAGAGGACCGCGCAAGCGACCTCGAACTCGGAACCAATCGAGAGACCGGAGAAATCTGGTCACAATTGGAAGTGAGGGCGCGAGTATCTCGAGCCCGCCGGATTTATTCCTGGCTCACTCGCGGTAAGGCCTTGGACTCTCACGGGTTGTGATGTAGCTGGACGTAGAATGTACTGTCCAAAGTCTTCTACGTTCACTGCAGAGCGACAGAACGACTAATCGTTAAAACGTCCTGTGGTGACGGGCTCGCCCGTTGTAGTTGACACCGCAAGATGTCCCAAGCTAACGGGCCCATTAGCTCCCTTTAGGGAGCTAATGGGCCCATGATGAGGTGGCCACGATGACCCATGTGTTCAGGGTCGGTCACACTCACGGGTCAACACCCATCCGATGGCCTCCTCGCATGGGGTGCGAGCCTGGGTAGGACACTGGGTCAACCAGTCTCCCCTGGGAATCAAACCTCTGGCGCTCCTGGACGGTCTGCGCACCGAGCGGCGCAAGCCAATCGACTGTTCTCTCCGACTAACAATCGGGGGAGTCTGGGAACTGTATTGTTTCCTATAGAGCGGGGGTAGTTGTCTACCTTACGGCGACTGCTCTTGAAATGACCATTGGCCATCCGATCCCGATTCAGAGTCGGGCAAAGGACGCCTTGGTCCGCGATAGATTCGGTTCACACCGTTTCACCGCTTCGTAAGGGAGAGGACCGCGCAAGCGACCTCGAACTCGGAACCAATCGAGAGACCGGAGAAATCTGGTCACAATTGGAAGCAAGGGCGCGAGAGTCGGCCCGCCAGGTAACATTACTGGCTATCTCGCGGTAAGGCGTTGGCTTCTTGCGGGTTGTGACGTAGCTGGACGTTGGATTTGTTCTGTCCAAAGTCTTCTACGTTCACTGCAGGGCGATAGAACGAGAAAATCGTTAAAACGTCCTGTGGTGACGGGCTCGCCCGTTGTAGTTGACACCGCAAGCTGTTGTCCCAAGCTAACGGGCGGGGAGCTAACGGGCCCATGATGAGTTGGCCACGATGACCCATGTGTTCAGGGTCGGTCACACTCACGGGTCAACACCCATCCGACGGCCTCCACGCACGGGGTGCGAACCTGGGTAGGACACTGGGTCAACCAGTTTCCCCTGGGAATCAAACCTCTGACGCTCCTGGACGGTCTGCGCACCGTGCGGCGCAAGCTAATCGATTGTGCTCTCCGACTAACAGTCGGGGGAGTCTGGGAACTGTATTGTTTCCTATAGAGCGGAGAAATCTGGTCACAATTGGAAGTAAGGGCGCGAGTTTCTCAAGCCGCTGGGAAGCAATTCCTGGCTTTCTCGCGGTAAGGAGTTGGTCTCTTACGGGTTGTGGCGTAGCTAGACGTTGGATCTGTTATGTCCAAAGTCTTCTACGCTCACTGCAGGTCGATAGAACGACTAATCGTTAAAACGTCCTGTGGTGACGGGCTCGTCCGTTGTAGTTGACATCTCAATATGTCCCAAATAGAATGACAAACACGTATTAAACATATTATTGATTATATTACAAACTTTAAGTAACTACTTTACATATTTACATACAAAAATGATAATCATTTCTTTTTTACATGTTTATGTTAATTTTAAGACATATTAATGACATTTAAAAACATTTATTTATAGTCTACGAAATATTATTAGACAAAAGTGTCGTTAAAATGTCATAAAATAAACAGTGATTCCCAACAAGTTGTAACCGTTTATTTTACTATGGAGATCGATTCTACCTGCGTGGAACACTTTAACAAACGCTTTAAAGGCACAAACTGACCGCTGCACCGGGTTCGATCATAACATCTTGAACTTTATACCACCAACGATCAGAGTAAATATTGCAGTATAGGTACCTAACAATAATTGTAAAATGTGTATTTTAGATAGATATATTAAAAAGGTACCTAACAATAATTGTAAAATGTGTATTTTAGATAGATATATTAAAATACGCACTAAATACTGATGATTTCGAAATCGAACTGTTACTGTTACACTAATTAATAGTTTTAATGGGTTAGCTACTTACTATCTTACTTTCGGTGATTACCGATTTCGATTTTACAATTACAGTAGAGCGTCGATTATCCGAACGTCGGTCAACCGAACGACCGCTTAACCGAACTGCTGCGGCCGCAGACTCTCGCTTAAAAACAGAACTCGATTGCCATGAATGTGATGAAGAAGACGTTCAAAAATGGATGAGGGTTGATGATGCAGATCCAGGGTACCAAATCAAGCAGGACAGCGATATTGTAGACCCCGGGACTGATAATGCTGACGCCGCCAGCACCTCATCGACTAGTGAATCAGAAAATGAAGATGAAAAAATATCTACACCTGAAGTATTTACATGTCTAGCTACTGTCTTGCGTTGGTTTGAAGCTCAAAATAAAAGCGACCAGTATCAGATATCTGTACTGAAAAAAGTACGGGAATTAGCTGCTCATAAGGCTTGCTTCGACAGACCAAAATTAAGGACTTTTTTAAGCGTCAATTCGTTCCTCTTCATGTACTTAGTTTATGTATTACATACACACATATCTATTTTGTTCATTGGATTACTACTCACTATTGTAATAAATAAAAAAAGTTAAAACAGATTACATAGATAATACATATTATTAGGTCCATATATGGTTTTATTATTACAGTTTTTTTATACAGTTCGATTATCCGAATAAATCGGTTTTCCGAACACCCTTGTCCCCCAATTAGTTCGGATAATCGACGCTCTACTGTATAACAATAATTGTAAAATGTATCCTTCATACAGAAATATTTAAATACACACTAATTACTAATGATTTCGAAATCGAACTGTTAGGGTTTCACTAATTAATAGACCTAATCGTTTAGCTTCTCTAGCCTAGCGTCCTAATAATTTTGTTATTTTTTACTACAATAAAGATATTTCCTAAATTAATTCTATTACTTATTCAGCTGTCATTCAAAGATTCGGATGAAAATGTTATTATTAGTGTTTTTGCTTGAAAATTGATACGTATAAATAACTAATATTATTAAGCGATCAAGGCGATTTAGTCTAACCATATCGAGCCATTAGACATTAGACGATAGGTGTGAAAAAGGTCTCGATCGTTGTGAAAAAGGTACTAATGTACTAACGACACTTTTGTGAAATAGTATTTCGTCGACTATACGTCTGCTACACATTATGTAGGTTATACAAGAAAAACGTAGGTAGCGTGCATCTGAGGGGGGACGTCTTGCACTATACTATATCTACTAAAGGTAGCGTCTAAAACAGGGTTGGCTTGATTTTCCGCAACCCGAAAAAACCCACTGGGCTAAATTGGGTAAAACCCACCTGAAAAAACCCGAGGGTTTTTGACGAATGTGGGTTTTTGAAAAAATACTTGTTTATAATATTTAATCAATGAACGGATATAGCATTTATATTATATTTTATCAAAAAGAAAAAAAAGGATGTATTTGTGACACACCCAGTCTGTTCCGTAATTTACTCCAGACCATTCCAAATGCATTGAGTTACACGTATGTCCAAATGTTGAGCTGTCTTTCAATTGATGCAGAACTGGCCGGACAAGTGTAATGCCGACTACTTTTGGCATGATTTATAAGATAACTTATGGATAATATTGTTACGTGGATAGACAGCAGAAGATGCAAAAACATGGTAGAACTTGATTTATTACAAAACTATTACAATACTCTTCAAGCGACAAAGACCCTTATACACACTTCAATATACACTTATTTAGTTCTAAAATCGTTTGCACTGCTACTCAATACTTTCGCGCCGAAACAACGCCACTAGCGGTTGTTAGTGTTAACTCTTATCCTGTTGTGAAAATAAAAGGGATCTCCCCGACAACTGACAATAACGATTTCCGGGGGTGTGTTACAACTTTATTAAGTAGTATATAGATTTAGATTGGGAGAAAAAAATGCAGTAAAATGGTAATAAAATAAAATTAAATGTAAAATTAAAATATATTAATTTAAAATTCTCATTAACTCCGAAAAAAACCGAAATTCCCCAAAAAAGCCCGAAAATCCCCGAAAAACCCAGTGGGCAGATAATTTTTGATAAAACCCGGGTTTTTGCCAACCCTGGTCTAAAAGGGCAAATAAACGCCACGCTACTTAAATTAACAAATCGATTCGAAAATTTACGCGAAGCGAAGCCACCGGCAACAGCTAGTATCCTTATATAAATCTTTGCCAATATGGTCACATCCACATTTCAAATTCTTGCCTTTTATACGACGCAGTAGGGGAGGGGGGAAAGAAATGAATTCTTGATAAATGAGTGCCCATTAGGCTGTCGGACTCCACGTAACTGGCAGTTAATTGACAATTACCGACGACGGCTACTCTTAAACTACAATTAAAAGCACTCCTCGGATTCAAGATAGGAGGGAGAGAGCAAGAGAGGAGATAGATTTATAGATATCCAGTTATCTCACTTAAGTGGGTGACAGTCGTTCTGGAATCGAAATAGTTTTTTTATTATATACGTTTAACGTATCATTATACGTTTAAATAAAGATTGAACTAGTATAGGTAATGGTAGCAAGCTTTCGGTTGATTTATGGCCTATAATTTAGTATTTGATCTGTGTTTTAAAGTTAAAATAATTAACCCATATATGCCCAGTGACTCGAAAACGAAACAAGAAATAGTACTTTTGTAAAAGCATCGGAAATCCTTTGTGAGCTCAGTAAAATCCACAAACCTGCCATCTATCGCAAGAGTATGGAACAATTTCCTAAATGCAAGAAGATTTAGCAGAATTGACACTTTTGATAATCATCAGGGACTGCTTGGAGCAGGAACATCGGGCTTCCTGGAAACAGAGCCAGGGATGTCGCCAGGCAAAAGCCACGATGGAGCAACCACTACAGAAGAAAACCAAGGCCCTACTTGACATGAGCAAGATGAACCTTAGAACCACTATCGGTCTCCTCACCGGACACACGACCCTTAGAGCTCATCTATTCAACCTTGGCTTGACCGAGAGCAAGGACTGCCGAATATGTGGCGAGGAACTTGAAGACAGCATACACATTGTTGGTCGCTGTCCAGGGCTCGCCGCCAAAAGACACCGTTTACTGGGACGAGCCTTTCTCGAACCCAGCGATCTGCCCAACTTGAAGGTCAGTGATCTACTTGGACTGGTAAGAAGTACCGGGCTACTAGCTGACCACTGACCTAACCACACAGTGGGTAGTTACAAAAGACCTTACAGATCTAGGTGACATCAAGGGCTAGAAACAAGCCCCCCACTCTATCTACTACTACGACACTTTTGATCGAAACAGCAAACAGTGCTAGTTGTGTCGTGTTCGCATCGTGTTCGCAACGTGCAAAAATCATATCGACTCCCGAAAAAAAAGTATTTAATAAAGTTTAGTAAATAAAGTTTTGTGCAAGTATCACAGTTTTGTAGTAAATTTGGGTAAATTATGGGCTTATTTGTGTTTTTAGAATTAGTTGATTGTAGATAGAATTAGTAGATTGCATGTGAAAATGATAATAAATAATAAATAAACTCTTTATAACATCTTTGTTTGAATTACCTATAACGAATATAGGATATTTGCCCATTGTTTCGTTTTCGAACACCCCTAAAATACCTAGTTAACAAAAAATATACTAAAAGTAAGCAATACTGTAATTAATAAGAGATCTATCAACATAAACGTATCCCAAAATAGTTCCGGGCATATATGGGTTAAGTACATTGGGGATAATGGTAAAGAATACGATGTAAAGTCATGGGCGATGCCTTTCATTATTATTTTGGGTGCGTTTTGATTCTCTAGCCCTAACAAAATGTTTAAATGACCATTGAACTTAGTATATGTAATGGTAGCCAGCTTCCGGTTGCTTTACGGCCTACAATTTAGCATTTAAACAATGTTTTAACCACTACTCTTTAATTTATCATTTAACCAGTAGGGGATACGTACGCGTTCCTGGAGCGTGCAACGTTGCACGCTCCGCGGCGAGCGCTCCAAGCGGTGGCGGTAAATGCGCGGACACAAAGTGATGCGCAAAGTAAGATGTTGGTGGGTACGTCTCGCGCATCACGTTCGGTGTCCAGTACTGCATATAATTTCACTTATACTACATAAATGGTTAAAGAGATAAGACACTCACAAATAAGACACTCACAAGAAGACACCCACAAATAACGGTATTATAGTCAAATTGGCATGCAAATACATACATACATATGCAGTAAAAATATAACCCTTCTTTTGGCAGTCAGGAAATAAATCATAGCACTCAGTACTAACCGAACTACACTCATAATTTCATCACAAGTAAATAGTTCTACCGCCCAACGAAGTGGGCACGGGTCAGCTAGTTTAGATATAATTCTTATGAATCGTTTGATGAATACAAATTTTCTTCACGTAGAGAGATTTTTGGTGATCATTTAGAGAAAACGCTCCTCAATTTGTCTTTTTTAGAGATGCGTGGTGGAAAGTCACCCCTGTGCTTTTAAGGCCGCTTGACACACTCGAGCGGCCGCTCAGCTCGTCCAGCGGTGACCCGGGATAATTTATTAAAGGGAGTTAACACACGGCCGGTAGGCACCGCGACTTAACCGCATGCGGCTCCTCGCATCACTCAACCCCCCTTTTCCGCCTATTATTTCTCACCCGGACATCGCAGCACTTTGTGAGTTGCCACGCGTAATTATTATTATTATTAGCACTACGATGTTGAACACACCTGGTAGATGGTAGAAGGTAGGTGGTGGTAGGTGTGTTTGTCGGGTCTTGATATCATTTCATGCTCTCCACAAGCCTTCAATGAGCCCTTTGACGCTAGAAATAGAACAGAAACTCGCATGATAATAAAAACGACTACATCGACTTACCTTAGTAACTCCTGAACTTATTTATTTGTTACTCTCAGAGCGACAACAAATTGCAAGAGTTTTGTAAAAGCTGTTACTTTCAGATCAGACAGTATTTTGGCCATAGAATTAGCAGGCCAGATTCCGGGACACCTGGCGCTGGCGTACTAGTAAAGGTGTAATTTTAACAATTTCTCTGCATTAGTAGAAATAAGAAAAATTAATTCAAATCGTTTCAAACCTCCGAAAGTTACTCAGAGAGACTAAAGGATGATTCATGCTACACCGGGCCGGGGCCGGGCCGGGCCCCGGCCGAGTCGTTTCCAACGTGCTCCGGCCGGGCCAGTCATTCATGCTACACCGGGCGTGACCGGGCTGTTTCCGAGTTTATTTATCCCACGGCCGTGTCCGCGATAACTAGTATTGTGTCCATCTATTTTGGCGATAATAATATTTTTTAATTTCTATTTTCGCTGGATTGATAAGTGTGTTATTAATGCAATTTTTACAACTTGAGTTGGCAGCTATTGCAATTGCCATTGAAGACGAAGTATTGGAAACAGGAACTGAAACTAATAAAAGAAGATTTAGTGTACATCCAACCTGGAGAAAACGACAATCGGAGGGAGAATTCGCCACGCTCTACAAGGAATTAATAGGTGATGAGAGCAAATTTTACGGTTATTTTAGGATGTCTAAAGAATGCTTTAGTATATTTCTTGGAAAAATAAAACGTGATTTAACCAAACAAAACTCAAGATTTCTGAAGCCTATCTCTCCCATTGAACTATTAGCAGACCGGAGCCGGGAAAACAATATCCACCGCCATTTCGACGCCGTGCTCCGGTCGTGGCACGGCCGGTCACGGCCGGAGCAGCATGAATTGCTTCATACAAAAGTATACTATAGATATCTGACCGTGTCCCGGCCCGGGCCCGGCCCGGCCCCGGCCCGGTGTAGCATGAATCATCCTTTAACCGTCATAACATGGACTCACTTGAGGATAGGCGCCTCCAATTTTTATACGTTTTCTGTACAATATTATTAATAATAAAATAGACAGTCCCTATTCTGTTGGCAGAATCTCCTACCGAATCCCAAATAATAAGACAAGGGCTCGCGATTTATTTTATCTACCGAGAGTCAATACTAATTATGGTCAAAATATGTATTTTTATAGAGCACTTCGATCATATAACCTAAACTTTCAAAGTTTGGATATTTTTAATTTATCTCCAAATACTTGCTTCGAAGAAATTAGAAATACGATAAACAGCCTTCGGGTTTGATCGATATTTCTTCGTCCGTTAGATACTTAGGCTGTCGTAATGGTCGCTACACTATAACAATGCTTTCTAGCCAGTATATTTTCTATAAAAGTTCATATGTATATTAACATTATAAATACATTGTGATGTATATTATATATATATTTATATTAACTATACTTTTACATTTTATTATTACCTTATCGTATTACTCATATTAATTTATTATTTGTGCACGTGTATGTATGTATATAATATGTATGTATTTTATATAATAACATCATATATCTTAAATACATCTACATAACTCATAATGTGGCTTCCCTATCCCTTTCCCCTTACTTAAACCTGATTTTTTTTCATAGCTCATTGCGCTGTAACAAAAGATTTAGTTTAATTGTGAAAACTTTTAATTGGCCTTAGATTTGTATAATATGTGTTAGCATTAAGTATAAAACGCTGTAAGTTTTCCGAAAAATAAAAAGAAAATAAATAAAATAAAATAACATTAAAACTTTTTGGTGAAAGTTGATGCATTAGGTGGTGAACGGTTTCGTGCAGCTTGGGCCACAAGATCCATTTTGTTCTCGGATCGGCTTAACTCACGATTCAGCTCCTATTCAGAAGCCTCCTCGAGTGGATGGCTACTCCGGGTAAGACTCCCTTGTCTCAGGCCTCAGAGCTGGTGGACTGGTTTCTCCCGGCGGGATTGCATCCCGGCGCCACTGGACCGTTTGCGCACCGGTCGGCGAAGCCAGTCGGTTGTGCATTCTGACGAATTTCTGAAGGGGTCTGGAGACTATGGAAATATACTGTTTCCTAAGCAGCGTCGGTGGATGTTTCACCTGATGTCATACCACTCTTGAAATGACCTTGGGCCACTCGATCCCGTGTGGCACTACGGGCAAAGAACGCCCTGGTCCGCGATACATTCAAACTGAATTACCGCTGTAATACAACAGGTAGAGGTTGCGTAAGCGATTTCGGACCCGTAACCAGTCGGGAAGACGGAGGTATCCTGAAGGTTATTTCCAGATGGAGATATCCTGCCAAAACTGGTAGTTAGGGGGTGAGGCTGCCCGCTGTTTATCTTTCCCGGTGCCTCGCCGTAAGGCGTCGGTCTCTAACGGGTTGCTGGTTAACTAGACAGTAGATTGTCTTGTCCCCAAGTCTTCTACGCTCATCACACGGCTGAAAGAAAAATCTAAATCGTTATACCAGCCTGGGGTGACGGGTTCGCCCCTTGTAGTCGACACCGCCCTACTGCATTAGTGTTTGTTGATGTAGCGCATTTGTGTTTTTGTGTAATTCCTCTACATTTTATATCAACTTTTCAATATTGACAAAAACCACGTTGAAGGGTTGTTTGCTGGCGCCGCTCCTGTCACCTGCTGTAGAGAAATTTACGATTAAGCTGTCCAACGGTCCACAAACTCATTTTGAAATTATTTATGCTCTGAGGTCACCAGTGGCCTACGCGGCGCCTAGATCCAGGGCACCCGCTGGTCACCAATGCCCTCTGGCAGAGAACGTGTTAATTAGTACCCCTAAAGTGTTTTGGAAAAGCTGAACAATCATTAGTAGACAGTGGATGCAATACAGTAGGTCCTCGAAACAAATGGTCAGACTGCTCAACAATACAATTCACAATAGTAAGGCACACACTTCACACACGATACACGCACGCATACATATAAACATTTATTATTAATTAAACATTTATATAATAAGAGATTACAATAAATCCGCCCATTGTGAAATTTCACAACAAAGACTAAAACCAAACAAACAAGTGTCCCCCTTGCGGCCCTGGTGTAAAGGTAACGGTTGTGCCATATTAATTCCAGATGGCGGGCGGTCCGCTATGGTCACCTGACCGACCGGACAATCCCTCCCTCCCTCGCCCCCATACAATATTTATAACTACCCGCGGGCTATCGACTTTGTCCCAGGACGCAGACGCCGCCGCGCCGATGCCATCGACGCCCGCCACTGGGCTTCATTCAACACGGCCAGCTGAGCCGATCGCATAGACTGTCACTCTATATTCAAAACATACTAATCAGCGATTTCGATAACTTCGTTTAGCAGAGCCAAAAGAAAGTCCATCATATTCTGTTCTTTTTTTTCATATTAAATATGACTACAATTTGGCAAAACCAGGAATTTACTACGAAACGCAACAAGTAAGTAGATGACACTCGTAGTTCAAAATGATACACAACATTTTAACAAAAACAAGAACCGACTCCATTTTTTTTAATAAGAAATAAGAAATAAGAAAAATTTATTTTCATAAACCCGATCTGGGTATAGAAATTACATTACAAAAAATTATTACATATATATATATATATATATATATATATATATATATATATATATATATATATATATATATATATATATATATATATATATATATATATATATATATATATATATATATATATATATATATATATATAATAACATTACGAAATTACAACAAATAGTATTTCTACAAATGAAATTACATTTCAAATTATAAAAAAAGTGTATAAAAAGTTCTGCGATCTAAGCTAACAGTGTATAAAAAAGTGTATAAAAGTTCTGCGATCTAAGCAAAGCATTCGACTGTATAAACATCAATACCCTGGTAGACAAGCTAAACCATTATGGAATTAGAGGAGTGGCCAATTCACTCATTAAATCGTACCCACAAAACAGGCAGCAAGTGGTGGAGATTAAAATAATTGATGGAATTGAGGAAAAGGCTGAGCAATCGAGTTGTGAAATAGTAAACATCGGTGTCTCTCCTCTTCAAACTCTATTGTAACGATTTAGCAACTAACATAACTTGTGCCAAGACTGTCCAACTTGCAGATGACACCACGTGCATTCTTGAAAGTGACTATAGAACAAAAATGGAGGATCCAACAAGCGAAACACTTTTTGAAGTCAATGATTAGTTTAGAGTGAACCCGATGTCGCTAATTTAAGCAAAGCAGTGTTGATAAACTTCTCAAATAAAAAAGAAAAACAGTTAAATTACTCTATCGAGATTGCCAAGTCCACTAAATTTCCAGGAACTTACACCGACGAAAACATGTCACGGAAAACCCACATAGACTAGCCCAAACCAAAATTGTGTTAAGCCCGCTATGCGGTATCCAGATCGAGAAAGATATTGGACGAAAAGGAAATTGAGAGTGCATACCATTCTCCGGCCGAATCCAACCTGGGACATCGGATCCTAGGCAGGCAGGCTCGGATCCTAGGATATAGGCAGCAGCCATGTCATGGTGATACTTAGAACGGGCTATTTTAATTGAATGCGTATACAATTTTTTGTGTCTAGCACAGACACAAGTTGACCGTTGAGAGGAGCTCCCTCGTTGGAAGCCAACCATGGGTTCCGAAGTCCTGTCTTGGGGAAACCTAGAACGGGCTGTCGTAATTGAATGCATATGCAAAATTTCGTGTCTGTGCTGTTGACCGTTAAGGAGTCCCCTGGTCGGGAGCGAACCCTGTGTGCAGCAGCCATGTAATGGTGAAACTTAAAACGGGGTATCATAACTGAATGAGTATACAATATCTCAACGTATATACCGTAAAAACAATCGCCATGAAAATTGGTATACATGGATATTTGAGGCGGATGATTTTTTTGCGCTAACCACTTTATAACTCACCACTAGATGGCGCTGCAGCACAATAACTTCTATACTGTCCAACCATTCGCCACGAACCCGCCATAAACGCCACCTGGGCAACACCGGGTAATATTCCAATAGTATATAAAGGGTTGGCCAAACCAGGTGGACCCATTTGGCAACGCTGTAACTTTGAAAAGAAAAGTGAGAATGACTAATGTTAGCACGTGTTTGAAAAGTCGGTCTTAGGATTTTTTTTCTATGGACTAGTACATTCAAAATAACCTATTAATAGTGAAAACTCAACGTGCATGGAAAAACAAATAAAGTGGAAAGTGCGCCGTCGAAGAACAAAATAAAGCATTCTACGCTATCGAAAACCCTCAAATTATTGAAGAAGTACCTCTGCCAAACAGTGACGATGTGGTGCGGAATTTTTGATGATATGAACATCGGACCGTTCTTTTTAACACGCTTTTATTAGGTCGACCTGTATGTAACTAACTATGTAATGGAATCTAAGGTAACTAATTTAACCACCTTCCAAGGATCGTTGCGCCATGAAAATTGGCAGCTGTATGAGTTCTGATGACAATACAATAATATGGTACTGTCGAATTGAGCTGATGATGGAGTCGGAAGATATGAACTGGAACTTCATAATGGAACATCGTATCATAGCTGTGTTTGGACTTGTTAGAAAAGTCTTGGAATGAACTTTGACCACGATTAGGTTTCAAGGTCTGATGATGTGGTTTTTACGTGCATTTATAAAAGCGTGTTTTTAGTGTTTTTTTAAAAACTATTAATTTATTATTCGAAGACGTCAGTGGCAAAGCAATAACCGTCAATCAGGTGCGTTATCGGGCTATGATAACCGATTTTTTGATGCCGATTGTTCGTGAAAATCGTATGGAGCACTTTTAGCTTCAACAAGATGGCGCACCATCTCATACAGCTCGTGCCACAATCGATTTTTTGAGGCCGTTATTCCCCGGTCGCTTAGTATAAAAAAATGTCCATTTGATTGGGCGCTTACGCGTTTGCTCGATTTGACACCGTGAGACTTTTGCCTCTGGGGCTACTTGAAGTCAAAGGTCTTTATCAACAAGCCAAGGACGCAAGACGAACTTAAGGCCTACATCCGCCAGGAAATAGCCGCCATATCGGCCGAAACATTGGCAAATACGATGAAAAATGCCAAAATAACGGGCAACAAGATGAAAAATGCCAAATAACGACCACATTACGCCATTCGAGCTAAGGGTGACCACTTGCGGGATATAATATTCAAAAACGGATGTAAACAAATCTCCTTGAACAAAGTTAAATAATTTTAGCTTAAACAGCACAAATTGTGTTTTTTTTATATTTTTTTGTTGTTATATAAATGGGTCCACCTAGTATGGCCAACCCTGTATATATGATAATGGATGTTGATATATCTGTCTGTCTGTCCGAGCCTAATCGACTACGAATCCGTTTGACCGATCACCATGAAGGTTGGCACATATTATATGTATTTTTTCATGGAAAAGTTTTTATTATATCCGCTTTGTTGTAACTTACCACTAGCTGGCGCTGCAGCACATCAACTTCTATACCGCTCAACCGATCGCCATGAAAATTGTTATGTAGAGATATTTGAGTAAGCATAACATTTTCGCGATATTCACTTTATTGTAACTTGCTACCACGAGGCGCTGTAGCACATCAACTTCTATACCGCAAAACCGAGCACCATGAAAAGTGGTATACATAGACATTTGAGCCCGCATAATATTTTCGCGCTATTCACTTTCTTGTAACTCACCATTAGGTGGCGCTGCAGCACATCAAAGTATATAACGCTCAACCGAACACCATGAAAATTGGTATACATAGACATTTGAGAACGTATATTTTCGTGCTATTCATATTGTTGTTACTTGCCACTAGGAGGCGCTGCAGCACATCAACTTATATGCCGTTCAACCGATCGCCATAAAAATTGAAATACATAGGTATTTGAGCACGGATATACCACGGGCAACGCCGGGTAATACCACTAGTATCATATATAATCAATGGTAGAATAGAATAGAATAGAATAATTTTATTGTGCTATAAAAACGTAGCTTAATGAATATTACACTGGTTTTATAAAAAAAGACAATTCATGCACAAATGGCGGACTTCTCGCTATAGCGATATCTTACAGTCAACCATTTGATAAAATAATTCCTAATTTTCACAGTACAATACACAAAGAAGTAGTAAAGTTAAATTTAAAATACATTTATACAAGTATATGTCAGTAACGTATGCTAAGGTTGCCCAGGGAAGGATAAAGGAGAGGGACAAGGTGAGGTATTTGGTTAGTGGCTGTGTAAAAATAAATGTTTCTTCAACAACAATGGTAGTGTTTCTTCAACAACAAATGGTAGTGGTTTCAATTGAATGAATTAGAAGAGTGGTACTAAATCTCTGGTACTAAATCCTAAAAATGCCGCTCACCACGTTTTTCATTTATACCGTCCATCCAGCACCCTACAAAGCTGGCCATTACACTTCACGCCCAATGAGGCCGTCGCCGAGCGAAAGTTACACGATTATTTATTCAACGGGAGAAGCGACGCGTTTATAAAGGCAAACTTTAAAATATTTATTACTTTAACTCATCATACCACCGATTAATAATTAATTAGACAAAAAAATGGGGTTTTGATTGGTGTCGACACGTTTGAAGTGACCCAAATCTACATTATTTTTAATTGGGTCGAAGATGTAATGAGTCTAGGGCAAACGATCACCAGCTAATTACAGTCATTACGAATTATTAACCCTTGGAGTAAATGGGTATTTTCATGGATGCATCTGTCTCTTTTGCAGGATTTTCGGCGACATCGACCTTAAAGTACTATAACTACGAAACTACTACACCAATCATAAAAAGAACAACTGCACAATGATTGCATTGAAATTTCGAATATAGAATATTGAAATATCATTTTGTAAAACAATTAGATAATTATGAATAAATATGAGAACGTCAAAGAAGTGAAAAAAACGCGGAACCAGATCTGGTCGTATCATACTCAACGGATAATTGTTTCAGAACCAGATTTGGTCGTATCATACTCAAGGGGGATTGAGTAGAAGAAAGCAGGCACATAATTAATTAGCAACCTTATACATCCTAGGCTGAGTGGCATATTAAAATTTCTATGATGCTAATTTGTCTATTTATTTATTTATTTATTTATTTAAATAATTTCACAGTGAACTTACAGGTAGTAAATGCGTGATAGTTGACTAAAGTTATTATTGCTTTGTATTCAATTTCTTGATCCGGTTTTGTGTTTTTTTGCCTCTTAAAAGTACGTAATGTAAATCACCCAATACACTAATCTCCGAACTTTTTTATAGGCGGGCCACATTGACCTGTCAAATAATATTGGCGGGCCAGAATCAAACGTATTTTTTTCCATATATTTTTTTTAATAAATTGTAAACTCGAAATACTGTAGGTACTTTCCTTAACCGTTTTAGTGCTAAGCAATTTTTGTGAATATATATGAAAATTGCTATACATTTTTTGATTATTTTAAAGGAAAAATAATGGTGTCAAATAAATCACTCTAATTCAGGTGTGGCATCGGGAGAAGGCGCCCCTCTAGGTCCAGGAGTCTCAAAAAAAATATTTGTTGCTTTAGAAAACACTTTTGTCGGGGGAATATTTGCAAAGATTGGTGTTTCGTCTATTTCTGAAGATGATGTTGAAATAGAACACTCACTTGCAATTCTCAATCTTTGTTTTCGATGCATTAAAATACTGCTATTATTACTGCTTGTATCCGTTGTTTCACCGTCCGTACAATCATTAGAGACCGAATCATCGTCCGAAGTAATAGCAAGTGACATGGCTATTTTTGCTCAATAAAATATAAAAACTGTAAAAAGTTGTTTTTAAATATCTCGTACCTAAACTCTATAATATATTTAACTCGTACACAGGACAGATCTTAAACATAACCGACAACCAGTTCAAGAGACGGGTGTCTCATTGGCTCTCAAATTATACTAGAGAAGAATGCGAAAGTATGATATATTAAAATATTTTATTTCTAACCACAAATTATAGGATATATAGATGTAAATTATGGATATGTATACAGATATACAGATTATAATATGTTATATTTTATTATGTTATACTATATTATATATAAATATGCTACATTATTACATATGATATTATATTATATTGTAATATGTTATATTATATTATTTATATTATATTATGCTAAATTATATTACGTATTGTTTTTTAAGACGGAAGAAGGACAGCAGGCAAGGCTACAGGCTCAGCAAATAATACCACAGAACTATGTATCCATCACCCCAACACAGGCGTATACCTAGTGGGGTGATGTAATCCTGACAAGTTAATGCCCTTTCGCGATTTTCTTCATATGTATTCTTTTAAAATGTGTTAAAAAAATGAACGCAATCTTTTTATGTAACTATAAAAAATAGGATAAATAAATATTTAAAAAAAATGTATAAATATGCACTCTCCTAACAAATTATGCGCGAGATTAGAATACGTCCACTACTACGAAGCACCAAAAACACACTGATGTGCGCGGCAGTTTTGCGCTTCTGCGCAATTTTCGATTCAAACTATCGCATCATTTTTGCGCCGCTTAGCACTCTAACGGTTAATATTAAAAGAGACTGTAGATGTTCATCAGAGAGCCTTGTGCGGTAAGCTGATTTGATGTACTTACTTCATTTTTGAGAAAGTTTTTTTACACAAATACGTCGTTCCGAACACTGATAGTAGTCCTCGAGCCAGTATCTTCAGGTTAGTTAGGGTAATCTTCAGCAAGGCACTTATGAAAGTCAATTATGCTTTCGTTTTTGTATTTGTCTTTTCGTATTTGTTATTTTTGTATTTGTCGTTTCGATGACGAATGATTAGTGCCTGGTGGCACCGTTTCGCGCTCGCGTGGCATGTTTACACAAACGTGCGCGGGCCGGATAAAGTAGCTACGCGGGCCGTATCCGGCCCGCGGGCCGTAGTTTGGAGACCCCTGCGGTGACTAATCTATAGTGTTAGACCCTGACGTGCGTTTCTGCTGGCATCCCATGTTTTTAAAATTATTTCTACATGTGAGAACCTGTTATTAGCTATCAGTTAGTATTCTGATTGTTAATTAATATTTTACATGGCTGTTGGTTTCCCTTAAATAAATGAATAAATAAATCCACCAAAGTTGAGTGTCTTCAAAATGTTTGCATTCGTTATATCCATGGCCTCAGTAAATTTTACCACATCACGGAGTACAGAGAGAAGCTTCACTGCCTGTTCGACACGGGAGAGAAGAGATATGCGAGTTCTTTGTATGCTTTTCAAGATCTTGGATGGCGTCGCTCCCAATTTTTTATTTACCGGCAGATTTACTGCACTATCGGCTCGGGAGCTAATGGGCCCATGATGGGTTGGCCACGAAGACCCATGTGTTCAGGGTCGGTCACACTCACGGGTCAACACCCATCCGACGGTCTCCACGCACGGGGTGCGAACCTGAGTAGGAGTCTGGCCCTGGTCAGTTTCCCCTGGGAATCAAACCTCTGGCGCTTCTGGACGGTCTGCACACCGTGCGGCGCAAGCCAATCGATTGTGCTCTCTGTCTAACAGTCGGGGGGGTCTGGAAGCTGTATTGTTTCCTATAGAGCGGGGGTGGTTGCGTACCTTACGGCGACTGCTCTTGAAATGACCATTGGCCATCCGATCCCTGGTAAGAGGCGGGCAAAGGACGCCATGGTCCGCGATAGATTCGGTATTCACCGTTTCACCGTTTCGTAAGGGAGAGGACATATTGAGATGTCAACCACAACGAGCGAACCCGTCACCGCAGGACGTTTTAACGATTCATCGTTCTATCGACCGTGCAGTGAGCGTAGAAGACTTTGGACTTAAGGGAGAGGACAGCGCAAGCGATCTCGAACTCGGAACCAATCGCGAGACCGGAGAAATCTGGTCACAATTGGAAGTTAGGGCGCGAGAGTCGGGCCCGCCAGGTAGCATAACTGGCTATCTCGCGGTAAGGCGTTGGTCTCTAACGGGTTGTGGCGTAGTTAGACGGTGGATTGTTGTTGTCCAAAGTCTTCTACGCTCACTGCAGGTCGATAGAACGACTAATCGTTAAAACTTCCTGTGGTGACGGGCTCGCCCATTGTAGTCGACAACCCAAGTTGCACTATCGGCTCATGGACGCCCTCTGAGATTAAAAGTTAACCTGCTACTCTCTATCCCTAGTCACAGCACTGACTTCTTCTCATTCTCTTTCACCGTGCATGGAGCCCGTCTTTGGAATATTTTGACGAGAAATGTGAGAACCGCGCCAAGCATAACAAGTTTAAAACTTGTTATGCTTGGCACGGTTTGGATTTTTAAAAAACGGCTTTTAAAAAAACGGCGACTCAGAGAGCATTTGAAATCTTCCAGTCAAATTCCCATTCTCCTCCTTTCTCCTCCCTTCCCTTCCCATTCTCCTCCTTTTTATACTTTAGCGTCCTTATAGGTGTTAGATTATTTTGGTGTGGCACATCCTGAGCCGACAAAGAGTTAAGTATATATTAAACTCTTTATACCTATATGTTGAGTTATGTAGTATCTACTCGCAAATTATATTCATACAATAGTATTATAGGTTAGCTATAAAATATTGCCTGCAGGCAGTAAGCTCGCCTTTTCTTCAGAACAAAGCGTTTTATTGTGAATATTGTGCGTATATATGAACATGCATGTATGCATGAGAAGGGTCCTGCAGTTCTTCGGTCATGTTGCCAGGAGAAACCCAGAGAATATGGAGAAAATGCTTTCCGGGGGTCAAGTGGAGGGAAGAAGAAGCAGAGGCAGATCACCGGCCAGATGGAACGACCTCATCAAAGAAGTTACAAAAGGGTCAATACAATCTGCGACCCGCCATGCAGAAGACAGGTCGAAGTGGAGGAGCCTCGTAGGCAAACTGTTGTCTAGTGGCCACGATCCTCAGTAATGAGTGAACGACGTAGAAGAAGAATATAAACATATTTTATCGTTACCTAATGAAGAAAAAAAGAACACAAAGAAAAAGATGATGTTTAGATTTGTTTAGATGGGTTCTATAATAACCCATTAGGATTTCCTTTTTCTTTTTAATTTCTTTGATTGTTGTTTTAAATGGTAATAATTCCATTTTTCGTCGCCAAGCATCACTTTGTGATGCACGATTCTTTTGTGTCTCGGATCCCACAAACATGGCTCTGTTAGCAGAATTTTAGGAAACACAATGACATGGCTTCTCATATACTCCATATATTACCGAAGACAAACACGTGCGATCCCGTCGCGCTCATGCCCAGGCCATGGTCCGCGATAGATTCGGTATTCACCGTTTCACCGCTTCGTAAGGGAGAGGACCGCGCAAGCGACCTCGAACTCGGAACCAATCGAGAGACCGGAGAAATCTGGTCACGATTGGTAGTTAGGGCGCGAGTGCCGCCTGCCAGGTAATATACCTGGCTACTCGCGGTAAGGCGTTGGTCTCTAACGGGTTGTGGCGTAGCTAGACGTCGGATTTGTTATGTCCAAAGTCTTCTACGCTCACTGCACGGTCGATAGAACGATGAATCGTTAAAACGTCCTGCGGTGACGGGTTCGCCCGTTGTGGTTGACATCTCAATATATTAGATGTGCTATTGGCAGGAAAGGTCATGTAAGATGTGTTAAACCTCCCTATATCAATTATTAAATAATTTATATAATTATTATAAGAAGCAAACGTTACATAACCAACGAACTGTATACCTAATCATAAGTATCTCAATAAATAAATAAATAAAAATCCGGGATCTAGGTGTTTTTTTAGATAGTAAGTTATTATTTAACACATAGATAACATCACAAAAAAATCATATAGTAAGTTAGGATTCGTACTTCGATCTTCAAAACAGTTCTCAGTTAAACATTCTCTCTTACTCTTATACAACGCATTCTTCCGCAGTCACCTCGAATATGCGTCTCAAATATGGTCTCCTAGCTATAATGTTCACGTAAAGAGAATTGAATGTATTCAAACTTTGTTCTTGAAACATTTGAATTATCGTTTCTTTTTGTCCTTTCCCAATTACAGCGAAGCAGCTAGCTTTCATGGTCTTTAATCACTGCAATCAAGAAGAAAATGTGCAGATGGGGTGTTTTTCCATTAATTATTGACAGGTTACATTGATTTTCGGATCTTCTTGGAATGATACCTTTCCGTGTACCATCGCGACTCACTCGCCAAACGGATTGTTCCACCTACCGCAGGTTGGCACTAATTATGTATGCACAAACTGTTTCATTTAAAGAGTATGTAAAATGTATAATACGCAGCTCGGCGATATTGACGTATTCAATTCGTCATCTATCGCTCTTAAAAAAGCAATAATTAATGGCGGTGGTAACATATCATTATAATCGCACTATGTAATATAATATTAATAATATGTATTCAAGAATATATCAAGAATATATTTAAATAATATGTACGACAATAATATGTATGGAACACATTATGGAAAGTGTATTCACATAAAATTGTATTTACTTATATGACACCCCCCTTCCCAATTCCCACCTCCCCTTATGTGAGTTTATTCTTCATAGAAAGCTGTTAAGTGTTTAAATTATTGATGTTTAAGTGGGAACATGTTATTAGCATTATCTTTAAAATTTTATAATTTTGTACCCAATATTTTGTGAAAGCTGTTTGTTTCCTTAACAATAATAAAATAAAAATAAAGTAAATTTGTTTGTAGAAATAAATTTGTTTGTAGTCACGCCGCGTATTTGCCTACCAACTAACGCAAGTGAAGCCGCAAACAAATGTGAAAGATGCTGTCTTTTCAGCAACGTACGCGTAGACAGGAGACAGCATGACAATAGAAGCATGGGGGAGGGGGGGGGGGGGATATTAATATCAGAAAGATCCCCCGCCTGCGTCTACCGATCTTCGTATTAATATCAGGGCGGGCAGATTTTGAGAAGCCATTACGCAGCAGCCGCCGCAATTATTTCCAAAGGGAAAATGAAAAGCCACTTCAATAGACTTGAGCGAGCGTCTTTTATTCGGGTGGGGGGACGAGAGTATGAAACGACCTGCCTAAGCGCAGATAAAATACGGCGGCATCCACTTTTTGTTTTTGAAACGTAATTGATAGTTAATTGAAGGGGGGGGGGGTTAATTGAGGGCGAAATCATCTTTAGTTCATATTTTACTATGGCCAATCAAATTTAATATAAACCGACCTTCTTTGATGCGACTAGCCAGACTCGGGAGAGGGGTGAGGGCTCGTCCACATTTCGTGGTTGATCTTAGGTCAATTCTTTTTAACCCCCTGCGTTTTACCATCCGTTGGAGTCAGGGTTGGCTTGATTTTCCCCAACCCGAAAAAACCCACTGGGTTAAATTGGGTAAAACCCACCTGAAAAAACCCAAGGGTTTTTGACGAATGTGGGTTTTTGAAAAAATACTTGTTTATAATAATTAAATCAATGAACGGATATAGCATTATATTATATAGCATTATATTATATTTTATCAAAAAGAAAAAAAGGATGTATTTGTGACACACCCAGTCTATTCCGTAATTTACTCCTGACCATTCCAAATGTTGATAGTCTTTCAATTGATGCAGAACTGGCCGGGCAAGTGTAATGCCGACTACTTTTGGCATGATTTATAAGGTGACTTAAGGATAATATTGTTACGTATTTATTACAAAACTATTACAATACTCTTCAAGCGACAAAGACCCTTATACACACTTCAATTTACACTATTTAGTTCTAAAATCGTTTGCACTATTACTCAATACTTTCGCGCCGAAACAGCGCCACTAGCGGTTGTTAGTGTTAACTCTTATACTGTTGTGAAAATAAAGGGAATCTCCCCGACAACTGACAATAACGATTTTCAGGGGAATTCCCTTCCTGGTAGTGTTACAACTTTATTCAGTAGTAAATAGATTTGGATTGGGAGAAAAAAATGCAATAAAATGGTAATAAAATGAAATTAAATGTAAACTTAAAATATATTAATTTAAAATTCTCATTAACTCCGAAAAAAAAACGAAATTCCCCAAAAAGCCTGAAAATCCCAGAAAAAACCCAGTGGCCGGATATTTTTTGATAAAACCCGGTTTTTTGCCAACCCTGGTTGGAGTTGAGCAATCTAATACCATATATTGTGTTCAACCCTAGAATACTAATCATCGCCTGACTGTATTTACACCAAGCGAGCGAATGCTCATTCTACCCCCACTCTGCCAAAATCACGTGATTTTAACCAGAGTGGGGGAAGCTTAAGAGCATTCTAACCGTCAATCGGCGGTAACGGCATAGAATGCTCTATGAAGTTTATAGAACAAATAAATAATATAAAATTTATTACAATGTATGACTATAATAATGTCAAGAAGTTTATATTATTTTAAAATATAACCTATTTAAATATATAACTAATTATCTTTCTATCTCGGTTGACTGTAAGATATCGCTATAGCGATAAGTACGCCATTTGTGCATACATTGTCTTTTTTTATAAAACCAGTTTAATATTCATTAAGTAATGTTTTTATAGCACAATAAAGTTATTCTATTCTATCTTTTCATCTTATCCTCCCTAGTTGAAGTAAGAATTCTGTAATTTTATATTAAATGTAAATAGACTTTATATTTCGCCGGGTTTTTATAGATTCTTTAAGTTTGTTATACATGTTGGGCCCTATAAAGCAGCCCAATTGTCTTTAGGCAAAATAAGTTTGGATTTGCTGTACGAAGTGATTAGAGGCTGTGGAGACTATTGTTGCAATTTTATGCTTAGTTTTAACTTGTATATTTTTACTTGTAGTTAATAAGAATATATCTGCCGGGAGCTAATGGGCCCTTGCTGAGTAGACCCACGTAGACCCATTTGTTCAGGGTTGGTCACACTCACGGGTCAACACCCATCCGGCGGCCTCCACGCATGAAGCGCGAGCCCGGGTAGGACTCTGGCCTTAGGGCTAGTTTCCCCTAGGAGTCAATCTTCTTGCGCTGCTGGACGGCCTGCGCACCGTGCGGCGTAAGCCAATCGATTGTGCATTCTGACTAACAGTCGAGGGAGGCTGGAAGCAGTACTGTAATTTTATGGTACTGTTTCATATAGAGCGGGAGTGGTTGCTTACCTTACGGCGACTGAACTTGAAACGACCATCGGCTACCCGATCCTGGGTGGAACAGCCTGGCAAAGGACGCCGTGGTCTGCGATAGATTCGGTTTACACCGTTTCATCGCTTTGTAAGGGAGAGGACCGCGCAAGCGACCTCGAACTCGTAACCAGTCGAGAGACCGGAGTAATCTGGTCGCAATTGTAAGTAGGGCGTGAGTGTAAGCCCGCTGGGTAGCATAAATTACCTGGCTATCTCGCGGATAAGGCGTTGGCCTCTTACGGGCATGTAGCGGAGCTTGACGGTGGACTGTTTTGTTCAAGTCTTCTCCGCTCACTTCACGGGAGATAGAACGACCAATCGTTAAATCTTCCTGAGGTGACGGGTTCGCCCGTTGTAGTTGACAGCTCTATTTAATGTTTAATAACTGTAGCTCTGCGAACGAGTTGCAAGATTCATTAATGCACGTTTTTGGATATCTGTGTATAAATTCTCACAAATGATTTTTCTTTGTTATAGGTATGATCTAACAAGGTTGTTGCAGGAATTTGTGCTGTTTTTTCTGTAAAATTGGGTAAATATGTTTATTGGGTAAATATACTTTACTTCTTATATTCTTTTGATATTAAAAAAAAAGTTTTTCACTTTTATATTATATACTTCACTTTCCATATTGTGGACATTGTACAATTTATAGGGGCCGTTACGTGCCCCAACCCCCCCCCCCCCCCCCACCGCCGATATAATTTACGCAAAGGCGGCAGCGGTATGCGGCCTACCCGCGGAAGAACGGATTGACAGCTCTTTCAGTCTACCCCAGACAACGGCGGCTGCTACGTCGGGTGCTACAAATTCACTCGGTAATTTCGTTTGTCATGGCGACTCAGTTGATTAGATGCTTGAGTCCATTTCAATGGCTTCTGGTCAAAGTTTCAAGCGATTGAAATGAAAGGTATTATTATCACATTGGAAGTTTAGTTTATGCTATCGAGTATGTTTATACTATCGAATTTGTTTATGCCATCGAATATGTTTACGCTTTCGAATATGTTTACGGTTGGAGGCTTAGAAATGCAAAGAGACCAAGTATTTTATGAAACAAGAAAACCAAGGAACTTTGATATACATGTAAACAGATATCCTATAGTTTAATTTGGAGATACGTTGCAGAATTGAACAACCACGGCAACATAAAATCGAAGACTATCGCGGTTGTTTGACATTATAAATAGGATAGAAAACGAATTTACCGCGTGAAATTTGTAGGACCCGACGTTTCGGTGACGTTGCAGCCGCCGTTGTCTAGGGTAGACTGAAGAGCTGTCAGTCCGTTGTTTTGCGGGTAGGCCGCAAACCGCTGCCGCCACTTCGTAGGTTATAACGGTGGTGGGAGGCCGGGCTCGGAGCGCGGGAATTTTTAAAATCCGTCTTGCACACAACACTCACTGTATCCTGTTTTACGTCTTTGCGTTCGGCGTTCGGCGGCGGGAACATTTTAAGAAGAGGGTTCCACGTAGAAGAGAGTTTGTAGCCGTCGTCGTCTCTATTGAAGTTCGGGGTTCTTCTTATTTCAATGGCTTCCCGGATCATGCGAGGAAAGTAGAATTGTTCCTTGGATAGAACAATGGGATTTTGAAACTGCATCCAGTGGTTACTTCCGCTATCCAATATATGTTCGCAGATCGCCGATTTTTCTCGCTGAACGTTTTTAACAGCTTTGATGTGTTCTGTCAGTCGGGAAACGTCGGGTCCTATCCTATTTATAACCACGGCAACCTTTCTAAAAACTGATTATTCAGATACGTGCCACAATTATGATTACACATTACATTACAATTACATTCGTATGCAATTGGCGAATTTACCGCTTTTGGACGTGTCATAATATACTATAGGTTAGTAAGTAACATTGACAGCCAGTTATTACAGGTTTTTTACACGATACTAGTTTGAGTATCTTACCTATTTTAAAGACAAATAGATAATCTATTTAGTTCAGTATCATAACTGGATAAAATATTTAGAAATAATTGTGAGTCGTTTAAGTCAGGTCATGAGCAGTAAAAATAAATTAAAAAATAAATAAAAACTAAAATACTAAGAAAAATTATCCACATGATATAGGTGTACAAATATGAAACCGGTAACGACATCTAGCGGTCGATTGCCGAATATGTATGAGCTTCCGAACCGGACCAACTCTCAATTGTTTCTGTCATATGTCAACTATATTCAGTTCACAATTTGTCACGTTTCATATAACAACGCATTTTGTTTCGCTCGTAAAAATGACAATTTTTTTCCTGAAAACTCATTTGCGGGAAGCATTGATTTTCTGTTTCCATTTGAAGAAAAATGCTTCTGAATCGCATCGAATGCTTGTCGAAGCTTACGGCGAACATGCTCTTGGTCGCGCACAGTGCAATGAGCGGTTCAATAAATTCAAAAGTGGTGATTTTGACGTGAGAAACGAGGAACGTGGCCGGCCACCGAAAAAGTTTGAAGACGCCGAATTGCAAGCATTATTGGATGAAGATGATGGTCAAACGGTCAACAACAGCTCGCTGAACAACTGAATGTGAGACAACAAACCGTTTCCTTGCGTTTGAAGGCCATGGGAAAGATTTTAAAGGTCGGTAGATGGGTGCCACATGAACTGACCGACAGGCAGCAAGAACACCGTAAAACGACTTGGGAAATGCTGCTCGCCAGGCAAAAAAAATCGTTTGTCTGTAAAGTCGGTTTACTGACGATAGTTGAACGTGACAACGTCATAAGAAAATACTGATGGAATGGTTGCATTTGAAGCAGTTTCATTTAAGATTCTGATATTGTTTATTACAAACACCCAAAAATATATGCTTTTATACTCACCGATTTGACTACAACATGTAAATGTATTATTGTATAGCAGTATAAGTGTATAATTGTTTATTGTTTTTTTTTATATGAAAGTTTGAAATCTCAAACTGTTAAATAACGGTTTGAGAAGCGTTTGAGCACGCTTCGCCATCTAGCGGCAGGTAATACGTCGTAAATAAACAATATCAGCGACATTTTACCAACCGCTAGATAGCGCATCGTAATGATAGCTTTTCATACTTTTTTATTTTTTAAAAAATAAAAGTTGCTTACTTCGTTGCACTTCGTTGTACCCACAAGAAAATTGTCCGTTCAGTAATAACATTCCGTATATCAAGAATACATATAAAATTATGTCAAGAATTTAAATCAATCTAGTGATTTTCATTCGTACTATTTTAGACTGAAGTTAGTGAATAATTCTTGTCGCAACCGGTAGATGGCAGCATTTATATTGAATAATAAATATAATAAATGGAACGCCTCAGAGCGAGGTAACGCCGCATGAGTCATGTTTTTTCGTGCGTGCAGCAGGCTCCATCGATTTATAAGACGTTGTCACGTCAAAAAGAAAAGTCTCCATCAAATTATCACTGGCGATGAAAAATGGAGTTATTTCAACAATCCCAAACGAAAAATAATATATTATATGTAAAAATACGAGTCTGGGAACTGTATTGTTTCCTATAGAGCGGGGGTGGTTGTCTACCTTACGGCGACTGCTCTTGAAATGACCATTGGCCATCCGATCCCGGTTCAGAGTCGGGCAAAGGACTCCTTGGTCCGCGATAGATTCGGTGCACACCGTTTCACCGCTTCGTAAGGGAGAGGACCGCGCAAGCGACCTCGAACTCGGAACCAATCGAGAGACCGGGGAAATCTGGTCACAATTGGAAGCAAGGGCGCGAGGGTCGGCCCGCCAGGTAACATTACTGGCTATCTCGCGGTAAATGCGTTGGCTTCTTGCGGGTTGTGACGTAGCTGGACGTTGGATTGTTCTGTCCAAAGTCTTCTACGTTCACTGCAGGGCGACAGAACGAGAAAATCGTTAAAACTTCCTGTGGTGACGGGCTCGCCCGTTGTAGTTGACACCGCAAGTTGTTAGTCAGAGTGCACAGTCGACTGGCTTACGCCGCACGGTGCGCAGACCGTCCAGGAGCGCCAGAAGTTTGATACCCAGGGGAAGCTGACCAAGGCCACAGTCCTACCCAGGCTCGCACTTCATGCGCGGAGGCCGTCGGATGGGTGTTGACCCGTGAGTATGACCAACCCTAAACAGAATGGGTCTTCGTGGCCAACTCAGCAAGGGCCCAGTAACTCCCCCAGGTGTAGAGAATTTTGTCACACTTACCACTCACTGGGCGAGGCCGCAACAATCACATATACGAGTATATATATATTATTATCTCTACCCGCAGCAGCCGTTCAATTGTATGTATTGTGTCCCTTGCATAAGTGGTGATCGTTGAGACGGCGAGAACGGGACGGTTTGTCCCGTGCAGCTAATAACGACGGCGGTCCCCAGTCCCTATTGTGTCCCTCTATCCCTCGGGGATTGTGCCAATACCCCGACGCTTCACACGTCTCTGAGCAATCATACCTGTCTGAACGAACGGGCCCATTGCATCGCATGCCAATGGCGTGGCATACCTACTTCAATTCAATACTTTTCACGCCGGTCGAGGATGGCAGATGGGCCGGTCTTATTAGAACTAGAATTTACGCCCGTTTACAACGGGTTGTTTGCTATGCACGCGAGTCGGATTTCGATTTAAGCATCGATTACTATTTATTTTATTATGTGTTATAATGAGTATTTAAAAAATATTATTTACAGACTGACAGTCGCATTGACATATCAATGGCCTAGTTTTTAGATTAATGATTAATTTGTACATACATTGTTTATTGCCTTAAGTTAATTCCTAATATTATTAGATACATTTTTTTTAACATGTAGTTTGAAGTATGCACAAAGTCACCGTTTTCTTGGTACGCCTGCCTTAGTACGGGCCTAGGCCTAGTTAGGCGACGTTTATCTATAGAAGGACTGGGCTGCATTCTTTTTCTGCTTTTGATTCAATTTTGTAAGTATTTTTATGCATAATTCCTGCGCTGAAATTGTTTACTGTTATTTTTAATATTTGCATTACTTATATAAATAAATAAATAAATATATAAAACAAAGTCGGGTTTGTTCGAACACTTATAACTCGAGAACAGCTGGACCGATTTTCATGGTTTTTGATTTGTAGTATTTGTCTCCGTCCCGAATAGCAGAATAACTATTAAAAACAAAAAATTTGAAAGTTTACGAAAAATTAAAATAAAAGAAAAACATTTTCCCATACAACGTGTGAATCCATGTTTTTCTCGTGGTCAGTTGTACGTGGCATGTTCACGTGTCGGCAAATCATCCGCTTTATTTGCTCTTGCGCCTGATAAAAAAACAAAAAATGTGTATCACAAGGTGCTTCAATGAAGAGAATTAAACCGAGTGCATCCCATGCTCCACAGTATGTAAATAGTTTAATTCAATCATGTGTTGCTGACACGCATTTGATATACTTAATTTTTGTACTTTTATATTTCTTTTTGTGTTATTATTTTAATGAAGTAGTGAACTTAATATTTATTGTGTATTCATTGTATTGTTTTCATAAAATCATAAATTAAGTTCAGATAATCTGTAACACGACATTCATTGACTGTTAGGCGGTACGAAGTTCGCTGGGTCAGCTAGTGTTATATATAATGTACTGTAGTTTTAAAAAAATGTGCAGTTCTTTAAATATTTTATTTATATTCATTTTATTAGTATACTGGTATACAAACATTTTTTTATCGTAAAGAAAGATAAAATAAACAAAACAAAACGAAGGAAAAACACAAGAATAATGTAAAAAAAAGGAAAACAAGAATGCAAAGTGCAAAGAGATCATTAAATATTTTTGCCACCAAAGCATTTTAGACTTCACTCGGGTAATATTCCTCCAGTGAGTAAAACGCCTTATCTGTAAGGTATCTCTTAAGACGTCTCTTAAACACGTCAAGAGATTGGCGCCTGCCTAATGTGCTCGCTGAGTTTGTTGTAAACCGCTGGGCCGGCGATATAGGCTAGCCTCTCCGCATTGGCTAATGCATGACTTACCGAACGTAGCATGCTACGGGATCTTGTTGGATACTGATGATGCACGCCATTCAATTCAAAATCGGCTAGATTTCTGCGAACGAACAGCGCTATTTCCATTATATAAATGGATGGCAGCGTCATGATGCAGAGATCTCGGCGGCGTTCGTGGTATGGCGGCGTTTGTGGTATGGCAGTATAGTGGCGCACTATAAATGACGCTCTAACCACGCCTATATGGCTGGTTGCTTAATTGTAGTGCGACGTTGATCAATTAATCTATACTAATATTATAAAGAGGTAAAGTTTGTGACGTTGTAGGAAGTAATCTCTGGATCTACTGAACCGATTTTGAAAATTCTTTTACCAATAGAAAGCCACTTTTTCTGTAAGTGTCATAGGCTATATATTAATCCGAAAAATGAAAAGACTTTTGCGTGGTAGTCGGATTTGCAAAGTAAGTCGAAGAGTAAGCGGTTGAACGAAAACGTTTCTAACTAACGCTGCCTTAACGATGAGAGATATATGATTAAGTTCTAGAGAAAAATTGTAGAGCTTGATATTGCCCACAAAAAAGTGAGCGACAGCATATGTCTAACTTTTATTATTTCAGTCACAAAAAGTATTATTTTATATTTAAAAAAGAGTTGAAATCGATAGGTCATGTTTATTAGTCATATTATCAACAATTATGAATTCTTATCAAAATAAGTAAATTTATCGTCTCAAGTGTTTAAAACAAAAGACTTTTCCCTTTTACTGCATATAATTTCCCTTTTACTGCATAAATAGTTAAAGAGATAATACGCTCACAATTAAGACGCTCAGAAGAAGACACTCACAAATAACGGTATTATAGTCAAATTGGCATGCAAATACATACATATACATATGCAGAAAAAATATAACCCTTCTTTTGGCAGTCAGGAAATAACCTAACAGCACTCAGTACTAACCGAACCACACTCATAATTTCATAACAGGTAAACAGTTTTACCGCCCAACGAAGTGGGCACGGGTCAGCTAGTACGCTATATAATCCATGGTTTCGCTAACTACAACTCGCCATGTCTTGGGGAGGGTTTCGACCCCAATCAGAGGGTAACGACCCCCATTTTGAAACAACCCATCAAAAATATAAAAGATCTAAAATCCGTCTCTTTTACTCGTATAAAATTACATAAAATGTGTTTTATCAGAGCCGCGTGCAGTATCAATAAAGTGTGCCAAGTATTTTATTATGCCGAGAATGCGAACCTTTATTCCGGTCGCTGCTGTGGCAGAGTTGAGAAAAAGTAAGATAGGCCCAGTGTTGGGCAAGATTTAGTCGACTAACGATTGACGATTTAATACGTTAATCGCGATTGGCGACTAACGATTGATTCGTTTAATCGTCAATCGGCGACTAACGATTCATTCGTTTCAATCTTTAGTCACGATTGACGATTAAACGTTTGCGATTGAAATTCTCGACAGCGGTCAACTTCAGTTTTGCGTTTTTTCGTGGGGTCGGTGCGCGCGATCGCAAACGCGACCGCGACTGCGATCGCAAGCGCGACCGCGATCGCGACCGACGAGATTGAATTGTCCGGTGGTATCTCAGGTAGCGCATGGTTTAGTGCAGCTTGTTGATTATAGCAGTGAGAACGGTTTCGTGCAGCTTAGGCCACAAGATCCATTTTGTTCTTGGATCGGTTCAACTCACGATTCAGCTCCTATTCAGAAGCCTCCTCGTGCAAAAGGCTACCCCGGGTAAGAATCTCGCGTCTCAGGCCTCAGAGCTGGTGAACCGGTTTCTCCTGGCGGGATTGCATCCCGGCGCTACTTTTTGCGCCTACTACGTCGCCGAACGGTTTGCACACCTTTCGGCGACGCCAATTGGTTGTACACTCTGACTAATTGCTGGAGGAGTCTGGAGACTATGGAAATGTACTGTCTCCTAAGCAGCGGGGGTGGATGTGCACCTATTGTCATGCCACTCTTGAAATGACCTTGGGCTACCCGACACCGTGTGGCATTACTGTCAAAAGACGCCCAGATAAAGATAGATAGATAGATAGATAAATTAAAATTGAACTACCGCTGGGATTATACAACAGGCAGAGGCCGCTTAAGGGAATTTGAACCTGTAACCAGTCAGGAGGACGGAGGTATTAACCTCCGTCACCTTTCCCGGTGCCTCGCCGTAAGGCGTTGGTCTCTAACGGGCTGTTGGAGAGCTAGACGGTAGATTGTCTTGTCTCATAAGTCTTCTACGCTCATCCCACGGCTGAAACAACGATCACATATTGTTATACCAGCCTAGCGTGACGGGTTCGCCCTTCGTAGTCGACACCGCCCTACTGCTGGACTATCTTATTTGTTTCTACGGTATGTCGGTCGTCGGTCGTCCCGTTCGTCCCCTCGGTCCGTCCAGCTATCGCTTTTATATTCCCGAGTGGCGCCCGTTTATCTTGGCCGTCGATTCGTATGCATAAAACTTAGTCCCAATAAATATCGGTCTTATCGCATCTCGGGCTGCCTGCTCTCTCGCCCTGGCCATACCAAACCCCTGCCCGACCGACAGATACTCCCAAATTTTATGACACCTCCGCTTGCAATTTATTATACCCCAAAGCACAGACAATACATCATCACTTTCATCATGCATCATCAGAGGCTTTATAAACTAAAACATCCACAAAAATAAAGACGGGATTTGGGCATAATCTTAGAATTTACAATATTATTAAACAATTGACTTTCTATCCGTTATTGTGCCGTTTTATAACATTGTGTCATTAACAATATATTGTGTTACACAATTTATTATAATGTGTTGTTGTGCCGGGAAAGTATTTTGATTTTCAAAATAAAGACAGATATATACATTTTGAAGTATATATCCGCGGGGAGAAGGGGGGGGGAGGGATTACGGGATGTTTTTACTGGACGGGCATTTTTTCAGTAGGTGAATCAGTACAACGTAGTAAGCAACTTTAAACAAAAAAAATATATTTTTGTTTTTGGAAATATTTTTTGTTTTTTTTTTCTTAAATTTGAAAACTTGAAGAAGTTGACTGTTAAATAAAGGTTAGAGAAGCGTTTGAGCGCGCTGCGCCATCTAGCGGTAGGTAATAAAGCGTAAATAAACAATATTTGCGACATTTTACTTACCGCTAGATAGAGCATCGTGATCACAGCTTTTAACCCTTTGAGTAGCGGCATAATTTCATGGCAGACCGCGGCACTTTATTGGAATTTCTTGCAATATCGCCGCGCTCGACTAAAAGTACTATAACTATGGAAGTACTATAGCAATCATAAAAAGAGTGACTGTGTAATGATCGCATTGAAATTTCGTATTTAGAATATTAAAATCTCATTTTGTAAAACAATTAGATAATTATGAATAAATATGAGACAGTCGAAAAAGTGAAAAAAAAACTCGGCATTTTTAACTTGTCTTACGGAAAAATACGGAATCCTATTCAGAAATTGTAAATACTACCGTGATCTTTATTAGATTCTCTTTTAAAGGTAATATTTCGTTTTGCTTATTACATACAAAAATATTTAGATTTTAGCTCATAAAAACCAATATTTTTTTAATGATTTCTCGAAAGAAAAATAAATGATGATGTTTGACAATGGAATTTTACCAGAAATATCCGCGATATGACGCGCGAAATTTTTCTAGCGGCCGTCTATGTATCTATGGTATTAATGAGATATTTGGTATGGATTTTAGGATACGTTCGAATTACAAAATAATATTACTGTGCGCTCCGGGAGCAAAGCAAGCCGCCAATGTTGGTCGTTACGTAGTCAACGATGTTCTGATGTGCAACTAAATTTGGTTATTAGGTACGTAGCCAAAGGGGTAAAACAGAAAAAAATATTTTTGTTTTTTTAATTTTTATCAATAGTTGCTTACCTTGTTGTACTGATTCACCCACTAAAAAATGCCCGCCCTGTAAAAACAGCCTGTATATCCGTCTTCATCTCGATTTTTTTTAACGCATTCACAATACTTTCCCTCCACGTCGGTTGGTAGGCTGGTAAACTCAAAATATGCATTATTTGTCTTCTCTAGTTCCTGTTCGTCACTGTTCCACTGTTGGGCAGTGAAGTATGTGCCCCCTCCTACATATTGTATCTATTCTTCGTGATGTATGATGTAAACAACGCGACAAAGCACGTCCACTTTTTATCTCCAGGTCAAGAGCGTAATGACACGAGTCGAGTCGCATTCTTTTCAGCTGCAAAGGTCACTCGTGCCAGCAGAAAATATCGGATGTTAAAAGGATGACACTCAATTACAATAAACATGTTCGAGGATTAGATAAATAGCCAGATGGATAAAAAATATTCGGTCGTTTATAAGTCGATTGGCTTGCGCCTCACGGCGCGCAGACCGTCCAGGAGCGCCAGAGGTTTGATTCCCAGGGGAAACTGACCAAGGCCAGAGTCCTACCCAGGTTCGCACCCCGTGCGTGGAGGCCGTCGGATGGGTGTTGACCCGTGAGTGTGACCGACCCTGAACAGAATAGGTCTTCGTGGCCAACTCAGCAAGGGCCCATTAACTTCTAATATAGCCGGGCAATACTAAAGATATATTAGTATATTGCATAGTATGGCTGGTATTGCTAGCAATGTTGCCGGGCAATATATTGCAGCGAAAATGTGGCCCGTTTAGAAGCCCCATTAGTTTAGGGCCAACTGCAAAAGGGCGTATTAGCTCCCTTCATACTAGGACAGCCGACGATTTCTCGTTTCTGGTGTCCATATGGACGACAACCTCTCATGGCGGACACATATTCAAGAAATGCGACGCAAACTCGGCCGATTTCATTCGCTGAATAGGCTGAAAAATATCCTCCCGGAGGAGAGCAAGATTACGATTTGTCAGTCTGCTCTCCTCCCCCTTCTGGATTTTGGAGATGTCGCATTTCTCGACCTCACAGAGGAGTTATCCACCAAATAACTCCTCTGTGAGGTCGAGAAATGCGATCTATTCTTCGTGATGTATGATGTAAACAACGCGACAAAGCACGTCCACTTTTTATCTCCAGGTCAAGAGCGTAATGACACGAGTCGAGTCGCATTCTTTTCAGCTGCAAAGGTCACTCGTGCCAGCAGAAAATATCGGATGTTAAAAGGATGACACTCAATTACAATAAACATGTTCGAGGATTAGATAAATAGCCAGATGGATAAAAAATATTCGGTCGTTTATAAGTCGATTGGCTTGCGCCTCACGGCGCGCAGACCGTCCAGGAGCGCCAGAGGTTTGATTCCCAGGGGAAACTGACCAAGGCCAGAGTCCTACCCAGGTTCGCACCCCGTGCGTGGAGGCCGTCGGATGGGTGTTGACCCGTGAGTGTGACCGACCCTGAACAGAATAGGTCTTCGTGGCCAACTCAGCAAGGGCCCATTAACTTCTAATATAGCCGGGCAATACTAAAGATATATTAGTATATTGCATAGTATGGCTGGTATTGCTAGCAATGTTGCCGGGCAATATATTGCAGCGAAAATGTGGCCCGTTTAGAAGCCCCATTAGTTTAGGGCCAACTGCAAAAGGGCGTATTAGCTCCCTTCATACTAGGACAGCCGACGATTTCTCGTTTCTGGTGTCCATATGGACGACAACCTCTCATGGCGGACACATATTCAAGAAATGCGACGCAAACTCGGCCGATTTCATTCGCTGAATAGGCTGAAAAATATCCTCCCGGAGGAGAGCAAGATTACGATTTGTCAGTCTGCTCTCCTCCCCCTTCTGGATTTTGGAGATGTCGCATTTCTCGACCTCACAGAGGAGTTATCCACCAAAGTTGAGCGTCTCCAAAATGTTTGCATTCGGTATATCCATGGCCTCAGAAAATTTGACCACATCACGGAGTACAGAGAGAAGCTTCACTGGCTGTCGACCCGGGAGAAAAGAGACATGCGAGTTCTCTGTATGCTTTTCAAGATCTTGGATGGCGTCGCTCCCAATTATCTTACCGGCAGATTTACTGCACTATCGGCCCATGGACGCCCTCTGAGATCAAAAAACAACCTGCTACTCTCTATCCCTAGTCACAGCAGTGACTTCTTCTCATTCTCTTTCACCGTGCATGGAGCCCGTCTTTGAATTGCTTTGCCGAAAAATGTGAGAACCGCGCCAAGCACAACAACTTTTAAAAACAGACTCAGAGAGCATTTGCAATCCTCCAGATAAATTCCCTTTCCCCTCCCATTCCCCTCCTTTTAAAACTTTAGCGTCCTTATAGGTGTTAGATTATTTTGATGTGGCAAATCTGTGCCCACAAAG
The DNA here is from genome assembly GCA_944548615.1 of Micropterix aruncella. Classification (NCBI taxonomy): domain Eukaryota; kingdom Metazoa; phylum Arthropoda; class Insecta; order Lepidoptera; family Micropterigidae; genus Micropterix; species Micropterix aruncella. Next base: position 18,024,040 of record OX155976.1, read on the forward strand.
AGTAAAGTATATACTTCTTTCTATCCTCCTCTATTTTATTTGTCATACTCTTTATATAGGTTAAGTTATGTAGTCTACTCGCAAATAATGTTCTTACTAGTATAGGTTAGCTCTAAAATATTGCCTGCAGGCAATAAGCTCGCCTTTTCTTAAGAATAAAGAGTTTTATTATTATTATTATTATTATTTTGTTAGTAGGCAAATTGGACTTTGTCCAGCTGGCCTGTTCTAGCTAGCCTGTCCGCTGTGCGCCGGCTTTCAAATATGCCAAATTTGATATGACTCGCGATCTGGGTAACAGGACACCGCGAACCGCTCGCTCTCCGATTTATTGCGATGGACAGGACATAGCGATCCAGAGAGGTCAACGCTCTCTCGCGCTTTTAAAACTCACAAAGGAAACTCAGAAACCGCTAATAAATTGTCGCAGTTCGTGGCTGACCACTTTGGTGCTTTCCAATTCACAAAATACAAAATTTACGACATAATTGAAGCAGACCATAATTGCTGATCAGCCACATTAATCATTGTCTACCCGAGGACTACTCAAATGCCCCTCCCCCCACCCCCCGTGGGCGAAGAGTGTTGTAGTGCGATGTACCTAGTACAGTCTAGTACGGGAGCTAATGGGCTCTGTTGCAGTTGACCACTAAGACCCATATGTTCAGGGTCGGTCAAACTCAAGGGTCAACACCCATCCGGCGGCCTCCACGCAAAAGTGCGAGCCCGGGTAGGACTCTAGCCTGCGGGCCAGTTTCCCTAGGACTCAACTTTCTGGCGCTCCTGGACGGTCTGCGCAACGTGCGGCGTCAGCCAATCGATTGTGCATTCTGACCGACAGCGGGGGAGTCTGGAAACAATACTGTCTCCTATAGAGCGGGGATAGTTGTTGACCTTACGGCGACTGCTCTTGAAACGACCAATCGGCTACCCGATTCCGGGTGAAAGCCGGATAAAGGTCGCTGTGGTCCGCGATAGATTTGGCAGACGTCGTATCACCGCATCATAAGGGAGATAACAGTCGAGAGACTGGAGTAATCTGGTCGCAATTGGAAGTAAGGGCGTGAGTGTAAACCCGCTGAGTAACACTCCTGGCTATCTCGCGGTTAAGGCGTTGGCCTCTTACGGGTTTGTGGCGGAGCTTGACGGTGGACTGTTTTGTTCAAGTCTTCTGCGCCCACTCCAGGGAGATAGAACGACCAATCGTTAAAACTTCCTGAGGTGACAACTCTAGTTGTCGTATGACAATAAACTCGCCGATTGTGAAATTTCACAATAAAGAGTATAAACAAACAAACGTTAAAGTGCAACAAAGAGCAAGTTCATAATAGTGATTTCTATTCCTATTCTTTCTGTGTCCATGGTGCAAGACTCTGGAACGATCTCCTAGCAAACATACGAAACTCGCCTTCTTTACCATCGCTTAAGACTCAGCTTAAGGATTACTACCTTACTAAGAAGTAACCAGTTCTTCCCTTTCTCTCCTCTTCCTCTCCCAATTTCCTCTCCTCGGGCATTATTAGTTTTAAATTTTTCCAGTTGTCTGTATGTTATGCAGACGGTATGTATATTATGTAATAATCTTTATTTCACAATGCGCGCATGTACCACTGAGTTTAGGTTAGTTTTAAGATATTGCCATGTGGCAATAAGCTCGCCTTTCTGTATAATATAGGCTATTATTATTAGATTTTTACACCGAAAAGGAAAGTTATGTAAAATTTAAAGATATACATAACAAAAACACCAGATACAAGAATAATTTCATTCTACCATGCGTGGTTTTAAACGCTGCTAGGCAAAGTACCCAATTCTCAGGGCCTTATTATTTTAACCGCCTACCATGTAACATAAAAGACAATAGCAACCTCAGAACGTTCCAAAAACTTTTAAAGGATTTTTTCACAACAAACACGTTTTACTCTATTGAGGAATTTATAAATGTTACAAAATGACTTTTTTTACAGCCCCTTTATTTTAATGTAATGCGTATACTGATTATTTCATTTGTTGATTGTTTTAGCTTGAATTAATTATTTTATTGATTGTTTTAGTTATATGGTATCTTATATTTAAATATTATTACAATGTATTTAGATTCTTCTTGGACAAAACATTATAAAAATTAGGTTGATTGATTATCTGATTATTGATGATTATTGCTTTTGTTTGATCATTTCTGATATTGATTATTTTAATTGTTGATGGTTTTAGTTTTACTGCTTGTTGATTGCGCCTTATATAGCTTCTACTTTATGGTTTCTTTTAAAACGAAATGTTGTATGCTCTCTGGGCAGTTTGTTACTTAAACATTGTATTTTTTTTAATAATTCACTCAATAAAGAACTTGAACTTGAACTTGAACTATAACAATTAAGTGCAAATAAAGAGTTTAGTGAGTGAGTGATGGTGGTGTGGTCAGCGAGTATGTCCCAAGTACAAACTCAGCTGCCATTGCATTAGCGCCTCTGTTTATAATACGAAAGCGATCGCTTCATTTGTTTTCCCGTTAACCAGCTTGTATCCACAGGGAACGGGGCACGGTGGCACGGCGGCACGGTGGATCCAACGCTAATGCATTTTTAATAAAACAATGAATACGGATAGAGCCATTACTACGGGGTCGAGCGCAGTACAGCTGTTCGCCACCAGTCTGACATTGCCCAACGCTATTTTATTTATTTTCTTATTTATTGGAAACGAGCTGTACCTGCGGATGGTTTGGTAGCGAATGGTTTCGTGCAGCTTGGGCCATAAGAGCCCCTGTGTTTTCGGATCGATCCAACTCACGATTTATACTCACGCTGCCGTCCATTTATATAATGGAAGTAGCGCTGTTCGTTGGCAGAAATCTAGCCGATTTTGAAGTGAATGGTGTGCATCAGCACTATCCAACGAGATCCCGTAGCATGCTACGTTCGGTAAGTCATGCATTATCCAAGTCGGAGAGGCTAGCCTATATCGCCGGCCCAGCGGTTTACAACAAACTCAGCGAGCACATTAGGCAGGCGCAATCTCTTGACGTGTTTAAGAGACGCCTTAAGAGATACCTTACAGATAAGGCGTTTTACTCACTGGAGGAATATTACTCGAGTGAAGTCTAAAATTCTTTGGTGGCTAAAGTATTTAATGATCTCTTTTGCATTTTGTCTTGTATTTTCTTCTTTTTACATTATTCTTGTGTTTTTTTCTTAATTTTGTTTTGTTTATTTTATCTTTTCTTTACGATAAAAAAAATATATATGTTTGTTTGCTAATATGTATGAATGTTTGCTAATCTGACTTGTATACCAGTATACCAATAAAATGAATATGTATATGATTGAACTCCTATTCAGAAGCCTTTTCGTGTGGAAGGCTACCCCGGGAACAGTATACCAACCAGTATATATAGCTTTACTCTCGAGCTACAGGGCATTGCGGAAAGAGGGTGCGAGGAATGTAGGCAGAGAAGTACGTCCCGACGTACGCCTTTAGTTAGCATTGCGCACAGGTAAAGGCTGGCGATATTTTCGAGCGTTTGGGTATCTGCGTGGGCCGAGTAGCGTTACAACTGGCAGCCATATCCGAGCCCTTACGACTCGTGGCGTATTCGCTTCGATTTCAATTTTGTTCTAAAAGAAGCTACTGTCTGGTATACTGTGCCCCGAGTAAGACTCGTGTCTTAGGCCTCACGGCTGGTGGATCGCATTCTCATGTGGGACTGCCTCCCGGCGCTACTGGACGGTTTGCGCACCGTTCAGCGACGTCAATCGGTTGCGCATTCTGACTAATTGCTGAAGGAGTCTGGAGACTGGAAATATGCTGTCACCTAAGCAGCGAGGCTGTTAGTTGACCTGTCATAAACCACTTTTAAAATGACCAATTGGCTACCTGATTCTGAATTCAGAGTCGTGCAAAAGCTGCCAATGGTCCGCGATGGATTCAAACTAAATCGCCGCTGAAATGTACCGAAGGTAGAGGTCGCGCAAGCGACCTTGGACCTGTGGCCATTCAGGAGATTGGAGGTATCCAGATGGTATCCTTCCAAAAATAGTAGACAGGGGGAGAGGCAGAGCGCTGTATGAGTACCTTTTCCGGTGTCTCGCCGGAATGCGTTGGCTTCTAACGGATATGTTGGCTTAACTAGACGGTAGATTTGTGTTGTCTCTAAGTCATCTACGCTCACATCACAAAAAATAGAACGATCAATATCATTAAAACTCACGCACAGTGCATTCTGTGGGGGTCGGGAGGGGAAAAGGAAAGGAAAAGGAAGGAATGGGTATCAATAGATTTTAAGTAATAATGAGGAGTACAAAAAATAAGAAAAATTTACTGCATCATATAAACCTATCATATAAAGTTAAATAACAAAGAATGAAAAACCAAATAGTCCCTAAGACATAAGTATCCCTTGTGAAATGTCTATGACATAGACATTTACATAGACATGACATAGACATAGACATTAGACATTTTCGATTAATTTTAAGTATATGCCCTGCTTAAATTTATTCTCTTTCATGTTAAATAGGTCGATATTCTGGAATTGATTATCGTAGCGGTACATAATGGAATTCTGGGCATACCTAGTACGGACGCGCGGGACTTGGAAGGTACGGGGAAAGCGAGCGGTTGTCCACGTTGTTGTGCGCCACTAGACCAGTTATTCCCAAAGTGGTCTATATGGACCCCTGGGGGTCGATTTCGAATTGCAGGAGGGTCTACGTCAGGGAGAAGAAGAAACCGGGGTGCACGAGATGTAAATGGGGGCCCACGTTAGCGGACCCTATTTAGGAAGGTCATCGTAAACATTTAAGCGTTCCGTAAATGTCCTATTATTTCTAAGAAAGATTGTACAGCGTGGGGTCTAATAAGCCCTGTTTGAGGTGGCCACGAAGACCCATTCGTTCGGGGTCGGTCATACTCACAGTTCAACACCCATCCGGCGGCCTCCACAAAAAGGAGAGCCAGGATAGGACGCTGGCCTACGGGTCAGTCTCCCCTAGGAGTCAACCTTCGGGCGGTCCTGGACGGTTTGCGCACCGTGCGCAGCCAATAGATTGTGCACTCCGACTAACAGCCGGGGGAGTCTGAGAACAGTAATGTTTCCTATAGAGCGGGAGTGGTTGTTAACCTTATGGCAACTGCTCTTGAAACGACCGTTCGGCCACCCGATCCCGGGTGAATAAGCCGGGCAATGGATACTGTGGTCCGCGATAGATTCGGTTGACACCAAATCACCGCTTCATAAGGGAAAGGACCGCGCAAGCGACCTCGAACCCGTAACAAGTCGGGAGACTGGAGTAATCTGGTTACAACTGGTAGTAAGGGCGCGAGTGTCGCCCCGCTGGCTGACTTACCTGGCTGTAAGGCGTTCGCTTCTTATGCGCATGTGGTTAAACTTGACGGTGGATTGTTTTTGTCTTTTGCGCTCATCTCACGGGAGACAGAACGATGAATATCGTTAAAACTTTCTGAGTTGACGGGTTCGCCCATTGTTGTTGACAGCTGTAGGTGTATGTACAGCGTAGTATTTTAAACTTATAATAATAGCAATAAACTAACGCGCGTCACAAGCATCGTGGAAGGAAATCAACACTCAACTAAAACTGCATCACTAGTCGATCGAGGAGGCCAGCGCAGAGAACAGCCAACCAGGAAGGTGCGAGTGAGATATGCGAAAAAATGGGTATCCGTGCGAGCAAGTAGGATAGACGCGTCATATGAATGAGTAAGCCAGATAGAGCTACATGTGCGGTTTTCTCAAATTCTTTGTACTTCAAGGTCGTGGACGCTTAGAAACAAACAACTTAAAATTGTACATGTTTTTAATTTTTTACAACTGTCCACTTTATAAAAAAAACCCTTTGTAAGTGGTTAGTACTGTGCCGACTGTCAAAAACACATCTAAAGTTAGTAAATTTTGGAAAATTCGATGTTATGCAGGCAGGGGGTCTACGGAAAACAGCAAGTGATGTGGGATTAAAAGTTTGAGTACCTCTACACTAGAAAATAGGCCTGCCCTATTGTAAAAACATTGTGTGAACAATAAAAGCATTCAAATAAACAAACATAACGAAGTTAGGGGCTCTCTAGACGATCAAGCATGCTTGTCAAGCGTCGCGTCGCGGACTGGGAGGGGTTCGTAAACCGGAGGAATTATGCAAATAGTTTTTTTAAAAATATTTACCAAAAATGCCTAATGTGTAGTTTTATACCAGGAAGTCGCGTCATTCGTCAATAAATTACGTCTATTTAACGTGATTGCCAGGTATAAACTACAAAATTAGGCATTTTGGTAAATCCGGTTTACTATCCCCTCCCAGTCCCGCGACGCGAAGCTTGACAAGCATGCTTGATCGTCTAGAGAGCCCGTGAGGGCTCTCTAGACGATCAAGAACGTTTGTCAAGCATTGACAGGGATCGTAAACCGCAGGAAATATGCAAATATTAAAAAAAAATATTTACTAAAAATGCCTAATTGTGTAGTTTTATACCAGGGAATCACGTCATTCATCAATTAATTACGTCTAATTAACGTGACTCCCTGGTATAAACTACAAACTTAGGCATTTGTGGTAAAAAAAAAATATATATTTGCATAATTCTTGGGGTTTACGATCTCTTCAAATATTTACTATATTCGATTCAAATATTTACCAAAAATGCCTAAGTTTGTAGTTTATACCAGGGGGTCACGTTAATTAGACGTAATTAATTGATGAATGACGTGATTCCCTGGTATAAAACTACAAAATTAGGCTTTTCTAGTAAATAATAAATTTAAAAAATGCATATTTCCTGCAGTTTCGATCCCTGCCCAGCCCGAGACGCAATGCTTGACAAGCATGCTTGAGCGTCGAGAGAGCCCTTAAACAAGGTGAGGTGACAACGTCTATAAAAAAATAGTTGAGGTTGTTTTTGCGTAGTTGCAGTTGCGAGTGCAATCGCGCGACGATAAGGCGAGTGAAGAGCGGCGGGTGTGCGCGATAGAGACCGCCGCACAGTGCTGCGCGCAGTCCTCCAGGCGCATATCGCGTGCTGTTACTTCGCACTCAGGAATGTCCGTTCACCGCGCAGTGTGCTCCGCATCGAACCAAATACAAAATGTGCTAAATCATTGCGTCATGATATCGCAGAAATCTTCTGCCGGGGTTACAAAGTTGCTGGTTTGAGAACCGACCGTAAAAATCACGTTCAAAATTTTAGTTCCATCCTGTGGAGCACCCAAAAGAGTTGATTTAGTTGCATCCCCAAGCATCAAGCATCCCCATGGGTTAACAAAAGTTATATTTTATTTATTTATTTATTTATTTATTGTATTAACGCATTTACAAAGCATAATATGTGTCTTACTAATTATCATCAATTCTATTTAATTTATATTTAATACATTATTCATATTTGAATAAATTAATAGTTTAAAAAAACACTAAAAACATGCTTTTGGGCTATGATAAGATATTCACATACACACGGCTATGATACGATATTCCATCATAGAATGCCAGTGCCTATCTTCCGGCTTCATCATCAGACCTTGAAACCTAATCGTGGTCAAAGTTCATTCCAAAACTTTTCTAACAAGTCCAAACACAGCTATGATACGATGTTCCATCATGAAGTTCCAGTTCATATCTTCCGACTCCATCATCAGATCAGTTCGACAGTACCATATTATTGTATTGTCATCAGAACTACATACAGCTGCCAATTTTCATGACGGTACGATCCTTGAAAGATGGTTAAATTAGTTACCTTAGATTCCATTACATAGTTAGTTACATACAGGTCGACCTAATAAAAGCACGTCCGATATGAGCATTAGCATCCCAAGTAGCTATATAACGGTCACGGCAATGTTATCGCTATAGCTTTTAGTCACAAGACTGGTCATATAAACGTTTATATAACATCTATACCACCGGATTAGGCGCAATTTATAAGGATTTTAGCTGAATAGTGGCTGAGATGCGGGCATAACGGCTTACTTTGGTGGTATAAGAAAGCTGAATAAGCGCTTATAAAGCCCTTATAAAGCTTGCGGTGGCACCTTTATATAGCCAGCGGCTTTAAAAGTGTCTAATTGATACTTCATTACAACTTCTAGTCGGGTAATGCCTTGAAATGATATAGAATGGTAACAAAAGGAAGCTGCATGATCATTTTCCGTCGCAAACATAGAATTCCTAATGGCTACTAATATATTGTATTTTATTAACTTTAAATTGATCGTATTGTAGTTTAATACACAAATTCTATTTCAAACATCATTTCATCGACAATATTAATATCGACAATAGTAATCATCGACAATAGTAACATGTCTAACAAAATTTTACCGCGCCTTCAAAATATTAATATTTTTCCTCAATTTTAATTCATAATTATGGTTTAAAGTTTTTTTGTAAATTGATTTTAATTTTTCGCAGTAAAAAAGAATACTTGCTGGGTATTGTTAACACGTTTTGAAATAGGATTTACCTATAATACGTGTATTTTATGACTTCAAATGCCTTTAAAAATATAATACAAAAAATTTAAATTATAAAGATTCGAGAAAAAATGCCCGCTTTGCTTATATGGCATCTGCAACTTTAATATAACCTTTATAAAACTATAAGCTGTGTAAGTGAGATCCTAGTGATAACTTTACAGATGTAACTCTTTGTAAATCAATTACTGCATTTCCATATGATTAGGTGGGTCTTGTAAACATTATAAAGCCTTTGGTAGAGTAAGGGTAATGTAGTAGCGTTTGTAAATGTAGTAGCGTTTATTTGTTTGTTCTATAAAGGTTATTTATTCGACTACTATACAGCTTTCAGTTATAAAATGGTTAGAAATAAATATGCTTTATAGCGATTATACCACCCTTATTCGACTAAATTGCTTATACAGCTAGATCGCTGTATAACAAAGCTGAATAAGCGCTTATTCAGCTATGTCAAAAAGCCATGACTCGCTCGTTATATAAGAAAAGCTGAATAAACCTTTATTTATTTATTTATTTATGGACATGCATACTGTTGTACATGAACAATAGTTAAAAACAAACATTATTATAGCGAAAACATAGCTCTATGCATATAAATATGCTAGCATATCCGATATGAGACGAAATAGCACAACCAACTGACCTAGAAGGTCTGTCTCTAGCTGTGCTGTGTATGTTTGGTAACTCGCGCTAGCCCTAGCTAGCCCTATGTATGTTTGGTAACTCGCGAACTGACGAATTTGATTAATTTTAATGTGTTTTTTACACAAATTGAAGTAAAATTTTAAGTAAAAAAAAATATGTATGCAATTAAGGACTAAAAAAAAATATACGACGACATTATATGACTAAAAGGTAATATAAGCCAAATTGCTTTAAATGACACCTTTACATAGCTGAGAGTTAATCTGAACGCCTTTACATAATCAGCTTAAAGCTTTATTCAGCACCTCTTATATGGCTTTTGTGCTTGTTGGGGATCTCAATAGATCGGTGCATAATATTTTATATTTTAAGTTAAGTTTTGGATTCATACCCAAAGCAACTTACCTTATTTTTACTTCCCTTACCTTATATTATTATTACGTTATTTTATTATTATAATAGAAATAACAAAAACACGTTTATAGTGGAAAAATATAATAAGGCTAATAATAAGAAAAGGTAAGGAAAGTAATAACAAGGTAAGCTGTTAATTAGGTAAGTCCGAGAAAGGAGTATATAAAGCGGAAATGAAGTATAAATAATTAGACAATAATATTTATAATACATAATATCGACACCTCTTAATTTACGTATTTTCCCATACAGTGAAAGGTATTTTTTTTTGTGCAAAAATTGCAATGGATTTGAAGCGTGCTATAAGTGATTTGGAAAGGACGAGGAGTCGCGAAAGAGACGCATTAGTCGACTCTGAGATGACGGAGAGAGACAAGGAAACAGACCCGCAACATGTCCTGCACTTACGAACCCTACATTCATAGAAAAAATCGGTTGTGTCACCCCAAGACTTTCCTGTCCGGCAGCCAGGAACATCTGAATATTAATTTTATAAATCCTACCACCCCCCCCCCCCCCAACCTAACGCCACCCTTTAACCCCCCCCCCCCGATGATGATGATGAATTCGAAATCTAAATCGAAAACGAAATTGAAATCGAAATAAAAACCGAAATCTAAACCAAAACTGAAACCGAAAACGAAATCTAAATCGAAAACTATCGAAAACGAAATCGAAACTCGTATACAAAATTTTGGGTCTCTGCTGCTGTAAACGCTATCTTAATTAAATGCGTATACAAAATTTTTGGTCTCTGCTGTTGACCGTTGAGGAGTTCCCTCATCGGAAGCCAACTAAGGTTATATCAGCCATGTCATGGCGGAACCTGGAGGGGCTATCATAATTGAATGCGTATACAAAATTTTGGGTCTCTGCTGTTGACCGTTTAGGAGTTTCCTCGTCGGGAGCCAACCCAGGGTCGAAGGATTGCAACCACAATCTTTTCAGCTCATGCCATGACCAAATGATGCCTGCATGCCAAATTTCAGCTCAATCGGATGAAGGGTTTCGGCGCTATCGTTGGAGAATACACACAGCAGACACACAGAAGTGCGTCCACAATACTTTCCTCAAATAGGAAAGTAAAACGAAGCTGTCTTGCAGTTTCTTTTAGGTTAGAGAAGTTGAAAACTATGGTCCGGTGTTATCCATTACAGTTACAGCGTCTGGCATTACAGTTAACGCAAAAATGTACTGCCTGGAACTGCATTTCCGTGCAGCTTGGGGCCGAAGGCTTGTCTGTGTAAAGTTCCTAGTAAAGGCCGGCTCAACTCACGGTTCAGCTCCCACCCGGTAGCCTCCCCGAAGAGGGACTAACATTTGTAATCTACAGTCGTAGACTCTTGGAATCGGAGGTTCAGATCCGGTTGCGCACGGTCCGGCGTTGGCCAATCGGCTGTGCACCACGGCGGATAATCGGGAAAGTCTGCGTGTTGGACAGTCCGGTTTTCTTTATGTCTGTCCGGTCAAGAAATCATGCTAAACCGGACAATCAAAATTAACCTACAGCTATCAAGTAGGAACTAGGATTCCTTAACCCTTTATAGCTTCATGTGACATTTCTGTAACAAACTACTAATCCCCCTAAAATCCACCTAAATAAGGCACTAAATTCATTTAGTTCATTTGAATCCGTCTAGCACTACTGTACCCTACCACTTAGTATCGAGTAAAAATCATAGATAGCGTAACTAAGCGACTTATGTGAGTTTAAATGTTGCGCGTTGATGAAAGTGATAAATTAGAACTAAGGCAGGTGTTGAATGACTGATAAAAAAATATTAAAAGTGTATACAATTGTGCGGTTTTCGTGAAAACCTGTAGGTAAGAATATAATTTTAACCATTCAAAATTTCGAAGCAAAAGATGGCAATTTAGGATGTTCTAACATTTACTGGAACTGACTACGGCAAATTCTTGGTTATTATACCGAAGAGTAAGGAAGGCAAAATATCTCAACGGCTAACAAATGTCTTCAGCTGAATTTAGACTTGAGATAGGCGAGACCTTATGCGAGCTTGGCCTGAAGCCTAACATCAAGAGTCGAAGGTCTTTAGAAGACGAAATTCAAGCCAAAAAACATAAGGGCCCTGCGCAACATGTTCCTCCATTGGCAGTAAGGCAGGACCAGGTCGGTCATTGGCCGATTTGGGTTAAAAAAGGATACGTTGCAAGATTCCCAAGTGCACTGGCGTTTCACAAACAATTTGCGAAAAATGCAGTGTAGCATTATGCTATATATAATAAACAAAATAATTGTTTCAAATTTTTCCATACAACATAAATATTTTTTTATACGTTCAACTCAATGTTACAGTAATGTCACATTCCCTTATATGTCAAATAAATGATTAATAATAAATATTTTAGAATTTCTGAGAAATACGCGTTTTTTTATTTGCCTATACCTATCTCATTATCAACATTATTTTTTGTTTGAAGATCTTGGGCTACAAAGGGTTAGGGTTAATATGTGGTGCAATTTTTTAAACAATGAAGCAGCGCAAATTTGTTAAAAATCGTGCTGTATGTGTTTAGTAGTGGACGCTTATGGTTGCAGTTAGGCCACTAAGTCTTATGCGTTTACGGTCGGACAAATCATGGTTCAACCCCCATTCGGCGGCCTCCACGCGGAAGTGCAAGCCGGGGTAGGACTCTGGCCTGCGGGCCAGTTTACCCTAGGGTTAATATAAATGCTAGTGCGCCACATAATCAATCGTTGCAATAATCTACCTGTCCATTCGGACCGGGAGCTAATGGGCCCATGCTGGGTTGGCCATGAAGACCCATGTGTTCAGGGTCGGTCACACTCACGGGTCAACACCTATCCGACGGCCTCCACGCACGAGGTGCGAACCTGGGTAGGACGTTCGGGCGAAGGACCTCCCCTGGGAATGAAACCTCTGGCGCTCCTGGACGGTCTGCGCACCGTGCGGCGCAAGCCAATCGATTGTGCACTCCGACTAACAGTCGGGGGAGTCTGGAAGCTGTATTGTTTCCTATAGAGCGGGTGTGGTTGCGTACCTTACGGCGACTGCTCTTGAATTGACCATTGGCCATCCGATCCCGGTTCAGAGCCGGGCAAAGGACGCCTTGGTCCGCGATAGATACGGTATACTCCGTTTCACCGCTTCGTAAGGGAGAGGCCCGCGCAAGCGACCTCGAACTCGGAACCAATCGAGAGACTGGAGAAATCTGGTCACAATTGGAAGTAAGGGCGCGAGTTTCTCAAGCCGCTGGGAAGTAATTCCTGGCTTTCTCGCGGTAAGGAGTTGTTCTCTTACAGGTTGTGGCGTGGATTTGTTATGTCCAAAGTCTTCTACGCTCACTGCAGGTCGATAGAACGACTAATCGTTAAAACGTCCTGTGGTGACGGGCTCGCCCGTTGTAGTTGACAACTCAATATGTCCATTCGGACCGTTATCCATCAACCCTCGTATCGCGGTAGGGTTTGTAGGTGGCATTCTTTGGGCACGGGAGCGCCTCGGATAATCGCCCCGTCTGAGGTGAGACCGGGCCGGTTTGGCCGTCGCGGGTGTGTTGGTGCGGTGCAACGCGCGTACGTGCACGCGTTCGCCTTCGCCTGTGTGCGTGTGCGTGTGAGTGGCCGACTGTCGGTTGTGCCAACTGTTTACCGCCAATTAATCTCACTTTGAGAGCGCCGCGCACTGCGCGCATGCGCCTGCTTCCATCGACGCATCTGAGCATCTCTCACCTTTGTCTCTCTTTGGTCGCTTCTCTCACTTGTCTCTTTTCTCGTCGACCCACAATCGGATCCTGGGACGGAACAACGTACTCCAAACCTTCGTCTTCTAGTGCCATGTCCGCTATCATATTATCCGTCTAGCTGACCCTTGCCCACTTCGTTGGGCGGTAAAACTTTTTACCTGTGATGAAATTATGATTGTGGTTCGGTTAGTACTGAGTGCTATGATTTATTTCCTGACTGCCAAAAGAATGGTTATATTTTTACTGTATATGTATGTATGTATTTGCATGCCAATTTGTTTATAATACCGTTATTTGTGAGCGTCTTCTTGTGAGTGTCTTATTTGTGAGCTTATTATCTCTTTAACTATTTATGCAGTAAAAGGGAAATTATATGCAGAAAAGGGAAAAGTCTTTTGTTTTAAACACTTAGACGATAAATTTACTTATTTTGATAAGAATTCACAATTGTTGATAATATGACCAATAAACATGACCTAACGATTTAAATTATTTTTTAAATATGAAATACTACTTTTTGTGACTTAAATATAAAAGTTAGACATATGCTGTCGCTGACTTTTTTGTAGGCATTATCAAGCTCTACAACTTTTCTCTAGAACCTAATCATATATATCTCATCGTTCAGGCAGCGTTAGTTAGAAACGTTTTCGTTCGACCGCTTATTTTCAGACTTACTTTGCAAATTCGACTACCACGAAAAAGTCTTTTCATTTTTCGGAATAATATGTAGCCTATGACACTCACAAATAACGTGACTTTCTATTGGCAAAGGAATGTTCAAAATCGGTTCAGTAGATCCAGAGATTACTTCCTACAACGTCACAAACTTTACCTCTTTATAATATTAGTATAGATTACAGATTGTCTAACAACAGCGTGAACGAGATAATTTTTCCGGCTCGGACTGCGTGGAGGCTGCCGGATAGGTGTTGATCCGTGAGTTTGGCCGACGCTCAAGCATGGATCTTAGTGACCTAACTGTAACAGGGCTCATTAGCCGGGATATGAACATCTACTAGAGCTGTGTATACAACAAGCGAACCCGTCACCTCAGGAAGTTTTAACGATATTAGAATGGGCTGGGATATAAGCAATGGTTAGGTTAGCACACGAAACAGAAGTGTTGTGTTCCAGAAATAGCATCTTCGGGAGTAAATGAGGAGCCAACCCAGCTACACTCTGAACCTTAGCTCTTGGCCTATGAATCTCCGCAGCATACGCAAAAAAATGGCGACACTGCTGCGAATGGTGCTTCGAGAATCGTCTCCGGATGCCTCAAACCTACACCCATCGAAAAACATTATCCGCTCATCGACATCGCTCGCCGTGCAATACGTCGTGATATCCTGGCTGATTCTGAACGCCTAAAGATGATAGACGACTCCAGCCTGCCACTGAACGGGACCACACTATAATAATAATAATAAATAATAAACTCTTTATTTGCACTTAATAAGTATACAAAAAAGGCGAGATTATTGCCACATGGCAATGTCTTACAGCTAACCTAAACATAGTGGTACATGCGCGCATTGTGAAAATAAAGATTATTACATAACATACAGACAAGTGGAAGAATTTAAGACTAATAATGCCCGAGGAGAGGAAATTGGGAGAGGAACAGGAGAGAAAGGGAAGAACTGGTTACTTCTTAGAAAGTTAGTAATCCTTAAGGTGAGTCTTAAACGATGGTAAAGAAGGCGAGTTTCGTATATATATATATATACTATAGTCGCCTTAAATCGCGAAAGTCGTTCTTGAGCTGCATACAACCGCTCAGACAGGCAGCCGTTCTTGAAACGACCATTCGACCACCCGCTACCGGGTGAGAACAGCCGGGCAAAGGATGCCGTGGTCCGCGATAGATTAGGAAGAGGATCGCGCGAGCGTCTTCGACGGTGCAACCAGTCGGGAGGCCGGAGAAATCTGGCAATAACTGGTAGCGAGGGAGCTTGGTCTGCCCGCTGGTTTAACTACTTGGTGCCGGCTGGTTAGGGTTGGTCTCTCGCTGGCTAGTTGGCGGTGCTAGATAGTGGATTGTCCATTGTCCAAGTCTTCTACGCTCATCCCACGGCTGAAAAAACGTTCACATATTGTTATACCTAATGTGGGTATAACAATATGTGGAGCAATATAACAATAACAATATAACAATAGGGAGCTAATGGGCCCTTGCTGAGTTGGCCACGAAGACCCATTCTGTTTCAGGGTCGGTCACACTCACGGGTCAACACCCATCCGATGGCCTCCACGCATGGGGTGCGAGCCTGGGTAGGATACTGGACTAACAATCGGGGGAGTCTGGGAACTGTATTGTTTCCTATAGAGCGGGGGTAGTTGTCTACCTTACGGCGACTGCTCTTGAAATGACCATTGGCCATCCGATCCCGGTTCAGAGTCGGGCAAAGGACGCCTTGGTCCGCTACAGATTCGGTGCACTCCGTTTCACCGCTTCGTAAGGGAGAGGACCGCGCAAGCGACCTCGAACTCGGAACCAATCGAGAGACCGGAGAAATCTGGTCACAATTGGAAGTGAGGGCGCGAGTATCTCGAGCCCGCCGGGTTTATTCCTGGCTCACTCGCGGTAAGGCGTTGGACTCTCACGGGTTGTGACGTAGCTGGACGTAGAATTGTACTGTCCAAAGTCTTCTACGTTCACTGCTGGGCGACAGAACGACTAATAGTTAAAACGTCCTGTGGTGACGGGCTCGCCCGTTGTAGTTGACACCGCAAGATGTTATACCAGCATGAGGTGACGGGTTCGCCCGTTGTAGTCGACACCGCCCAACTGTTTATAGGTCGATGGGCCACGTCGGACAATGAAACAACGGCACCTTGTATGCGACGTAAGATTTATTTCTGAACAGCCGGCGCGGTTACGTAAGATACGGAGCGGGCAGCAAAGCAACGTGCGCTCCGCCGGAGGATCGATTTCTCACTGGTGCCCGGTGCGCGCCGCCGCCAGGCGGCCGCTTCGCGCAGCGGACTATCCAAACAGTGTTGTCAACTTGGACTTTAATTATGATGATGTACATGGATTTTAAAACATTACTTAAACATAAAGCGTCGAGTTTGATGCCACATGTTCATAGCCCAGCTGTTTCGATTTCCCACTCTTCATTTCTTATCTGATTTCATTGTTCACTTCTAACAAATTCTATCTTTGAGCTTAAAATTTATTTCAATTTTAGGAACGACTTTTCTATGATGAAACGCGTTGTCTTCTTTATCTCATTGTTTTGATAACTGGAAATAATCGAACCGATCCGATGCAACGACTCAGTCAGGTGTTGATAATTGAGTCACTTATTTGATTTATCCAGATTAAAAATTGCGACACAGTTTTCGCAACCGGTGAAATGTTTAGTCAGCGTTCATTGTATCAAAGCCGTTGCATATTAGTAAGTTAAAGTAGCATTTTACTTCGCATAAGGTCGGGTAGTTCTGATCTTTGGCAGGGTTTTAAAGTCTGGGCTCCTGAATTGACTTTCCGATCTTGCGCATCTTAGAATAAATTAATAGTTTAAAAAAAAACACTAAAAACACGCTTTTATAAATCCACGTAAACACCACATCATCAGACCTTGAAACCTAATCGTGGTCAAAGTTCATTCCAAGACTTTTCTAACAAGTCCAAGTTATGATACGATGTTCCATCATGGAGTTCCAGTTCATATCTTCCGACTCCATCATCAGATCAGTTCGACAGTATCATATTATTGTATTGCCATCAGAACTACATACAGCTGCCAATTTTTATGACGCTACGATTCTTGGAAGATGGTTAAATTAGTTACCTTAGATTCCATTACATAGTTAGTTAGATACAGGTCGACCTAATAAAAGCGTGTTAAAAATGGGGGTCAAAATCAGTTTTTGCACAATATCTCTTTTCGGTACACCCTGGAGCAGAGGTTTTCAACCTTTTCTTGGCGAAGGCACACTTTTAGTCATAGTCATAGTCATATTTTATTAATTCTATCAAAAGACGAAATTTTAACAAAAAAAACGTTTTTTTAATAATTGCATGTCATTGTAAAACTTAGTACGCGCTATCATAATTGAATGCGTATACAAAATTTCGTGTCTGTGCTGTTGACCGTTGAGGAGTTCCGTCAATGGAAGCCAACCCTGGGTGCCGCAGTCCTGTCCTGGTGAAACTTAGAACTAACGGTCGTAATTGAATACATATACAACATTTCGTATCTGTGCAGTTGACCGTTGAGAAATCCCCTCGACGGGAGCTAACTGTTGACCGTTGAGGAGTCTCCTCGTCGGGAGCCAACCCTGGGTGTAGAATCAGGTCATGCGCACCATAAAATTACATTGTCAACGGAACTGAACCAACATGTACAATTTCAATTTCAAATGAAAATATTTTAGGAGTTCCCTCAATTCTTCATGGATCCCATCATCAAAAAAGGATTTTGATGATGGGATCCATGAAGGGGGACCAAAAATGAGACCAACCTGTGAGTATATCCTTTCAAATAAAAAAATAATTTTCCGAATCGGTTCATAAATGACGGAGTTCTGAGGTAACACTGTATCCTTTGCCCGGCTGTTCATCCGGAATCGGTTGGCGATGGTCGTTTCAAGAGCAGTCGCCGTAAGGTCAGCAACCACCCCCGCTCTAGGAGACAGTACTGTTTCCAGACTTCCCCGACTGTTAGTCAGAATTACCGGCCCTAAATTTGTGATATTTGTTGTTTTTTTTTTTTCTTTTCTATTGTATGGTAAATTTAGTATTATTTTGTAAATTTTTACTTTGTAAATATATTTTATTATAAATAAATGGGTTCTCGGGGCGGTACGGGGGGGGGGGGGGGGTGGTTTACCCTATTACACCCCCTGCGCGTTCTACCCTTCTGGTACGCGCAGGGTTGTCGTAGCACGACATCCCGGGCAGACAAGACGACCCTCGTCGTTATAACTGCCCGGGCGGTGGACGGGGTTTGCTGCCCTCACCTATCGCCTTGAAACTCTTAACTGTTAGTCAGAATTAGTCGGACAGGACTGCGGCACCCAGGGAGCTAACGGGCCCATGATGAGGTGGCCACGATGACCCATGTGTTCAGGGTCGGTCACACTCACGGGTCAACACCCATCCGATGGCCTCCACGCATGGGGTGCGAACCTGGGTAGGACACTGGGTCAACCAGTCTCCCCTGGGAATCAAACCTCTGGCGCTCCTGGACGGTCTGCGCACCGAGCGGCGCAAGCCAATCGATTGTGCTCTCCGACTAACAGTCGGGGGAGTCTGGGAACTGTATTGTTTCCTATAGAGCGGGGGTGGTTGCCTACCTTACGGCGACTGCTCTTGAAATGACCATTGGCCATCCGATCCCGGTTCAGAGCCGGGCAAAGGACACCTTGGTCCGCGATAGATTCGGTGTACACCGTTTCACCGCTTTGTAAGGGAGAGGACCGCGCAAGCGACCTCGAACTCGGAACCAATCGAGAGACCGGAGAAATCTGGTCCCAATTGGAAGTGAGGGCGCGAGTATCTCGAGTCCGCCGGGTTTATTCCTGGCTAACTCGCGGTAAGGAGTTGGTCTCTTGCGGGTTGTGGCGTAGCTAGACGTTGGATTGTTTTTGTCCAAAGTCTTCTACGCTCACTGCAGGTCGATAGAACGACTAATCGTTAAAACGCCCTGTGGTGACGGGCTCGCCCGTTGTAGTCGACACCTCAAGATAGTCAGAATACCCAATCGATTGGCTTGCGCCGCACGGTGCTCAGACCGTCTATGAGCGCTAGAAGCTTGACTCCTAGGGGAAACTAGCCCTAAGGCCAGAATCCTACCCGGGCTCGCGCTTCATGCGTGGAGGCCGCCGGTTGGGTGTTGACCCGTGAGTGTGGCCGACCCTGAACAAGCAAGCAGCAAGCAAGGATAGTAATACTGATCTACCTGGCTATCCTAGCTTGAAAAACTGGCGTCGTGTACTAGGGCGTGAAGCATTAGCCGGTGCTTGAGCTATCCTTGATTAAGGAATGCTCAAACATTTAGACTATAGATTTTGGTGTAACATGTATTCATTGCTTTATCGATATTTTGCGCGATTCTTAGTACCCACCGTCCAAGTTACCCAACGGTGACTAACAATGTCGCACCGTTCGCCCGGATGATAACTTCTATTGATATCGCGAAATTGACGTGAATCAGTCATAAGCCGTCATTTCTTTTGTGCGGTCGTCCATTCGATTTGCTTTGCAATTAACAACGTACTTACGCGCCGGTGCTGTACTGTACTGTACTTTTGTTGGGCTTGCTTTACGCCGCCGCGTCGCGCTCGGTGATTAGTGGGGGTTCTACGTAATTACTCTATGTGAGTGTATTTTTAGTGGTGCTTATTCGTTGTGTTGAGTCGAGGTGACGTAGCTTTAGTTCGTGAGGAGGAATGCGTACTTAGAATATCGGTAAGTCTCGAGTGCGTTGGACTAGTAAGCCAAAACCACATATCGATAGCTAAGATCACAAACCAAGATCACATATCGATTACCTTTTACAGTAGTTCCAATAGACAGTTTTATTTATTTATTTTATTTTCGGGAAACATACAGCGCTTTATTAATTATTACTAATTATTCTAATACAGTGTTTCACTGGCCGATTAATTGTTTCCACATTATTTTCTTATACGGTAAATCAAAAGTTGCATTGCACTAAATTAAATTAAATTAAATTACAATCGAACTATTGCAAGGATAGGAAAGGAGAGGGATGGTATATATGTAGGATAGGATATAGGTATTCAAAATATACTCTTTGCTATTCTCATTTTCGCTCTGAGTGTTTTGAAACAATTTGTATACTCACTATATAATCACTTCCTATAGTCGCTGTCATACAAACTGATGACCGGTTCCATACCTGCCATTGAGTAGGGACGGTAGCTTGACGATAAAAATTTTATTTAAAAGTCGATATCATTATTATATTTTGTTTGGTTTATCCTACTAATATTATAAACGCGAAAGTTTGTATGTATGTATGGATGTTTGTTACTCTTTCACGCAAAAACTACTGAATGGATTTTAAAGAAACTTTACAATAATATAGCTTACACATCAGAATAACACATAGGCTTTAATTTATAAAGATATATGGTTTTCTATCATCATTATCACAATTTTCCTTCACCACGCGGGTGAAACCGCTGGGCGCAGCTAGTTAGGCATGTGTTATAACATTATTTAATTACTAATAGGTTCAAGCACTATAGAAAAGTAGGCAGGTAGACATGCTGTCGGCAAACAAACCATCAATTCGCCAAGCAAAATAAATTTAAAATGTGTTACCTAGTTGGCAGTGTACTACGTGTATACCGGAGCATGTTTTGAGTATTTTACAACGCTTTTGGCAACGGTATTCAGAGAGTACACATTTGTAATAAACAATATAGACAATATCGATAATATTTTATCGATATTTCTTTATGCGACATGACATGACATGAAATTTACTACAGATCTGAGTGAGAGATCGTAACGTTATGAAAGTGCGAAGGGGATGTCATGATTCTAATGATTTTTGGCCCAGTCATCAGTTTGTATGGCGGCGACTATAGACGCCTAGTGAGCTAAGGACAGCCCCGCTGAATTTAGGTTGATTCAAGTAAAAAATGTCGATATCTTCGAATCGACTATTGTATGTGGTCATCAAGCGGTGCATAACAGAGTTTTTGGGCGTTGTCTAATGTCTACCACAAAACTTGTTTAGGAGAACTTTTGCTGAATATTTTTATATAAATTAATCTATCGTGACGTGGACGTTTTCTACACGACTGCCCAACAAAAAAGAAGGTTCATATATGTATAATATATGTATTTCCGTTTCTTTTTCGCACCTTAACTTCTAAACGCTTGAACCGATTTCGAAGTGTGTGTTTTTTTTAGAATCGTTAGGTCATCCCGAGTGTCATTGGGAGTACCTTAACTGTCCAAATATCAAGTAAGTACAGCTGAAGACCGAGCTAAATGTTAAATGTAAGCGGTGGCTGAGG
The DNA here is from genome assembly GCA_944548615.1 of Micropterix aruncella. Lineage (NCBI taxonomy): Eukaryota > Metazoa > Arthropoda > Insecta > Lepidoptera > Micropterigidae > Micropterix > Micropterix aruncella. Next base: position 18,045,317 of record OX155976.1, read on the forward strand.
TGCGGGGATCGACGTTCGTAAAACACACGTTCTTTCGTTAGCGTACACACCTGTACCTATTTACTGTCGAGTAGCACCGGGCGAGTGATGTCACAGCATTAATACCTGTGGTGGGGAGACCGAACGCCGGTCCCCGGACCTCAGCCACCGCTAACATTTATCTCAGTCCCCAACTGTGGTTTTCTAAATGTCCAAATGTCAATAAATTAACATAAATATCGTGTTTAGTGTCAAATTAAAGGTCTCTTCGAGTAAATTCCTGAAATATACATGTATATATGTATAAATATATAAACCACAAATATTTCTTTAAAAAAACGTAATAAAATTAATTATAAATACAATAATGCAGTTTCTGTAGCGGCAGTAGAGTTTTTATTCTTTTTAATATATTTACTCAGTGTTGATGAATCGATGTTAAATTGACGTTATATAAACACGTGGCAAGGTGGTTGTTAGGTAGCCTGATCTAACGTTGCAAGGTTCCGGGTTCGATTCCGGGTGGGTCGCCATTTTCCGTTGGGATAAAATTAACGGAATTGAATTTCAAGTCTGTTGATCGAATGCAATAACAGGACAAAAAATCTACACACATGTTACACGGGCATATCCATATAGATACTTCATAGTAGGGTTGGTTGTAAGAGATTGTCGTATGATGTCGTATGAATTATATTGAAATATATATTTTAACTTGTAACATGGACATTTTATATATAATTGTATCCTCGGACTATTTAAATATGATTCTTTAAATATTTATTGAGATATCATTTTTTCCTTTATTTCGATTCATTAATAATATTTTTATATTTTATTGTATTTATTACGACATTATATTATTATTATTCAGTTTAATTATTTCACCATTTACTGAATGTTATTTTTCTAGCACACTACAGCTACATTTACATCACACTACATTACACTACAGTTACATCACACTACACTCAAATTACAATGTTTATTATTATTAGTTAATTTTTTATATTATTTGATACCTACCATATTTTTTAAATTAAGTATTCTAAAGTATGCACAAACCACTCTACTTGATACGCTTGCCTTAGTACGGGCCTAGGCCTAGTTAGGCGGCGTTGATTTAAAAAAAATTGGTCTGCGGTGCTTTCTATTTTGCTATTATTTACATTTAAGCCTATAATGTTAAACTTACAATGTACTGCCATAAAAATGTGCTTTTCTTTAATAAATAAATAAAAATAAATAAAATAATAAACCCGCCCGTTGTGAAATTTCACAATAAAGAGTATACACAAACATATCAACCGTCAATGCAATTGTGAGCCATTAAAAAAAGTGCTGTCCTTAAAATACTTGGGCATAGTCGTAGATAATAAGCTGAGATGGGCTGATCATATAGACTTATTGTCTTCAAGGATCAGACGTCTGGCATACATATTTAAAGATTTAAGGAATATTCTAGACCCCAAAACATTAAAAACTACCTATTACGCCTTATGTCAAAGCATTTTGAGTTACGGGATCATTGGGTGGGGAGGTTGCTCCAAAACAATTATCCATCAAGTAGAGGTAGCACAGAAGTTGATAATTAAAATTATCACCCGTAAACCATACAGATACCCGTCAGAAAAACTTTTTGAAGAGTTCAGTGTACTTGAAGTAAGGCAACTTTATTTAAAATTTTGTCTGGTTTTTATTCAATTTCAAATTAAGAGAGCGCCCACACAACAAGCACACCGAACAAGGCGATCCGTGGCGGATATGTTAGACGTCCGTCGAACGAAAACATCTTTTGGTCAGAGGCATCTTATGAGTATAGGCCCCAGGATATACAACGAATTGGATGAGTCGATAAAAATCGTATACAGTAAAGACCAATTTAAAAAACGGTGTCACAGGTGGCTTATGAATGAAGGTCGGGATATTAGCCACCAAATATTTGATATTCTTATATAATTTAATTTAAATAAATTAAATAAATTGAATTACTATTATTATTATTTTATTAAATCGCTATTCTTGTTTTTCTCTTTTTTTTAATTGAATTATATTGAAATATATATTTTAACTTGTAACATGGACATTTTATATATAATTGTATCCTCGGACTATTTAAATATGATTCTTTAAATATTTATTCAGATATAATTTTTTCCTTTATTTCGATTCATTAATAATATTTTTATATTTTATTGTATTTATTACGACATTATATTATTATTATTCAGTTTAATTATTTCACCATTTACTGAATGTTATTTTTCCAGCACACTACAGCTACATTTACATCACACTACACTACACTACAGTTACATCACACTACACTCAAATTACAATGTTTATTATTATTAGTTAATTTTTTATATTATTTGATACCTAGCATATCTTTTAAATTAAGTATTCTAAAGTATGCACAAGCCACTCTACTTGGTACGCTTGCCTTAGTACGGGCCTAGGCCTAGTTAGGCGGCGTTGATTTTAAAAAATTGGTCTGCGGTGCTTTCTATTTTGCTATTATTTACATTTAAGCCTATATTGTTAAACTTACAATGTACTGCCATAAAAAATGTGCTTTTCTTTAATAAATAAATAAATAAAATAAATAAATAGATATCGATAGCTAAGATCACCGATAGATGAGACCGGTTTCTATGCCCACAAAACTTAATTTAGTAGAACTTTTGCTAAATATTTTTGAATAAGTACAACTATTATATCATGTACATCACGATAATACTGTTTAATTTCAATATCGTAGAATTTTATTTTAGTCAGTTCTAGCTGACCCGTGCCCACTTCGCTGGGCGGTAAAACTTTTTACTTGTGATGAAATTATGAGTGTGGTTTGGTTAGTACTGAGTGCTATGATTTATTTCCTGACTGCCAAAAGAAGAGTTATATTTTTACTGCATATGTATGTATATACTCGTATTTGCATGCCATTTGACTATATTACCGTTATTTGTGAGTGTCTTCTTGTGAGTGTCTTATTTGTGAGTGTCTTATCTTTTTAACCATGTATGCAGTAAAACTGAAATTATATGCAGTAAAAGGGAAAAGTCTTTTGTTTTAAACATTTGAGACGATAAATTCACTTATTTTGATAATAAATTCATAATTGTTGATAATATGAGCAATAAACATGACCTAACGATTTAAATTATTTTTTTAATGTAAAATACTACTCTTTGTTACTTAAATATAAAAGTTAAACATAAGCTGTCGCTGACTTTTTTGTAGGCATTATCAAGCTCTACAATTTTTCTCTAGAACTTAATCATATATCTCTTATCGTTAAGGCAGCGTTCGTAAGAAACGTTTTCGTTCGACCGTTTTTTTCCGACTTACTTTGGAAATCCGACTACCACGAAAAAGTCTTTCCGTTTTTCGAATTAATATATAGCCTATGACACTCACAAATAACGCGGCTTTCTATTGGTAAAAGAATTTTTAAAATCGGTTCAGTAGATCCAGAGATTACTTCCTACAACGTCACTAACTTTACCTCTTTATAATATTAGTATAGATTGATGAATCAATGTCAAAAGTGACGTCATAGGACAGTGGTTTTCAACCGGTGCCGAAATGCCGCGGCACACCGGGGTATCCCGGGTGCCCTTTAGGTGTGCTGCGCGAAGTATGCTGTCTTCGGACAACATGAGACATTTCACAGAAAAAATAACTCGTAAAACGACTTACACTCACTGATGCATTTCCATCGAACCGCTCACTGCGAACCGCTCACAGCTCGCCGCGCTCGCAAATCGATACGAGGCTTTAGACTTCCCGATTCCCGCGTAACCCTTTATTGTCTCATGTCACGTGTCGTCCATTTCCTGGCTCTGCGACGTTCTCTGCTTCGTTCTTATCCTCCGTATTTTTTTATATATTTTTTAATTTATTTAGGTAAGTAACAGCATGAACTTATAATTAGATACACAATTCTAAAAAAACATATGCTTATGCCAATTATAACTTACGCCGTTCGAAGTGATTTGAAAAATATTTACAAACTAAATTATGAAACAAAAAATACATCCGTAGATATTTATTATTTGAGAGAAAACGGATCCATACTGCGCGGAAACAGACGACAGTTCTCCCGACGCGTTTGTAGACGGCCAATGTAACTGCCGAAAATGTAACTTTGCCGGGAAAACTCATCGTCCAAGTCCAAACGGCAAGGACTCGTCCCCACCAACCAAAAAAAAAATGTCAAATGACCGCAAAAGTTGTAGAGTTAACCGCAAATCATACTTATACAACATAAATTCATAAGTAAATGGGAATACATATATAAGTTACATTATATTTATGCATACATATTACAAATCAATAATTACTAGCAGTTGTCGCTGCTGCTTCAAGGGCGGTTCGTACTGCCGATTTGAAGCTAATTGTTTCTACTATAAATGTCAAGCCCTGTGAATTTATCATCATACTTACGTGGCAATCGGTTAAGCATTGAATTGCGCGTGTAGTTATAATGTCATAAATTAAATTAAAATTGAGATGCTGAGAGGCCACCCACCCTTTTTGTAATCTGGCCGAATTTGAGGGCCATGATTTTTCAAATATTGTGCCCATTTAAATTACTTAAAAAGTAGAGTCTTATTGTCTGATTATTTTATATGGTCTTATATCTGCACTTAAAATGCATAACGTAGATTTAATTTGATTATTTAACATTTTACTGATAATTTGAATATTACGATGAATAATTTTACTACGTATCTTTTCGAATTACTAACTACTTCAAATATTAGGCTTCTATTTTGATTATTTATATTTATAGTTTGCCAATCTAGTAGTTAATTCTTGACTACCTATGTATGTTCAGTAAAGAGTACTAACGAGACTTACTACCTAACCCAATTATTTTGACACGTCCAAGGGCGGTCTTTAGCCGTCAATTGGACACGACGAAAATGTAAATGTAAATGTCGTCTCGGGGGCTCGAATAACTGTATAGATCGGGTCTTACGTTGCGGTGCCTTCAAAGCGATGCTCGAAATTAGGTATGGGCTATCCAGCGTCCCAATGACGATGTCATGTAGCGCAGTCATATCCGCAGCAGTTCACCGATCCTCAAGCGACAGCATATTAAGGTGCTTCGGTGTAATTGCAGGAAAGCGAATGGTCGATGGAGCAGTTGTTTTAAACGTTGCGTTTTGTCGTTTGTTGCAGATCGGCGCTGGCGGCCGGCGGCATGTCGATGAGGAGGAGGCTGGTGCCGCTGGTGCGCGCGCTGCCGCCGCACTGCCGGGAGAGGCCGCCGTCCGACCCCCGCGCGCGGGCGCCCGCGGCGGCCGCCCCGCGCGCCCGCCGCTGCGCCGCGACCGATGCCTTTAGCGATAGTGACTGTGGTGATAGTGCGGACGACGGCGGCAAGGTGGCGCTGCGGCTGCTGCTGAGGATAGGCGCCGCGGCGGCGATCGCGCTGCTGCTCATCGCCATACAACCTAGGGGAGTCGACGCGAGGAGTGCCGGTAAGTCAACGCTTTTTGGACCTTGTTAATACAGAGGAGGAGCTAATGGACATTGTTGCAGTAGGGCGGTGTCGAATACAACTGGCGAACCCGCCACCCCAAGCTGGTATAACATTATGTGATCGTTCTTTCAGCCGTGGAATGAGCGTAGAAGATTTAGAGACAGCACAAATCCACTGTTTAGCTATGTCAACATACCTAATATGATTACAATTTGGCAAAACCAGGTATTTACTACGAATCTCAACAACTTGGGCTGTCGACTACAGCGGGCGAGCCCGTCACCTCAGGAAGTTTTAACGATTAGTCGTTCTATCTCCCTGGAGTGAACGTAGAAGACTTAAGGACGAAACAGTCCACCGTCTAGCTACGCCACAAGCCCGTAAGAGGCCAACGCCTTAACCGCCACGAATGTTACCCGGCGGGCCGACACTCACGCCCTTACTGACTTCAAAAAGTGTTTCGCTTGTTGGATCCTCCATTTTTGCTCTATAGTCACTTTCAAGAATGCGCGTGGTGTCGTCTGCGAGTTGGACAGTCTTGGCACATGTTATGTTGGTGGCTAAATCGTTACAATAGAGTTTGAAGAGGAGAGGTCCTAATGTTGAGCCGTGAGGCACACCGGTGTTTACTATTTCACAACTCGATTGCTCAGCCTTTTCCTCAATTCCATCAATTATTTTAATCTCCACCACTTGCTGCCTGTTTTGTGGGTACGATTTGATGAGTGAATTGGCCGCTCCTCTAATTCCATGAGGGTTTAGCTTGTCTACCAGGGTATTGATGTTTATACAGTCGAATGCTTTGCTTGGATCGCAGAACTTTTATACACTTTTTTTATACACTGTTAGCTTAGATCGCAGAACTTTTTATACACTTTTTTTATAATTTAAAATGTAATTTCATTTGTAGAAATACTATTTGTTGTAATTTCGTAATGTTATTATATATATAATATTTTTTTGTAAAGTAATTTCTATACCCAGATCGGGTTTATGAAAATAAATTTTTCTTATTTCTTCTTATTTCTTATTTCTTACTTCTAATTGTGACCAGATTACTCCGGTCTCTCGATTGATTACGAGTTCAGGTCGCTTGCGCGGTCCTCTCCCTTACGAAGCGGTGAAACGGTGTTTACCGAATCTCGCGGACCACAGCGTCCTTTGCCCGGCTGTTCCAGGACCCAGGATCGGATAGCCGATGGTCGTTTCAAGAGCAGTCGCCGTAAGGTCCGCAACCACCCCCGCTCTATAGGAAACAGTACTGCTTCCAGACTCCCCCGACTGTGGCACAGTCAGAATGCACAGTCCATTGGCTTACGCTGCACGGTGCGCAGACCGTCCAGGAGCGCCAGAAGGTTGATTCCCAGGGGAAACTAACCATAGGGTCAGAGTCCTACCCAGGCTCGCACTTCATGCGTGGAGGCCGTCGGATAGGTGTTGACCCGTGAGTGTGACCGACCCTGAACAGAATGGGTCTTGGTGGCCAACTCAGCAAGGGCCCACTAACTCTCTACCCCAACAAAGTCCCGGCAAGGGACCTTGTTGCAGTAGGGCTGTGTCGAATACAACGGGCGAACCCGTCACCCCAAGCTGGTATAACGATATGTGATCGTTCTTTGCAAGTGGAATGAGCGTAGAAGATTTAGAGACAGGACAAATCTACTGTTTAGCTATGTCAACATGCCCGACAGAGGCCAACACCTTACGGCGAAACACTGGGATAGGTACCCAGCGGTCAGCCTCGCCCCAAGTTGGGAAGAATATCTCCGTCTGGAGTTAACTTTCAGGATACCGTCTGCCTCCTGACTGGTTACAGGAGCGAGGTCGCTTGCGCGGTCCTCTCCCTTGCGTAGCGGTGGTACGGTGTTTACCGGATCTGTCGCGGATCACGGCATCCTTTGCCCGGCTCTTCACCCGGGATCGGGTGGCCAAATGGTCAAGAGCAGTTGCCGTAAGGTTAACAACTACCCCCGCTCTATATGAAACAATTACTGTTTCCAGACTCCCCCGGCTGTCGTTCAGAATACATAATCGATTGGCTGATTCCGCATGGCGTGCAACCCGTCCAGGAGACTGGCCCGCCGGCCAGCGTCCTACCTTGCACTTCTGCGTGGAGGCTGCCGGATGGGAGTTGACCCGTGAGTTTGACCGACCCTGAACACATGGGTCTTAGTGGCCCAATTGCAACAAGGCCCTGGGCTCCCTTTAGGGAGCTAATGGGCGCTGTTGCAGTTAGGGTCGGCCAAACTCACGGGCCAACATCCTTTCGGCAGCCTCCACGCAGAAGTGCGAGCCCGGGTAGGACTCTGGCCTGCGGGTCAGTGCCTTTAGGAATCGCACTTCGGGCGCTCCTCGACGGTTTACGCACCTTGCGGCGTCAGCCAATCGACTGTGGACTCTGAGCCGGGGGAGTCTGGAAACGACTTTGTTTCCTATAGAGCTGGGGTAGTTGTTTACCTTGCGGTAACTGCTCTTGAAACGACCATTCGGCTACCCGATACCGGGTGAACAGCCGGCAAAGTATGCCGTGGTCCGCGATAGATTCGGTAGACACCGAATCACCGCTACGACGTCGCATGCGCGGTCCTCTTGGACCACGCAAGCGACCTCGAACTTGTTACCAGTCAGGATATCGGAGTAATCTGGTTGCAACTGGGTGTAAGAGCGCGAGTGTCGACCCGCTGACTGATTAATCTGGTTATCTCGCGGTAAGGCGTTGGTCTCACGGGCGAGTGGCGTAACTAGTGAGTGGACTGTCTTCGTCCCAAGTCTTTCTTTGCTCACCTCACGGGAGATAGAACAATCAAATATTGTTCAAATTTTCTGAGGTGACAGGTTCGCCCGTTGTAGTTGACAGCTCTAGTTCTTAATACGGAGGTATCAGACAATACGAAATCCATACTGAAAGTTTCCGGAATGAATTAGAAAACGTCGCAATAAATAATCAAAATTCAATTTATTGTTTTTCAAAATATTCTCCGTGAGCGGTAACACACTTGCTTACTTATAAACTATTTTTTTAAACATTTATTCCAGTCTTCCATGTTAACCTCGGAAATATGTCATATTCTTCGCCACCGTCTTCTGGCGATGTCATTATTGTTATCACTGGTTAAATAATAGGTTTTATAATCAATCAGTCCTTTATAGCGTCCTTTATATTCCTTTATTTGCGAGAGAATTATATAATATTAACGAATTATAATTAGATGACTGACAATTTCCATGTCGATTTTATTTATTTAATTGACATTAGTACCATTTTATTGATTATTATATTATTACTATTATTTCTAATTGTCTCCGATAATCAATTATATTTCTTATTTATAGGACCATTTAATTTTAATATTATAATTTCCAGACTAACTGTAGTTACAAATATCTAATATAACTATCAATTTTGTGGTGAGTCTAATGAAATATTTAGTATCCATTTTAAAGTTATTTTAACATTAAGCGGCTATATAAAGTGTCTAAACAACTATGTAAAAGTTTTTGAAGACAATAAATTCGATTTGATTTGATTTGATTTATAAAAAACCTGGCAAAATGGCTTCTGCGCCAGCGCCACCTGCCTGTAGCCAGCGCAGAAGGGTTACCAAAACGTACTAGGGCATTGAGCAGTAAAATTTTCTATATAATCAATGGTACAACTTAAATATAAGGTGGTCTTACGGCATAATAATATCGCGAAATCGTATTTTTTACTATTCTCTTGTGATTAAAGCTTTCGCACGTTGTTCGTATACATATGTGTTAGTGTTGGTAGATTTCTTCTCAACCCCTCTCCGGTATTAGCGCGTGTGGGCAATTAAGGAAGGGATGGCATCGAATGGCGTGTTTGTCGCCCAATCGTCGCCTTTTTACAGACGCTTCTCTATACATCGATCGGCAATCTTTTTAACACGCGAGCCTCATGCGGCTCTCCCCCGAATATCATTATGTTCAGCCATTAGACGTTCACTGTTGGCCATTGGCCTTCCCCGTAGGATGACGTGAACGGTCTTGAGCCGTCCCCATCCACATACCTCCTGCGAACGTGGCAATGTCACTGGTCCATATTGTAAGGGGACGTCCTACACTGCGTATGCCGGTTCGTGGTCGCCATTCAAGAACCTTTTTCTCCAACGGTTGTCGGCAACGGCCGCGAGGTTTGCCCGTCGGGTTCGTTTCCCAGTGTCTCGCAGTAAGGCATTGAACTCTCATGGGCTTTAGAGTTTGACTGTGGATTGTGCTGTGCTAATGGGCCCTTATTGGATTGGTCACGAAGACCCATGCACAGAACAGAACAGTGAACAGCCGGGAAAAGAAGGCCGTGGTCCGCGATAGATTCGGTATACACCGTTTCACCGCTTCGTAAGGGAGAGGACCGCGCAAGCGACCTCGAACTCGTAACCAGAGAGACTGGAGTAAGCTGGTCGCAATTGGAAGTAAGGGCGCAAGTGTAAGCCCGCTGGGTAACAATCCTGGCTATCTCGCGGTTAAGGCGTTGGCTTACGGGCATGTGGCGGAGCTTGACGGTGGACTGTTTTGTCCAAGTCTTCTGCGCTCACTCAAGGGAAATAAAACGACTAATCGTTAAAACTTCCTGAGGTGACGGGTTCGCCCGTTGAGGATGTAAATCGTAAAGATTACACGAAAAAATATAAAAATCACGACGCGTCATTAGCGCCATGATGAAAAAACATGTAGAAATTCCGAAAAAAGCTCAGTTGGTTTGAATATGAAATAATGATGATATAATTTTGTTTTTACTTTTAATATATTCATAATAATAATTACAGTGCGCTATTGTGCACAACATGAGGGACGCGGTTGAAGCTAATTTGACGCCCATCTCCTTCAAACTCGCGAACTATAATGTGGAACTACCGCGAACCATTGCGAGTGTGGAGCTTTGTTTCGCTCATCGCGAGTTCGCGGTGAGTTCGCGCCGCGAAGTCTTGCGCGATTCGTGGATTAAGTGTAGAGCGGACTTTAGGGCCTCGACAGTACGCGGATTGTTGTTGTAAACCCTTTCTTTGAGATATCTCCATAAAGAAAATCCATCGGGGTCAAATCAGGTGACCTCCTTTTGGCCATGGGATGTCCCCAAAGCGACTAATCAGTTTTTGAGGTATAGCTTCTCGCAGCAAAACCATTGAAGCTCTAGCCGTATGCGGGGCCGCCCCATCCTGCTGAAGCCACGTGTGCGACGAGAACGATGGTTGAGCTCGCAGATTCGTCAAGAAGAAATCCGTTATCATTCTTCCATAATTTTCACTGTTGACATTCGTCGCTTGTCCTCGAGCATTCTCAAAGAAAAATGGGCCGTTAATCGGGTACGTATTACGTACTTATTACTGCGGGTAAAATCAGGAAGCTGATTTTTGCTTTTAAGGCCCTTAGAAATGTTCTACCGTTAAGAAGCCTCATTAAAGTCTACTACGCGCTAGCCCATAGCACGATTACATATGGAATATTAGGATGGGGGGGTTCTACAGATTCGGCGTTAGATCCGCTTGTTAAAGCGCAAAAAGCTCTCCTGAGGGTCATGTCCAGAAAGCCACATCGATATCCAACAAACGAACTACTAAAAGAGCTGAGACTTTTGGACGTTAGACAGATTTATGCAAAAGTAACCCTACTTTATTATCTCAACAATCCGCACACACACAACATCACTAACCACAAGATTCTAACTAGAGGTTGCGCGTCAGAAAAACATTTAATTAAAAAAACCAAAACTAAATTTGCGCAAAGGCACTTTAGTTGTGTAGCTCCTAAACTCCACAATTACTTTCAGGATAAGTTAAAACAATGCAAAAGCTTACATATGAAAAAGGGAAAACTTACTTTGTGGCTGTTTGAGACCGGCAGGGAAAAGGTAGCTGAAATTATTACACATATCCTCGTTTAAAACCACGTTATCAATTTAATTTAATATTACAATTATATATTACTAATAAATACGTGTATGTAAATGCAAATGTATGTAAATAATAATAGTATGTAAATAATACAAGTAGGTAAATGTATATATTTATATATAAATGAGAATAATATATGTATAATGTTTAATATTATATAAACATGTAAATATCACCATAGTTCTATAATTGCAGTATAAAATTACGTTCGCATCTTAATTTAAAAGAAAAGAATCTACCCTAGTACGGGCATTAACCTAGTTGGGTAGTTTTTAAGACATAATTTTTGTACTACTTTCTCTTAAATAAAGCATTATTATTATTATTATTATCCCATTCGTGGACAAAGCACACCAAACGGTGACTCTCGGGCAATACAATACAATACAATACAATACAATACAATCAACTACTCCAGTAGATAGGCATTCCTACACTTGGATGCGTCACAAAATTAAATGCTAAAAATTTAATTATTAAAAACATAACTATCGTGATAGTTGTCATCGCTGTAATATTATATTCAATATTACCTATATACAAATAATCAAAATATACTAATGTGATTTAAGAGTCAAGGAGAATAATATATTAAAATAGAAATGCAAATTCTATGTAGAATAATCAAAAAATATATATTTTATTGTCAATCCAGCAATAATGCTTTCGTAGTTTTTTTTAAAATGAATAGATGTTTAATAAATTATATGAGAATTAGAATGTCAGCTATCATAATACCGTTATGTTTAAAACTTTACGCATTTCATTAATCATCAACATGGAAAATAGACTCAGAATTTTCAAACTCCCTTATACCATAAATTGGGTTTCTTACCAAATTATTTATGATTATCTTTTTAAATTGGACCTCTCCGAGGCTTTTCATTTGCTCTGGAATCTTATTATAGAACGACAAATTTTGATGAATAAAACTGTATCGCACTTTGCTAAGTCGCTGTCGGTTTATGTGGAGATTGGATTTATTTCTCGTATCGTGATGATGAAAATCACTATTCACCGGAGCTTCTGTTAGGTGTCTACGAGCGTACATAATATTTTGGTAGATGTAAGAAGAAAATAGAGTCATTATTCCTGATTTTACAAATAGCAATATAGCAATGTAATAATAAATGCAAAATAGCAATGCAGCGTTTTTAAAAATCACTTGATTTAAATCATCGCAATCCTGAACCAAAGCACAAACGCAAGTCTCGTCGACGAACTACTTATGTTTAATATTGAACATTTATTGCTTTTCACTAAATTCAAAGCAAACCAATTTGTACCAATAGGGTTATTTGGGCTATTTGCGTGTTGTGTGTGTAAAAATGTTGCCGTAGCCTGCATCCCAAAAGCACCCCTCGATCTGCCGACCCAATTCAATAGGCGATCATTTATTAAACCCACGCACAATCCGATTAAGCCGTAGGGGGAAGCTTTAAATCATCCGCAAATACTATTAGCATCAGTACGATATGTACCAATAAATGGTATTGGGTCTTTACATATGAAGTTGCTGTTATATAAAGGAAATTTAAGGCCAAAAACTTTGTATGAAAATATATATTTAATTAATAAAAGTATTCACCCCTATTATCTGTGCAGATTTGTCATTTTAATGGAAGTTGCTTATTTCCTCTGCTGTACAAATTTCGTGGACAACTTTCGTTTATGAGACTCCAGAAGTACTTCATGAGACATCTTGATTTCAAATCGTTTCAAACCTCCGAAAGTTACTCAGAGAGACTTAACCGCCACAACATGGACTCACTCGAGGATAGGCGCCTCCAATATTATACACGTTTTCTGTACAACATTATCCTACTAATATTATAAACGCGAAAGTTTGTATGTATGTATGGATGTTTGTTACTCTTTCACGCAAAAACTACTGAATGGATTTTGATGAAACTTTACAATAATATAGCTTACACATCAGAATAACACATAGGCTATAATTTATAAAGATATTTTGTGAATTATCTAAAATATAGGATAACTGTCAAGTAAGTAGGAAAAAAATCTAAGAAATTGACATTCGAAATTTAAATTCTATCCTACTATCCTACTATAATATTATAAACGCGAAAGTTTGTATGTATGCATGGATGTTTGTTACTCTTTCCCGCAAAAACTACTGAATGGATTTTGATGAAACTTTACAATAATATAGCTTACACATCAGAATAACAGATAGGCTATAATTTATAAAGATGTATGGTTTTCTATCATCATTATCACAATTGTCCATCACCACGCAGGTGAAACCGCTGGGCACAGCTAGTTAATAATAAAATAGACAGTCCCTATTCTGTTGGCAGAATCTCCTACCGAATCCCAAATAATAAGACAAGGGCTCGCGATTTATTTTATCTACCGAGAGCCAATGCCAATTATGGTCAAAATATGTATTTTAATAGAGCACTTCGATCATATAACCTAAACTATCAATGTCTGGATATTTTTAATTTATCTTCAAATACTTGCTTCAAAGAAATTAGAAATACGATAAACAGCCTTCGGGTTTGATTGGTATTTCTTCGTCCGCTAGGTACGTAGGCTGTGGTAATGGTTACTACACAATAACAATGCTTTCTAGCCAGTATAATATTTTCTATAAAAGTTCATATGTTTATTAACGTTATAAATACATTGTGATGTATATTATATATATATATTTATATTAACTATAATTTTACATTTTATTGTTACCTTATCGTATTATTTATATTAATTTATTATTTGTGCACGTTTATGTATGCATGTTATATAACACCCTATATCTTAAATATATCTACATAACTCATAATGTGGCTTCCCTATCCCTTTCCCTTTACTTAAACCTGCATTTTTTTCATAGCTCATTGCGCTGTAACAAAAGATTTAGTTTAATTGTGAAAACTTTTGATTGGCCTTAGATTTGTATAACATGTGTTTAAATTAAGTATAAAACGCTGAAAGTTTTCCGAAAAATAAAAATAAAATAAAATAAATAAATAATATAAATGCTTCGAAGGTTTTTTTCACCGACTCTTCAAAGTTGATTTATTTCCCTTGATAAAAAAAAAATCTTTTGGAACAAGGTCTGGCAAGTACGGTAGGTGACCAAGAGTCTCCAGCCACAACTTCTGCATCTTTGCGACTGTTTGCAGTGAAATCTGTGGTTACGTTGTCATGCTTCTGCATAGCTATGTCATTATGACCGACAGAGGCAAACGCCTTACGATGAGGCACTGGGAAAGGTACCCAGCGGGCAGCCTCGCCCCGTATAAAATACTAGATGTTGCTCGCGGCTTCGCTCGCGTTAAATTTGGGGTAAGATAGATCCCTTTATTCCAATCAAGTGGTAAGTTTTTGCGCGTAATATGAGGTTCTAGCGTCTTCTCGCGTCCGGGAACCGTCGTGCGCGACTCAGAGTCTATTTTGATTATTATGGTTATTTATCCCTTCTCACCCCCTAAGTGGTAAATTTTTGAAAAACATGAAACATGCATTTGCTTATTTGTTTAATACCATTGAAACCCCTTTTCGTCCCATTAGGGGTTGAATTTCAAAAAAATACGAAATACGTATTTGCCTAGATGTTTATTAGAGTACTAGCTGACCCGTGCCAACTTCGTTGGGCGGTAAACCTTTTTACTTGTGATGAAATTATGAGTGTGGTTTGGTTAGTACTGAGTGCTATGATTTATTTCCTGACTGCCAAAAGAAGGGTTATATTTTTACTGCATATGTATGTATGTAATTGCATGCCAATTTGACTATATTGCCGTTATTTGTGAGTGTCTTCTTGTGAGTGTCTTATCTCTTTAACCAGTTATGCAGTAAAAGTGAAATTATATGAAGTAAAAGGAAAAAGTCTTTTGTTTTAAATACTTGAGACGATGAATTTACTTATTTTGATAATAATTCATAATTGTTGATAATATGACCAATAAACGATTTAATTTATTTTTTAATTTGAAAAACTACTTTTTGTGACTTAAATATAAAAGTTAGACATATGCTGTTGCTGACTTTATTGTAGGCATTATCAAGCTCTACATCTTTTCTCTAGAACTTAATCATATATCTCTCATCGTTAAGGCAGCGTTCGTTAGAAACGTTTTCGTTCGACCGTTTTTTCCGACTTAGTTTGGAAATCCGACTACCAAAAAAATGTCTTTTCGGATTAATATATAGCCTGTGACACTCACAAATAACGTGGCTTTCTATTGGTAAAAGAATTTTCAAAATCGGTTCAGTAGATCCAGAGATTACTTCCTACAACGTCACAAACTTTACCTCTTTATAATATTAGTATAGATTAGTATAGATATGTACATCACAGTGTAATGATATGTAGACGTGGAAGATGTTATCTTCGGCTAATAATTTGGGGGAGTAATCGGGTATAAAATTAAACCTCCCCCGACGTTAATCTGCTAATTAGTCTGTAATTAAGGCGAACATATTGCGATAGATCAAGTAATTATGTACGTTGCCTCAGTGATTCTTCCAGCATTTCGAATCATCGATTTGCGGATAGCATTAGCAAGGCTCAATCGGAGCTTCGCCAGGTAGTTGCGTCTATCGTGTATAGGTCAGCAATATCCCACGAGGAAATACATCGACATGAGACCAACTAGAGTTGTCGACTACAGCGGGCGAGCCCGTCACCTCAGGAAGTTTTAACGATTAGTCCTTCTGTCTCCCTGGAGTGAGCGCAAAAGACTTGGGCAAAAAACAGTCCATCATCAAGCTCCGCCACAAGCCCGTAAGAGGTCAACGCCTTAACCGCGAGATAGCCAGGAATGCTACCCAGCGGGCTTACACTCACGCCTTTACTTCCAATGGCGACCAGATTACTCCAGTCTCTCGATTGGTTACGAAGCGGTGAAACGGTGTACACCGAATCTATCACGGACCATGGCATTCTTTGCCCGGCTGTTCACCCAGGATCGGATAGCCGATGGTCGTTTCAAGAGCAGTCGCCGTAAGGTCCGCAACCACCTCCGCTCTATAGGAAACAGCACTGCTTCCAGACTTCCCCCGACTGTTAGTCGGAGTGCGCAATCGATTGGCAATGCCGCACGGAGCGCAGACCGTCCAGGAGCGACATGACACCAGGAAAAACTTGTTGCAGAAAACAGCAATACGTGCGATAGTGGATATTGGTCCACAGCAGCGTAGTACACCGAGTTAGAAGCAGTGGCCGCGCTCTTGAGCGTTAGGTCGTTGCGGGGACAGGGTGTGAGGGAAGTGAGCAGAGGGAGACTTCTCGCCGAACGCCTACGCTCCGGCGTTACGCGGCGGTGTAGATTGGCATCTTTGAATATCTGCGTCGGCCGTGTAGCTCCCATGTGGCGGCCATATACAAGTCCCCTGTGACGGCAATCGTGACTTTTTTCTGTAATGGAAATCGTGTAACCTTTCCTAGTACGCCAGCCCCAGGTGTCCCGGAATCTAGCCTGCTGACTGTACCCCGGCATTCTATGGCCAAAATACCGTCTGATCTGAAAGTATCTGCTTTTCCAAAACTCTTACACTTTTTTGGCCCTGGCTTCCTAACTAGTAGGAATATAAATAGGATAGAAAACGAATTTACCGCGTGAAATTTGTAGGACCCGACGTTTCGGTGACGTTGCAGCCGCCGTTGTCTAGGGTAAACTGAAGAGCTGTCAGTCCGTTGTTTTGCGGGTAGGCCGCAAACCGCTGCCGCCACTGCGTAGGTTATAACGGTGGTGGGGGGCCGGGCTCGGAGCGCGGGAATTTTTAAAATCCCATAGCCAAGCGACTGACAGAACACATCAAAGCTGTTAAAAACGTTCAGCGAGAAAAATCGGCGATCTGCGAACATATATTGGATAGCGGAAGTAACCACTGGATGCAGTTTCAAAATCCCATTGTTCTATCCAAGGAACAATTCTACTTTCCTCGCATGATCCGGGAAGCCATTGAAATAAGAAGAACTCCGAACTTCAATAGAGATGACGGCTACAAACTCTCTTCTACGTGGAACCCTCTTCTTAAAATGTTCCCGCCGCCGAACGCCGAACGCAAAGACGTAAAACAGGATACAGTGAGTGTTGTGTGCAAGACGGATTTTAAAAATTCCCGCGCTCCGAGCCCGGCCCCCCACCACCGTTATAACCTACGCAGTGGCGGCAGCGGTTTGCGGCCTACCCGCAAAACAACGGACTGGCAGCTCTTCAGTTTACCCTAGACAACGGCAGCTGCAACGTCACCGAAACGTCGGGTCCTACAAATTTCACGCGGTAAATTCGTTTTCTATCCTATTTATAATGTCAAACAACCGCGATAGTCTTCGATTTCATAGTAGGAATATGTTTAATACAAGCGACACATTTTTAAAAAATCCGCTGTATTTATGAAAATACTACATCATATTCAACAATAGTCATTTTGATACAGATTTTTAATATAATTCAATTAGCAGATTGACTCTGAAGAAATATATTTTCAAATGGCTCATGACGAAAAGTAAAAGCCAGCGCGAAGAAATCGTGACTGACATCCTGACTTAGGCCATATTTGACATATCTGTCACCTGATACTTGACAAAAAATATGTTTCGGTTGATTATGTTTAAAATAATTTTATAATATTATAATAATTAATTAGATTTACAATTTTATATGTGCATAGTAAGAAACCTTTTAGGCTACTTAATTTATTGGTCAATTTAGTTATTTATTCATATATATATTTATTTATTTTACTTATCTATAAACTTAAATATTGTCTTTTTTATTTAATTATAGTTCTTTATTTATATACACATTTATATATTATATTAACCTTAATTTTTTTTAAGAATGAATGAGCGATCGGAATGAAGGAATGAAAAAAATAAAAAGTGAAGTCACTATGTCTTAAATACTATCACCCCAGAACAGATATACAATCTAATGGGGTGATAAAATCCACACAAACGTAATTTATCTGCTTCGCAAAAAAAAAGTGTAAAAATATTATTATTTAGGTATTTATTTATTTATTTATTTATTTATTTATTTATTTATCCCTAGTATTACATGATTAAATTTCCTATAGTATATTTTACATCATTTAGTCGTACATACAAAATGTGAACCCTGGAAATTTACTAAAGGTGCGGCTTCGGCGGGATTTTATCACCTCACTAGGCAGAGCCTGTATTGAGGTGATATTTAGTACTGCGTTCATCTGCCGGGTGTATAGGTAATTTATTTAATCTTGGGAAATCCTACAAGTGTATATTGTATAACTATTATAGTATATAGGTATATATATTAAACTAAAATATTTATTAAATTAAATTATATATAATATTGGTATATGGGAGATATATGAATACAGTTATGAGGCTAATGAGATAATAATAACAATAATAAGTAATATAAGTCATATGTGCACCTATTTAATAACGTTAGTTACTAACGACTCACAGTGCTCCCTCGTCGAGTGTAACAACCATAATGTTACCAGTCTTTTGTAGTGAGCGTCATTTTGAATGATTGTAGAGGCCTAATTGCGTGGTAAATATGTTATGGAGTTTTTTCGCTAGGTAAATATAGTGTTTACTTTTGTTATTTTTTTTTGCCAAAATCAATTTTATTGTATTGGATAATTTTATAAAATAAAAAATAAAAAAATACCACGGAAACACTACAAATATACTACATTTGCGATCACAATCATTTGACGCTATCATTGAAAAGGCACTTCCTTTCACAATAAATATGAACCATAAATTCTAACATTTCCGTTATCCCTTCCCTTTCCTTACCTTATTTTGGCAGTTTATTTATTTATTTATATATTAATATATGTATGTATATATGTATTATGTCCTAATCGAAAATTTATTTATTTATTTACTTTTGGCTTTATATACGTACACATAAAATGCATAATATTTGCTATAATTTAAAATTTCATTTTATGTTTTTGTATTCAGTATTCAATTTATTCATTCAGAATATACAATAAAAGCATGAATTATCAATTAAAGCTAATTATCGCATATTAGAATTCGTCAGTTGCTAGTAATATATTAATATACGGGGTGTTATTACAGCACGGGCTTTTTTCTGTGGGTGAATCAGTACAACGTAGTAAGCAACTTTTGATAAAAAAATTTGGAAAAAAACAAAAAAAATTTTTTTTTTTGGAAAAACAACAAATATTTTTTGTTTTTTTTTTAAATTTGGAAATTTGAAGAAGTTGACTGTTAAATAAAGGTTTGAGAAGCGTTTGAGCGTGCTGCGCCATCTAGCGGTAGGTAATAAGTCGTAAATAAACAATATCAGCGGCATTTTACCAACCGCTAGATAGCGCATCGTGATCATAGCTTTTCATAATATTTAAAAATAAAATAAAAAAAAAACAAATAAAAAAAAGAAAAAAATTATAAAAAAAAGTGTATTTTTCAGTTTTTTCCAAAAAAACAAAATTTGCTTACTACTTTGTACTGATTCACCCACAGAAAAAAAAAGCCCGTGCTGTAATAACACCCGTAGATATAAAACTATCAAGCATAAATATTAATTCGACAATAGCGTTGACTAAGTCGGCTTTTCACGGCAGAGAAATAAAATTAAAATAATTAGAGCTGAATCCATGTACATGAGTATTCATATAAAATAGATAATTATTATAAGAATATTAATAGTCATCTTAGGCACTCTATACAAAAAATAATCACACAATAGAAAGTATCAAAACAAAATTGGAAAAAAACGTCCTATGTATATGATCAGGTATGTTACGTTACACATTGTAATCTACATATTAAATAATAAATTCATATTATGTACTATTATTTGTATCTTATTGAAATTCAATTTTTGCATAATCTTCTTTTCACATCGGCATGTTGGTTGAATGGAAGATATTAGCAGGGGGGGGGGGAGTTGGGGAGGGGGAGTTGGGGGGGGGGGGCTTGTCTGCTTGCTGAGAAAGTGTTGTCTGCTTGCTGAGACCATATTGAGAAACATTCTCAATATGGTCATATTGAAATAATTTTGAGAACCAGTGGTGTAGTCGATCGTAAACTTTTTGTATTACATAATGTTTTCATTTAATAACTTGATATTAATGAGATTCCGCCGTTCAGTAACTGCCCCTTGCATAGTGAGTACATTTGCGTTGAATTGTTGAAGAGCTGGATGTAGACCAAGCACACGCGACGTTCAGCCTCGACTATGTGGGCCATTCATTAGATTGTAGGGCGGGAGTGTGGGGCTGTGCGCGACGTGTGAAATAAAACTATTAAAAAATCACATAATTTCTCCCGATAATAACATTTCCAGACCGCGTTCGGGGTGCGTAACTGTCATCGGTCACGCAGGGACAATACCAATGCCTCTACACTTTTTGTCATACTGAATGTTTGGGGAATATGATAGATCAAAATGTGCAGCGTGCAAAATATTCACAACTAGCTGACCTGGCGAACTTCGTACCGCCTAACAGTCAATGGATGTCGTGTTACAGATTAGCTGAACTTAATTTGTGATTTATGAAAGTAATAAAATGAATACAAAATAAATATTAAGTTAATAACACAAAAAAAACATAAAAGTACAAAAATTAAGTATATCAATCGCGTGTTAGCAAGACATGATTGAATTAAACTATTTAAATATTGTGCAGCATTGGATGCACTCGGTTTAATTCTCTTCATTGAAGCACCTTGTGATATACGACATTTTTTGTTATTTTATTAGGCGCAAGAACAAATAAAGCGGATGATTTGTCGACACGTGAACATGCCACGTACAAATGACCATGAGAAAAACACGGATTTACATTTTGTATGGGAAAATGATTTTTCTTTTATTTTAATTTTTCGTCAATTTTACAATTTTTGATTTTAATAGTTATTCTGCTATTCGGGACGGAGACAAATACAACAAATCAAAAACCATGAAAATCGGTCCATCCGTTCTCGAGTTATAAGTGTTCGAACAAACCCGACTTTTATAAATATTATATAAAACAAATATATATGAAAAAAAAAACAAAAAAAACAATGTATGGGAAAATTTTTTTTCTTTTATTTTATTTTTTCGGAAAATTTTCTTTTATTTTATTTTTTCGGAAACATTATGTAGGTATGGGATTTTTTTTCTCTTTTATTTTATTTTTTCGTTAATTTTCCAATGTTTTTAATAGTTATTCTGCTATTCGGGATGGAGACAAATACAACAAATAAAAAACCATGAAAATCGGTACAGCTGTTCTCGAGTTATAAGTGTTCGAACAAACCCGACTTTGTTTTATATTGACTATGTTGACTTTGTTTATACGAGAGACAAAGCTACATACAACCGCGCTAGAACGTACGGAGAGAAACCTGTTTATATCGGAGTCGCCAGTACTCAAAGCTCAGGTCGTCCGGCGTACTTACACATAAACTATCCAAAGCGTTTGATTCGGTTGACCACGAAATACTGCTCAATAAATTAAACAGTTATGGGATTCGGGGCAAAGCCAATAATATGATGAAATCCTACTTAACAGGCCGGTCACAGGTAGTAGAAATAGATGGGTTTAGATCTACACCGCAACCGATATCCTGCGGAGTTCCCCAGGGATCGATTCTTGGTCCATTATTATTTTTATTTTTTATTAATGATATAGGCAATTGCTTGCCAGCCTACACCAAAACCTTACTCTATGCGGATGATACAAGTTTCCTGTTTCACGATAACAATCTTAACGACCTAAAGACCAATGCCAATCATGCATTAAACCTAGCAAGTTCATGGTTCACAGAGAATAATCTCTTGCTTAATGCAAAAAAAACCGTAACTATGCACTTTTCCTCAAAATATAAATCGTCTGCTATACCATTTAATATAACTCTAGACAACAGTGCTCTAGAATTAAGCAAATCGACAAAGTTCCTAGGTATCATGATCGATCATCATCTTAGCTGGAACATCCATATTAATGAACTGTGTAGTGCGCTTTCTTCGGCAATATATGCGATAAAAAAGATTAAATTCTTAGCTGGTGAAATCGCTGCATTAACTGCGTACCATGCCTGTTTCCATTCTAAAATGACTTATGGTATACTGATATGGGGGAATGCCACAGACAGTTCTAGGGTTTTCATTTTACAGAAAAGTGCACTGAGAGCAATTGCAGAAGTATCCCGTGACACGCACTGCGAACCATATTTTCTTAAGTACAAAATACTGACTTTTACGTCTCAATATATTTTACAATGTCTACTCTATGCTAAATCAAATATTAACGAACAAGAGGTAAACGGGAATATGCACTCCCACAATACACGCAGACGTGATGACGTTATCCTGCCTAAAGTACGCCTTACGCAGACACAAAAGTCCTTTGGATATTTGAGCTATAAGCTCTTTAACCAGCTACCACTCTCCACAAGAAAGATGGAAACAAAGGCGTTTAAAAGATTTATTAAACAAAAGCTACAATCCACACATGCTTTATATAAGCTGGGTGATTTTTTTTTGAGCTTGCCAATTCCTTCAAATGGGAATAACATTAATATGTAACTTTCAGGTACCTCATTTTAGTTCTTATTGTTTAATAATAATATTATGAATTTAATATTTAATATGTAGATTACAATGTGTAATGTAACATACCTGGGTGGTTCTCCAAATATTGGGAAAAACACGGTTCCGGCATGAATAACTATGTTCCCGATGTCCCATAGTATTCTAATATTTTTTTACATGTAGAACTAAAGTACCTCTAACTTTGGAATATTTAACATGTGGCTTAATCATAATTGAAGGTCCTGAAAAAAAATGTGAAACCATGAAACTCTAATTACCGTCCCTGTCCCTTTCTCCATTTTTCGACTTTCGAGTGAATGGCATTCCACACTTGTAAATAATAGAGCTGTTTAACTTATGTATCCATAAACTACGATTCCAAAAGCTTTATTTTATATGGTTTTAATAAATCATATTTCATATTTTATACCGTTTATAACGTTCCGAACCGATGTCACCACAATTTCTCAAATTACCGTTGCCAGTTTTCAAAACGTCGCACATCACTAATTATTACGCCAATCACTAGAAGGCGTTTGCTATAAAGTTTACCCCAGTGTGCCCTTTGCACTGATCTAGAGCGGACCTATCGGCTGCGCCTACTTTTGTCGATAAATTGCACGGTACGTCTAATTTTGGAGAAAAGTTGCAATTTGCGGTTATTTCATAATTACCTTCGCAGCGAAATTAAAGTGCGTGTTACTTGGTGGAGTTGTGGTGAATATTACTTATTATTAAGTTTGTTGACGTTAACATTTTTCTAGCATTACTTTTTAGTTTTATAGTAAAAGTAGCCCTAAAAAAAATAAAAACCATCAAATCATAATTACCGTTATCCTAATTACCCTCGCCACGATTTCAAATTACCGTCGCCAATTTGTATTTCAAAGGCGTTTATCTTTTTTTCTATGACAGATATTTAAAAAACTTTTACACTGTTATACAGTGCTCTTCAATATCTACAAAAAAAAAATATATAAAAAAAATAAGAATAAAAAATTACATTCTTTGAAATCAGTGAAAGGACGCCGGATTTCCACATTTCTGGAGAACGACCCACCTGATCATATACATACGTTGTTTTTTCCAATTTTGTTTTGATACTTCCTATTGTGTGATTATTTTTTGTATAAAGTGCTTGATGGCTATTAATATTCTTATAATAATCTATTTTATATGTATACTCATGTACATGGATTCAGCTCTAATTTTTTATTTTTTTATTTTATTTGTCTGCCGTGTAAAGCCGACTTTAGTCAACGCTATTGTCGAATTAATATTTATGCTTTAATCGTTTTATATCTACATTTAAACTGACGAATTCTAATATGCGATAATTAGCTTTAATTCATAATTCATGCTTTTATTGTATATTCTGAATAAATAAATTGAATACTGAATACTGAATACTAAAGTGCAGAGTTTAATTAGCAGATTGACTCTGAAGAAATATATTATCAAGTGGCTCATGGCGATAAGTAGAAGCCAGTGCGAAGAAATGGTGACTAACTTCCTGCCTTATTTGACATATCTGTCACCTGATACTTGACAAGAAATATGTTTCGGTCGATTATGTAATAAATTGATAATATTATATTAATTAATTATATTTACAATTTTATATGAGCATAGTAAGAAACCTTTTTAGGCTACTTAATTTATTGATCAATTTAGTTATTTATTTATTTATATATTTATTTATTTTACTTATCTATAAACTTGAATATTTTCTTTTTCTTTATTTAATATTAGTTCTTTATTTATATACATATTATATTAACCTTAAAATTTTTAAGAATGAATGAGCGCTCGGAATGAATGAATGGAAAAAAAATAAAAGTGACGTCACTATGTCTTAAATACTATCACCCCAAAACATATATACAATCTAGTGGGGCGATAAAATCCACACAAATGTAATCTTATCTGCTTCGCACCAAAAAAAAATTATTACTTATACTGTTGTTATTTTTTTTTGCCCAAATCAATTTTCTTGTATTAGATAATTTTATAAAATGAAAAAAAATATAAAATTCAAAACATCAAATAATAATGGTTTATTTCGGTACAAATAAATTTGTACATAGTCTATATCCTCGTTAAAGTCTGGGAATCATTCAAATTCATATTAATTAATTAATTTTCAAACTTACAATAATTATAATTTATAATATTTCCCTGAACGTTTCAGGTGCGTAAGAAAGAAGAAATAAGAAAAACCCGATAAAAACCCGATCTGGGTATAGAAATTACATATAAAAAAAATGGTATTTCTACCATTTTTAAAATTACATTTCAAATTATAAAAAAGTCTATAAAAAACTAATATTGAAATAAAAAAACATAGACATTCAAAAATAACAAAGACATAAAAACTAGAAAAATAAAAATAAACAGAAATAATGAAAAACATAGAGAATCAGCAATTCAATAACGAAAATATATGAAAACTAGAAAAATAGAAAGCATCCAAAGAATTCTACATAGACTACATTTAATAAGGATCAAACTATCAATCAACAATCAAGAAATAGAAAAATGCATCGACTCTTCAAAGAACAAAAAATCAACTGGTCTCGATGATATACGTAATTAAAATCCATACACGTGTACTGGCACCTTGTAGCTCCCCTCCGTCCAGGTGTAATAACTCTATACTCGCTATCTCGGAAAATGGTCTTTATAATGTATGTATAATGAACAGTTCCATGAGAATAAAATATCCCCAAAGGCCACGTCCTATTCTTCAACATTTTGATAGACATGCCTGTGGATACGTTCTCCTGGCGATTATATTAAATTTTATGTTAAATCTGTGTTTTTCTGGTATTTTTTCACTCGAATGGGCTGATAAATCTTACGGTCGTCGGAATAAATTAGAGGGTGCCCGGATATGAGACTGGCGCGATGGCGGGCGGCTGGAGGGGGAGGGGCAAGGGGGGGGGGGAAGTCCGCGGCGCGCGGCGCGCTCTCTTCCGTAATTACCCCACCGCCATGGGCCACCCCACCGTACCCAACCCACCCACCCCATCCGGACGCCTAGCTGTTATAAATCAAAAATTAAGCTGTGGCCTTTTTGCTATGACGCGGATGCGGGAAGCGTTTGTCTTATGAGAGTAGCTCGCAAGAGTAACACTCAGATTTATGGTCGAGTAGCGGCTCAGTTAGCCTAATCTTGAAAAAAAATGCATGCTACATTTATCAATGGCCCCATGTAAAGCAATTTTTTCATTTTATTTTATTTATTAATTCACAATAACTTTATAATTATGTCATATACACACCATTAACATACTATGGTTGAGTTGGGAGAGATTGAGCACATCCTATGGTGAAAATGTCTATCCTCATTCTTAACTAGGTCAGAGACCCGTATCTAGGGATGCTGATTTTTGTTTAAAGGTATCGACATTGATTTTATAAAATCAATGGTATCGATGAGCTGACTCTTTTGATGTTATGAACTTACGTTGCATTGCATAAAACATAAGAATATATACATATACGAGTGGTATTACCCGGCGTTGCCCGTGTTATATCTTTTCTCAAATACCAATGTATACCAATTTTCATGGCGATCGGTTGAGCAGTATAGAAGTTGGTGTGCTGCAGCGCCGTCTAGTTGAAAGTTGCAACAAAGCGGATATATATAAAAACCTTAACCATGAAAAAATACATATATATGCCAACTTTCATGGTGATCGGTCAAACGGTTTCGGAGTCTATTAAACTCGGACAGACGGGCATACAGATATACCAACATCCATTTTTATATTATATTATTTTTTTAAAAATTAAACTTTGCCTGTTTTTAAAATTTAAACTTTGAATGCCTATATCTCGCTTATTTATAGCGACCGACACAATTTTCTTCCAGATTTAGCATTAACATGAAAAAAATTGGAGAGAGGTTCCTATACTGCAGTTATTCCACTTTTATAACTATGTGATAATACTTACATGTATATATTTTAATTAAAGAGTTTTGAACAATGAAGCACAAATAATTAAAAAGCAGGAATAATTTCACTGTATTACCTTCACAATATTTTGAATTTAGAATAACGCTTGGCCGACTATGACGTTTGTAGGTTTAACATAGCAGCGCCATCTATGGATTACTCAATAGATAACGCCATCTGTTAAAATCGTTTGGAACTAACAGATAATTGCGAATGTCAAATAATAGACATTGCAATAAAATAATATCGCGACTATAAATTAAGACGTAAGCTATCCTATCTTTCAAGTTGGATCAAACTGCACATTGTGTGCAAATTTGATTCAAATCGGTTAAGTAGTTTAGGAGTCCATCGCGGACAAACAACGTGACACGTAATTTATATATATTAAGATACATACACATACATACACACATACATAAATATATATATATATATATATATATATATATATATATATATATATATATATATATATATATATATATATATATATATATATATATATATATATATATATATATATATATATATATATATATATATATATATATATATATATATATATATATATATATATATATATATATATATACATATATATATATATATATATATATATATATATATATATATATATATATATATACATATATACATACACATACATACACACACATAAATATATATATATATATATATATATATATATATATATATATATATATATATATATATATATATATATATATATATATATATATATATATATATATATATATATATATATATATATATATATATATATATATATATATATATATATATATATATATATATATATATATATATATATATATATATATATATATATATATATATATATATATATATATATATATATATATATATATATATATATATATATATATATATATATATATATATATATATATATATATATATATATATATATACATACCTACACATATATATATACATAAGCAAATAATACACGAGATTTGATATTAGTTAGTAATACATAATTTAATAAAACAACTTAAATTATTAGCGAGAGCAATTGACTCAGCATACATTGGACCCCTATCAAGCAGGTACTTCTTTATAAGTATTTTGAATGAATTTAAGTTGTTTGCATTCTTACAACTCTCATTTAAATTATTATAAAATCTCGGCGCAAGGAAGTAAAAATGCCTTTGGGCAAATGAAGCAAATGGACCATAGATAAAGAATAATGACCAAAAATGAATGGGGCTTGGTCCAAGTCCACCACTAACAAGACTATGTAACGAAAATAGTCCACTAAATACTGAATAATTCGGATCAGACCATAGTCAAAAATATACTGTCAATAAAAAGTTGTTACTAAAAAGAAAACTCATGCTTTTTGTACTTTTTGTGCGAAAAATAATAAAATCATAAATAAATTATATTAGTATTGTGTGCGCTGCGCCGACGCAACCGATCTTTACCTGGCCAGGCCAGTGCGAAACAGACAAAAATTGTGTTGTCTCACGAATCGTTTTGCGTGGCGCTAGCGATGAGTCTTATTAGCATTACATTATGTCATTCTACTTGAATACAATAAAAATGGATTAAAATAAATAGGAGACTAATGAGCAGAAACAATTTCTTTTATTTTTCAATTGGTCATAACTTTTCACTGACATCTTATATTTTTTCGTGTCTTAGTGAAAGTTACTGTATATTTAGTGGACTATTCGTCACCGTATGTCTCGTTAGTGGTGGACATTTGGACCACCTTTGGTCATTCTCCTGTGGCATGCAAAATTTTTCAAGAATTGTCCCCAAGTACGTAAGTATGTTTAGATTTACATTAAGTCATTTATAGGCGTCAGTCAGTCGTAGATGAGTCTTCAGGGTGTACACACGTTATTGCAGTCAGTCGGGAAAATGCGTCATTTTCGCTAGTTAAATTTTTCCATACGACACGACGTCACCCTGTACAACGCAGCGCAGTTACTGACTTCGGCGTTTACACGTGGTCAGTATCGCTGACGCGTGTGGTGAGGGGAGCGGAAGTTAGCGCTGACGCAACAGCGCTGTAAACTTGAAAAAAAGCGCTGACTTTTAAATGTAGATTTTGCCAAAAAAAAGATATTTTCGTAGTGTTCATCTCATTGTCAGTGAAAAAAACCAAACCATGTGGCCGCCATGTTGGTTGTTTAAATCGTGTCCGCGTTCGCTGTCATACTCCCGTTTTTTTCGTGATTCAAAATATATGTAGATATTAATTCACTACAAACCACCCCTCTTCAATTTCTTCTCCTCTCGATCCTTCACTTTTAGATGACTAAAACCAATTAAATTCAATTAAAATTGCTGAACATTTATAAACGTTGAAAACAAGTAAACGGCCTTACATTGATTGTTACGAGCAAATATGTAAAATTGACTATGTTTTTTTAAGCAATAAATAAGGAGAAACTAGAGCTGTCAACTACAACGGGCGAACCCGTCACCTCAGGAAGTTGTAACGAAATTTATCGTTCTGTCTCCCGTGAGGTGAGCGCAGAAGACTTAGGACAAAACAGTCTACCGTCAAGCTCTGCCACCTGCTCGTCAGAGGCCACCGGGAAAGGTATCCAGCGGGAGCCTCGCCCCCTGACCACCAGTTTGGAAGGATATATTCGTCTGAAATTAACCTTCAGGATACCTCCGTCCTCCCGACTGGCTACGGGTCCGAAGTCGCTTACGCGACCTCTACGTGTTGTATTACAGCGGTAATTCAGTTAGAATTTATCGCGGACCTGGGCGATCTTTGCCCGTAGTGCCACACGGGATCGAGTGGCCCAAGGTCATTTCAAGAGTGGCATGACAACAGGTCAACATCCACCCCCGCTGCTTAGCAGACAGTGTATTTCTATAGTCTCCAGATCCCTTCAGCAATTAGTCAGAATGCACAACCGATTGGCTGCGCAAACCGTCCGGTGGCGCCGGGATGCAATCCCGCCGGGAGAAACCTGTCCACCAGCTTTGAGGCCCGAGACTGACAGTTGTACCCGGGGTAGCCTTCCACACGAGGAGGCTTCTGAATAGGAGCTGAATCGTGAGTTGAGCCGATCCGAGAACAAAGTGGATTTGTGGCCCAAGCTGCACGAAACGTTCACCACCAAATAAGTAGATAAATATATCACAGTTGTGAAGTAAATCATATCATCGACTAACAGACTTTGTGTAGACTCCGAGGTTATGATCACTTTCCCCGCGCGCCGCGCTACGGCTTTTATTCGCGTATCGCGTGATTTGTGTTACTGTATGTTGTCCGCTCAGGAGCTATGCCGCCCCTCCCCCCCCCCCCCTCCCTCTCCGTCCCACTCCCCCTTCCCCAAATCTCCTTCACGCTTAACCACTCTGTAAACTCTCAATACTGGACGTATCAGAGATATCCTCGATTGCAAACACATCGCCGCAGGCTTATACAAAAAAAAATCAGCAGGCTTTATATTGTATAATACAAAATGTTAACAAAAAAAACGACTTCAATTCTTTTATATGTGCAGCTGCCATTGCATGGTGAAACTTAGAACGGGCTATTATAATTTAATGCGTATACAAAATTTCGTGTCTATGCTATTGACCGTTGAGGAGTTCCATCGCTGGTAGCCAACCTAGTTGGTAGCAACCAGTCCTGTTTCAGGGTCAGTCACACTCACGGGTCAACACCCATCCGATGGCCTCCACGCATGGGGTGCGAGCCTGGGTAGGACACTGGGTCAACCAGTCTCCCCTGGGAACAATCCTCTGGCGCTCCTGGACGGTCTGCGCACCGAGCGGCGCAAGCCAATCGATTGTGCTCTCCGACTAACAATCGGGGGAGTCTGGGAACTGTTTTGTTTCCTATAGAGCGGGGGTAGTTGTCTACCTTACGGCAACTGCTCTTGAAATGACCATTGGCCATCCGATCCCGGTTCAGAGTCGGGCAAAGGACGCCTTGGTCCGCGACAGATTCGGTGCACTCCGTTTCACCGCTTCGTAAGGGAGAGGACCGCGCAAGCGACCTCGAACTCGGAACCAATCGAGAGACCGGAGAAATCTGGTCACAATTGGAAGTGAGGGCGCGAGTATCTCGAGCCCGCCGGGTCTATTCCTGGCTCACTCGCGGTAAGGCGTTGGACTCCCACGGGTTGTGACGTAGCTGGACGTAGAATGTACTGTCCAAAGTCTTCTACGTTCACTGCAGGGCGACAGAACGACTAATCGTTAAAACGTCCTGTGGTGACGGGCTCGCCCGTTGTAGTTGACACCGCAAGATGGTCTTATATTATGTACTTTTAGTTTAAAATGCATAACGTAGATTTAATTTGATTATTTAACATTTTACTGACAATTTGATTACGATAAATAATTTTACTACATACCTTTTCGAATTACTAACTACTTCAAATATTAGGCTTCT
The DNA here is from genome assembly GCA_944548615.1 of Micropterix aruncella. NCBI lineage: Eukaryota > Metazoa > Arthropoda > Insecta > Lepidoptera > Micropterigidae > Micropterix > Micropterix aruncella. Next base: position 18,076,636 of record OX155976.1, read on the forward strand.
ATTTCGATTATTTGTATTTATAGTTTGACAATCTAGTAGTTAATTCTTGACTACCTATGTATGTTCAGTAAAGAGTAGTAACGAAACTTACTACATAACCCAATTATTTTGACACGTCCAAGAGCGGTCTTTAGCCGTCAATTGGACACGATGAAAATGTAATGTAATGTAAACGGTTTTAAATCGCTGTGGTGACATTCCAAGATACACTCCTACCTCCTCGTTGATTGCTAGATCGTATTACATATTTTATCGTGGGAAGTAAGAGCATGCTGCGTATGCACCGCACGCGCCATACCCCCCCCCCCCCTCCCCGCCCCTCTCTCTCATGGCAATAATTCCTAATAATAATCCCAATATCACCCCCGGAAGCAACAGACGGCCGGCGCGACGAGTGGTGCTCCGCAGGGGTGCGCTCTAGCGCCCCTCTCCCTTTTCATTAATCGCGCGAAAATCGAATTAGTCGGATTATTATCTCGGATATGCGATATTTATTCGTCGGGGGAATGGTAAGAGCTTTTTTTCGCTACAAATACTTTGGGCGATTTCTTCAAATATTTAGCGCGAACTTTAAATACTGCTTGAGTATACTTTTAGAAATGGTTATTCAAAACGTTCAGAGATTTGTCGTTTAAAAGAATAAGTCAGAATAATCATAATTGAATGCGACAAAATATCGTTTCTGTGCTGCTGACCGTTGAGGAGTCCCCTCGTTGGAAGCGCCAAACCCTGGGTGCAGCAGCCCTGTCGCGGTGAAACGCGGTGACCAGACTATCATAAATCGTTTCCAGACTCCCTGGCTATTAGTCGGAATGCACAATCAATTGGCAGACGCCGCACTGTGCGCAAACCGTCCAGGAGCGCACGAAGGACGATTTCCAGGGCATCTGGCCCGCAGGCACATGTGCCTGTCGGGGGGAGTCTGGAAACGAATTACCTACCTATGAAATTGCTGTTCTATAACGGAAATGTAAGGCTAAAAAAACTTTGCATGAAAAATATATATTTAAATAGAAATATCGACCCCTATTATCTATGCACATTTGACATTTTAATGGATGTTGCTTAATTCCTCTGTTGTAAAACTCTCGTGGACAGGAGTCAATGAATGCTTTGAGGGCGTTTTTCACCGACTCTCCAATGTTGATTTTTTTCTCAATTGAATTGAATAACTTGAATTGAATAAAAAGTTATCTCAATTCTGAAAAAAACTATTGGAGCAAGGTCTGGCAAGTACGATGGGTGACCAAGAGTCTGCGGCCGCAACTCCTGCAACTTTACGACTGTTTGCAGTGAAATCTGTGATTATACGTTGTCATGCAGAAGCAATGGCGATGAGCGATTGTCCAGGCTCGATTATTTAATCACGAGCTTCTCCATCATCGTTTGCAGTTCTTAACAGTACACATTTACGGTAACTAAATAGCCATACTGCAAGAAGCTGTTCGGGGTTGGTCACACTCACGGGTCAACACCCATTCGGCGGCCTCCACGCATGAAGTGCGAGCCCGGGCAGGACTCTGGACCTTAGGGCTAGTTTCCCCTAGGAATCAACCTTCTGGCGCTCCTGGACGGTCTGCGTACCGTGCGGCATAAACCAATCGATTGCGCACTCTGACTAACAGTCGGGGGAGTCTGGAAGCAGTACTGTTTCCTATAGAGCGGGGGTGGTTGCGGACCTTTCGCGACTGCTCTTGAAACGACCATCGGCTACCGATCCTGGGTGAACAGCCGGTCAAAGGATGCCGTGGTCCAAGATAGATTCGGTATACACCGTTTCACCGCTTCGTAAGGGAGAGGACCGCGCAAGCGACCTCGAACTCGAATCCAATCGAGAGACTGGAGTAATCTGGTCGCAATTGGAAGTAAGGGCGTGAGTGTAAGCCCGCTGGGTAACACTCTTGGCTGTCTCGCGGTTAAGGCGTTGACCTCTTACGGGTTTGTATCGGAGATTGACGGTGGACTGTTTTGTCCAAGTCTTCTGCGCTGACTCCAGGGAGATAGAACGACTAATCGTTAAAACTTCCTGATGTGCCAGGCTCGCCCGTTGTAGTTGACAACTCTAGTTGCAAGAAGCTGTAATAGAATACACCGGCAGAGCATCTCATATTTAAAAAAATGCAAATTTTTAACTTTACCATGGTTGCACAAGCGAAAATATTTGACAAGAGTAAAAACAAACGACGGAAAGTCAGATATTTATTTATTTTATTTATTTATTTATTTCCGTAATTCAAGATACAAATTACAAAGAAAATCCTTATTCTAACAAAAAAATCAGTTTATAATAAGTGTATATATTATACCTAGCTTAGAAAGGAAATTCATCTTTTGACATAACGGTTTACCACCTCACTAGGTATGAACCTGTGTTGAGGTGGTACTAACATCGATAAATTCTTTTGAGACGAGAGGGCAAATCTTATCTAATACTTAAGTACAATTTAAAATTTAAAGTTAAATTTAAAAACATCAATAAAATTATAAACTAAATTAAAATTTATGACAATCTACTAAGTTATATGGAATAATAATTATTTTTTATATATCAGATATAAACACATATAAATATGATATATACCATATATAGATATATATTATTAATATATATATTATATATACCATATAACATATATATACTAATATTATTAATATATATTATATAACATATATATACTAATAGCTGTATTATACTAATATATACTAATAGCGGGAATATATACTAATAGATAAACAGCTGATTCTTAAAAAGAATAACATGGCCTTGAATTAAAATTTATTTGAATTTGAAATTCCAATCTCAAACCCAAGTTATCCAAGTTTAATGTGGCCAGTGTGGAAAAAAACAGCAATTAATAGGTTTTTATAATACTCGAATAATATAATACTCCATTTTTTAAGTTAATTGTGTTTTTAATACGAGACTTACATTGTTTTCCCGGCAAGTTTTAATTAAAGGTTCGTTGAAATCGCTACACTCGGTACGTCTCCGCTATGCATGAAATCGACGACATTCGCGAAGCTTGAATTATTTTTAATCGATCGTTTTAGCGTTTTTGGCCGACACGTCGTAGAACTTCCTCATTGGTGACTTTTTGAGTGCACGATATCAACATCATGCGTCTGTATGTCCGCATCTCGAATGCTTCTATACGTTTCCTAAGACCTTCCTTAATATTATAAATAGGACAGAAACGAATTTACCGCGTAAAATTTGTAGCACCAGACGTTTCGGTAATTGAGTAATTGAGTTCTTTATTGTGGGAATTATTAAAAAAACATACAATGTTTAATTAACAAACTGCCCAGAGAGCATACAACATTTTGTTTCAGAAGAAACTTCATAAAGAAGAAGCTATATAAGGCGCAATCAGTAAAACTAAAACTATCAACAATTAAAATAATCAATATCAGAAATGATCAAACACAAGCAATAATCATCAATAATCACATAATCAATCAAACTAATTTTTATAATGTTTTGTCCAAGAAGAATCTAAATACATTGTAATTACATTTAAATATAAGATACCATATAACTAAAACAATCAATAAAATTATTAATTCAAGTTAAAACAATCAACAAATGAAATAATCAGTATACGCATTACATTAAAATAAAGGGGCTGTAAAAAAAGTCATTTTGTAAAATTTATAAATTCCTCAATAGAGTAAAACGTATTGGTTGTAAAAAAATCCTTTAAAAGTTTTTGGAACGTTCTGAGATTGCTATTGTCTTTTATGCTACCTGGTAGGCGGTTAAAATAATAAGGCCCTGAGAATTGGGTACTTTGCCTAGCAGCGTTTAAAACCACGCATGGTAGAATGAAATTATTCTTGTATCTGGTGTTTTTGTTTTGTATATGTTTAAATTTTACGTAAGTTTCCTTTTCGGTGTAAAAATCTAATAATAGCCTATATAAGTAAAGTGATGTGAGAGTCATGATTTTCAATCTTTTAAAAATAGGTCTACATGTTTCTATATGTTTAGCTCTGGCAATAATCCGTAATGCTCTTTTCTGAAGGATAAATAAGGGTTCTTTGTGACAAGCGTAAAAGTTGCAGCCAGGATAGACTGGACAACGGCGTCGACAGTCTACCCTGGACAACGGCGGCTGCCGAAATTCCGTTTCTATCCTATTTATAATGTCAAACAACCGCGATAGTCTTAGATTTTATCTTCCTTAATAGACCAGGCCTCATATCCGTATAAGAAGTATGGGCCAGATATCGCACTGGAGAAGACGTATGCGAAGTGGGATTTTCAGGCTTCGATTGCAAAGCCCTTTTTCGTTTCAACAAAGGCGCTGCGTGCAATTTCGATGCGAGTCTATCTCTACTTCACTGTCCCAGTTTTGTGTAAGCCAGTCAGGTGCCAAGGTATTTATATTTATCAACTTGTTCTAGTTTTTGGCCCTCCACAAGTAAGCTAGGTTGAATATTGGGATTATTAGAAATGACAATCTCACAAAAACATAGTTTTGGTGAGATTCATCCTGAAACCAGCTTTGACACTACACTCGTTGATTAGTAAATAAGTGAATAAACATATAAATAATTATAATTATAAATAGGATAAAAACGTGACGTTTCGGTGACGTTGCAGCCGCCGTTGTCCAGGGTAGACTAAAAAAGCTATCAATCCGTTGTTTTGCGAGTAGGCCGCATACCGCTGCCGCCACTGCGTAGGTTATAACGGGGGGGGGGGGGGGGGGGGCGGGCTCGGAGCGCGCAAATTTCGAAAATCCGTCTTGCACACAACACTCACTGTATCCTGTCTTACGTCCTTGCGTTCGGCGTTCGGCGGCGGGAACATTTTAAGAGAGTTTGTAACCGTCGTCTCTATTGAAGTTCGGGGTTCTTCCTATTTCAATGGCTTCCCGGATCATGCGAGGAAAGTAGAATAGTTCCTTGGATAGCACAATGGGATTTTGAAACTGCATCCAGTGGTTACTTCCGCTATCCAATATATGTTCGCAGATCGCCGATTTTTCTCGCTGAGCGTTTTTAACAGCTTTGATGTGTTCCGTCAGTCGCGTGGCTATGGGCCGTTTCGTTTGTCCAACGTAGGCTAAACCGCCTATTTATAATGTCAAACAACCGCGATAGTCGATTTTAAATAATAATAATATTAAATTAAACGTTCGTCGAAATCGTTACAGTCGGTTCGTCGTCGCTATGTATGAAATCGACGACATTCCGGAAGCTTGATTATTATTTTTAATCGACCGCACGCTCTATTGTCATCAGCTGTTATTTTGTCTTCGTCATGGGCCGATCGGTAGGCAAACGGTGACTCAGTGGACAAAAGTATGCCTCGAATGAGTCGACTGCCAGTTTATATGGAAATTAGAGGAATTTAGGATGGCATGTGATTGTTTTTACGACCTAACTTTGTGAACTTTACGGGCCGCGCGGCATATTTTTTTTTTGTTCAATGTAGACCTTTTTAATAAATGGGCGGACACTGTTCGCATAGATCTCCCCCATATACATAGAATAGGAATTGTTTGAGAGGGAATAAATCCACCAACTGGATTCTTGGTTATAACCAATAAATAAAATATAAAATACGAACGGCGCTGCCATGGAATTAACCGACCGAAATCGGGCCCATCATATATAATTATTATACTTCTGGGAGGTGAACGGTGGATTCTGGACTAACGAAAGGCTGTGGTAGGTTCAGGACAGCTGTCTTGCCACATATGAGCGGTCACCTTACCACCCATTCACTCCCTCTTCGAAGCCATAGAATTTGAGATGCGGAAATCGCGGTTTTAGATATTTTTTCTAGAAAGGAGTTGATTATTTTCCTGGTGAGACCAAGATCTTTAAAAAGGTGAAACAGAAATTTAGCTGGCAGGCCACGAGCGCCAACTTCCACCGCTTGAAGGTGAACAGTGAAGCCGTTCCGGGTGACGGCTTTTGCGAGATCATGGTATTTATTTAATTTGTAATCGTGGTCTTTTAGGATATTTGATTCCCATGGAACAGTTAATTCTACGATAAGGACCATCTTCCGAGATAGAGAGTAAAGAGTTATATCTGGATGCAGGGCTGTGCATCCGAGACTTTCAGGGAATTTATACTGCTTAGAGACCGAATCGACCTCCATAATCCAATCTGAAGCTTTCTCGATTATTGAGAAAGGTTTTGCAGTGAGATGTTTTTTGCCTTTAGAGCCAACCCGCACAAACTGTATTGGGGGTTTGGAGGATACTGTGGAACCATTGTTGGCGCGAGCAACTGAGAGGCTAATTACCTCCCGAATAACAGCAAGGACTTTGTCGTGGCGGTAAGTGTAGCGTCCTTGATACAAGGTCACCTTGCAGCCAACTAGCTGTGCAAGGGGTGTTGCTACAAAGGGGACATGAACTATCCTCGGCATAGCTCCAACGAGTACCTTTCGTTATTACGAAATAGATACAATATTTTATTTTTTATTTTTAGTTTCCCGGACCAAAGAAACGTATAAGTATAAGATCCCACCGTAAAATTGTGCACCTATCAGTTATTTAATCAAAATGTGATTTAAATGGAAGTTTACAGATAAGGCCATACTATGCCGCAGGGCTGCCTAGCAAAACCTTGTCACTAGTACACAAAAAAAAGAAAGAAAATTGATAAATATAATACAAATTGCTCCTATTTGTTTGGAAGGCAAATGAAGTGTTATCGTAAAGAGACCGATCTAAAGCGCTAGAAAATATATGTTGCCACCCTCAACCTGTCACAACACCTGGGTTGCCAGGTGCAGAGTTTATTTTTCATCGATAAATGCACTACTAGAGTTGTCAACTACAACTGGCTAGCCCATCACCTCAGGAAGTTTTAACGATTAGTCGTTCTATCTCCCTGAAGTGAGCGCAGAAGACTTAGACAAAACAGTTCACCGTAAAGCTCCGCGACAAACCCGTAAGAGGCCAACGTCTTAACCGCGAGATAACTAGGTGTTTTACCCAGCGGGCTTACACTCACGCCCTTCTCTCGATTGGTTACGAGTTTGAGGTCGCTTGCGCGGTCCTCTCCCTTACGAAACGGTGAAACGGTGTATACCGAATCTATCGCGGACCACGGCATCCTTTGCCCGGTTGTTCACCCAGGATCGGGTAGCCGATGGTCGTTTTAAGAGCAGTCGCCGTAAGGTCCACAACCACCCCCTCTCTATAGGAAACAGTAATGCGGAGTGCGCAATCGATTGGCTTATGCCGCACGGTGCGCAGACCGTCCAGGAGCGCCAGAAGGTTGATTCCTAGGGAAACTCACCCTAAATCCAGAGTCCTACCCAGGCTCGCACTTCATGCGTGGAGGCCGTCGGATAAGTTTTGACCCGTGAGTGTGACCAACCCTGAACAGAATGGGTCTCCGTGGCCAACTCGGCAAGGGCCCCTCAGCTCCCTAAAGTTAATGCACTGTGGAGCTAGACTGTGGACTGTGTTGTCCCTAAGTCTCCGTGTAATTACCTCATGGCAGAACGATCGATCTATATTGTTATAACAGCCTAAGGTGTCGGGTTCGGCCGTTGCAGGCGACAGCTCTAAAGTGTTACACTCTGGGTACACCTTTCATACAATAATCTCTCGTTTCGAAAAAGTGGAAGTCTGTAGGAGCACGTCTGATGAGTACGGTGGTTGACAAAGAGTCGCCAGTCGCAACTCCTGCAGTCGTGTCGTGCGTTATCTATCGTAAGGAAGCCGTTGCAAAACGGAGCGATTGTTCTGGCTCAGTAAATTATTGCGATCGTTTAATCGTCCATCTTTTCCATGTCCATTCTCTCCTGTTTCCCTCGGGTGTATCGATCTCTCTTACCATTTTTGCTGCCGGAGTCTATTTCGGGGGTGGATGGGGCTTTTTTAGGTACAAGCACGATCGCGTATGACGTATGGCGTGGTGTGTCGGGGCCGATCTGCGTGGTCGTTAGCATTATATTAGCAAAAAATAACTCCACCCCGACACGTGAGCGGGCAACCGAATGTGGGGGCTAATTCTCGATGACGTTTGCCTAATTTACGGCGGGAATTGTGAGGAAACACGCGCCGGTTACACAAATCACCTCTGCTGGCGGATTCGCTCGCTCTAAGGTCGGACAAAAGAAAAATTTGTTAGATTTTATAGGTGAACCGCGCCAAAAAAACCTTCGAATGTTTTGAAGCTGCCGCGCCGAGGGTTTCGTCCCTCGTTAAGAAAGTAGTTCTTATTTAGTTATAATCGGACCCAACACACTCACAGGGTAGCGTTTTGGGTCCGATTCTCTTTTTGGTGTATTTAAATGATTTCTGCCGACGACACCGTTCATCAGTTTTGCCGACGACACCGTTTTATTGGTTAAGTCTTCGACCTGGGCAGATATGTTTGCTGAAACTGAATTAGTACTAAGAAACGGCGAAAAGATGGTTGGATAGAAACTCCGAGACAGATTTTTTTTTTGTTACTAGTCACGTTATTTATATTAATAATAATAATAATAATTTTATTCATTCAAAAACATAAATTTTCATTCAAAAACATAACAGTACCAAGGAAAACTCTATGTATGGCAAAGATTTATTCATGTGCACATAATATTAAAATGAAAAATACAAAATATGATAAAATATAAAATAGATAAGCGAATGCAAATTAAAGTTATAATTATATTTAAAATATTGATATAGCATGTTCATGGAAATAAAGATGTAAAATGTCGTAATATGAAGTTTGTAAAACAAATACATAAATAGTATTAAAATATAAAGTGTAGTGCAAGATTACTCCGGTCTCTCGATTTGTTACGAGTTCGAGGTCGCTTGCGCGGTCCTTTCCCTTACGAAACGGTGTATACCGGATCTATTGTGGACCACGGTATCCTTTGCCCCGGCTGTTCACCCAGGATCGGGTAGCCGATGGTCGTTTCAAGAGCAGTCGCCGTAAGGTCCGCAACCACCCCCACTCTATAGGAAACAGTACTGCTTCCAGACTCCCCCGACTGTTAGTCAGAGTGCACAGTCAATTGGCTTACGCCGCACGGTGCGCAGATCGTCCAGGAGCGCCAGAAGGTTGATTCCTAGGGGAAACTAGCCCTAAGGCCAGAGTCCTGTCCGGGCTCGCACTTCATGCGTGGAGGCCGCCGGATGGGTGTTGACCCGTGAGTGTGACCAACCCTGATCAGAATGGGCCTTCGTGGCCAACTCAGCAAGCGCCCATTAGCTCCCCCAGTAAGGGTCCATTAGACGAACTTGCAAGGACGGGAGCAAAGGGAACGTTATACGGCCCTGAACCTTGCTGTGGCGTACCAAAAAGCCTTGCAAACCTAATGCTCAAACAAATGTGTTTAGAACAATCCGCCAACCACTGGAACAACACGCCAGGGTTGAATCATTCCAAAGCGCTCATTAAGGCTTACGACCGTAAGACGGCCCGTGAGGCCCTATCGCTAAATAGGAACAATCTACGCATACTGGTGAGGGCGCTCACGGGGCATTGTGGCCTGAACAAACACATGTTCAACCTCAAGCTCAGAGACACAAAAATGTGCAGGTACTGCCAAGGGGCAGAGGAAACTCCACAGCATCTCATGTGCGAGTGTGGCCCGCTGATGCGTAAAAGATACATCCACTTGGGTGGTCACTACCTCCAACCTGAGGAGGTAAAACAATTTGGCGCCAAAAGCCTGCTGCGGTTCTTAAAAATGACACGAGGCTTAGCGCAGAACTATAGTAGGTAGCAAACACAATAGATCAGCAATGGTACAAGTGTTACAAGTGTTACAAGGCTCATAAAGACCTTAGAAAAGCTCCACTCAACAAATAAAAAAAATAAAAAAGAGCCCATTAGCAAGGGCCCATAAATCCCACCCTATTTGTTTGGTGAGAAGAGTAGCGGCATTGTCGAGTTTTTGACCCCGCTCGAAAAATGGCAGATCCGAGGTTGTCTGTCGCCGACCTACTTGCAATTTTTCGACATTGCTAAATGTGAAGCGGTCGCGATTCGCTAGCGATGACGTAAGAGGGTTGTAAAGGTGGTTTCGACGGTAATCGATGGTCGTAAAGCGTTGCGTTTTTGCTACGGGGATTACTCGCCGCCTAATACCGGGGTCGCGTGTTCCGCCGCCACTATGCGCGTCTATCTTCGACGAATCTGGAATCGCTATCAAACGGCAACACTCTGGGACATGCTAAAACAATGTATAATGCTGATTTTCTTTGTTGAATCGTGTTTTATTATGGAAATAGATCGATTGGTAATATAACTCGCCGAGGAGGAATATCACCCTAAATAATGAGTCATTGATTAGAGTCACCTTTAATAAATTCATTGATTATATTTTTATTTTTATTTTGGAAGTTACGTTTCTTATAATCATTTTTATATTGATGTTCTCCTTAGAACACGTTCTGCCTAATTAGGAGAAACTCAATATATGTTTAAGTGCTAACGGTTTATTTTTTTGTGGACTGATAAATAAATAAATATTGGTCAACGACGTAGTACGTTTTGGCAACCTTTTTGCGCCGACGACATGCAGGTGACGCTGATAGCATTGTACGGCGACATCTAAATAATATAATCATCTATAATAGCATTGATAACTAATGTTTTTTTTATAAAGGGCTGATCTGATATATAAATGAATGTTTGTCTGTAGGTCCGCTATGGACTACTAAACCGCTCGACCGATTTTGATGAAATTTTGAGAGAAACTTTAGATTAGTTTGGAGATGGTTCCTGTGAAGTTTAGTGCCGATCGGACCAAAGGAAATTTTTTTGTGTCCTCAATAAAACCAAAATTCTTCTTTTTTTAAAAGCGGCGAATTTGAATTTCGAATGCGACCGCGAAGACAGGAGTGAGTTCTTCTTTTTTTATAGTCGAATGAATTTTAAAGCGGCGAATTTAATTTTCGAATGCGAGACAGGAGTGAGTTTTTCTTTTTTTTATAGTCGAATGAATTTTAAAGCGGCGAATTTGAATTTCGAATGCGACCGCGAAGACAGGAGTGAGTTCTTCTTTTTTTTATAGTCGAATGAATTTTAAAGCGGCGAATTTGAATTTCGAATGCGACCGCGAAAACAGGAGTTAGTTCTTCTTTTTATATAGACGAATGAATTTTAAAGCGACCGATTTGGCGTAGCAACGCGTGAGGGTACAGCTAGGTGAATATAAAAACCCAATAATTTAACCAATGATAACAATAATAATATTCAAACATTAGTGCCATCTATCGCATTCATATACAGAGTGCGTTTTAATTAACCGGCATCCTTTAAGGAGGTGAATCAATAAGATCAGGTAAACTTTTGACGTAAAAAAAATGTAAAAGAAAAAACAATCAAAATATATATTTTTTTTAAATTTGAAGAACTTGAATGTTAAATAAAAGTCTGACAAGCGTTCAAGCGCGCGGCGCCATCTAGTGATAGCTAAAATATCGCTACCGCTACCTACCTACTGCTAGATGTCGCATCGTGCTCAGCGCTTTTTATACTATTTTTCAAAAAAATTATTTTTCAGATTTTCAAGAAAAAAAAAATTTTTTTTTGACTAAAAGTAGCTTATTTGCTCGTACTTATTCACCCCCTTCAAGGATACCGGTTTATTTAAACTCATTCTGTATATAGTATTAGATTCGTCATCGACATAGTACGTTTTGGCAACCATTTTGCGCCGTCGACGCTGATAGCATTGTACGGCGAAACTAAACGCAATTTATTTGGCCATCTATAATAGCATTGATAATTATTGTTTTTATTTTTATAAAGGACTGATTGATTATAAAAACCCAATAATTTACCAATGATAGCAATAATAATATTGAAATATTATTGCCATCTATCGAATCTATATATAGGCTGATTACATCACAGAAATAATACGGTGAAATAGAATGCTATCTATTAGAATTAAGAGATCCGTGGGAATCAAACATGTGTAGTTATTTTTTTTTGCCTTAAGAGCCATCCCATACAAACTGTTTTAGGAGTTTGGAGGGTAATGTCAAACCCTTGTTGGCACGAGCCAATGAGAGGCTAATTACCTCGCGAATAACAGCGAGGTCTTTGTCATGGCGGTAAGTGTACCGTCCTTGATCTAAGGCCACCTTGCAGCTAGCTAGAATCAGGGTTGGCTTGATTTTCCACAACCCGAAAAAACCCACTGGGTTAAATTGGGTAAAACCCACCTGAAAAAACCCGAGGGTTTTTGACGAATGTGGGTTTTCGAAAAAATACTTGTTTATAATAATTAAATCAATGAACGGATATAGCATTTATATTATATTTTATCAAAAAGAAAAAAAAGGATGTATTTGTGACACACCCAGTCTGTTCCGTAATTTACTGACTTTAATGCAGAACTGGCCGGACAAATGTATTGCCAAATACTTTTGGCATGATTTATAAGATAACTTATGGATAATATTGTTATGTGGATAGGCAGCAGAAGATGCAAAAACACGGTAGAACACTCAACTTGATTTATTACAAAACTATTACAATACTCTTCAAGCGACAAAGACCCTTCAAATACACACTTTAATTTACACTATTTAATTCTAAAATCGTTTGCACTACTACTCAATACTTTCGCGCCGAAACAGCGCCACTAGCGGTTGTTAGTGTTAACTCTTATCCTGTTGTGAAAATAAAGGGAATCTCCCCGACAACTGACAATAACGATTTTCGGGGGAATTCCCTTCATGGTAGTGTTACAACTTTATTCAGTAGTAAATAGTTTTGGATTGGGAGAAAGAAATGCAATAAAATGGTAATAAAATAAAATAAAATGTAAAATTAAAATATAGTAATTTAAAATTCTCATTACTTCCGAAAAACCCGAAATTCCCCAAAAAAGCCCGAAAATCCCCGAAAAAACCCGAAATAACCCAGTGGGCAGATATTTTTTGATAAAACCCGGGTTTTTGCCAACCCTGGCTAGAATATGTCTAACTGTGCAAGAAGTATTAGTATTATGATAGGCCTGTCTTCGGTTGGAGAATTCCATGGCAGCTCCGTTTGTATTTTATTTATTTATTTTTATTTCTTTTTGGCTTATTTTTATCGATATTTCCCTGCATATATCTCATAATATGTAGAAAATTATTAGATAATCTTTGGTCACATGAAAGTTGACAGCTCCTAGCAAAGTCATCATTGACAATGATTCAATTAAAGTTATGTCGCCAACACTGCATCCGCCTAATCTCTCCATACTAATGACTCCAAATTAAGGGGGTCATTAACTGCTTGCACTTATTGAGTTCTTTATGACTGAAACTTTTCCCCAATTGAGTGGGCGAGAGTATGCCGCACTAATTGAACAATTAGAAAACATCATTATCCACATGACAAGAGGAATGCTTCTTCTCTCAGAACTTTCTCCTGATTTTTTACTTGCCTTATTCAAAATTTCGGTTATTTCGGCGGATTTTCAGTGGGAATTTAGACTTCCACTCAGCCCCGGATCTATGGGTGGGGGGAGGGGGGGGGGGATTGGTGAAATTGGGGTACCAAATTCATGTGTTTAAAAAAAAAACAATATATAGGTTATCAGAATGAATTCGGACCTATATATTGACATCTTATCGAATCATATGATATGGGAGCTCCACAAGATATATCCTTTCAACTAGGATTTTTTTCGACGGGAACTCGCCCCATGCCATTCTTTGAAAAAAGTGAAACAGTTTTTCACACAGAACCGAATTACTGTACTCTGGGGTATTTGCAAAAAACGGCTCTCCACGATAGATTGTTCATCGAAAACCAAGATGATGAATTGAAACGAAGCCGTCAAAACCTGGTAAATTCTATTCCTTCAAGAGTGAAAGGCGTTTTATTTTTTTTATTTTATTTTATTCTGGAACCGAACAGAACTACATACATTGCAATAAAAACGTGACAAAAATCCATTAATGTGATTCCGAATATTAAGCATACAAAATGAAGGCAATATAATTTATATTGTTTCCGCTTGAGAATGGGGGGAATCAGGAAGAAAAGTGAAGTGAAAGGAAGAGAGAAAATAGATAAAAAAAAAATATGTATATATGTATAAATATATTTATATTTAATTTTAGTTGTGATATATAGGTATTATAATGAATATATTTGAGATAACATTATGTCCATGAACTAAATTAAATGAAATATAATATGTATAAATATTTTGTGATCATGTAAATAGACTGTAGATTTTTTTTATTGAATTCTTTTAGGAGGTTTTTGTTGAGTGTAATATGTCCACACTTAAAAGTCTGTATTATATCTATGACACGCTCTGTACAGAAATGTATTTTGAGATGCATTGGTTTTCACCACAGGGAGATGAAATAGTCGATGCGATCGAACAGGGCGGGGAGGAACATAAAATTCAATGCGCTCCAAAATCGCGTTCGCATCGATGGAATTATTTACCAACCCATGCAAGAATACGGCATCGATCAAGACTCTACGGCTCTCCAATGACATTAACTTATGGGCTTTTAACCCCTTGAGTATGATACGACCAAATCTGGTTCTGAAACAATTATCCGTTGAGTATGATACGACCAGATCTGGTTCCGCGTTTTTTTCACTTCTTTGATGTTCTCATATTTATTCATAATTATCTAATTGTTTTACAAAATGATATTTTAATATTCTATATTCGAAATTTCAATGCAATCATTGTGCAGTTGTTCTTTTTATGATTGGTGTAGTAGTTTCGTAGTTATAGTACTTTAAGGTCGATGTCGCCGAAAATCCTGCAAAAGAGACAGATGCATCCATGAAAATACCCATTTACTCCAAGGGTTAAGGATTCCTCATAGGAGCTGGGCTTAGTGAAAGAAGTGAAATTTAATCGCTTCACAAATCTTTTTTGTATCGATTCGATCCGCGAAATTAATGCACAATGAGAACGTTTTAATGTTTTAAATGCAAAAAGAGAACATATATATTAAAACTAACAATCTATAACTACCAGTGCTGTTTTCGTATGTTTATGTCCAATAAAGCACTTTTCGGAGAAAAGTACTCTTTATTTCAATTAATTCGCACGGTACTGTACTTTTGTGACTGCACCATTGACTGTTTATTCTCAATGAGGCTTTGAACTTTTGTAATTTAACCCTTGTGTTAATAGTGTGTTTTTGCTTGTTTCAGGTGAACCTATGCGGTACGAGACGGCATACGCATGCGAGGGCAAGACTTTGAAGATTGGCTGCCCGGAGGGCTCTGTGATACACCTAATAAGGGCCAACTATGGGAGGTTCTCTATTACGATATGCAACGATCACGGCAACACAGATTGGAGTGTCAACTGCATGTCTACTAAATCGTTGCGGGTGCTGCATACGAGGTGAGCATACTTTCTACATTCTTCCTGAGCGCAATCCTCACCAGGGTTGTTGTGAATATCAGCATCTGCACTAGCATCCGCATTAATCGATGCTGATTTTATTGCTTGCTGAAATTCAGCTCATGACATGACCTTGAAGGGCGCTTAGCTCTAGCCCAGGGGTCATCAACCTTTTTGAGGTCAAGGGTCGACAATACATTGATTTTGATTCGGCGGGCCGCAACACAAGGAAAATATTCCATTATAAACTTTAGTAATTAAAAACAATAATCATTGAAGTTATTTATTATAAAATTTTACAAACAGGAAATTACAATATTTTGATAAAATGCACCTATAGTAGTTGTTGCAATTCCCAAACTGTTCTCAATGTGAAAATCGGTTCTTACCTTGGACTTTACGTTTTTCATTCGAGAAAATAACTGCTCGTTAAACTATGTCATACTAAAAAGAGATGTCATTTTCAGTGCATAATCACTGATTTTAGGAAAATCAGAAATAGGGATGTACTTCGAATAAATATCGAGCAAACCTAAATAAATATATCTTCCAAGATACAGTTGCACTGTTACTATCAATTCTATCTGAACTTATTCAGGGCCACCTTCGACAGAAACTCTGGATGGGCGAGCAAACACATTCAGACTCATTTCATTTTCCCGGAAACTGGTAAATCGTGAATCGAATTGTGTTGTCATATCTTGCAGTGCAGTAATTTGTCCATGTTTAAAATTTGGCAATACGATATACATATGTGGAAAATGCGTGGTATTTTTATAAAAATTGAATAATCCAACAACTTTACTTCAAACGCTACCGCCCTACCGTTATGAACGTACGTGATACGTCCGCTATTTTATCGCCCGAACGCAACAACCCGTATCATACGTTCGATAATAAAAATAAAATAAAATACAAACGGAGCTGCCATGGAATTCACCGACCAAAAATCGGGCCCATCATATATAATTATAACACTTCTGGGAGGTGAAGGGTGGATTCCGGACTAACGACCGGCTGTGGTAGGTTTAGGACAGCTGTCTTGCCACACGTGAGCGTTCATCTTACCACCCATTCACTCCCCCTTCGAAGCCATAGAATTTGAGATTTGGTTTTAGATAATTTTTCTAGAAAGGAGTTGATTATTTTCCTGGAGAGACCAAGATCTTTAAAAAGGTGAAACAAAGATTTAGCTGGCCGGCCACGAGCGCCCACTTCCACCGCGTGAAGGTGAACGAGCGCCCACTTCCACCGCGTGAAGGTGAACAGTGAAGCCGTTCCGGGTGACGGCATTTGCGAGATCATGGTATTTATTTAATTTGTACTCGTGGTCTTTTGGGATATTTGATTCCCATGGAACAGTTAATTCTACGCTAAGGACCATCTTCCGAGATAGAGAGCAAAGAGTTATATCTGGACGCAGGGCTGTGCATCCGAGACTTTCAGGGAATTTATACTGCTTAGAGACCGAATCGATCTCCATAATCCAATCTGAAGCTTTCTCGATTATTGAGAAAGGTTTTGCAGTGAGATGTATTTTGCCTTTAGAGGCAACCCGCACAAACTGTATTGGGGGTTTGGAGGATACTGTGGAACCCTTGTTGGCACGAGCCACTAAGAGGCTAAGTACCTCGCGAATAACAGCAAGGACTTTGTCGTGGCGATAAGTGTACCGTCCTTGATCCAAGGCCACCTTGCAGCCAGCTAGAATATGTCTAGCTGTGCAAGGGGTGTTGCTACAAAAAAACATATAAAAAAAAAAGAACCCGAGACCCACAAAGCATACATGGATACGTCAAATTGATCCTACGAATCTAAATACAAAAAAGGTAATAATTGGGTCTAATGTAAAAAAAATGTCTGGTATATTGTAAACTGTAATGAAAAAAAAACAGAGATTTTTTTAACCACTTTTTGAAGAATAAGGTACAACTGCGGTCGGGTGCGAGCGCAGGCGGGCCGCAAGAACGTCACCGGGGGCCGCAAGCGGCCTGCGGGCGGCGGGTTGAAGACCCTTGCTCTAGCCCATAGGTTCTCAACGTGGGCGATAACGCCCCCTTGTGGGCGTTTGGGACTTATAATCTTATGGACTTATAATAATAGAGAAAATATAATGGTGGCAATAGCTGTTTCAGATTTGCAACAGATGGTAAGTGAAAATAATTGGGGGGGTCTAGAAAAAAAAGCATCCTCAAAGTGGGCGGTGGGCAAAATAAAGTTGAGAACCTATGCTCTAGCCGCATGCGCATGCTGCCATCTCCGCCGGAAAGTGTTCCTCGCGAACAATTATTTAGCAGTGCCGAAATTATATATATAAGCCTTCCCGTAATCGACTGCAATCTGAAAAGGCAGCTCGTGTGTGTGTGTGTAAGAGGGTGTGTGTCCTGGGTACATCCTTGGTGCTATGCACATCTTATAAGGCTTCTTAGGCCTGTGTGCACAGTTATTGTATGAAAAATATAAAATTATTGTTTATATTAATATTATTCCAAAAGAAAAAAAAAGATAGCACAGAAAGGAAAAAATAATATTTCATTAGTTAAATATTTAAATTCAGCACACATTATGTTGATATATGAATATGCCTAGAGCTTATCCAGATTGGTCTCGGTGAGGTCAAGACATTCGACATCGGCATAGTCTGGCGGTTGCGAGTGAGTGGTAAGGATTGTTGATTAATTTATTCTCTCTTCTTTGTCTTACAGATGCAGTATGAACCAGAATTGCAGTATTTTAGCCAGTACAAATATGTTTGGAGATCCCTGTCCAAATACGCTCAAGTACTTAGAAGCTCACTATCAGTGTATGCCAGGTGAGATTTATAGAAATATTTAAAATAGAATTTTTAGGCTTAAGCGCTTAACCCTAGAATGTTAGCCATGGGTTTGTAACTCACAACGGCATGTTTTCAACCCTATTTTTTTTGGGGGTGGTAGTGTACGCATACTAAAGTATGATGGTGGCTTATTCAATGAAGGCTACTTTTTTCACATATAATTACATAATTGCATAAATACGGAGATCGACCACCCGCGAGTTGTCAAAACGGAAAACCACCAATCGGTGATATTAGCATTCCAGCGGTTAATTGCTTATTTGCTTACTGCTGAGCATGAAACGACTGTGAGAAAAAAGAAGGTTTTGCATATTTCTTAACTGGAGTGTTCCAACTCCAGCTCAATAACGTATCATTGGATAATGATGATGCCATAGATGAGATTAGAAAGCGCCTTCCAAATAAGCAAGTGACTCCTCAATAAGTGACTCAAGATTAAATGATTATATATTTTTTTAAATATTATATATTTTAAAGAATTATTAGATGGATGATTATGAAGAAAATAATAATAAAAGCCACTTACATAGTTATAAAAAAATCCGTTTCTCGGTTTTGAGAATGCAGAGAATGTCCGTTTCTACGTTTAAACGAGTTGGTTTGGAAGTCTCCGACTTGCGAACAGAGAAGTAGGTTTAAAGGCCGTTTAATCTAAAAACACTCACCCTACATCCAATCATCTCTAAAACTAAGCAACCATTCTTCCTGAAATATATCACTGAATTAGATCTTAATCTATACTAGTATTATAAAGAGGTAAAGTTTGTGAGTTTGTGAGGTTGTAGGGAGTAATCTCTGAATCTACTGAACCGATTTTGAAAATTATTTTACCAATAGAAAGCCACGTTATTTGTGAGTGTCAAAGGCTATATATTAATCCGAAAAATTAAAAGACTTTTTCGTGTTAGTCGGATTTGCAAAGTAAGTCGGAGAAAAAAACGGTCGAATGAAAACGTTTCTTACAAACGCTGCCTTAACGATGAGAGATAATGATTGAGTTCTAGAGAAAGTTGTAGTTTGATAATGCCTACAAAAAAGTCAGCGACAGCATATGTCTAAATTTTATATTAAAGTCACAAAAGTAGTTTTTTAGATTAAAAAAATAATTTTAATCGTTAGGTCATGTTTATTGGTCATATTATCAACAATTATGAATTCTTATCAAAATAGGTAAATTTATCGTCTCAGGTGTTTAAAACAAAAGACTTTTCCCTATAATTGCATATAATTTCATTTTACTGCATACATTGTAAAAGAGATAATATGACATAGGTATGGAACCGCGACCCTATCTCGGGTTGGAACTCCTGAAAGACAATATATTTTGTTACCAAATAGTAACATTACATCTAATATAGTATACAGTGAAGTTTTGAACAATTAAAATAAACATAAATTATTCAATCATTATCGTTTCATTCACTCATTTGAAACCCGGTAATATAGCAAATCGGCATGCAAATACATACATACATATGCAGTAATAATATAACCCTCCTTTTGACAGTCAGGAAATAAATCATAGTACTCAGTACTAACAGAACCACACTCATGTTTTCATCACCAGTAAAAATGTTTACCGCCCAACGAAGTTTGCACGAGTCAGCTAGTTTACAATAAAATGAAAGTAAAATAGCTAAAGTAGATAGCTTTTGTATATATGTATGCTTTGAAGAATTTGTTAGAGGGATGATACATGTTCATATTCATTTTATTAGTATACTGGTATACAAGTCAGATACAGATTAGCAAACATTCATACATATTAGCAAACAAACATTTTTTTTATCGTAAAGAAAAGATAAAATAAACAAAACAAAACGACGAAAAAACACAAGAATAATGTAAAAAGAAGAAATACAAGACAAAATGCAAAGAGATCATTAAATACTTTAGCCACCAAAGCATTTTAGATTTCACTCGAGTAATATTCCTCCAGTGAGTAAAACGCCTTATCTGTAAGGTAAGGCGTCTCTTAAATACGTCAAGAGATTGCGCCTGCCTAATGTGCTCGCTGAGTTTGTTGTAAACCGCTGGGCCGGCGATATAGGCTAGCATCTCCGACTTGGATAATGCATGACTTACCGAACATAGCATGCTACGGGATCTTGTTGGATAGTGATGATGCACACCATTCACTTCAAAATCGGATAGATTTCTGCGAACAAACAGCGCTACTTCCATATGTTATTGGACGGCAGCGTTATGATGCAGAGATCTCTAAACAGAGGCCTAGCTGGCGTATCAAGCGCCACACGCGCTATTGTGCGAACTGCACTCTTCTGCATAACGAAAGCCCTCTGCCTGTCGGCTGCTCGCCCCCATAACTCCGCGCCGTACGTTAGCAGTGAATGAACGTATGCAAAGTAACACAGCGCGGATAAATCGAGAAATGAAGCGATGCGATAGAGTGCATACCACGCTCTTCCCAATTTAGCATCAGTAAAGCATCAATATGTAGGTGCCATCGTAACTCATTATCGATTACGAATCCCAAGTACTTTGTTGAGGATACCTGAGTTAAAGCCACTGACATAGTGACGAAGCAGTCCCTTGATTGGATTTAAGAATGCTTTATGTTTAAACGAGGGTTGGATGTCTCTGACTTGCAAACAGAAAAGTAGGTTCCTTATGTGGGTATGAATAATGCGACATTGAACCTTATCTATTTTGTGCACTTTTATGCCGGATGAATGAAATGATCGGAATCGGAATCTAGTCAAAAAATCAATAATCGTTCCATCCCTAGCCATAATGATACCCATTATGAACATATGTTATATTAATATTCTATGTTTTAGCAGCAACATCGAGTACGACAAATCGACCATCGCCTCCATGGCAGATGACATCACAGCCATCCGTTTGGCGTTCCACTTCACCTTCAGGTCAGCCCAAAAGACCGGCTCCTGCTTCCGGAGGTCACCACACTTCTGCGGCCATCACACCTCCGACTTTCAGACCACATATCACACTGCCACCAGAACTGAAACCAGGAGTTATCAGCAAGGTAATATTGTAGCGTTAGAAGCCCCTTGGTATTTCGCCTTACGTGCATTCTCAAGATTCATCATCATAGCTCAGGTACATTGTGATAGCTCATTTACACTCTCGCGTGAGGCGAGGCGCGGGACGAAGTGCGAGACGAGAGTGTGAACGGGCACCCACGTCTCGTCCTGCGCCTCGTCTAGCCGTTCGCGGCGCTCTCGCCGGGAGCGGTTTTTTGGACACGAGTCAAAGGACATTGCGACGAATAGTCGGGGAGCCAGCGAAAAAAAAGCGCAAGACTTTTGGAAAAGCTGATACTTTCAGATCCGACAGTATTTTGGCCATAGAATGCCGGGTTACAGTCAACAGGCCAGATTTCGGGACACCTGGTGCTGGCGTGCTAGGAAAGATGTAATTTTAATTAGTATCCCTAAAGTATTTGGAAAAGCTGAAAATTATTCAGTAGACAGTGGATGCAATAAAAAACTCGAAACAAATGGTCAGATTGATTCGTAATCGAACGCATGGCGTCAGCATGTCCATACTATTATATTGCATGGCACAATAGACCGATACGTCATAGAGCGATGCGTAACATTTATGGAGATGCTGACGGAGATACATCCACTGTCTACTGATGAATTTTCAGCTTTTCCAAAACACTTTAAGACACTAATTAAAATTACACCTTTCCTAGTACGTCAGCGCCAGGTGTCCCGAAACCTAGCCTGCTGACTGTACCACGGCATTCTATGGCCAAAATATTGTCTGATCTGAAAGTGTCAGCTTTTCCAAAACTCTTTTACTGTTTTTGTCACTGGCTCTTGGACTAATAGGTGCTAGCTCTCACGCACCACGAGAGTGTACACAGAAACTCATTTTCATTCCATCACGCGAGGCGCGAAGCGAGACACAGACACGAGGCGCTAGACGAGAGTGTAAATCAGATATGATAATTTGTGAGAATTATTCTGGTCAGGGAACCTGCTGATACCTCCAGATGAGATGTTGTTAAGCTAGTCATAAACAATATCAACAAGTTTTTAGGTACAAATTGAATCGGTTTTTAAATTAATTGGCTGAGCTTTCACTAATCATTTCAAATCATAGTTTATTCCACGTGTCCACCACTCTATTTTTCACAACATTCTTAAGAGGATTAGATAAAAATTTTGATCTTTCGCGTTTTTTGCTGTAATTTTGAAAATTTTAAATTTGTGTTGATGTTGTGTGAAGTGATGACGTTGAATTTTTAAATATTGTCTCAACCAGGTCCCCTTTTGGACTTCTCTATCCCCTTCAGGCCTCGGCCCCTCAGCCGAATGACAAGTTGATGTCCCAAAAAAATTTAGTAAAAATTAGTAAAAAAAAATGAATTATGATGCTGTCTCACCAAAACATTAATTACTGCCAAACCACTGTACCCATAATTAAAATAAAACATATTAACTTAATAAAATAAAACAAATTAAATTAAAACGGGGCCGTCAAGCTGAATCGTGTTGTGCCCGATATCGGCCAATTAAGGCTCTAGGGGTTAAGAGTAGTTAGTCCAAGTAATTCCAAGCGATCTTAATAATTCATATTGTCCAGCCCACTGATATTTCGGTTGCCCTTTGCTGCACTTTTTCCAGAACATCTACGTCTTTGCATAAGTAGGTCATCCAGATATGATACCTATACTCAAGGATAGGTCTCACATATGCCTTGTAGATCTTTATAAACACCTCTATTGACTGATGTTTAAAAGCCTTCCTTTATGATTGGCTTTTTTAATGATTTCAACTATGTGTTTTCCAATATTCCGTTGTTGAATAATGCCACTTACGAGGAAGGTTTGATTTGATTGATGAAATTGACATTTCCCTAACGTTTCATTATTTTCCATAGGTTCGAACGGATTCCAGACAGCCAGAATCTACCGACAGCAAGAAAACGCCGGATGATGCTAAACAAGAAATACCGAAGACTGAATTACCTGAGGATGACACCAGTAAACCTAAAGACGCTGCACAGGACACTGCCCCCATCGATATACCGCCCTCGAAAGGAAGAGATCCCATCAAAGGCGACGGTGAGAAATTGTGTTCATTTAATTCTGACGACTTTTTTCTAGACGGAATAAAGTGGGTAGTTTTGCTATTGTGATAAAATTGTTTTTGAGATTTTATACTGCTGTTTCTATACAACTGCTAAATAGTAGGAGATCTACCCCTAAATCAAGTGGTGTTGAATTTAGGGATTACCGCTAAATAGTGGGAGTCATATCATGACTATGAGACCAGGTCATTTACCGGTCGGATGCCAACAATGCCTATAGGCATTTTGCGTCATTCGACAGATTCGCGCGTAGCCGTTTCGGCTGACCCCAATATATATATTACGACAGCAATAGTATGGCTCAGGCTATTGGCCTTCAATGCCAGAAAGATTGGACAACAATTGTAGACTTTTGCATTCCTCCTCCAATGCACTGGAAAGTAATGTTGTATGACTGGACGCCAGAGATGCTGAAATTTTATTTAAATGCCTTTCAGCATACACTTCCACACCCCAGTGACCTCGCTCTTTGGAGCTATGCCGAGGATAGTTCATGTCCCCTTTGTAGCAACACCTCTTGCACAGCTAGACATATTCTAGCTGGCTGCAAGGTGGCCTTGGATCAAGGACGGTACACTTATCGCCACGACAAAGTCCTTGCTGTTATTCGCGAGGTACTTAGCCTCTCAGTGGCTCGTGCCAACAAGGGTTCCACAGTATCCTCCAAACCCCCAATACAGTTTGTGCGGGTTGGCTCTAAAGGCAAAAAACATCTCACTGCAAAACCTTTCTCAATAATCGAGAAAGCTTCAGATTGGATTATGGAGGTCGATTCGGTCTCTAAGCAGTATAAATTCCCTGAAAGTCTCGGATGCACAGCCCTGCGTTCAGATATAACTCTGTACTCTCTATCTCGGAAGATGGTCCTTATCGTAGAATTTACTGTTCCATGGGAATCAAATATCCCAAAAGACCACGAGTACAAATTAAATAAATACCATGACCTCGCAAATGCCGTCACCCGGAACGGCTTCACTGTTCACCTTCACGCGGTGGAAGTAGGCGCTCGTGGCCTGCCAGCTAAATCTTTGTTTCACCTTTTTAAAGATCTCGGTCTCTCCAGGAAAATAATCAACTCCTTTCTAGAATAATTATCTAAAACCGCGATTTCTGCATCTCAAATTCTATGGCTTCGAAGGGGGAGTGAATGGGTGGTAAGGTGAACGCTCACATGTGGCAAGACAGCTGTCCTAAACCTACCACAGCCGGTCGTTAGTCCGGAACCCACCGTTCACCTCCCAGAAGTGTAATAATTATATATGATGGGCCCGATTCTTGGTCGGTGAATTCCATGGCAGCTCCGTTTGTATTTTATTTATTTTATTTTATAATTATATAACATACATGACTAACAAGATTAATTATTAGATAACAAGAGAGAGTTCATGAAGAAACGATATTGTTAGTATTTATTTACAAAATCAGCCAAAAAGTGGCAGCGCAGTTTTTTGCGTACGAAGGCTCGTTTTCGACCGCTTTATCTGCACTTAAAAAATAAAATACAGAAAGGCAAGCTTTTTGCCATAGACACAGAAAGAGTAGGGGTAGAAATCAGTACAAGACGAAGAATTTTGAGTAAATGGTCTGACGTTTTATACTTGTCTGTAATTGAAAGGCTGACCAAGGTACGAGACTGGGAGCTTAATGCTTCGAAAAGCTCGCAGATACAGGATGGTTTTGATTGGGAGAGTACACATTAGAGGAGAGCAAGTGAACAACTTGCTATAATACCCAAGCACAAAACTACACATTTCCAGTGCAGCTTTTCGTATTATTCTGCGGTTGTGTGGAATCGGTTGGGAATGGCTTTGCGATCGAAATCAATTGCAGTATTTAAGGACCACTTTAAAAGTTTATTATTAAAGGAAGATATTTAGATGTCATAATTTGATTTTATTTTAAAATAACTATTGCTAATTGGATTATTACTATTGTCTTCGTTTATTTATTAATTTGTAACCTGATTATTTAATGTTAAATATTTTGATTTTGATTATTTTTGATTTATTATATGTAGATTATTAAATTTATGTAATTACGTTATTTTCTTTTAATATCATTTGATGTTAAATATCTTGATTTGAATATTTCGATTTGTGTATTTATTTGATTATGATTATTTGGATTTTTTGTTTTAAGATTTATTTGATTTGGTTATTTTATTTTAAAAATTATATACCTATGTATCAATAATTAATAGGTGTGTCCTGAAAACCAGGATAAGAGATATCTTGAGGATACCCCTAATTTGCAGCGTTTGTAGCTTTATTTCATAGTCTTTGTCTATTTATAGTTTTAATTTTTAATCTGTGTGTTCTTGTTTTTTTTTTGTATATGTTTTTTATAACAGCTGCAAATAAATAAATAAAGTATATAAACATTTCTCATTCGGCGTACTGGCAACCACTTTAATCATGGCCATTATTTGGACATGTGATCATACCTAAGTAGACCGAATATTAATTGTATACGTTTTGCAAATGTTCAAGTTTGTTGAGTAATTCCTCTGATAAATCGAGATAAGCCACATCTGCATATAGTCAAGTAAAGTTAAGAGAAGAGAGAGATATTTAATCTTGGGTTTATTATATTCAGCATGGATGCCCTGGTAAGGAAGATAAAATGTTAAAACAATAATATGGACAAGCGTTTTGCATATGTTTGATTCTTTGCTCAGTCTTGTATAGGCACACAGTCGCCATAGTTATTAATCGATAAAATGAAGTCATTCCCTAGAAGGGTTATTACTTCGACCTTGAGGCTTTCTCGTATCCTAGGTAAGGATACGAGAAAGCCTCAAGGTCGGAGTAATCCTAGGTTTCTTTCCATAGACACTATGGGTATATCTGCGTTGTTCTAAGGGATCCGTTCGTATCGATTTGTCTCCTCCTTTCCTGTATCTAAACTCATATTGTATTTGTCTACAGTTTTCACGGAGAGTCCGCCAATAATACAAGATCCCTACGAGCCTCCAAGTGAAAGGGATAGGGATAGAGCGAACGGCCAAGATAGAAGACATCATCATCACATGACAAATATTGATGACAATGGACAATCAGGTAAATGGGGGATAGTTGATTGGAGATACCCCAATAGATACATTGGATAGTTGATTGGCGTCCCAAAGGCTAAGTTCATTCATGCTGACATAAATAGTTTATTCCGTCGCAGTCGTATATTTTCAGTCCTCAGTCCTGTTTCGGTTGCGTTTGCCATCTATGCTAGATATGTATTTATCTGTTCATTAATATCATTGATGATGTGTTAAACAGGTGGCGATTTAGCTACTTCTCCACCAGAAATCGGAGTCATGCCGGCGGCCCCTCTTCCGACTCCCGCAGCGGCTTGTCCAGCAAGAATAGCAAGGACCCTTCACTGGAACTATACTATAGCGGGATCAGTCGCAGTACAACCATGTCCTGGTGGAGCTACAGGACTCGCACGATGGAGGTACCTAATTCATTATTTAATCTACACTAATATTGGGGCAGATTGCGGTTCTTTTGTATTAAAATAAGGGCGGCTTAAAAGTAACCCAAACAAGTGCATACACTAAAATGATTGCGATTGCGTTTCTCCCAATTTAAGAACGTGATCTTATATGCTTGGCGTGGTGTTTGTCTATGGAAATTAAGGATGCTTCCGCACCGGACCCACGCTTCAAACGTCAAACGACTTGCGTGAACATAGTGGGATTGGACGTTTCTTGTATCGTGTTTTACGTTTTAAAATCTTTGTTTTTGCTATGGCACCGCAAAACAGCAAAAATAAAAAGAAATCGTCGTGGAGGCTGTCAATTAAAAATTGCGTTGTTACTTTCGACAGCCTATAAATTAACGAATGCTACAGCAGGTAACGAATGCTACATAGAAAGGGCTGGAATAATCCCTTTTGTGAGAAATTTCGTATGTTTTGCAGCCACTCTGAAAAAAGATATTTATAGGTTATGTCGGAAATTTTGCTTTGAAATACCATAATTATACACCCCTACCATTGCAATTCAGCATTACGTCGTCTCCGAATGAGTGGATATGCATAAGACATAAATTTCTTCCAAAAAGTCACATAGAAACACATAGAAATCAAAGCAGGCACTTTACGGTCGCTCCGAACAAGAGCGTTCTAAAGTAGACACGCTCTCGGATGGTTTTAACCGGGCAACTGTCAAAAAGGTACAACCGTAATAGCATTTCGGATATGGCGACTTTATTTTAGAACGAGATGCGTTAAATTGTTCTCGGCTAAATTTAGACTAGAAACGCAATCGCAAAATGACTTCATTTTTTTCAACGACTAAACGCTCTTATTTAGGTGCGTATTCCGACATTATTTTAGATCGTCAACGAACCGCAATCGGCCCCATTATAAAGAAGTAATGTTTGTAATAATAAATAAATACAAACGGAGCTGCCATGGAATTCACCGACCGGAGTCGGGCCCATCATAATACTATTTTTTTACACTTCTGGGGGGTGAGCAGTGGATTCCGGACTTACGAACCGGCTGTGGTAGGTTTAGGACAGCTGTCTTGCCACATGTGAGCGTTCACCTTGCCACCCATTCACTCCCCCTTCGAAGCCATAGAATTTGAGATGCGCAAATCGCACTTTTAGATAATTTTTCTAAGAAAGAGTTGATTATTTTTCTGGAAAGGCCAAGATCTTTAAAGAGGTGAAATAGAGATTTAGCTGGCAGGCCACGAGCGCCAACTTCCACCGCGTGAAGGTGAACAGTGAAGTTCCGGGTTACGGCATTTGCGAGATCATGGTATTTATTTAATTTGTACTCGTGGTCTTTTGGGATATTTGATTCCCATGGAACAGTTAATTCTACGATAAGAGCCACCTTCCGAGATAGAGAGTAAAGAGTTATATCTGGACGGAGGGCTGTGCATCCGAGACTTTCAGGGAATTTATACTGCTTAGAGACCGAATCAACCTCCAGAATCCAATCTGTAGCTTTCTCGATTATTGAGAAAGGTTTTGTATGTAAGGGTAATCTCCGAAACTACTTATACGATTTCAAAAATTCTTTCACTAATGGAAATCTCTATTATCAATGAGTGCTACAGGCTATATTTTATTGTGATAAATATTGGTTTACAATACGAAATCATGATATTTGCAAATTAAGTCGGAAAAAAATGAGCTTGTGAGTTTATCGGCGTGCGCTGATGAAACAGTTTGTTATATTGAACACAATATATGATAAAAACATTGGCATCAGAGAGATCTATAAAAAAAGTCAGCGACTGCATATATCCAACTTTTAGCAGCATCTATCCATCATTTCTGGAAAACACGCAGTTATGTGACTATCAAACTAATTTAGAGACCGCAATAAGAACCCAGCAAACAATCTGCACGCGGCAATCCCGAACTATACATTTTGACGTCCCTCGAATGCAGACCACTTTTGGGCAGAGGCATTTTATGTACATAGCCCCCAGGATCTTTAATATGCTAGATGAAGATTTAAAAATGTATGTGCCGAAGTCTTCTTCTTCTTTTAAAGCCAAAATTGATTCCTTGCTAAAATATGACGCCCGGCAAAATATCCACAAATTAATATACCGAGACAATTATCCCTGACATTTCTTATTATTATTATTATTTTCTTTGACTTTTTTTATTTTTATTTATTACTATTACTTATTCATAAATTTTGGTGACTATTGTTTGATATCATTTGACATTTTATTTTATTTTTATTTTATTAACACGATTATTTATTTTTGTGTTTTATTTCCTATTGTGATCATTAGTTAGTGATTATTAGTTATAATTTGTAATGGTGACGGGAATATATATATATTTCTTTTCCTTTTTATTTTTTTTTAATTCATTGCCGAATATATGTGATATAAAAACTAGAGAGCTAGCTGCCCTGGAACAAGTCCTGGCACTTAGTTGGGCAGCAGCAGTACTTAAATGCTAATGCTCATATCGGCCGTGTTTAATTTTAATTTTAATTTTAATTATATATATTTTTTTTATTGATATGATTATTAGTGATACTTGTGCACTTGTAAATGAATTGTTAAATTAAATAAATAAATAAATAAATAAATAAATAAATGTGTTTTCCAACGGCTACCAGTCCTGCGGTAACCATTCTCCGTTTTTGTTCCTTCTGTATTTATTATTGGGTTTTTCTTATCTCGCATTTATGAAACTCACACTTTTTTTATTTGTGCAGATGCGTTATGGTGCCATCAGAAGTAACATATCACTCGCACAATACAAACACCATGAACCGCCATCGGTCCGGTTCATCTCTTCAATCTGGTGAGAACTTCGCCGACTTAGGACTGGACATTGAATCGGCCGATACCTTGCCTGATTCGAACCTCGACGACGGCCAACAGATCGTGAGAAAACTGAAAGGAGAACCTTTGCTAACAGGTACAAATGTGAAATAATTATTCATTTACATACAATGCAACATCAAAATAATAATAAGTGAAAGTGAAAGTGAAAGAAGGTGACTTTAAATCTGAATATTTCACTGTATCCAGTGGAGTACCCCAAGAATCAGTGCTGGGTCCAGTTTTGTTCACCTTGTATATTACGGATCATCGAAACTCAATCACATCGCAGAGCAGCTACTTTGCCGATGACACAAATTCTTCGCCAATCCTATTCTGTGCAGTGGACAGCTTCAGCAAGATCTTGACTAGATCAAAGTGTGGACGGAAGATTGGTTGCTTACCTTAAACACTGAGAAATGTGTAGTGCTTCATATCGGGAAAAGCAACCCTAACAACAAACAATATTTTCTGGCAAAGGCCCAATTAGAAGCAGTCAAGAAACAAAAGATCTTGGAATAACAATTACTGATGATCTCAAGTGGGAGAAACACATAATTGCTAAAAGAGAGCCAACTCTACCTCTATCTAACAAGGAAGGCTTTTTCTAACATCTGTCAACAGAGGTTTTTATCAAAATCTACAAGGGAGTGAGATATGAGACCTATTCTTGAGTATCCTGGAAAAGGTGCAGCAAAGGGCAACCAAAATGCCAGTGGGCCTGAAGAATAGGAATTATGAAGATCGCTTGGAATTACTTGGAATTACTACTCTCAAACAAAGAAGACAAAGAGGGGACCTGATTGAGACATATAAAATTCTAACAGATTATTATGATGTACCTGGACTGAAGAATATTTACAAATTCAACGTCAACACAACTCTTCAAGGCCACAAAAAAACCTTACAAAATTTAAATCTAATCCTCTTAAATTCAAAAATTTGAAAAACTTAACTTTTATATAAAAGTTTGACATACGTTTGAGCGCTTTGCTCCATATATCCGTGGGTAAAATATTAGTTGAAAACAATATTAGCGATATTTAATAAATAAAATACATATATTTTTTTATTTTTTTTTATTTTCCCAATTTTTTTTATCAAGAGTTGCTTTAGTGCTCCTACTGATTCACTCCCTTCAAGGATGCCGGTTAATTAAAACACCCTTACATTCAGTGTTTATTTATGTATGTTTTCCGTTTATTTATTCCACCATAACTTCTAAACGCTTAGACCGATTTAGAAGTGTGTGGTATTGTTAGAATCGTTACGTCATCCTGAGTGTCATAGGGTACCTTAACTGTCAAAATATCAAGTAAGTGGCTGTCTAAATGCCCAAATGTCAATAAATTAACATAAATATATCGTGTTTCTTATCAAAGAAAGGTCTGATTGAGTACATTCTGGAAATATACATGTATCTATATGACATAAACCACAAATATCATAAAAAAACCGTATTTTTTTTTATTATAAATGCAATAGTTCACTTTCGGTGACAGCAGTCGTGTTTTTTTATTTTTTTTCATATATTTAATTGTTTCTAAGATGAAGAACTGTCAAGATAGTCAACTGAAACTAATAGGATACATTTTAATAAATATTGTTTTTATTTTTAGATGGTGAACCTGAGCCTCTAATGCTACCAGAAGCGATGGCTTCTAGTCTTGACTCCGAAATCCTTACTGGTGTGCAGTATAGTAAGTATTGCCTATTCATACCATAAACATAAAAAGCCGATTAGTTACTATGTATGTATGTATGCAAAAAATATATAATGCAAATTTTCAACTTTACCATGGTTGGACAAAAAAAAAATATTTGAGCAAAAACCAACGACGGAAAGGCAATTAAACAGCTGATGATTAACCTGGTTATCTCGTGGTAAGGTGTTGGCATCTTACGCGCGTGTGGTGTAACTAGACGGTGGACTGTTTTTGTCCAAAGTCTTCTACGCTCACCTCACGGCAGACAAAACAATCCAATATCGTTAAAACTTCCTGAGGTGACGGGTTCGCGCGTCGTAGTTGGCAACTCTAATTGACCACTTTTATTTCACTCTACAATTCATCTATATTCTTATTTTTCTAGCACCAATGTGGCACCCGACATATCCTGACCTGAGTGAGTGCCGTTCCGTATGGCTCAACTCCCTGGAAACCAGGGCTCGAGAGGGAGACTCTATGCTGTCCATCACTAGCGATCTTGTGCAGGTAATTATCTTACTTTTGAATGACTTCTAAACACCAGTCTAACCTGGTCTGCTATGTTAATGAAACGGACCATAGTGTTAGCAATCCAGGATGCTAAATCACACTAAAACCCGTCTGGCGAGTGTCTGATATCTGACTGCACCTGCAAAATAGGGAGCTAAGGGACCCTTCCTGAGTTGGCCACGAAGACCCATTCTGTTCAGGGTTGGTCACACTCACGGGTCAACACCCATCCGGCGGCCTCCACGCATGAAGTGCGAGCCTGGGTAGGACTCTGGCCTTAGGGTTAGTTTCCCTTAGGAATCAACCTTCTGGCGTTCCTGGACGATCTGCGCACCGTACGGCGTAAGCCAATCGACTGTGCACTCTGACTAACAGTCGGGGGAGTCTGGAAGCAGTACTGTTTCCTATAGAGCGGAGGGGGTTGCGCACCTTACGGCGACTGCTCTTGAAACGACCATCGGCTACCCGATCCTGGGTGAACAGCCGGGCAAAGAATGCCGCGGTCCGCGATAGATTCGGTATACACCGTTTCACCGCTTCGTAAGGAAGAGGACCGCACAAGCGACCTCGAACTCGTAACCAATCGAGAGACTGGAGTAATCTGGTCGCAATCGGAAGTAAGGGTGTGAGTGTAAGCCCGCTGGGTAATACACCTGGCTATCTTGCGGTTAAGGCGTTGGCCTCTAACGGGTTTGTGGCGGAGTTTGACGGTGGACTGTTTTGTCCAAGTCTTCTGCGCTCACTCCAGGGAAATAGAACGACTAATCGTTAAAACTTCCTGAGGTGACGGGCTCACCCGTTGTAGTTGACAACTCTAGTTGCACCTGAAAAAGAATACTCATTCTTTAGGGATGGGAGTATGTTTGAAAGTAACCGGGCTCATTCTGAATTTGACAGCTCAACAACAACACTGATCAATTGCCGAAATAGAAACAATTAGCTATTAAATGTTGCTATGTTTAATCCACGTATCCAAACGCATTCTTTTTAAATTTTGCAGGTTACTTCTTCGAAAACGTTGTACGGAGGTGACATGATGACGACTTCCAATATCATGAAAAGACTCGCTCAAAGAATGGCTTCTAACGTGCAGAGCTTTGCAGACACGAGGCAGAGAGAGGCCATCGTCACAGATATGCTGCTCGGAGTGGTTAAAACAGGTAAAAATCTTAATAGGTCCTTAGCTATATCATTGATTATATAGTATTAGATTGCTCAATGCCATAGTACGTTTTGGCAACCCTTCTGCGCCGATTTGGCCAACCCTTCTGCAGGTGGCACCAATAGCATTATCTAGCGAAACTAATAGCAATTTATTTGGTCATATATATAACACAGTATACCACCCAGTAAATTTACTCTCGAGCTACAAGGCAATGCGGGAAGAGGGTGCGAGGTATGTAGGCAGAGGGGTTCCTCACGATGAACGCAAACGGTACGCATTACGGGCAGGTAATGGCTGCCGACCTTTGATAACATTGATAATAAATGGTTTTTATTAAGGATTGATTAGTTATAAAAGCCCATTATTTAACTATTGATAACAGTAATAACATTAAATTATTAGTGATATATATGGCATATTTTATATTATATCAGAAATAATTTAGGCCTAAATAGCAGCATTTAAACGGCACTATCCTGCAAGAGAGTGACATGCAAAACAAAAACATGAATGAAGCGCTGAAGGCAGTAAATATCAAGTACGCAACCCTGGGAATTATCCCAAGCAAGTGCAAGCAGAAACTCTTCAAAGGTTCTGGATAAACTATGATTGTCTAGAAGCAGAAGACACTATTTGCAAAAAGTCCAAGAAATAGTAGAAACATTGTTGCAGTGAAATTTTGATGTTTTAATCTTAGATTAATTTTGATGTTTTAATCTTAGATGTATATCAGAATCATGGCTCAAAAGCCATCAGATCATTTTCAGTTCCAATAACCATCAGATTGCCAGCTCATTTAACAGAGTTCGGTTGATACTTGGTGGCTCTAATAATTACAAAGAAATGCTTGAAATTTAAAGAAAGACGTGATATTGTGAGCCTCTCTGTCGAACGAGTTTTAGAGATTGCAAGTATAGAATTGGAGGAAACCATTGTTATGAGTGTATACAAACCACCATGTGCGCCTTATGAAGCTTTTTATAAAATTATGGAAGATGCCTTATTCAAAATAACCAATAGTCCTAAAACAATTGTTATTTGTGGAGACTTTAACATCAATATATAAAAAATCCTTGACATTTAACTTTTTAAATTTATTTAGATCATTTAACTTATATAATGTTTTTCTTGAACCTACGAGGATAACTGCCTCAAGTGCTACTTGTATAGATAATATATTCACAAACATAAAACCCAATTATAAATCACTAATTAATATTTTGCACTGATCACTGCGGTCAGTTAGTATCATTTCCTAAGAAAAGCACTAGGGTTCTAAGAAAAAATATTAGTTTTATTCCAATTACTGAGTGCCGTCTAGGGGAATTTAAATCTAGCTTAATTAGCAAATTACAAAGGTTGTCAATTCATGACAATCCTGACCAACTTTATGACTCATTCTTTGAATTAATTAGAGTTGAATTTAATAGAATCTTCATACCTAAAACGAAATCGATCAGTGATCGCTTATGCTTTAGTGATTGGGCAACTGTTGGTATTTACAAAAGTCGTAATAAATTGTATGAACTGTATAACGAAAAAACTTATAATCATAGTGCGACTTTTAAGAACTATGTAAATAACTATTCCAAAATATTCAAACGAGCCTGTTCCACTGCAAAGTCAATTTATTTGTAGAATAAGATCAAAAATATAAAATCGAAGACTATCGCGGTTGTTTGACATTATAAATAGGATAGAAAACGAATTTACCGCGTGAAATTTGTAGGACCCGACGTTTCGGTGACGTTGCAGCCGCCGTTGTCTAGGGTAGACTAAAGAGCTGTCAGTCCGTTGTTTTGCGGGTAGGCCGCAAACCGCTGCCGCCACTGCGTAGGTTATAACGGTGGTGGGGGGCCGGGCTCGGAGCGCGGGAATTTTTAAAATCCGTCTTGCACACAACACTCACTGTATCCTGTTTTACGTCTTTGCTTTCGGCGTTCGGCGGCGGGAACATTTTAAGAATTTTTGAGGCCTGTAAAGGATGTAATACCACTGCAAACCCCGGGTGTGTATAAAGTCGAATGCAGCTGCGGTCTAGCCTACGTTGGACAAACGAAACGGCCCATAGCCACGCGACTGACAGAACACATCAAAGCTGTTAAAAACGTTCAGCGAGAAAAATCGGCGATCTGCGAACATATATTGGATAGCGGAAGTAACCACTGGATGCAGTTTCAAAATCCCATTGTTCTATCCAAGGAACAATTCTACTTTCCTCGCATGATCCGGGAAGCCATTGAAATAAGAAGAACTCCGAACTTCAATAGAGATGACGGCTACAAACTCTCTTCTACGTGGAACCCTCTTCTTAAAATGTTCCCGCCGCCGAACGCCGAACGCAAAGACGTAAAACAGGATACAGTGAGTGTTGTGTGCAAGACGGATTTTAAAAATTCCCGCGCTCCGAGCCCGGCCCCCCACCACCGTTATAACCTACGCAGTGGCGGCAGCGGTTTGCGGCCTACCCGCAAAACAACGGACTGACAGCTCTTTAGTCTACCCTAGACAACGGCGGCTGCAACGTCACCGAAACGTCGGGTCCTACAAATTTCACGCGGTAAATTCGTTTTCTATCCTATTTATAATATAAGATCAAAAAGTCTACAAACAAAATTAAAGCTACATGGAATATTATTAATAATGAAACAAATAGGGTTATAGCTCGCACAAGGGACTTTCATTTAAATTAAATAATTTAGACATTAAAGCGGACATGGGTTAACTGAAAATTTTTTGATTGTAATATTAGGCTCCTGTCCACCCTAGAACGGGCTAGTCCCAGTTGGGTGACAGAAACAAATAAGCAAAAGGTTGAGGTTTTGCCATCCGGTTCCTGTTACTTTTTTAAGCAAATCAATGTGTTATAGTAATTAATTCTTAAATAAATAAATAAAATTTGGTTCCAAAAATATTTTACTCAAGTCTGTTCGAGATGTCATTGATGAAATGCCATTTTTTTAAACATACTTGTCTTTTTGCTTACAGGTTCGAATCTCCTGGACGAATCCCAACGAGCCTCTTGGAGGGATTTGAGTCACTCAGCTCAGATGAGAGCGGCGACGTCACTCCTCATAGGACTCGAGGAAAATGCCTTCCTTCTAGCCGAAGCTGTTCTAAGGGAGAAAACCATCCTTCAACAAGTTAAAAATATACGTGAGTAGATTCTCCATTTTTAATTTAATTTTTTACAGTAAACTTACAGAAATTAATATCGGTATTTTATAATTATTAAATGGTGTAGAGGTCGGGGTCTGGCATAGATCCTTGAGGAATGCCTCAATGACATGGCTGCACTTTCCTCAGTACAAGCTTTTATTTAGCTTGCAATGTTTGTCAGTATGTTTGTTTAGGTCAAATCTTGCAAGCAGAATTAGAACCACTTCCTCTTATCCTATGGAATTGAAATTTTACATGTTGGTGCAGTTCTGATGACAATTCATTTTTATGGTAAGCATGACCTGATTCTGCAGCCAGGATTTGTTCCCGACGAGGGGCTCCTCAACAGCACAGAAACTAAATTTTGTATAAGCATTCAATTATGAGAGCCCGTTCTAAGTTCCGCTATGAGATGGCTGCTACATCCAGGGTTGGCTCGGGACAGAGCATTTTAATGTAAGCTTGTTTTAAAAAATGCGTTTTTACTATTAATTTTTAAATTTTAATGTTGTTTTGTCTGCAGTGCTATCCGTTCGAGTATTGGAAACCAGAAATATCGCTGAAGAAGAAGTTTTCCCGAATCCGAACACAAGAGAACAATGGACCGCTACGGAAGATGAAATTATTTTACCAAGAGGAGCTCTGATTGGTAAGTTACAAAATTAACTGTTATTTTGTTTCAGGATTGTAATTGTGAAGCCGTAATGGGTATTGTCTTGGTAAAACAAAACAATTTTAGCGAGTTGGACTCTTCGTTTTTCACGCATTTTGTTTTGCAGTTTATTATTTGTTCAGCATATACAGCCGCCGTTATAGTAGCTCCATCATGAAGGTATTCAACCATCTTGACTCCTTTACTGTCCCAGAAAAGAGAGCCAACCGGAGATTACAGTGATCTTACCGGATCCTAATGGAATGTTCTTGAATTTCTTAAAGAGTTGGAGATGATGGTCGTTTCTATGTCATGGACTATTGTTTTGTTTCAGTATCGTAATAGTAAGTCAAAAACGGTCAGAATCCTGTTGCAACAAATGCAAAGAGCATTGCGAAATCTCAGTCTGGTTATTCTGCTCATCCGTAAGCATTCTAGGTATCCAGCGCGCGGATACCTTTTTCTTCCCTAAGCTATCATGTAAAATATTATGCGCACTACCTATTAGTCAATTTGTCTCCGACAGTGCCTCCGTGCTACAAGCACTAGCAAAAAATACTATAACCTCTGTCCTTGTACTGGAATGCCACAATGCGCTTCAATCCATTGCAATCCATGGTCAAATAAAGTGACCCTGCAATGGATTATAGGGCACAGCGACTCACTGGGCAACGACGCGGCAGACGAACTAGCCAGAAGGGGATCAAAGAAAATCGTGTATGGACCGGAACCCTTGATGCTCATACCCGGCCCAAATAAAAACATGGCTACGCAGGAACACCGATGAAACCCACCTTACAGAATGGAAAAAAAACGCAGGATGCAGGCAAACAAAGAATGCGGTTCTGGAAGCGTCTAAAATACTTGCCCGCAACCTCACCAGATTAAAAAGGGACAAAATCCGTAAAGTCATAGGTACTATGACAGGCCACTGTCCTCTAAACAAACACCTATTTACCATAGGTGTGACAGACAGCCCTCTATGCAGAGGATGCATGTAGGAAGAAGAAACGCCACAGCATGTGCTCATGGAATGCAGGAGCGCGGCAGAGCAACGGGCAAAAATACTACAATCTCCAGCATCTGTCCCGGAGGCCTGTAGCAACCCAAACAGGCTGCTAACCTTCTGGGACAGCCTGGGTTGGCTGGAGTAACATAAACACAAATAGAAACATGAGCCACGCACAACGGCCCAATCAAGAGGCCAAGTGCGAGAAAAAAGCCCAGACAAACTAACTAACTAATCTATTACAGTCTTCACTTCTTCAACAATAAAACGAACTGTGAGTAGACGATCTGCCAAAACCTATTTTTCCACTTTCTTAACCATTTCTTCAGTGACTGCCGTCGTAGAGTGACCCGAGCGACGGTCATCATTAGCTCAAGTTCCTCCACTCCTAAAACCTAAGTAGAATATGGGGTAGCATCGAGACTCGTGATTCTTGAAATACTCGCTCCGTACAAATGTTTTTCAAGCAAAAGCATTTAATTACCGTGTAAAATTCCATATTTTCAATTTTCACCAACAAGATGCAAAAGTCCTTTTTTAAAAAAAATAAACAAAAAACAGATGTATTAGCTGTGCCTGCCATTATTTATATTTATATGGTTTCAAAGAGTTTTGTAACTAATTATTACTTTTTTTTTGAGCCGCCCCTTGTATACTTGTTTTGTATAATAATATTTTTGCCCTAATTTGAAATACCTATTATTACAAATACTTCACTCGAATTTAATTTTAAAGTGTAAAATCATTGCGACAAGATAAGGGAATACAACTACATGTAACCACACTTTAATACTTGGAATTATAAGGGAATTTTGAAACCCTGTTTCTGTGGCCAGTCTATATTGTGAAATTTCGCAATGGGTGGGTTTATTATCATACGACTATCTCTTACAACCAACCTTTTATGATGCATTTATATTTATGTGTGCATTTAAGATGTGTGGTGTTTGTGTTGTTATTCCATTTGCTCGACAGAATGTCGAGTTCCTAAATATGTTCTTAGTAAGCATGTTCTTCAGTAAACATGTTCTTAAAAAACTTATATCGGTCTTATGTAACTTTTTCAGATTATAACGAAGCTGGTGACTATCATGGGCTTATACCATTAGAAATGAGAAGAGTTAGTTCAGATGTAATATTCCTATACAAGATATTAAATGGCTTTATCGACTGTTCTGAATTGCTTCAGCTTATAAATTTCCATGTACCCCCACGGCCTTCCCGCCAATTCAACTTATTTCATCTACCTCAAGTAAGCAGAAACTACGCCCAAAATAATTACATTTATCGAGTATCTCATTTCTGCAATACCAAGCTAAGCGACATTGAGCTGTTTATTACAACTGCGACTGCGCTCAAGACTCTTATTCCGGGTCTTCTGAAAGGCAATATTTTAGAACGAGTGAAATAATTATATTATATTTTTTTCTTTTCTTTCTTCAATATTAAAATTTCCCTAATAATAAAATAATAAAATAAAATATTATTAAAACCAAATTTATAACTTTAATTCCCCTCCATTTCCTCCTATCACATTCCTAGGCAACTGTATATTTTTACGATCTTTAAGTGGAAACTTTTAACTGGCATTGTAGTCTATAAATAAAATTCAGATATTTCTCCTGTAATAGCTGTAAGTTTCCTTAATTATATTAAAATAAAATAAAATAAAATAGAATTATAATGCAATTCTGTTATTTTTATCCCTACGGATATTGGTGACCCAGCCGGAAAACGAACCCGGAATCTTGTAATGTAAGATTAGGCGATCTAACCATTATGCAACCGGGCCGTGTATATCCTATCATATTGAGATTGGATGCTATTAAAATGTGTTTTCTTGTCCATGCTATAGAAAATTCTGAGGGAGGTCTTGTTCGAGTGATCTTCGTGGCGTTTGACCGGCTGGAAGAGATCCTTCAGCCGCTCCAACCGCAGGACTTGAAAGGTTACTACCACGGCTCCGGATCCATTCAAGACGGTCGACCGGGACTCGAGTGGGCGAGGGATAATGTTACCACCGTACTTAATTCAAAGGTTAGTCTCTCGAAAGTTTCCATTTTTTTAATACTATTTTAGACGCCTAATCAGATTGTTGAATTTATTTGGGTGATAAAGTTTTCGCAAGCAGCTCAGCAAAGCACTCAAAGAAAAAATCTTACCTTAGTCCTAGGGAAACTGTTGTTCCTCATTCGGAGAGCTTTTTTCTATATTGCAAAGCAACTGATGTTGAAAAATCTATAAGTCATTTGTGATTTTGAAACAGGCCTATCAGATCTAGAACCCAAACTTTAGGAAGGAAATCCCATAAAATCTTCTATAAAAAGTGGAGAGCGACTAAAATGCCTTTTAACTTGAAGCATTTATTTAACATGCGAGAAAAGATTGGCATCTCTCGGTTGGACCACCCTGGAGCAACCAACTCAAGCATGTCAAGCATGCACGGGATGACTTGATCAAGACATGCATCGTATGACGTTCCTGGGTTGCCGACTATCTACACCATGAACACCCAACACACATCTACGTGGGCATTATCTGAAACTCCAGTTCAAGTCATTCCATTCAAATCCTAAGAAACATTTCCTCAGCAGTAGAGTGGTAATAGATAGAATGGGCTTCCCCTAATACAGTTTGTGTGGGATAGCTCTAAAGGCAAAAACATTTAACTACAAAATCTTTCTCAATAATCGAAAAAGCTTCAGATTGGATTCTGGAGGTTGTTTCTGTCTCTAAGCAGTATAAATTCCCTGAAAGTCTCGGATGCACAGCCCTCCATCCAGATATAACTCTTTACTCTCTATCTCGGAAGGTGGCCCTTATTGTAAAGTTAACTGTTCCATGGGAATCAAATATCCCAAAAGACCACGAGTACAAATTAAATAAATAACATGATCTCGCAAGTGCACCGAAGATTATATGGATTTACGAAAATAATTTCGTGTTTTATTTGTAGCAAACAACCGCCTTGGCAAAACGAGTAGAAATATATTTTTTTGATAACCTACCCCCTGATTGATCAATATTTGTTTTATATAGTTTTTTTTAGTTTTTCTTTTTCTTTCTAAATTTATTTATAGTTTCTGCGTTTGTCTACAAAACGTAGTGGCGCTCATTTAAGTTTAAAATCAGTTAAAGGCCTTATTTTTATTTTTTTATTTTTTATCCTTATAACTTTATCCCGTTATAGTGGCTTGTGCCAACAAGTGTTCCACAGTATCCTCCAAACCCCCAATACAGTTTGTGCGGGTTGCCTCTAAAGGCAAAAGGTTGACACGTTTTTACAACCTTTATTTACCGTGCAATGTTCGTTAGTATGTATATTTGTTTAGGTCAAATCTTACAAGCTGAATTAGAACCGCTCCGCTTCCTCTTATCCTATGAAGTTGAAATTTTACTTGTTGATTCAGTTCCGAAGACAATGCATTCCACAACTTGGGTTGTCGACTGCAACGGGCGAGCCCGTCACCTCAGGAAGTTTTAACGATTAGTCGTTCTATCTCCCTGGAAGTGAGCGCAGAAGACTTGGGGATGAAACAATCCACCGTCTAGCTACGCCACGAGCCCGTAAGAGACCAACGCCTTAACCGCGAGATAGCCAGGAATTTTACCCGGCGGGCCGACACTCGCGCCCTTACTTCCAATTGTGACCAGATTACTCGGGTCTCTCGATTGGTTACAAGTTCGAGGTCGCTTGCGCGGTCCTCTCCCTTACGAAGCGGTGAAACGGTATATACCGAATCTATCGCGGACCATAGCGTCCTTTGCCCGGCTGTTCACCCAGGATCGGATGGCCGATGGTCGTTTCAAGAGCAGTCGCCGTAAGATCTGCAACCACCCCCGCTCTATAGGAAACAGTACTGCTTCCAGACTCCCCCGACTGTTAGGGAGCTAATGGGCCTTGGGAGCTAATGGGCCCTTGCTGAGTTGGCCACGAAGACCCATTCTGTTTCAGGGTCGGTCACACTCACGGGTCAACACCCATCCGATGGCCTCCACGCATGGGGTGCGAGCCTGGGTAGGACACTGGGTCAACCAGTCTCCCCTGGGAATCAATCCTCTGGCGCTCCTGGACGGTTTGCGCACCGAGCGGCGCAAGCCAATCGATTGTGCTCTCCGACTAACAATCGGGGGAGTCTGGGAACTGTATTGTTTCCTATAGAGCGGGGGTAGTTGTCTACCTTACGGCGACTGCTCTTGAAATGACCATTGGCCATCCGATCTCGGTTCAGAGTCGGGCAAATGACGCCTTGGTCCGCGATAGATTCGGTGCACTCCGTTTCACCGCTTCGTAAGGGAGAGGACCGCGCAAGCGACCTTGAACTCGGAACCAATCGAGAGACCGGAGAAATCTGGTCACAATTGGAAGTGAGGGCGCGAGTATCTCGAGCCCGCTGGGTTTATTCCTGGCTCACTCGCGGTAAGGCGTTGGACTCTCACGGGTTGTGACGTAGCTGGACGTAGAATTGTACTGTCCAAAGTCTTCTACGTTCACTGCAG
Organism: Micropterix aruncella; assembly: GCA_944548615.1. NCBI lineage: Eukaryota > Metazoa > Arthropoda > Insecta > Lepidoptera > Micropterigidae > Micropterix > Micropterix aruncella. Next base: position 18,118,884 of record OX155976.1, read on the forward strand.
GGCGACAGAACGACTAATCGTTAAAACGTCCTGTGGTGACGGGCTCGCCCGTTGTAGTCGACACCGCAAGATGTTAGTCAGAGTGCGCAATCGATTGGTTTCTGCCGCACGGTACGCAGACCGTCCAGGAGCGCCAGAAGGTTGATTCCTAGGGGAAACTAGCCCTAAGGTCCAGAGTCCTCTCCCTTACGAAGTTTCACCGCTTCCTAAGGGAGAGGACCGCGCAAGCGACCTCGAACTCGGAACCAATCGAGAGACCGGAGAAATCTGGTCACAATTGGAAGCAAGGGCGCGAGTGTCGGCCCGCCAGGTAGCATACTGGCTATCTCGCGGTAAAGGCGTTGGCTTCTTGCGGGTTGTGGCGTAGCTAGACGTCGGATTTGTTATGTCCAAAGTCTTCTACGCTCACTGCACGGTCGATAGAACGATGAATCGTTAAAACGTCCTGCGGTGACGGGTTCGCCCGTTGTGGTTGACATCTCAATATGTTAGTCAGAGTGCACAGTCGATTGGCGACAATCCATTCTACACTCAGGATTGGCTCCCGACGAGGATACTCTCCCTCGGTCAACAGCACAGACACACAATTTTGTATACGCATTCAATTATGATAGCCCGTTCTAAATTTCACCATGACATGGCTGCTGCATCCAGGGTTGGCTCAAAACAGAGCATTTTAATAAAAGCTTGTCTTTAAAAATGTGTATTTACTATTAACTTATTCCAGGTTATATCAGCGAGCTTGGGCAAGGGTCGTCACATCCAACTTCCGCAACCCGTACGACTGACCCTCAAACATATTCGCACTGAAAACGTCTCCAATCCCGTTTGCGTCTTTTGGGATTACACCACAAAGTGAGTCTTCTATGTTAATTATAGTTGTTATTTTATTTATTTATTTATTTATTTAGAGTAGGTATTACAAAATTTAACTAGTACATTTTACCATGTCACACTGTATGTAAATGAGGCAATAGCAGAAAACTGATTCTTATTGTGACTGAGATATGGTTATGACCGAAAGTCGCCTAACTAGGCCTGAGCCTGTTCTAAGGCAGACTTGAGCAAATTTCTTTGTGCATTATTATTACTATTTATTAACAATGCATATATTTCTAGACACAATCAAATAAAACTAATTAGTAAAATAGTCTACAAAAAATTAAATTAAAAATAGAAAATTCAAATCTTTTTAAAATAAAAATAAAATAAAATAAAACTAAATCTAATCCAAATAATAAATAAAACAAAATTAACATTAGAATAATCAGAATTAATAAAAATGCAAATTGATTGTCACTTTTTAAAATATCAATTGCTTAATAAAAAAGAAAAATTTTAGAATGATATAATGTCGTATTTTTGTCAATTTATAAAAATGGAAAGTATCTCAATATTTAATGTTAAAATTATGTAAATTAAATTAAATTAAATTAAAACTAATTAAAGTAGTGCTAAATAATAATAATAATAATCATCAGAAATATAAATATATAAACTTAAATCAAACAAATAATCGTAAAGTATAATTAAAATGGAATTGTAATCAAATACGTAATTAAATTAAATGAAATAAAATAAAATAAAATAATGAATAGGTACAAATTGTTGAAAAACTAAAATATAAAAAAAAAACGTATGTTTAAATATTCTTATCGCAATTATTAACTAAATAATTATCTTTAATTCATTCTGAATGTGTTGATTTTCCTCTTTTAAAAACCATGCTGTCAATAGTTTTTTAAAATGTTTCCCATTTTCTTCAGTTTTAATGTTTGTGTATTTACTTTATATTTAATGTTTTAATTTATATATTTATTTTTACATTCATTTCCAATTGGTGAATTTACCGCTCTTGGACGTGTCGCAGTATACTATAAGTAGTAAAATACAAGTTACTGTAAGTAACAGGGAGTTATTACAAACTTTTTGCGTAATTCTACTTTGAGTATCTCGCCTATTTAAAAGACAAATAGCAAATCTAATGAGTTCACTATCATAATTGAATAAAATAATCAAAAATAATCATGAATTGTTAGAATTAGGTCATATAAACCAGATATGTATCCAGACTTTGGGTTCGTGGGAGAGGAAGGGGTATTTAGGTTAGGTTAGTTAGGTAGGTAGAGAGTATTTTACCTATTTGAAAAACAAATAACAAATCCAATGACTTCAGTATAATAACTGAATAAAATTATTAAAAATAACTACGAATTGTTAGAATCAGATCATATAAAACAGAGGGTTTATAGGGGGCGCGGGGGGATACATTGAAACAATGCACGTGTGAGGGACCACGCCTCTCTAGGCTCCACGATTGTTCGGTGGTGAGGTGGTGGTATCAACTTACGAGTTATCTCTATTGAAAGGCGGTTTTGAATGAAGCAGAAGGAATTTATTGATCGAAAGTTTGATATTGCCAGTTATAACGCTTCCCGAACAGTTTACGTTGACGCGAGTGTATAGATGCACGACTGCGGTTACAAGGATATATGGATGAGAATTGTAAAAGTGTGCTCCTAGTATCTAGTACTGGGCACGGCTCGAGTCTGTGGGATTGCAGACTGATGCTTCGTGACTGGGAAAGATAAGGAAAGGAAACCAAGGAGCAGGATTCGTTGACACACCTCGTGAAAAGGGTACCGAATATGCCGTCGCAACCTTGGGGGAAGGTGATCACTCGGGAATGATAATTTGGTTGCTTTTTCGCCGGTTTATATAGGCCGATAAATGATGCAATCCAAAATATTCCGAGTAAAGTATTTATTCATCGTGCTGATTCATGGCTGCACAGGTTAAAATAATAGCTGAGTTGTGTCAGTGTATTTCACTGGAAATCGATGCAATTGTTGATCGCATGTAATGGACTTAAGGTCCGTTACATACGCAGCTGCTACGAAACTCGAATTAGCCCATAAAATAAGATGACAATACGTCAGACTTTGAGAGAGATAAATCCCAACCTGGATACGTGCTTGATTTAAATAGTCAAAATATTAACCCCTCCTGTTGCGAGGTAAAAACTCACCCATCACTTTTGCGCGCGACATTTTCGCACGCGAAATCAACGCGTCGACGACCTTGATAAAAACGACCATAACTTGTAAACCACTATACGGATCGTAAAAAGAAGAACTGTAAAATGATCGCATTGAAATTTGACATATAAAACATTATAATCTTATCTCGTAAATCAATTAAGATAATAATGGCGACAAATTACAAATTTGGCGAAGTGAAAAAACTCGCCTATTTATCATTTCGATGTTTTTATCACAAAACACGAAAGTCTATGCGGAAATTGTATTTACAGTTATGTTCTTTATTAAATGCTTTACCAAAACCATTATTTTGTTTTACTTCTTTGCATACAAAAATATTTAGTTTTTCAGTCATAATAACCAAGAAAAATTTGATGTCTCCTCGTAAAAATTTTTTTTTTTAATTTTGTATTTCTGACTATTTAGGGACTTTATTTATATGAAATTCTTTCATAATAACTTTTCCACTACACTACACTTCTTATAAAATCATACCAGACTTTTCAACTTTGTCTGATATTACAGAAAAATCCAAACTTTTGCGAGTCGGTGACGAAAATTTGGTATTAATTTTGACAGGTCATAATACAAAAGTGGATAAAGTTTTTCAAATATATTGTGTTATTATGTGCTTATTATATGTCTAATAACTAATTATTATACTCTAAAGAGTCACATTTCATAGAAAAACTATAGGAAATCACACTCAAAATATGGTAATTCTTTCATACTAATTACGTAAACAAATAGGTATGCGCACCCCGCGATTTCGCGAATATCGATAAAATTAGGCAGCGCGCCTGTCTATGCAATATCGCCGCGGTGCGTGCTCATTTGTTTAGGCAAATTCGGAGTGTGATTTTCTAGTTTCTTCTATGAAATGTGACTGGAGTATAATAATTAGTTATTGGACATCTAATAAGCGTCAAGTTTTCAATACATTCGAAAAACTTCTAACCACTTTTGTATGCCTTTGCAATTATTATGAAATCAGACTATCGCGGTTGCTTCACATTATAGCTTTATAAACGAATTTACCGCGTGAAGTGTGTAGCACCCGACGTTTCGGCGACGTTGCCCAGGGTAGACTGGACAGCGGCGGCTGCAACGTCGCCGAAACGTTGGTGTCTAAACTTTACGTGGTAAATTCGTTTTTTAACCACATTTGTATCATGCCTTTGCAATTATTATGAAAAAGATTATCGCGGTTGTTTGACATTATAAATAGCTTTATAAACGAATTTACCGCGTGAACTATGTGGCACCCGACGTTTCGGCGACGTTGCAGCCGCCGTTGTCCAGGGTAGACTGGACAGCGGCCGCTGCAACATCGCCGAAACGTCGGGTGCTACAAACTTCACGCGGTAAATTCGTTTATAAAGCTATTTATAATGTCAAACAAACGCGTTAAGTTTTTGATTTTATAATAATGGCAAAGGCATTATACAAAGTGGTTAAAAAACGAATTTACCGCGTGAAGTTTGTAGCACCCGACGTTTCGGCGACGTTGCAGCCGCCGTTATCCAGAGTAGACTGGACAGCGGCCGCTGCAACATCGCCGAAACGTCGGGTGCTACAAACTTCACGCGGTAAATTCGTTTTAAAAGCTATTTATAATAATAATAATTATTATTATTAAAAAATCCTAGAAGAAAACTCAACAAACCATTTTTTTTTTATTTACTAAATTTCCAGTACAAAATTTTATAGTAACAACACTCATTTGATAAAAATAAAACAAACATGTAATACAAAATAAACAAATAAAACAATTGTACCGACTAAAATAAAAACTTTCATCAGTTGGATTAGGTATACATGTATTGGTTTCTTTATATACAAAGGAAACATAGAAAAATTTGACAAAAAAAATCTAAGTGAAAAAAGTTGACAAGATTGGATTTTATCAATTATATTTTATGCGACTTATGCTTTCAATTTTTTTATTGGTACTAAATTTCCAGTACAAAATACATGAACGTTTAAAAATTGCCACATTTGATAAAAACTTATAATGTATCACAAAAAACACATCATGTTACATCACAGCGTGATTACGTATGAATAAAAAAAATAGAATACAAACGAAACATAGAAAAATATAAACAATTAAAAAATTGCGGAGTATCGGCTTATTCAACGGTAGTGAGTAGTGAGCGACGGCGGCAACTTGTGGCTTGCCGATACAAACAAGCTGTACACTGAGAAAAATATAGCGCTGTAATACACGGAAATACGCATGTTTCAACAAGGATTACGTATATTTCATTAGGTGCGACTTGGGATCTCGCTTCTAACATGGCAGCATGTAGTAGTATACGTACGGTTAGTCGGACACATGAATCATGTTAAAATATAATGATACATATAATCGAGTAATGGAGTTTCATCAAAACTCCTTGTAATACAACAAAATTTCGAGTAAAACCTCATAAATAGAATAGAAAACGAATTTACCGCGTGAAATTTGTAGGACCCGACGTTTCGGTGACGTTGCAGCCGCCGTTGTCTAGGGTAGACAACGGCGGCTGCAACGTCACCGAAACGTCGGGTCCTACAAATTTCACGCGGTAAATTCGTTTTCTATCCTATTTATAATGTCAAACAACCGCGATAGTCTTCGATTTTAGAGTAAAACATCGTTATTCTATATAAAACATTATGTAAGAATCAATCTAATATTTTTCTCAGTGTGAGTCATACAGTTTATCAGTTGGTACATAAAATTATACCTAATGATGAAATACAGTTATTACCAAGTATCAGAGATGGATAACTTTTATTTTTTAGGATAGAAAACGAATTTACCGCGAGAAATTTGTAGGACCCCACGTTTCGGTGACGTTGCAGCCGCCTTTGTCTAGGGTAGACAACGTCACCGAAACGTCGGGTCCTACAAATTTCACGTGGTAAATTCGTTTTCTATCCTATTTATAATGTCACAACCGCGATAGTCTTCGATTTTGGATAACTTTTAGTTTGTATCGAGCACCGAGCCAACACCCCCCCCCCCCAAATTCTACAGATCCAATCAATCATCACACATCCATCCATCCATCGTACTGAAATAATGATACTATAGGTAAACTAATGTCAACTATTTTTATAAAAATCACTATAAAACAGAGAATCAGCCTACTCCAATGTATGGAATTCCTCGAAACAAGGTGGTTCCAAACACAGTGGCTTTAAGCACTTCTTACACTGGAACCTGGTTCTTGGTCCAATCTTACCTGGTACTCGAGGACGACGTAGTTTGCACCAGATACATTGAATTCGCGGAGTACTACCTGCAGCATTGGCAGGTATTAGCTCTGGGTAATGTCCATGCCCAGAGCCTGAAAAACGTACAGCTGGTAAGCGGACGTCTCTGGTTGGTCGTACATGACTTGCTCGAAGAGGGACATGAGCCAAATGCTGCTCCATAATCTCTTCAATCAAATTTAATCGAAAGTCCTTGTGAGAAATCATTCTCTTCTCGGGAAAACACTTTCTGAAGACAATGCAACTGTTAAATACAGATACATTGAGGAGTCTCTTGAAAAGTTTCTTGTACCACTTCATATTTTTTTTAGTTTCAACCAGGAAAGGCTCTAGCTGTTGATCCTTCTTATCAACACCACCCATTTTGAGATTGTAGTCCGCAATAAGCGCCGGTCTATAGTGTGATGGACGTCCAGGTCTACCGTCTATTAGTAGAGACTCAGTGGTATGGTATGTTGACGTTACGTAAATCTGGTTCTTATCTTGGTAAGCCATCACAACAACATCCCCGGAATGCCGTGCTAGACAAGTGCCTTGATCAACCTTTGCCAGTTGGAGTAGTGCCGGCACATTTTTGCGCGATCTACGCAAAGTGCCAACACAATCTGTTTTGTTCCGCTTCAGAAACCTTGATAACATAGGCGAATTGAACCAATTATCCATGTACAAAATATAGCCTTTGTTTAGAAGAGGCTTCATGAGGCGTGCGACAATCTCGGTGCTCTTTGGAAGCGGAGATTGATCAGCGTGATTTTTACCCGTATAAATATGAAACGACCACAGGTAACCAGTAGTCGATTCGCAAATTTCAAATGTTTTAATGCCGAATTTGGCGGATTTAGTTTTAATGAACTGCTTGAAGAGCAGGTTACCTTTCCATAACAGCAACGACTCATCCAACGATATGTCTTGTTCCATCACGTAATTAGTTTGAAACTTTTCGTTGAAGTGATCAACCAATGGACCAAGACAGAAAGTCCTGGGTGAGTCGGGCGTGCGGGTAGACTTGTCTACAAAATGAAGGGCTCCGCTTAAATACCAAAAACGGTCTTTTGATATTAGATTTCTAAACACGGGGTTTTTCAACAGGGGATGATTTGAAAATTTATCATTTTGTGATGGCAGCCTAACAATGCCACTCAAAAGGTAAAATGCAAGAAGTATCATTATTTCATGCACATTTGTCTCGTACCAATCTCTAGCAAACCTTTCCGAAGCAGCCGACAGTTCTATAGCATACCGATTAGTTTCCTGCACGATATGCTCCAGAATTTGATCGTCCCAAAAAGAGCGGAACGCCTCATATTCACTTTGGACCTGAACGGTAGGACCAGCGCGACAATGAAATTCTTCCCGGCGGCCCCTAAAAGTATCCATAGGGAACCACTGGAATTGCATTGCCGTTCTATCTCCTTCGAACAGTTCCCGCGATATGATGGATTCCGCATCCACTGACAACTCGTTCTCGTCGCTTTCGTCCGCATTCGTGCCGACGTCCCGCAGCCGCAATAACCTTGCTGTCTCCCTAGCGCGCCGATCACGAGAAACCTTCTCCGCCTTATCCACTAACTCTTTCAATGGCGCGGGGATGTCTTCATCATTCTTACATACTTCAATAATCGGATCACCTCGACACCACACAGTCTCACCGAGCACAGCTCTGTTGGCGGCGTGCCTACCGCCTCTAAACCCCCTCGACCCCGCCGCCGCTCGCCCCCGTCGCCCCCCGCCGGCTGCCCGCCCCCGGCGCCCGGCGCCCGCCGCGCCGCCTCGCCCGCCAGCCACTGCGCCGCCTCCTTCGCCAGCCGCCGCGCCGGCCCGTCCGCTGCCCGCCGCTCCGCCCCGTGCGCCGGCTCTCAAGCGCCGCCCGCCCGCTGCTCTCCCCTGGACTCGCCCCGCCGCCGCCAAAGGGACGCTGAAAATTCAAATTTAAACAATGATGTTAGCTTACTGCAGATGCTGTTTTGAGTTGTGGAACGTTAAGAGAAGCTTTAGATGAAATCACAAAATGGACTCAAGTCTGGGTTATTAAAATCAACCCTAAGAAATGCATCTCGGTATAACGATAACGGACAACTAGAAATGGGCAAACCATATTGAAAACATCGTAAAACGGGCAAACTCACTTCTATATTTGGTAAAGAAAGCTTTTCAAGTATTGACGATACAGACATTTCAAAAAATTAACAAAACCTACAGTCGTCCTCTGATTGAGTATTGTTTTCAAATCTGGAATCCTTATTTTGCCAAGGACATCGACCCGCTTGAAAGTATACAACGTAGAGCGACAAAACTGCCAAAAACCTTAAGAAAAACACCCTATGAACGTAGATTAAAAATCCTCAAACTGACAACTCTGGAGCGACGGAGATGCAGAGGAGATCTCATAGAGACATACAAAATACTGAGGCAACACTATGACTGCCTAGAGTTGGAAAGCATGTTTGTGTTCAATTCAAACCGTCACTTAAGAGGTCACAGCCTGAAACCGCCGAGCGACCGAGATGCCAATGGGGTTCAAAAATCTGGAATACGCAGAACGACTCCGCAGATTGCAGCTGCCTACACTTAAGGATCGTCGGACCAGGGGTGACCTCGTTGAAACATATAAGATCCTCAACGAATGCTACAATTGCCCCTAAATTGCAATTGCCAACATAAATTTCAATAAATTTGTTTGTGATCGTTTTGTGAATTTCTGAAAACTTACTCGATGGTGAAAACAAAGTAAAAATAAGATAACCTTTAACTGGTGACGAGCGTTATAGTGCGCTTATATAGGAGAGATTATGGGAGAACGAAGACACGTGCGACCCCGTCGCACTTACGACGCACAATGGCAAATGTAGTCTGGCCGCTTCGGTTAATTCTCGCGTTTGTACTTTGTCTACTGTCTTGATGTACCTACCCCCACCAATCGATCGATCAAAAAGTCAATATAAAATGAATAAGTTCTAACCTTAGAGCACTCGGCGACCAAACAGAGGCAGGTGATGATGTGCCAGAGCCAGCGGGCGAAGACCGAAGAGCGCGCAACGGAGACCTCTGGAAAGTAAGAATATTCCGCCTTTACTATATTTGCTATATAAGGATTACAAAATATGGTGCGTGTATGTATGTGTGGGTGTGTGTATCTGTAGTGCGAATGTGCTTGTGAGTGCTTGTGCATGCTAATTCAATCCGATCTGATAATCAGCTTTTCACGTACTTCCTTAACAAAGGATCGACTATTCTGATGGTTAAATATGTCAATATCGTTAAAGCATACATTGTATGCATACATAACGCGCGGCAATAACGAATTGGAACCATAGTTAGTGTTGAACCTTGGTACGTAAAAAGTTGAGTGAGCACGTGCGAGTCGGGAAGGCGCTCATATGCTCACCCTACTCCGGAGGTATGAACTGTCCAACCCAGTATGAACACTTGTAGCAATTTTTTTAATATTATCTTTTATATTACTTGTAATTTCTTCTTATAATGATTATTTATTATGATTATTTTCTTTAATTATGATTGTTTGCTTTGCTACTATTGGCCCCACTTTGGGCACCATTTTGTAGCGAATTATTTTTTATTTACATTACTTATTGTTGTTGCTTCTATTGGCCCCACTTTGGGCACGCCATTTTGTAGCAATTTTTTTTAAATTTATCTTTTTATTTTCTTTTATTGTTATATTTAATTTCTTGTTATATTGTTTGAGTCTATGGATTATAATTTTAATATCTATGCTAATCAATCTTCAACCAATCTTCAAACAACCTTCAAACAGCCCCACCAATTGGGAGACATTTGTAGCGTATAACTTTTATTTTTATATTATTACTTACTTAGACGTGCGCGCGATGTGTCATCAGCGATAAGCGCTTGATGAAGAAGATAAAATTGAACGGAGAAGTGACTAAACGAAGAGGAAGATGCTAATATATGTATATAGATATTCAAAGTATGCAGAGAATAAGATTTCAAGTGGATAGCCCTGTTTCCTCTTGTACGCGCTCCTTCATATGTGAATTTCTCCTGTCCTGACTAAAATGTATTCTCCAAAAGAAGAAGAAGAATAATAAGGAGTATTCTATGTGTCTAGACCAATTTGTTAGACCCTTATGCACTTGGTTTTAGATAGTTTGAATCAATTTGAGGTTTATAAGTTAAGATCGGCTTGTAACCTACACTTTTAAGATCTCGTCTTGATGAGAAATATTGATTTTTGATGTTCTATGACACAATTCTTATCTAGTGGATTATCAAAGGTGTTCTATAGTTAAATACTTCCAGATCAATGTATGCTAATAGTTTTAAGTCACTTTCTCAATATCGGTTGACGATTGCTCCAATCAGCTGAGATTTTTTTATTTTTTAAGGTACTTATAAGTACGATATTTGTCATTACTGAATATCCGACATCGTTTGATTTGTCGATGCACTATTTATCACACTGACGGATGCTACAGTCTTCCGTCAGGGCGTTGTGAACTCAGGAGTTATTTTTTTTATATATTTATTGGATCACGAGATAAATTTATACCAAGGCGCCAATCTCGCGTATTCCTTTACTGCGTTCGTTCATCCGTTAGTGCTGCATCTGATCTATCGAATCAATTTCTAATTATGATTTAGCTCAGTCTATTTAGTTTTATTTTATTTAGTGGTTTATTGCTATTACGCTTCATTTTTAACGAATATATAAACGTTTTATTGTTTTATTGAGTTTTAATCTTATTTTAATACATTTTATATTCTCTTGTCGGCATTTTTACAGTTATCTGCTTATCGACGGTAACATTTCTCGCTTTTCTTTTCCGCTAGATGTCGCTACAAGTTTTGAAATTGATTTAAATTTTAGGATAATGAATGAATCGACTAATTACTACTTTTACGCTTTGAAGACCATTCACCTTGCCTTCCCGTTGCTGCGTATAGATGGCAATAGGTGTACTTACTTGGCATGGTTTGGTTTAGATATTAAGTATTCTATTTGACAGGAGGCGTTCGATTTTATATCATTACACACTTTTATGTAGAAACGACATATCTGATACTACTCGCCGGTCCTCTAATGTCTCTAAACCGTAGCGTTGCAGACCTTCAGCGTACGACAAGCCGCTGGAAAATAAGCGGTAATTTAGATGACGTATAAATCGTTTTTGAATACGCTCAATCCTCAGCTTGTATGTAGCATACTGTGGAGACCAAATATTAGAAGCAAATTCAAGCAGGCTGCGTACGTATGCAACATAAACCGTTGTCAAAGAATGAGTGTTTTTAAGAGGTCTACAAACTCTCATGATAAAACCGAGGGTGCTGTAAGCCCTGTTGACGACTGAATCAATGTGCTTATTCATAAAAGCTTGCGATCTAAGATGACTCCTAGATCACGCACTCGATCTACTTCCAGAATTTCATCATTGCCAATTGTATATTTAAAGTTAATTATATATAAAAGTCAATTGTCTATGTATATTGTAATTATAATAAAAGCCAATTGTATATAAAAGAGCTATTAGCTCAACATGATTGACACGATCAAAGGCCTTTGAGAAGTCAGTATATATCGCGTCCACCTGAATACGCCGATCCATACGTCCCAAAGTATAATCAGTAAAATGAGCGAGGTTTGTAACAACCGACCGATTTTTAAGAAACCCGTGTTGGTGCTCTGTGAACGAGCTAGCGAGAGCTTGATATAGCTATATAGATAATGCTTTATTTAAGAGAAAGTAGTACAAAAATTATGTCTTAAAAACTACCCAACTAGGTGCACGTACTAGGGTAGATTCTTTTCTTTTAAATTAAGATGCGCACGTAATTTTATACTGCAATTATAGAACTATGGTAATATTTTACTTGTTTATATAATATTTAACATTATACATATAATATTCTCATTTATACATAAATATATACATTTACCTACTTCTATTATTTACATACTATTATTATTTACATACATTTGCATTTACGTACATGTATTTATTAGTAATCGAAGGGGGAGTGAATGGGTGGCAAGGTGAACGCTCACATGTGGCAAGACAGCTGTCCTAAACCTACCACAGCCGGTTCGTAAGTCCGGAATCCACTGCTCACCCCCCAGAAGTGTAAAAAAATAGTATTATGATGGGCCCGACTCCGGTCGGTGAATTCCATGGCAGCTCCGTTTGTATTTATTTATTATAATTGATTAAATTGATAACGTCGTTTTAAACGAGGATATTTTAGTCAGTTTCCCCTGGAAATCTACCTTCTGGCGCTCCTATACGGTCTGCGCACCGTGCGGCATAAGCCAATCGATCGCGCACTCTGACTAACAGTCAGGGGAGTCTGGAAGCAGTACTGTTTCCTATAGAGCGGGGGTGGTTGCGGACCTTACGGCGACTGCTCTTGAAACGACCATCGGCAACCCGATTCTGGGTAAACAGCCTGGCAAAGGATGCCGTGGTCCGCGATAGATTCGGTTTACACCGTCTCACCGCTTCGTAAGGGAGAGGACCGCGCAAGCGACCTCGAACTCTCGAATCTGGTCGCAATTGGAAGTAAGGGCGTGAGTGTAAGCCCGTTGGGTTACACTTCTGGCTATCTCGCGGTTAAGGCGTTGGCCTCTTACGGCTGTTATAAGTTCCACTATGATATAATATTGATATTGGAAAATATTGATATAATATTGATATTGGATAATAATATTGGAAAATAAATAAATATTTGTATTTCTTACCTCTCTGTAGCTTGGAGAGAGGAAATGGTCCGGCCAGTAGTAGGCCGTGCCGGGCGGCGAGCGCTGTTCAGTCCTGGGCGGCGGGCGGCGAATCGTCGGCCTCTTGAACGGCGACGGCGTCTGAGGCTCGGCAGCCGACGCGCCGGCACTGGTCGATGGTTGCGGCTCAGCCGACGCGCCGGCACTTGTGGACGGTTGCGGGTCCGCCGAGGACGGTGACGAGTGACTATCGAAAGATAAAAACACAATAAATAAATTGACTGATACTGTCTGACAGTCTGACTAGAGACTGACATATATACTTACAATTGTCGGAGAGTACCACCTGGGCTCTGCCAATCTATCGGCAAGTCGTTGAGATCGAGATGGCCCTCGATTTCAACGGCTTGCCGATCGATTGGCAGATCTATCGCCTGCGATGTGGCATCGAGACGTTCCTCGATATCAACATCGCAGGGAACGTAGGCGTAATCGTCGTCCAATTCATCGTCACCGTCCTCGTAACAAAATACCGGACCCGCTTCCTCGTCCGAATATTCGGACACGGACCCCTCCAGGAGCTCCATGAAGGCACGAGGAGGGGTCCGATCAGGGCTTAGATTGAATCTTCTTGACATCTAAAAAAACAAAAACACATTTTTTAAGAAAAAAGTCAAAATAGTCATCCCAATGCGTCTGTGCTTTTGACCGTTGAGGAGTTCCTCGCCCGTGAGTCAACCATGGGCGCAGCTACAGGCGAGCCCGTCACTTCAGGAAGTTATAAAGATATTAGATCGTTTTGACTGGTCAGGTGAGCATACAGAAGCTTTAGGACGAAACAGTCCAATTTTTTCTCAGTAAATAAGCCCAAATTTTGAAAAAACTTTTATGTTACTGCTGCATTTTTTATTTATTTATGCATGATAAGTTTTATGTTATTTTAGTTTCACTATAAAATCCAATATTCAAATATACAAATTTCTTCAAAAATAAAATATCGAAAAAAAATTTTTCGTCGGCTTTTTTTTTTAGTTCATTATCGATAGAAATACTATGTTTCACTATACACATTGAGAAATATCGCTTTTTGCCGCCAAATTACAAACTCAAAAAAACTGGTGACAGTTTCAAACACTTTGTATTCACAAAATACGTTTAATCCTATGATTATTTTTGATGTAAATGAAGTAATAACTATTTAATTAGCGAAATAAACAAATATTACGTCATATCAAGTGATATTTCGTCGTTTCAAAAGTGTGACGAAAATTACCAGCCATTTTGATAAACAAGGCGCCTGGCCGCACAAAGTTTTTCACTCGAAAACAAATGAAGAAAAGGAAATGGGCTACGCACAATAAGTAATGCTCGTTGATTAAGAGTTTTAGAAAGGAAATCACTCACTTTTAATCACCAAATCACACAAAATCGCACAAAAAATCACTTTTTAGTGTAGCCGGCTCGCGTCGCAGTTCGTCGGTCACACGTCGGTCAGAAATGATGTCATCGATGTTTTTGTAAGGGACGTAGTTATTCATAAAACTATGATCGCATGCGGCAATCGAGCAATTTCACAGTGAGACATATTTGGCTATATTATGGCATCATTCGATAGAATATACAATCGCATTTCGAAATTTAAACGACATTTTCGTAAGAGCCGAGCGCTATATCCAGTAGTGGACGTTTCAGAATTTCGGCGGCCGCCATTCATGTCCCCAAATGGATGTTACGTGCTCAGCGGGTTAAAAAAGTCAATAACTAAAATACTAATAAAAATCCAAATAATATAAAAATAAAAATCTAAAAAATGTTAAATGTAAAAAAAAAGTTAAAATTAAAAAGAAAACAGTGTAATCAGTAGGTAGCTACATTTGTAGGAGCTGTATTTCAATTACTATTGTTTTATGTAATACAGGGTGGGGCATAAGTCGCGCAACCCAAAGTTAAACGCGCAACCCAAAGTTTTACATGATTGCTGTTCATCTATATATATAGGTTTTCCGTTTCTTTAGTCTACCATAACTTCTAAACGCTCAAACTGATTTAAAAGTATTTGGTATTGCTAGAGTCGTTACGTCATCTCGAGTGTCATAGGGTACCTTAACTGTATTAATATCAAGTAAATAGTTGTCTAAATGTACAAATCTCCAAATGTCAATAAATTAACATAAATATATTGTGTTTAGTGTCAAATCAAAGGTCTGATTGAGTACATTCCGGAAATATAATATGTGTCTATATGGATAAATATAAAAACCAAAAATATTTTATAAAAAATCATAATAAAAATAATTATTTATACAGTAGTTGACTTTTTGTAACGACAGTCGAGTTTTTTATTACTTTTAATATATTTAATTGTTACCAACTGATGCCAATGATGTTTCCTTTACCTTTTATTAGCAACTGGTCTGGCGAAGGGTGTCACGTTGTCGGCCACAACGAGACGCACACTCAGTGCTCGTGCGCCCACCTGACCAACTTTGCCATCCTGATGGACCTTCGCGGTGGTACCACCATCCCGGCCCATCACCGCCTGGCGCTGCGGGTGGTCACTCTGGTCGGCTGCGCTATCAGCTCTGTGGCTCTCGTCGCAGCCATCCTCGTTTTCCACTGCTTCCGGAATATGAAGGTGCGAATCATTTTTTTTTAACATATATATTTATTTTTATTTGCAAGAAAAATACAGAAAAAATGTACATGTAAACATTGCTCAATGCTCAATTGCTCAACGATTTCGAGGCTAGAATTTTACTTCGAAACGCAATGTGTAGATGGCATTCATAGCTCCAAAAATTTATTTCAGAGTGTTCAGTGAAACATTCTCAAAAATATTACTTTGACATCAATGTTAACCGAAAACAAAGGCATTTTAAAAATTTATATCTATATTGAAGATGTCTCTTTTGATATGTTAACTTGGGCTTTTAAATTATTCTTCACTCACATTTACCATTGTGGAAATTTCAACTTTATGCATTATATGTTATATATCAAATGACAAACAAATAAATAAATAATCTTTTTCACAGTCTGAACGTGTCATGATCCACAAAAACCTTTGCGCCTGCCTGCTGCTGGGCGAGTTGGTATTCATGTTTGGCATCCACCAGACGCAAAATCGGATTCTCTGCGGTGTCATCGCCGGGTTCCTGCATTATTTCTTCCTCGCCGCCTTCGTCTGGATGTTTTTGGAAGGTAAGTTTAACTCATGGTGAATGAAGAACAGCATAATAGTCAGGAGATAAAATGTCATATAGAATAATACAAAAGCGCACATCCGCCAAATTGAAAAAGATTTTCACTAAGAAGGCTTAATATTCCTTTAGGAATGAGATTGGATTGAGATGCTATGTATTTCTGATGCAATTCTCTTATAAAAATATTCAGGCATTCAAATACTCGGTATAACAAAGGTTGCTTAACCCTTCGGCTACGTAATGACCAAATTTGGTTGCACATCAGAACAACGTTGATTACGTTACGACCAATATTGGCGACTTGGTTACGGAGCGCACAATAATATTATTTTCTAATTTGGACGCATCCTAAAATCCATAACAAATATCTTATTATTACCATAGATACATAGACAGCCGCTAGAATAATTTGGCGCGTCATTTCGCGGATATTTCTGGTCAAATTCCATTGTCAAACATAATCATTTTTTTTGCGAGAAATCTAAATTTTTTTTGATTTTATGAGCTATTATCTAAATATTTTTGTATGTAAATAAGCAAAACAAAAGATTACCTTTGATAGAGAATCTAATAAAGATGACGATAGCATTTACAATTTCTAAATAGGGTTCCGTATTTTTCCATAAGAGTTAGAAATGCTGAGTTTTTTTCAATTTTTCAATTTCTCATTCATAATTATCTAATTGTTTTACAAAATGAGATTTCCATATTCTATATACGAAATTTCAATGCAATCATTGTACAGTTATTCTTTTTATGATTGCTATAGTAGTTCCATAGTTATAGTACTTTTTGTTGAGCGATATTGCATGAAATTCCAATAAATTGCCGCCGTCTGCCATGAAATTATGCCGCTACTCGAAGGGTTAAGATTTGCTAGACTGATAAAATTCGTAAAGTATTAAAGTCAAACAGGAAATGTAATGATTTCAGTATGATATGATCGTGAATTGTTAGAACCAAATCATATAAACATGCGAGAACCAACGTCACAAAACGTGAACTAAATGGTGATCACCACACCTATGACACTCGCCATCGGTTAAATATTGCCCTTCCCAGAGTGCATCTAACACAGACTCAAAAGTCCTTCAATTACGTTAGTTTTAAGCTTTATAACTGCCTCCCACTCCAAACTAGACTTCTGGAGTTAAAATTTTTCGAGAGTTTTATAAAAAGAAAATTGGCATCCACACATGCTTTCTATACGTTGGACGAATTCTACAGCTGTGCTGAATCGTTTGTAGTCTAAATAGTATTTGTATATAAGATTTATAAACTTTAGGGCATCCTGCCTCAGTACGGCTCCAGTCCCTTTTTGTCGCTCGTCTCCATCATTTTTGTGCGCTTCAGAATATTTTTGCCCAGCACAAAATCTGCATTTTACAGTTAGTCGCCTTGTTTCATATGTCTAACCGTCTCGGCATTTGTTTGTCCCACTCTTCTCCGTCGCACGGCAACGACCTTTGCGAAATTTATTCATTCAATGCGCGGCGTTCCACTGTTTCATTGCAATATACCTAAGTACACGCATTTTGCGTCTCTAGTACTTCTGTCGCGATGCGGGCATATCATATTATGCTTTTCGAATGTTCGCAACATATTCAATTAGTTTTATGGATGCTGTTTTTCAGTTACTGTTGCTTTATGTGATATGAAAGCTGATAATGTCGGACAGTGAATCAATGAATACTTATTTGAAACTATCATTCAAATTGGTACAATGTTTGAAAAGTCATGGCCCTCAAATTCGGTCAGATCATAGGAAGATTTTTTATTGATTTTACGTTTTCCAGCTAACGAATAGCGGTAGGGAGTAATTTGTAGAATTTAATGCTAAGGTATAAGTAACTTTTCTGTGCTTTTGCCAGTCTTATTGGGGGTTCGCATAAAAGGTAGGTGCCGTGGGTATGGTGAGAATAATTGTCAGCATTATTAGTTTCAGTTTCAGAGGTTTGAGACTTTGCGCGATATGGGGATCCCAAACCACCTTATATTCCTCATACAGAGTCTGTACATGGAAGGCGCTTCGAGAGTAAAGTTGGACGATGAGCTTTCGAATTCCTTCAAAACAGAGAGAGGCGTCAGACAAGGGTGCATCTTATCGCCGAAACTCTTTAATTTGACCGGCGAACATATAATGAGAAAAGTCCTAGACGAATGGGAGGGTAGAATTCGCATTGCAGGTTTCAGAATCAATAATTTAAGATTCGCCGACGACACGACCATCATAGGTGCCGATGAAAATGAGTTGGCGACCCTATTATGCAGGGTGGAGAAAGAAAGCAAAGAGTATGGACTGTACATGAACCGCAGCAAGACCAAACTCATGTTTGTGGACCGGGCTGGAACTATGCAACGCACCGACGAGCTGAGTGAACTTCAAGCTTTGAAAGACTTTGTCTATCTGGGCTCCATGATATGCGACGACGGAAACTGCAAAAAGGAGGTCTCACGCAGAAGCCAGATGGCAAGATCGGCCATGAGCAAGCTAGAAAGCTGTGGAAGAATCGGGGTAGAAGTAAGCGGACTAAGGTCAGGCTGGTTTGAGCTCTGATTTTCTCGATCTTTCTTTATGCATCGGAGACATGGACCCTGAAGGCTCGGATACGCACCAAAATCGATGCACTGGAGATGTAGTGTTGGCGTAAAATGCTAGGAATCCCATGGACAGCACGCCGCACCAACAAATCTGTCCTGGAAGAACTCGGCATCCAAGTGAGGCTCTCCACCATATGCATGAGAAGGGTCCTGCAGTTCTTCGGTCATGTTGCCAGGAGAAACCCAGAGAATCTGGAGAAAATGCTTTCCGGGGGTCAAGTGGAGGGAAGAAGAAGCAGAGGCAGATCACCGGCCAGATGGGACGACCTCATCAATGAAGTTACAAAAGGGTCAATACAATTTGCGACCTGCCATGCAGAAGACAGGTCGAAGTGGAGGAGCCTCGTAGGCAAACTGTTGTCTAGTGGCCACGATCCTCAGTAATGAGGGAACGATGGAGAAGAAGAAGTTTTAGTTTCTGTTAGGTGTTGTCTGGCATACATTAAGCACTGTATATAAACACCGAATACATAGTCACTCTCCTTGTCTTACTGAAATATTCTTTGCATGAGGTCCTGGCCGTTACCCTGATACTTGCTGCGCAGTGCTGTCTTTTGCAAAAGGAAGATTTTTTTTATGAAGATGACTTTATGTACTTATGAATATGACTGAGATGTCACATTTAATGGATGTATTTTTTTAATTGTTGCAGCGTTTCACCTGTACGCCATGCTTGTGGAAGTGTGGCAGCCGGCCGTTTCGCGGGCGCGTTGGTACACGTTGTGTGGCTACGGAGGCCCGTTGCTCGTAGTGGTAGCGGCCGCACTTGCCGATCCGCTGTCCTACGGCACAACGCATGCCTGTTGGCTTCGCGCCGACAACATGTTCATACTGACCTTCGTCGTGCCCGTTGCTTTTGTACTAGTTGTAAGTAATTTTTTTGTTTAACATTGGCTCCGTGCCCATTTTATCGAAAGTTTTATAAATTGTTTGAACATATTATATTTTCTATTATTATTATTATTACGTATTATTCTATTATTATTTTTATTACATATTATATTTCTATTATTATTACTATTACGTATTATACAGAGTGAGTTTTTAATTAGTGACATCCTTGAACTGGGCAAATAAGCAAGTTTTATTCAAACATTTTGGTTAAAATCAAGAAAAATTTTTTTTTGCATTAATTTTGATAATTTTTTAAAATCTGACTGATAAATAAAAGTTTGACAAGTGTTGAGCGCGCTGCGCCATCTAGAAATAGGTAAAATATTGCGAATAAACAATATTTGCGATATATTATTATTGTAATAGTTTGCAATATACTCGTAATATTTGCAATGTACTCTTTGAAGCTAAATAAGACAATTGCAGCATTGATCCCCAGGAAATATTTTTTGATAAATCAAGTAGTGGATGCTTAGTATGCGTTGCCAGAGGAAGTGATCAGTGCTATCTCTGTCAATAGCTTTAAAAACAAACTGGACATTTTTCTTAGTGCAAAGCAGTCACAAATTTAAAAACAAGTGCATGTGATATACACGCATCAGCCTTAAGCTGCTAGTGTATAATATTATAACAATAATAATAATAATAATAATTAACTACCGCTAGATGGCGCAAAACAATCATTTCTTTTTATACTATTTTTCAAACCATTCTATTTTTTAAGATTTCAAAAAAAAAACTTCTTTTTTTGTTTCTTAACCCTTGGAGTAAATGGGTATTTTCATGGATGCATCTATCTCTTTTGCAGGATTTTCGGCGACATCGACCTTAACCCGTTGAGTATGATACGACCAAATCTGGTTCTGAAACAATTATCCGTTGAGTATGATACGACCAGATCTGGTTCCGCGTTTTTTTCACTTCTTTGACGTTCTCATATTTATTCATAATTATCTAATTGTTTTACAAAATGATATTTCAATATTCTATATTCGAAATTTCAATGCAATCATTGTGCAGTTGTTCTTTTTATGATTGGTGTAGTAGTTTCGTAGTTATAGTACTTTAAGGTCGATGTCGCCGAAAATCTTGCAAAAGAGACAGATGCATCCATGAAAATACCCATTTACTCCAAGGGTTAAAGTACTATAACTACGAAACTACTACACCAATCATAAAAAGAACAACTGCACAATGATTGCATTGAAATTTCGAATATAGAATATTGAAATAACATTTTGTAAAACAATTAGATAATTATGAATAAATATGAGAACGTCAAAGAAGTAAAAAAAACGCGCGACCAGATTTGGTCGACTCGTACTCAACGGATAATTGTTTCGCGACCAGATTTGGTTGACTCATACTCAACGGGTTAAGATTTTACTTAGTTTAAGGATGTCACTAATTAAAAACTCACGCTGTATTCGTATATTATATTTTCTTTCCTAAATACTCATATTATTTCTGATTTAATATTTAAGTATATGCATTGCTTAAACTGTTACAATAATAAATTAGTAATAATTCCTAATGTAACATGAATTAATATTGTAATAAATGTAATAGAATTAGTAACAATATGAAATATGTACTCTTTTATGTTGCTAATGTGTCATCTACAACAATCATTTATTTTATTTTGCAGGCCAATTGGATTTGCCTCAGTATGGTGATATACATGATGTGTCGACACTCAAATGTTTCATTAAAAGCAAAGGATACATCAAAACTATACAAAATGAGGTGAGTCTATTTAACAGTAATTATTCTTAACTTCTACTATCAATAACTAGTGTAGCAATAAGTCCGCCATTGTACCTTATTTTTATTGTGCAATAAAGAGATTTTCATTCAATAACTCTATCTCAAAAGATATCCCGTTGCTTTCCCAGAGAACGAAAGCCACACATCAGACCTACAATATTCTCATCTCTACAAAACGCACATCAGACCAGTCTTAACTTACGCTTAAGTAATATGGATCCTGACCAAAGCGGATTAAAATGCACTACATATCTTTGAACGCGCGATACTCCTGCAGAATCTTCTGCATGAGTATCGTGTCATATTTTTATTATTGGGTCATCTCTCAGTTTATATTTCTTTTTTTTGCAGAGTGTGGCTGAAAACGTCGCTAGTGCTTGGTGTAATTCTGGGCTTGACTTGGACGTTTGGTCTGCTTTACCTCAACGAACAAACGGTGGCTGTTGCATACATTTTCACCGTGCTAAATTCACTGCAAGGATTATTCATATTCATTTTCCACTGCCTACAAAACGAAGTGGTAAGCTGAAATTTATGGCTTTGGTTATTTGTCTTTTTGTTGACTAGTGTTTTTAAAACGTTTTTTAGATCGCCACCCCCTTTTTAGTAAAAAGAAATAAAAATCTTATGCGACCTCCCCTTAGACTGTAACTTAGTTCTGCTAATGGGAGGGAGCTAATGGGCCCTTGCTGAGTTGGCCACGAAGACCCATTCTGTTCAGGGTTGGTCACACTCACGGGTCAACACCCATCCGGCGGCCACCACGCATGAAGTGCTGGCCTTAGGGCTAGTTTCCCCTAGGAATCAACCTTCTGATGCTCCTGGACGGTCTACGCACCGTGCGGCGTAAGCCAATTGACTGTGCACTCTGACTAACAGTCGGGGGAGTTTTGGAAGCAGTACTTTTTCCTATAGAGCAGGGGTGGTTGCGGATCTTACGGCGACTGCTCTTGAAACGACCATCGGCTACCCGATTCCGGGCGAAGAGCCGGGCAAAGGATGCCGTGGTCCGCAATAGATTCGGTGGAGGACATTGCGCCAGTAGTCATGAGTAATCGTCCTTTGGATATTGTTTAGTTTGGACATAAACATACAAAACTAGTACTGGTAGTTATAGATTGTTAGTATTAATTTAGAATGTGTCCTTTTGCGTTGATAACACCTTTCACTCTTGTAGGCATAGAATTTACCAGGTTTTGTCAGCTTCCTTTCAGTTTATTATCGCGAAACCAAACTTGAATTACTGCACTGATCATCTTGGTTTTCGTTGATGGCCCAGAGGTTTTCGATCGGGTTGATATCGGGGTAGTTTCCGGGCCATTCAAGTACAGTAATTTGGTTCTGTGTGAAAAACTGTTTACTTTTTCAAAGAATGGCATGGGGAGAGATCCTGTTAAAAAATTCTTTCATTGGAAGGATAGACCTAAAAGAGCTCCCGTATCATGGTTTGATAGGATGTCAATATATTGCGAGCTTCACTTCACTCGACATAGCCATAATACGCGAGATAAAAACAATGTGTTATTGCCTAAAGTACGCTTGACTAAATATCAAAAAACATTTTTATATATTAGTTTTAAATTGTTCAATGCTTTGCCGTCATCGACGAGAAGACTTGAGATGGCAGCATATAAAATCTGCTTGAAAAATCAGTTAGTCAAACATGCCCTCTACAAACTGGATGACTTTTATGATATTGCGTCCACAATTACTTGATTATAAATAACCATATTATGACTATACTTTCGCACTATTTTTTTGATTTTATTGACATTTTTTAATTACGCATGTTTCAGATTTTTTTTTTCATTGTATTGATATTTATTTATTGTTTAATTATTGATTATTTTGTAAATTTTACTATTTTTAAGTAATCACTTCTGATTACAATTATTTTTTTTTTTCCTTTTAATTAATCAAAGCGGTTTTATCATCCAGTAAATTATGATTGTAAAATTTGACATGTTCCTCAGTATTGTGAAATGCTTTTATGGAATGAATAAATGATGATGATGATTGGACCGAATTGAATTCAGATCCCCCCCCCCCCCCCCCCCCGGGGTCGCAACCCGCTGGTGGAAAAACCATTTTATACCTATGTAAATAATATATCATAACCATCATAATCATAGAAATCGATCTTACGGTGTAAAATTATGAAAATGTTATGTTTTCTTTGAAATTACATTTTTCATCAATGGGGAGAAGATTGCGGTAAGATCCGTTTTTCACAATCGTCTAACTTCATTCTAGTTCCAGAAGGAATGCGGCCGCCTTTCCAGTAGATATCGCTGGCTGTCTTGCTGTGCAACTCTCGGTGTTAACAACAGTAGTGGAACGGCTGCCAGTGGCCAAGCTGCTCCTCATGCGGCTACTCCTGGATCCTCAGCAACACCCAACAATGACAGAGGTGAGTGACTCTATTTAATATTATTACATGCATTGTACTGCTGGCCAAAAGGGGATCAAAGGAAATAGTATATGGACCGGAACCCTTGATGCCCATACCCCAGGCCCAGATAAAAACATGGCTACGCAGGAACACCGACGAAACCCACCTTAAAGAATGGAAAAAAAAACGCAGGATGCAGGCAAACAAAGAACGCGGTTCCCGAAGCGTCTAAAAAACTTCTCCGCAACCTCACCAGATTAAAAAGGGACAAAATCCGTAAAGTCATAGGTACTATGACAGGCCACTGTCCCCTAAACAAACACCTGTCGACCATAGGTATGACAGACAGCCCTCTATGCAGAGGATACATGGAGGAAGAAGAAACGCCACAGCATGTGCTCATGGAATGCAGGAGCGTGGCAGAGCAACGGGCAAGAATACTACAATCTCCAGCATCTGTCCCGGAGGCCTGTAGCAACCCAAACAGGCTGCTAACCTTCTGGGACAGCCTGGGTTGGCTGGAGTAACATAACATTAATTGTAACATGAGCCACGCACAACGATCCAATCAAGAGGCCAAGTGCGGGAAAAAAAAGCCCAGACAAACTAAACTAAACTAATCATATCATGTTATCAGTTTTTTGCTACTGGATTTTTGTGTATGACATTTTAATTGTACATGTTGTCCATTTTACTGTAGATTATTGTGAATTTCAAATTTAATTACATTATGGTAAGGTGAACGCACACCCGTGGTAAGACAGCTGTCCTAAACCAACCACTGCCGGTCGTTGGTCCGGAGTCCACCGCTCACCCCCCAGAAGTGTTATATTAGTAATACAATGGTCCCGACTCCGGTCTCGGTGAATTCAATGGCAGTTCCATTTAAATTTCCGACCATGACACCTCGGATACTAACTCCGTATAGTAGACCGAACGGCCATCTGAAACTGAGCACTTTTATTAGGGAGCTAATGGGCCCCTGTTGCAGTTTGGCTGCTAAGAACCATGTATTCAGGGTTGGTCATACTCACGGCTCAACCCCCATACGGCGGCCTCTAGGTAGAAGTGCGAGCCAGGGTAGGACTCTTTCTTTCGAGCCAGTTTTCCCTAGGAATCAACCTTCGGGCGCTCCTGGATGGTTTGCTCACCGTGCCGCATCAGCCAATCGATTGTCTATTCTGACCCGACAGTCAGGGGAGTCCGGAAATAGTACTGTCTCCTATAGAGCGGGCGGTAGTGGTTTACCTTACCGATCAATTGGCTACCTGTTACCGGGTGAACAGCCGGGCAAAGGATGCCGAGGTCTGCGATTGATCGGGATATATCCATCTATATGGATAAATACATAAACCACAAATATATCGTAAAAAAATCGTAATAAAAATAATTATAAATACAATAGTTTAATTTATTTGCTTGTTTCTGCAGAGTGAACACACTTTTGATCTCTTATCTACTAGAATACTTTTTGTTTTCAGTGCCTCCAACGAACCAAGGCTCAATGAAGCATCGACGGTACCAACAGGCGCACTCAGAAAGTACTGAAGATGTGTCCGAACCGCGCGACGGAGGAACGGTAAAAACTGACATTTCTAACACATTCTTCTCGACTGGTCCCTGCGTCGCTTCGCTTTAATGTCTCTCGCTTTTAATCTTGCGTTATGCTTTTCACCATTGTCGTCTTAGCTGGATTTGTGTCATATGTTACTAGGAGGCGAATGTGCTCTCTGCTGCTAACATAGGAGGGGTGTCAATTACAACCGGTGAACCCGGAGTTTTATCGGCGTCAGGCGGTTCTATCTTCTCACATGGATAGAACTAGAAAGACCGGCGGATAAAGGACAGTCCGCTGTCACTAGAAAGAGGTCCAACGGGCCGACCTCGCTCCCTCACTATTCGATTTGGACTTAGAGTGATCAGTGAAAACTCTGACAATCAATTTTAAAGCAGACTCGATGTAAACTTAAAGACTCGTTAATATTGCTATGACTAACTTCATAAAATCTGAACTGGACGTATCGGCAAAGCTACTGTACCGGAATAAATAATAATCATTGATGGATCTCAGAATAGCCTCGTAATATTATAAAAAGTATGTTAGGTAATAAAATCTGGCTCGGACGACGATCGCGCGGTTCTTTTTCTTTTACGTTTGCGCTCACGCCGTACTTTAATGCTCGCACCAGTCCGCGTCGACCACGAACAACCTCGTGATCAACAACCTGAACGTGGTGGTCAACAACAACAACCACAACAACAACCACGTGGTGAACGCGTCGACGGTGGCCTCGCTGGCGGCCGCCGCCGCGGCTCACTCCTACCACCGGCGCACGGCGCGGCCGCCGCGGCGCGCCCACGCCGACGACTTTGCGCCGGCCGACTTTGCCACGGCCGATTTCGCCTCGTCGTATTTCGACGCCGACGTCCCCATGCGGAACCTCGGCGAGACGCGGCCCGGCGCCGCCGGCAAGAACGACTCGCAGCAAGGTTCGTGGTCCGTCTTACGTAATCCACCGATTGCCATAATGGTCCAGTCCAAATAACCATTTTCACCTCGCAAGTCGGATAGTAATAGATTTTTGACAGGGTTTTTAAGTTTGTGCCCGATTTGTAAAATCATTTTTTTTACAAAATATCCAGTATGACTCCAAAGTTCTATAATAAAGTCCCTATTCTGTTAAAAAAAATTCATCGAAACCTCGTCATCGGCGATCTCGATGAGATCTGTCGAAGAAAGCTGACATTACTGCCATTTACAAAGAAGGCCATGAGCGGGTTCTCTCTCAGTATATTATTCAAGAGACCGAACTCTATAACTTGGGTCATCGACTACAGCGGGCGAGCCCGTCGCCTCGGGAAGTTTTAACGATTAGTCGTTCTATCTCCCTGGAGTGAACGTAGAAGACTCGGGGACGAAAACAGTCCACCATCTAGCTGCGTCACAAGCCCGTAAGAGGCCAACGCCTTAACCGCGAGATAGCCAGGAATGTTATCCGGCGGGCCGACACTCGCGCTTACTTCCAATTGTGACCAGATTACTCCGGTCTCTCGATTGGTTACGAGTTCGAGGTCGCTTGCGCGGTCCTCCCCCTTACGAAGCGGTGAAACGGTGTATATCGAATCTATCGCGGACCACGGCGTCCTTTGCCCGGCTGTTCACCCAGGATCGTTTCAAGAGCAGTCGCCGTAAGGTCCGCAACCACCCCCGCTCTATAGGAAACAGTACTGCTTCCAGACTCCCCCGACTGTTAGTCAGAGTGCACAGTCGATTGGCTTACGCCGCACGGTGCGCAGACCGTCCAGGAGCGCCAGAAGTTTGATTCCCAGGGGAAACTGACCATAAGGCCAGAGTCCTACCCGGACTCGCACTTCATGCGAGGAGGCCGTCGGATAGGTGTTGACCTGTGAGTGTGACCAACCCTGTACAGAAAGGGTCTTCATGGCCAACTCAACCAAACTCTATAAATAAGATAAAAACGATAAAAACGAAATAACCATGTGAAATTTGTAACACCCGACGTCTTGGCGATGTTGCAACCGCTTACCCTAGCCGGTTGCAACATTGCCGAAACGTCGGATGTTACCAACTTCATGCGATAAATTCATTTTTATTTTATTTATAATGTTAAACAACTGATAGTCTTCGATTTCATACAAACTCTATAACTCTGCCAAAAACCAAAATTACCTTTTGCGAGGCAAATCTCTTCTTTTGGCTATTTTGACTGGACTATAAACATTCGTATCGTAAACGACGTAAACGTTCGCGCGTCGCCGGGCGATCGCGAACGTTTACGGATACCGTGCGATCTCTTTTCCAAATTTTACTTTCGATCGAACGAAATCAATGAAATTGTTTTACAAACGATGAAACCTCCACACCACTAGATTAAATTGGTAATTTTTAATTTTGTTGTGTCCATTGATAAATAAGGGTGATTTCGAAATAGCCAATGAGTGTATGTTCTGAAAATCAAAATGTTCGCATTAGCAGCATCCAAGATGAGTAGGTTTTGCGGTATAGATAAATATAGTGGCTTAGGACCTCGAGAGGTAATACATGGTACTGCTCTATTTAAACGTTGGTCGTTAAATCTGACTTGTTGCGATTACTTCTTCAGTTTATACAATAAACACCGTTTACAAATCCTTGCTGTTATTCACGAGGTAATTAGCCTTTCAGTGGCTCTTGCACACAAGGGTCTGACAGTGCCCTCCAAACCCCCAATATAATTCAAGTGGGATGGCTCCAAAGGCAAAAAACATTCCATTACAAAACCTTCCTCAATAATCGAGAAAGCTTCAGATTGGATTGTGGAGGCCGATTTGGTCTCTGAGCAGCTGAAACTCTAGAATGCATAGCTCTCCGTCCAGGTATAACTCTTTACTCCCTATCTCGGAAGATGACCCTTACCCCTTATTGTAGAATTAATTGTTCCATGGGAATCAAATATCCCAAAAGACCACGAGTACAAATTAAATAAATACCATGATCTTGCAAATGCCGTAACCCGGAACGGCTTCACTGTTCACCTTCACGCGGTGGAAGTTGGCGCTCGTGGCCTGCTAGCTAAATCTCTATTTCACCTCTTTAAAGATCTTGGCCTTTCCAGAAAAATAATCAACTCTTAGAAAAATTATCTAAAACTGCGATTTGCGCATCTCAAATTCTATGGCTTCGAAAGGGGAGTAAATGGGTGGTAAGGTGAACGCTCACATGTGGCAAGACAGCTGTCCTAAACCTACCACAGCCGGTTCGTAAGTCCGGAATCCACAGCTCACCCCCCAGAAGTGTAAAAAAAATAGTATTATGATGGTCCCGACTCCAGTCGGTGAATTCCATGGCAGCTCCGTTTGTATTTATTTATTATCTTGCAAATGCTATCACCCGGAACGGCTTCACTGTTCACCTTTATGCGGTGAAAATTGGCGGTCGTGGATTGCCATCGAAATCTTTTTTATTCTGGTCTCTAGGAAAATAATCAACCTCGATTCCGCATCTTCTAAAGCGTTCACCTTCTAGCGGTGCCAGTCAAATCTCCGTTTCATCTCATTAACCCCTCTTATCGCGGGGTAAAAATTCAGCCGTTACTTCTGCGTGTGATAGTTTATATTGGATTTTATATCCAATATTGGAACGCTCACATTCCGTTGCGGGTAGGCTTGCATCCAATGATGGACGGGTCACATCAGTCGGGTTAAAAATCTAATTATGTCCTGGAAAATACTCAACTCCTTCCTAGAAAGTATCGAAAACTGCATTTCCTTATCTCAAATTCTATGGCTTCGAAGAAGGAGTGAATGCGTAGTAAGGCGAACGCTCACATGTTCCAAGACATCTGTCCTAAACCTACCACAGCTGGTCGTTAGACCGGAGGCCACCACTCACCCTCCAGAAGTGCAATATTAGCATTATGATAGGTGCGATTCCGGTCGGTGAATTCCGTGGCAGCTCCGTTTATATTTATTCGTCGACGAATACGACGAAGGTTTGACAATCGCTCTCTGTCAATGTCTCTGTCAAACCTTTTCTATTCCAGTTTATTAGCCTGAAAGTGTTTTCTAAAGCCGGGTCTCCTGCGCGTGTTTTTGAAACAATACACAAAAAGAATTGTTTTCATACACAAGCTTATAGAAATGTTTCATATTTAAACAAATTTACTTTTATTTTTGGCAATTATAGGCCTAAACTATCGGCCTAAACTATCGGGTAAAAGATACAACTCGAATCCATTGTCAATTTCTTATCACAAAGTGATCACAAGACAATATAACCTAAAAATCCGTGTTGACTGACAGTTCTGCTCATGCGGGTTGCGGTTGAAAATGAAACAAACCAGAAACATTCCCTTTCACCTGCGCGGGGAATGTTTTCCAAGTGGCACGAGAAACAAAAACATTGTGTTTGCATATACAAATGTGTATGGCCACGCCCATTTGTTTCGATGTTTTTGTGTATTGTTTTTAAAAAACACGCGCAGGAGACCCGGCTTTAGGGTGCAGTAAACAACTTTCAAGATGTCGTTTTGCTTTGTCGTAATCCTCTAGCCAGTTGAATTATTATTATTATTTATTTAACAGGCAGGCAGCTTAAGCTGATATGAGCCTGAGTTCGCGCTTGCATTACAGTTTTTGTGGAATATAAGTCCAGTTTATTTATCCAGTCCAGGAATAAGTCATTGATACTTTTGGCATTGATCACTTCACTAGGGAGAGCATTCTATTCGTTTACCCATCTCTACTGCTGAGGAAATGTTTCTTATGATTTAAATGGAATGATTCTTTAAAGAGCATTAAATCTAAAAGAGCATTAAAGATCTAAAAGAGCATCAGATCTAAAAGAGCATCAAAGATCCGTTTCAATATAAGCTTCAAACGAGTCACCCTGCATCACTGCGAGTCACCAATCTTTCCTCGTATGTTAGATGCCTCAAGTAAAAGGCATTTTAGTCGTTCTTCACTAGACCTTCTCTAGAATATAAATATGCTTCATAAAGTGTGTTTCAAAATGGGTCTCACAAATAACTTATAGATTTTCTGCATCAGTTTCTCTGTAATATGGTGAAAATCTCTCCGAATGAGGAACAATAGAGAGTTTGCATTCTTTACTATTGCAGTCATTTTTTCTTACTATTTTAAGTCTTTGGTGACTATTACGCCAAGATCCTTTTGTGATTTCACAGCATGAAGGCAGGTCTCTTCCAGAAAGTATGGTTATTATACATATATAAGTCTTCTCCTGCAGACTCTCGTAGGCTGTGGCATTCTTGATCAAGTGAATGTTTATTATTGTTACTTTGTTAGGGCTTCTCGTAATCGATGAAAGTCAGTAAAATTGGCTTTTTATACTTACTGCATTACTCAATTAGGGTCTTTAGTGTCTGCAGGTGTACACAAGTTCTAAAGCCTGGCCGGAAGCTGGCTTGTTCTCTTGGCTGCTAAGAGTTTAGCTCCAGTTGGAACCTATTAACGATGATCCTCGTGAAAAGTTTATATGGTGTGTTCGGGGGAGTCAGGCATTTTTTCAAGGGATGATTCTGTACATATAAGTGATATTTATTTATTTTTTGTGATATAAGTGTTATTTATTTATTTTATCACATTAGAAGGTTTTTGTTTATGACATGTTTACATGAAAAACCCTGTTGAAAACGCATTTTTGAAAGTATTTTTACTTCAGCTTCAATATATATTTTTTTTTCTCAGTAAGAAAGGCCCAAAATAAAAAAATGTAGATGATTTTTAATTAATTTTTTGTGTAGAATAATCACCTCTAACCAAAAAGGCATATTTCTTATTTAGTTTAATGTACAGAATCATCCCTTGAAAAATATTCCCAACCGTCCCGAATACACCATTTGGGTACGAGAGAAGACTGGTCAGGGTACAGGCATGTTTTTGAGGATTTTGGTGATCAAATATCCCAAAAGACCATGAGTATAAATTAAATAAATACTACGATCTCGCAAATCACCCGGAACGGCTTTACTGTTTTTGTGACCTGCCAGCCAAATCTCTGATTCATCTCTTTAAAGATCTTGGTCGCTCCAGGAAAATAATCAACTCCTTCCTAGAAAATATATCTAAAACTCCGATTTCCGCATCTCAAATTCTATGCCTTCGAAGGGGGAGTGAATAGAGGTAGTAAAGTAAATGCTCATATGTGGCAAGGCAGTTGTCCTCAACCTACCACAGCCGATCGTTTCGGTCGTTTCCACGGCCAGTCCGGAGTCCACCACCGCTCACCTCCCAGAAGTGTAATAATAGTTTTATGATGGGCCCGGCTCCAGTCGGTGAAATCCATGGCAGCTCCGTTTGTATTTTAATTTTATTTAAAAGATCCATTTTGATTCAATACTCAACTCGTTGGGGTAAGGAGGAGGAAACTTAATAACTAGATTCGACGGTGACCTACATTCTAAAACCAAGGATCTCATTCTTTATTATTTTTAATAATAAATGGTTAAATAGTGTAAACTGATGTGGCCGTATCTCATTAAGCATTTCGTTTTCAGACAGTCTGTTCATGCTCGATAAAACTGTACTCTGTTTTTAAAAAGCAGAAACCCCACTGTTTTTGCCAATCGTCCACAACTTCGTTAGACAGCATCTCAAAATTATCTTGTAGGTGACGATGAAACCACCTCGCTTTCTGCATTCCTCCAATGTTGTGAGTCCTAGCATTCGTAGCTTGAGGTGACTTTAGCGTCTCTTAAGTTATTTTACAATTACCATTGAGAGAACCAGAACGTGAAACACGGAATCAGATTAATGATTATTTTGAAATCACCTTTACCATGGATAATATCTTGCATTCGATTATAAAATCGGTACTTTTAGTCTTATCTATTACGAGCTTTTTATTTTTGGAAATTATATTTTTTCTGGGGACTATCTCTAAAGACAATGGAATAGCAATACGATACTTTGAAGCGAAACTGCTCAGCGCTATCTACTAACACGTTATTGCAATTCCTTATGTCGAAACTAATTTTCCCATTTCTCACGCTTTTAACAATTTTAATTTCCCTTCTTTTTATGTTTTTTTTAAATCTGCGGTGTGGTGGTTTATTTTAACAATTTCTCGATAGTAAGATCCCATTATTTAAAAACAAAGGTGGATTCGTAGATGCATCACGTAACCTTGCAAGTTGTTCTTGTAATATTGTAATGATATGTATTGTCGTATGGATATATCTATACCTTTCTTCTTTCTGCGATAATTACAAATATATATCGTAGTATATAATATTTGTATTTATATAATATATTACGCGAGCATGCTTATTATAAGTATATAGTTGCTATCAGGTATCAATATTTAAGAATGTATGCAGTGACACGAGCATAAATATTAATGATGGTTCATTTTACTATACTGATGGTTATTACAATAATGATGATTGATAAATCTTACTATAAATGATGGTTAATTTTACAGTAATGTAAGGTTTGAAGTTGGTATTTCTACTTGTCATTAAAATGTGTATATCTACGTTTTATCTTTTTTCTGTATGTTGAAGATGTCTTTAGGGTACACTAGATTATTTATCATCGGAATTTAAGCGGGGGATTTATCTCGATTTCTTTATTCTAAATTCAGAAAATAATAACAACTGTAGACATTACGACAGAAAAAACAATCACATTTAAAGTTTTGATAGATTTTAACTTTGAATGTAATTAAGAGTTTGCGTTTGCCGTTTTATGTGTAAAAGAAACTTGGGAAAGAGATTTCTGACGCTTAGGTTAATTTTACAATACGCAGTCTTACAAAGTGCAACCGTCGCCGACGCGAAGCTGCCACATGTTGCGTCCCACGGCCCCCCTCTACGTCCCTTCGCAGGACCTGCCACACCCCCAGGACTACCGGCTGCCCAAGAGCTGCAGCGTCAGCAGCGGCCGCAGCTCCAACCTTCTCAACCCGGGGCTGGACGAGTGGAAGGTGCGAGGCTGTTAGGGTAGACGGCGTGATCACTTTGAATGCGCTGTAGTGAATCGAATAGCTTACAAGCCCGCATAGACTTCCACAAAAGTTCATTGCTGGAAACGGCCTAGATCGTAATGGTCTGGCGTATGGCAGTACAACCATAATCTACATTGAGAAGTAGCCACTCTTGGGAGAAAATCATGCTCATACTCATGTGCCTTTAATGTCAGAATGGCTAGACCAGCCTTCCGCAACCCTGGGGTCGCGACCCCGCAAGGGGTCGCGAAATATAATTATGGGGTCGTCAAAAAAGTCAACAAGGTCCTGTACTTATCGATTTTTATTAATGTTTATGCGTAAAATATAGCCTCTCCATACACATTTTGATTCCAATGTCTTTAAAACGGAGAGATTCGAAAATAATGTACGACTGTGCGTCCTGTCCTGTCCCGTCACACCCTCGCCGCTTCCGCGCCTCAACCCCTGGGGTCGCTGAAAACTCTTTTTTTAATTTTGGGGTCGCAACATCAAAAAGGTTGCGGACCGCTGGGCTAGACGACAGTTTTGGACTTTGCATTTCTCCTTCAATGCACTGTAAGATAATGTTGTATGACTAAACATCAGAAATGATGTTTTTTTTAAAGTGCCTTTCAGCAAACACTTCCAAACCCCAGTAACCTCGCTCGTTGGAGCTATTGAGAGGATATTTCATGCCCCCCCCCCCCCCCCCCCTCTTGTAGCAATACCCCTTGCACAGCTAAATATATTCTAGCTGGCGGCAAGGCAGTCTTAGATCAGACGGTACACTTACCGTCATAACAAATTCCTTCCTGTTATTCGCATGGCAATAAACCTCTCAGTGGCTCATGCCAACAAGGGTCTGACAGTACCCTCCAAACCCCTAAATACAGGTCGGCCGGGATGGCTCTAAAGGCAAAAAACTTTTCACTCCAAAACCATTCTCAATAATTAAGAAAGCTCCAGAATAGATTCTGGAAGTCGATTCGATCTCTAAGAAGTGTCATTTCCTATAATCCATAAATCTTTATCTTGAAAGATAGCCCTTTTCGTAGAATTAACTGTTACTTGGGAATCAAACATTCCCAAAAGACCACGAGTACAAACTAAATAAATACTATGATCTTGCTCACCTTTATGCGGTGAAAATTGGCGATTATGGATTTCCAGCCATATCTCTTTTATCGTTGTCTTTTTATGAAAATAATCAACTTCGATTTTCATCTCGATCTCAAATTGTATGACTTCAAAAAGCGAGTGAATGGGTGGTAAGGTGCATGCTCAAATGCGCCAAGACAGCTGTTTTAAGTCTACCACAGACGGTTGTTAGTCTGTAGTCCACTGCTCACCCCCCAGAAGTGTAATAATAACATTGTGATGGGTCCAACTCCGTTCGGTGACTTCCATGACAGCTCCGATTGTAATTATTATTATCCTTTTTGCTACTGCATCTTAACCCGTCGGACGCCGACAGTGCCTATAGGCATTTTGCATCGTTCCATTTCGGCTGGCCCCCATATATATTATACAAATATATAATATAAACGACTAACAAGATTCATTACTAGGTAACAACAGGGAATCATGAAAAAACGATATTGTAAGTATTTATTCACAAAATTGACCAAAAAGTTGCAGCGCAGTTTTTTGGATGGCTTCCGAGCAGTTAAAACTTCCACGTGTATCTGCAATGGTCGGCTGTAAGATAATGTTTGATATGAATACCTATATTATGTAATTCATTCATACAAGAGCGCCAAAAATTTCAAAGTGATCACTAAGTCTATGGAGACTACTTAGCGCTGTTCTAGAATTAGCATTTTTCATCATGTAATGTCACACTAATGTACAAAAATGCACCCATGCAACTGTTTTCGTCTGTACATAATTACCGCACTCAGTGTTTGTTCTTTTCCTTGCCAAAATAACTTGTCGTTTGTTTGTCGAATGAAATAATATTGTTTGTCCTTAGTTTAGATATAGATTGAAATATTGTAAAGTCGCAGATAAATATGCCGGTGGTGAAGTGTGAAGTTTGTGCAGGCTGTCATACCTTCTTCAAACTGCTGAAGCGGCGTCTGTACACTTGGAGATCTCCAGCAGACATACCTGTGAATATCATGAAACATAACATCCAAAACCACGTCTGAAACCCTGGTTCCTGTCAGATCACCAAATTTGGTATAAAGGCTAAAAAACAGATTGACTTTACCACTATCAACGAAATGTATGGGAATGAAGTCAAAGTCGTAAAAACACCCGGTGCTAATGTCGCCTCCAACATCAAAGTGTTAATTAGTGATCTAAAAAATAAGCTGAAAAGGTTAAAACAACATAAACCTCATGGGAAATTGGACAGCGACTATCTCCAGACCAGAGTTGTTGCTGATGCAGGTTTTTTAAATATCAGCGGATGTTGATGCTGATGCTGATTTTTTTATGTAAATATCAGCTGATGCTGATTTTAATGGTTACTGAAATAAAATATATTCAACTATAAAATTGCAATTAAAAGGGATACTATTATTAGGTATTTAAAATGAAAAGTCAGTTATAATACTTCTGGTCAGTTATAATACTTATAATAAGCAACGGACATTTTGTACGACATACCCGGAATTGCTCAATCATATGGATTGAAAATCAATGCGGATAAGACCAAAGTGCTCACTACGGACGGTTCCAAGGCCAGCGTTTACCTCGATGGAACCCAAATCGAACAGGTCCCACAATTTAAGTATTTAGGATGGTTGGTTACGGAAAAGAAAGTAGCATCGACGGCCGATGTCCATAGCCAGATCGGTCAGGCAACAGCAACATTCGCCTCGCTCAAGTGGTGCATATGGAAGCGAACGAATATTATCCAAAACCAAAGTACGACTATACCGAACGTTGGTTCTTCCCATTCTTCTTTATGGATCGGAAACGTGGACGTTACTACAATTGGACCTCAAAAAGTTCGAAGACTTCCAAATGCGATGCTTGAGGCAGATTCTTGGTGTCTCACTCCGCGACCGAATTCGAAACGAGACCATTAGAGAAAGATGCGATCTAGTAACAACGATCGAAGAAGAAGTACAAAAACGTCGACTAGATCGAAGAAGAAGTACAAAAACTCAGCAAAACTGGCTATACAGAATAAATTAATAGTTTTAAAAAAAACACTAAAAACACGCTTTTATAATATGCTAAAAACCACATCATCACACCTTCAAAACTAATTGTGGTCAAAGTTTATTCCAAGTTTTTTCTAACAAGTCCAAACACAGCTATGATACAATCTTCCATCATGAAGTTCCAGATTATATCTTCCGACTCCATCATCAGATCAGTTCGACAGTACCATATTATTGTATTGTCATCAGAACTAAATACAGCTGCCAATTTTCATGGCGCTAAGATCCTTGGAAGATGGTTAAATTAGTTACCTTATATTCCATTACATACATACAGGTCGACTTAATAAAAGCGTGTTAATAAATAATAATAATTCAGTGGGATGTACCACTGGCATTTATATCTGCAGCTTATGACTTAGTATCCACTCATCGATATGCTCTATTCCTCGCATGTTTTATTTCCGATTAATTTAATGTTTTAACATATTAGGTGCTAATTTAATAGGAGTTTAGATGTATAGCTAAAGAAATTCCAAATGTGATTATACATATATGACTAAAGTGATTTATTCATGTACTTAAATATGTATGTATATAAATGTTATATATTTATAATAATATATCAATGGGCCCGATCGCAGAAATTAGTTCATGCGAACGAGATAGAGCAATATGTTAGAGCGTAATATGAAACGAACAATCGTCGATAAAAACTACCTGTCGAACTTAGACTCGTCCGAATAAATTTGAACACATTTCGTGCGGTGTTAGATTCAGATGCTTTATCAATGGTGGGTAGTTTTAATGCGAAAAAGTGACGACCGTTCATTTCCCATTCCGCTATAGCGTATTGCCCTGTCTTGTTCACATGTACTAATTTCCGATTTTAGTTCACGAAGAAACGCAATCGAGCCCAATATGTGTGTATTTTTATTGCATGTTATTTTTTTAAAAATAATGGGCAGTTTACAAACGAGAATTTATTTCTGATTTTTTAAGATCGACGGTCCTTATGTATATAATCTGCTATTCCCAAAAATGCATTTTTTAAGGAGGAGATTTTAAAGGAAAAATGTGCAGAAATTTAATAATGAACTTAGATTTAGTACAAAAAGATTGAAATACTTAAAATTGAAAGACAGCAGAGTATACGTAGGGACCGTGAATCTGATATATAGTTAATAACTTTATGATGTTTTCCGTTGATGATCATGCCAGGGTGTCATCAAGATGACTGTGTGGACTCCAAATAGTTGATACTAGGGCAAACCTGCTACGCGTTAATAACCAAACTTCAGTATGAGGAAGGAAAAAAAATATTCCTAATAATAAGACACCAAACCTCTTTCAATTTGAGTGATAATATCACTATTCCAAATATGGCAGTTGTAAATTATAAATGACTTGGTAGCTAATGATCCGAGTCCAATTTATACCAATCCATACTGTTTATTGTGGCTAGAAATCCATGAAGGAATTTGTCAAAAATGTTTAAAAAGGTTCCTATTAGAGTCATTATCGCAAACAGATATATAAAATGAATAATCTTTCGTTATCAATGCTTATAATATATTTGAGCATCCTACTACTATTATAAACGCGAAAGTTTGTAAGAATGTATGTATGGATGTTTGTTACTCTTTCACGCAAAAACTACTGAATGGATTTTGATGAAACTTTACAATAATATAGCTTACACATCAGAATAACACATAGGCTATAATTTATAAAGATATATAGTTTTCTATCATCATTATCACAATTTTCCATCACCACGCGGGTGAAACCGCGGGGCGCAGCTAGTAATTTTATAATCGAGAGTTCAACAACACTAAACAAATTGGAAACCTTTTGGAGTATAATAGTTTTTTTACTAACATTCAGCAAAATATCTCTATTTATAAATTGAGGGATACCTATTTTATTTTGAAAATTGAAATCTGAAAATCACTAAATGTTTTTTCTCAGTTTTTTTGTATTTCTTTACTTGTTTCTCATAAGATAAAGAACATTACTAAATAAAGTTGAAACGTTTGTACGTAAACATTGTGCAATATGACGTCTCGGACTTTCAAATCGAACAAACAAAAACAACGATTATCGACTAGCTCTCGTAGTAGATTTGTCCTCCAAATGCTAAACCGCAAATTTGACAATATTTCTAACAGTTTAACGATATTTTCACAGAACACTTCTTCTAAACACTCGACTCTGCAACATCACCACCACGGAGCGTCGGAGCAGATCGTTTACAACCAGCCGTCGCCGCAGTCGCCGCTGCACTACCGCGGCCACGGCCAAGAGGAGTCGCCGCTGCAGCCGTACCAGCGCATCTACGCCCAGTCGGAGTACGGCCGCAGCCCGCACGCGACGTACCTGCCGGCCAACCAGAGCGCGCAGGAGATGATCTACCGCTCGTCGCAGCGCCGGCCCAAGCACCACCATCCGGCGCCCTACGGCGAGATCCCGGGCTACTACCGCTCGCAGGACTACCGCCACGACGACCCGGTCTACGAGGAGATCGAGCGCAACGAGACGCTCACCTCGGACGTGTCGGACGACAACTCGGACGTGGCGCGCGCCGGCGAGCGGCCGCCGCCCAAGCAGTACGCCGACCACCGCCCGCTCATCTCGTACAGCCCGGGCGAGCGCCACTTCGCCTCGCCGCAGTACGAGCAGCGCTCCAAGTACAAGTGGGAGGGGGGGGAGCGGCCGTACGAGCCGCGCCACCCGGCCTTCGCGCCGGAGAGCAACATGCGCTCGCTGGCCGCCGTGCTCAACGGGGAGAACGTGGTCTGCCACTTGGAGCCGCACCCGGCCAACTTCTACGACGGACAGACGTCGCGCGCGGTCCTACCGTACGGAGACTGTTGAAATGTGTACAATTGAACGTTTTAAGTTATTTTAACGATAAACAGACGTAATATTTTAATGGACGTTTTTAACGATATGATTTTATTAGCGTTTAAGCGTAGCGTTTTTTATCGTACGATAAAATAATAAATACTCGAGCGTAGGGATTCCCTTTTTTTACTTTTAAATTAAATTAAATTAAAATAAAATAAAATAATCTCTCGGATCTGTGATGTTCGTTCGACTCTTTCATTCGCCATACTCATTTTTAGCGTTAACATTCCACGACAGTTTTATTTATTTTTTTTAATAAATGTGAAACGTACACCGTACGCGGTGCCGAACCGCGCTTGCCATGTACATAGACGGTAGCTGTATTCTATAGCGTAGGGATTAGCGCAAAGACTCTTAGCGTATAAAAATATAGCATAAAAACTGTAAAAAAATAGCATTTAAGTATAGCGTAACTCCCCATTGCGGTTCTTAAAACAATCATTGAATGTAAAAAAAATAGAGAAGATAAAAAAAGGCGTAGGAGTTTTTTTGTACGTATCTCTCGGAATTCCTGTAGCGTCTCAGATATTTTTGTATATATATATCGTCTATATATCGTCATATAAGTTATCATTTAAAGAGAAATATATAGCTGTTTTTTTCCTTTTTATTCCGACATTTGTGGTGCCCTCCTAGTTAAAGTCGTAATTGTTCCAATAGTCTGCAATAATGCATGTATGTTATATATATTTATTATATAAAATATACATTGCAGCTAATGTATAATGCATTTAATATTAAAAATAACAATGTGGAAGAACACGGAAGAGTTAAAATTGAAATAAAAATATAGAAAGAAAAAATGTTTTTTTTTTTTTTTGGACGGAAATGAATTAATCCGAAATAACTGAAATGTGCTAGAAGTTATGTTGGGCCTGCTTCATTTAGGGAATTTTGTAAAACAATATGCAGCGAGAATGACCTTGGCTTCAGCAGCTTAATCTCTGGAAGTAGGGAGTTGAATCCTACAGTATTGATTGACTTCTACATTCGGTTTTATTCAAAAAGACTTGCATGAATTGCACCCCAATTAGTCTTTATTGCATAAATTAGACTTAATAGAGTGTAAAATGCACATAACCGGAATGGTGAAACGAACGAACTTACTGATCAACGTAACGGGAAAGTTATCTTCCGCGACCACCTCTAAACTGTTCTCGAAACTATTAATCCTTCACGCCCCGCGACTTCTATATCGAAGTCAACTGAACGCGTCCAGGAAAAGTGATTTGATTGGGTTTTTCGTGTCATTCCGTATTCAGTTGTATTTTATTTAAATGCACGATGATATTTGTATTCATATTCATATTCATTTTATTGGTATACTGGTATACAAGTCAGATTAGCGAACATTCATACATATTAGCAAACAAACATATATATTTTTTTTATCGTAAAGAAAAGATAAAATAAACAAAACAAAATGAAGAAAAAAAAAACGAATAATGTAAAAAGAAGAAAATACAAAACAAAATGCAAAAGAGATCATTAAATACTTTAGCCACCAAAGTATAGCCACCAAGTATTAGGTAGTGTATCATTGTGCATTTAAATAAAATACAACTGCATACGGAATGACACGAAAAACCCAATCAAATCACTTTTCCTGGACGCGTTCAGTTGACTTCGATATCGAAGTCGCGGGGCTTGAAGGGTTAAAGACATACAAGGTCTGTCTAAAAGGTATCCAATCTTGAATCTGTTTGATATCTCTCATATCAGTGGCTGAAGACAAAACAAGTGACTAAAGAGTTCTATCAAAAAGTTTTCCGCCGACTCCGTGATGCAGTTCAGTGATAAATACGAGACCTCCAGACGGCGACAAACTGGCAGTTATATCATGCAATGTTCCATCTCATTCGTCGCATCTGATTCAGACTTTCTTCGCGAAACATGGAATTCCAGTCGTTCGCCAACTTCCCTAATCTCCATACATGACCTCTGATTGTTTCCATAATTGAAAACACCATTGGAAGGATCCTGTTTTCAGAGTAGAGAAGAGATAATGCAGAACCGCGAAGGCGGCATTTTCCAAAAGCAGCCTTCCAGAAGAGTTTTCGGCAGCGGAAAGAACTGTGTGTGGAGGCGCAAGGGGCCTACTTTAAAGGCAGTCAGGGTCCCAATCCTGTCATAATATTTTAGACAGCCTTCATATGTGAGACCGCTATTGTATTATGCCTGCTAGATTTGGAGCTTTTGCTTAAAACAGGTAAGTATATAAAAAGGAATAAAAAACACTACTGCCGCTGCTATAGTGCAGGCGGTAGAGGTAGTTGAGTAGGTATGCAAAATGGGAGAACCGAATTCCACCAATGGATTTAAGTTGAGAATAGGTGAAATAATAATAGGGATCTTGCCGGTCCATTTTTTTTACCCCCTCTTCTTTTATCTGTAAAGAGATTGCATTGGGTACGAGATTGGATTGCTTTAAAATAATTTTGATGATTATTTCAGTAATGATTTAAAGTTTTTTTTCTAATGGTAATGAATTGTTACCAGAAAAAGTAATAAAACCTTTTTTTGTTATTAAAACAAAAGACTCTTTGTTGGTACAAGGTAGAGAGGACGAGTAAAGTATTAAAAATAACAACAAAATAAGACTGATTTTATTAAATATCTTCTTTATATGTGATACATTGATGCAATGCATCTTTCATTATCTTAATGACATTTGATTGAAACCTCAAATTACTATATAAAATTTAACGCCCTCTATGCTCATTTGTATGTACTCTTTCGAACTATCTTTTTACATTAGTACCATTTCTGTTCGCTTGATGTAATTTAGTGTTAATTAGTGTAAACAAAATAGATGAGAGCGATTTGACCCCCTTCCCATGTATTGAGCGGTTTTTGCCCATAATCAACCATTATCCTGAAGGTCTAAGCTATTCAAAAATATATATTTCATTGAGGTACCCGATTTTCCGTTAGCTTCTGGAATCATTTGTAACAAACACGTTTTTGTTATTAAAACAAACCTTTTTTTGTTGTTATATACAGCAAATTGAAACCAAAATATACGTAAGTTAGGCAATCAATTACTCATTTTTATGTAGTAAATCGATACATTTACATAAATAAATACCAAATAATGCAAGACATTGTTCGACAATTTGCAGTACATTTACAAGGTTGAATTAATGACTCTGGTAAAGACGGCTTAGTAATTTTTCGTGGACGTAAGTCACCAGTCAGCTTTTCATAGCCGAATAAGCAATTATCAATGGGCTGTTGTGTTTGATGAGATTTTTTCCTAATAGATGTTTGTACTGTAGCCCTTAATGGGGGGTTAAGGGACCTCCTAATAGATGTTTGTACTGTAGCCCTTGGGGGGCTAAGGGGCCCTTGCTGAGTTGGCCAGGAAGACCCATTCTGTTCAGGGTTGGTCACACTCACGGGTCAACACCCGGCGGCCTCCACGCATGAAGTGCGAGCCCGGGAAGGACTCTGGCCCTAGGGTTAGTTTCCCCTAGGAATCAACCTTCTGGCGCTCCTGGACGGTCTGCGCTCCGTGCGGCATAAGCCAATCAGTGTATAACGTCTGGAGGTAATTTTAACATATCTTGTAAATAAAGTGTCACCCCACGGATATAAGTAGTGTGATTCAGAGAAAATAAATAAGGTAACATTTGTCGAGTAGTCAATAAACTAAATTCATAGTTATTACTTCTGTCAGCCGTAACTGAATTCAAGAGAATTTCTAATAAATAATAATAATAATAATAAATTCTTTATTTGCACTAAATTATTATACGAAAAGGCGAGCTTATTGCCACATGGCAATGTCTTACAACTAACCTAAACACAGTGGTACATGCACGCATTGTGAAAATAAAAATTATTACATAACATACAGACCGTCTGCATAACATACAGACAAGTGGAAGAATTTAAAACTAATAATGCCCGAGGAGAGGAAATTGGTAGAGGAAGAGGAGAGAAAGGGAAGAACTCGTTACTCCTTAGAAAGGTAGTAATCCTTAAGGTGAGTCTTAAACGATAGTAAAGAAGGCGAGTTTCGTATGTTTGCTGGGAGATCGTTCCAGAGTCTTGCACCATGGACACAGAAAGAATAGGAATAGAAATCACTATTATGACTCGGAGAAATAGAAATTATGAAATAGAAATAGAGATATATAAATTTCTATCATTTTGCAGTAATTATTTAACTAGGTTTTTAAATAAACTTTTCACTAATGTTATATTTTCTTCTATCTGCAGCTTTTTTTAAACTAAGCAGTGTGCTTGACCTTGACTCTTTTACTAAATTATTTGTTCACATGTATCACACAATAAACATGTATCACAAAATAAATCATGTATCACATGTATCACAAAATAAATCATGTATCACAAAATAAAAACGACTGTTCTTTTGGCCTTTTTCTTTTCAAATTAACCACTTCTAACGATATTTCTAACGTTTTTCGACAAAACGCGCTTTAAAAAGACGCTCAAAAATAACGACAATCGAATTATTTTATGCGTATACAACAAACACGGCTTTATAATGCAACGTTTTTATGTCGATAGACGCAGAAGCACACTAAACAGCCGAGCGCGCTATGCTTACCAGAGGGGCGAAGAGGAGGTGGGGAGGGAGCGGGAACGGACCGTCACAGCTGGCGGCAAGATGTGTTTTTTATTGTTTTGGGTCTTAGATTTAAGAATCCGAGCATAGTTGCCGGTCCTCTAGTTTTGCATACTCAACTACCTCCAGTCCCGGTCAAAAGTGAACTACAAGCTTTCTGCCTGTCGGCTGCACGCCCCCATAGCTCCGCTCCATACGTTGACAGCGGATATACATATGCGAAATAACACATGCGAAATAACACATGCGCAGCACATGTAAATCGAGAAATGCAGTTATGCGATAGAATGCATAGTACGGTCTTGCCAATTTATCGCACAATGTATTGATATGTAGGTGCCATCGCAACTCTTTATCAATTATGAATCTCAAGAACTTTTTTTAATATACCTGAGTTAGTTCTTTGTTTTTCACGGTCACATGTAGTCACA
Source organism: Micropterix aruncella (assembly GCA_944548615.1). Classification (NCBI taxonomy): domain Eukaryota; kingdom Metazoa; phylum Arthropoda; class Insecta; order Lepidoptera; family Micropterigidae; genus Micropterix; species Micropterix aruncella. The sequence goes on from OX155976.1 coordinate 18,163,242, forward strand.
GGATATAGACAAGTTTTCCTGCGATAGAATTCGCAAATAGCGCCTAGTGCAAATATCCTATAAACCTCGGTCTAAGCTCGTAAAAGACCGTAGCATACTAAAGACAGTTTGTTGAAAACTGGTATCCATAAATTATTATTATTATTTTGCTTTACAGACAGGCAGTATAATGAGGTTGGGAACGGTTTTCTTTTATTTTTTTCCTAAAAGTGCTTGTTTCAACTTAAAATACTGTATTTTTATTTTTTTTTCTAGCACTTCAAATGACTCCAAAATCATTTTTTAAAGATTCGTAAAAATGACCGCGCGCTATTTTTTCCTTGGAAGTCGTTTGCGCGCGGCGTGACGTCATCCCACACCATTCTCTCGCCCGCCTCGCTTGCGAAGGACGCATCGCGCGCGTAAAATCATTTTGTTTGGAAATATTATCAAAATGTCATCACGAAGTACGCATTATAAATACTGTATTGTTCCTCAGTGTATGAATACATCGATCAGTACACCAAATAAAATCCAAAACATGTGATTCCAAAACTCATTCCCTTCTCACGGCTGGAGTGTCGTTGATACTATTTGCTGTAAATACAGATTTCATCAGCGATCCACTTAAAGTTTTACAGTGGGCCAATTTGTAGCCCTCCGAGGCGATGATTCGACTGTAACGTATTTCATGCCATAATGGACTATCGGCTTGTTTTATTGTTTGTTTGGAGATAACGCTGCAAGCACTACTATCAATATTTTCTGAACAGTATTCTAATAACAGATTGTCATCTAAATTATTTGTTTCAGTTTTAAAGTTAAGATACAATAAGTGGATCGAAAGTTTAGCGGAAATGGGAGGGTCATTGTAATATTTACTTAACTGTGTTTCTATATATCTTTTTCTGTATTGTTCCATTACAGACTTCATGAAACTGCCATCTGTATTGGCATGATTTTCAGCTGTTGATGTTTCTCCTATTTCTTTTATCTTTATAAACTTTACAGCTGTGCCACGGATGATAATTTAGCCTTAGACCAGTAGCTCTTTACTGACGTGGGAGCTGGGTCTTCACTCCTACGATTCACCTATGACAACATAGCTATAGCATGTTTGCAACCCCCAGCAGTCGCGGCGCAATCGTGACACTGAACCTTTTTAATGGTGGAATCCTTTTCATCATACATTAGCGTTACGTGGTACGGAGTCTTAAGTGTGCATATATTATCTTCCCGTTTTAATGGCACATATCCTACAGCATTGTCTTCATTCGACTCTCGTGCAGCTCTGTAAATAAAATTAATATGATATTGATGTGAAATATTGAACCATAAAAACACATTTTCACTCCTCCTATTCGAAAAGAAGTCATTTTTACCCTGCGTGGCGGGAGCCAAATTGCATTTTGCTCCCTACTATTTTTTTCATAGTTATGATGATGATATTATGATGGTATATGGTGATGATATGATGATTGTATGATGATTGTATCATGATGATGATGATCATGATTATGATGATGACGATGATATAATGGTATAATAATGATGATGATTATGATGATGATATGATGATTATGATGATGATGATTTTTTTAAGCTCGTTTTAGTGTTTTGTCATAGTTAGAGTGAAAAGCAGAGGTTGACTTGGGAGCAAAAATATATAAGTCTCGGGATTTACAGCTTGAATCACTCGCTACACTCAAAAATCCAAGTTAGAATCCTTCGTTATGATCTGGATTCAATATTTTGCACTCATCCTAAATATACGACTCTGCTCCCATGTGTGACTAAATCTACTATTCTATGTCACCAACAGTAGTTAGTTAGTTAGTTTGTCTGGGCTTTTTCCCGCACTTGGCCTCTTGGTTGGGAGGTTATGCGTGGCTCATGTTTCTATTTATGTTACTCCAGCCAACGAACGCTGTCACAGAAGGTTAGCAGCCTGTTTGGGTTGCTACAGGCCTCCGGGACAGATACTGGAGATTGTAGTATTCTTGCCCGTTGCTCTGCCTCGCTCCTGCATTCCATGAGCACATGCTGTGGCGTTTCTTCTTCCTCCATGCATCCTCTGCATAGAGGGCTGTCTGTCACACCTATGGTAAACGGGTGTTTGTTAAGGGGACAGTGGCCTGTCATAGTACCTATGACTTTACGGATTTTGTCCCTTTTTAATCTGGTGAGGTTGCGGGCAAGTTTTTTGGACGCTTCCGGAACCGCGTTCTTTGTTTGCCTGCATCCTGCGTTCTTTTTCCCTTCTGTAAGGTGGGTTTCTTCGGTGTTCCTGCGTAGCCATGTTTTTATTTGGGCCTGGGGAATGGGCATCAAGTGTTCCGGTCCATATAATATTTCCTTTGATCCCCTTTTGGCCAGTTCGTCTGCCGCGTCGTTTCCCAGTGAGTCGCTGTGCCCTTTAATCCATTGCAGGTCACTCTATTTGACCTTGCAATGGATTGAAGCGCATTGTGGCATTCCAGTACAAGGACAGAGGTTATAGTATTTTTTGCTAGCGCTTGTAGCACGGAGGCACTGTCGGAGACAAATTTCAAGCTTAGGTCTCCGACCTCTTTGGCTGCAACTGCCTGTGCTGCTCTGGTGATGCCAATGCATTCTGCTTGGAAGATCGTATTTAAGTTGCCTAGGGTAGTTGATATTTTGATGTTTAGATCATTTGAGAAGACGCCGGCTCCGGTACCTTGAGTGGTTTTGGAGCCATCTGTGTATATCCTTACTTCATTTGTACCAGAGTGATTTGCTGGTTCTGCACCGTCACTGACAGTAAGAAGTATTAAAATGTATCGGTCTTGGCGGTGAACACGTTGTCAAATTATTACGTGTGTCATATTAAACGGAATTAAAAAGCTCTTTTACTTTACTGTTTAAAATCTTAAATATTTATTGCGCAACTCATAACAACCACAGTCTAAAGCTTCACTCATGTATAGTACTGGTAGTTAAATATTAAGTGAACATTACTTACTTTGCAGCCTTTGCACCGCGAATTTCAGCGCTTTTAAAACTATTGTTTGAGACAAAATAACTCGCCATCGTGATTGAGTCTATTTGAGGCAAGTTATCGGATTGACATCGCTCAAATCCTTGCTCTATAGTAATTGTTAAGTCGGTACTCGTGTAGTATTAATAATAAATAAACAACGAATAAATAACCAAAGCACTCGGAAACAATAAAAACACCAGACGGACGTAAGTCCGCTCTGAACCAGTGCGGCGGCAATGAATAGTAGTAGCCGAGCGAAGCGCTAACATGTGCGATGACGTCACGATGTCGTTTCCATACCGCCAGCGAACTTCACAAATGCGAGCGGAGATGCAGTTTTTAAGCAAACTTATAAGTCTTATAACTTCGTAAATACGCATCGTATCGAAGTGAAATAAAAACTAGTGTTATTATCGTAATGACATCTATAATTTTGAAGGGTAAAAATCAACTTTTTTTATGTTTCCCAAGCTCATTATTGATACGTCTTGTCTATTTCTAAATACATTGACACTTCAACCACTTTGGCAGGTAAACTGTTCCACTGGTCCACAGTCCGGTTGGCTAGGAAAGGTTTCTTCGTGGCATTGTATTTTCTCCAGGTCTTAATGCCAAATATCAGCTCAATCAAATGACGCGTTTGGGCGCTATCGTGGAGGATACACACAGCAGACAGATAGATAGACAGGCGCACAGACAGACTTCAGTCTGGCTGGGAATCTGGTGCGGCGAGGCGCCCATGTACTTCTGAGTCTTGCTAGGCAAACCGGATGCTAGGTAATTTGTCTAGCAAATATTAAGATGGTTGGGTGGAAAGTGGGGAGGGGGGTTAGAGTTTGTCGCGTGGAGGAGGGGTTGTCTGCTTGCCGGGAAGTCTTGAGAGAAAACACAACCGTTTTTTTCAGTTTTTCTAAAAACGATATATTGTATTATTATCTTGATGTTTTTTAATCTTTCTGGATTGGCTAATCTAAGATAGACACTGTCTTTAAGGGGCTTTGAAGTATTACATGATGCAATTTTTGGAGATTTTTGACCCTTGCACCCCCCATGAAAAGCTCCGTAACTTTTTTTTGTACCCTCCTCCCCTTCCCTAAACAATACGTAACACCATTATACCATTTTTACCTAAAAGTCAAAATTATGTTGCACAATTACCGGAAAGTCGCTGAAATACCTTCGTTATCGTTTTCATCGCGTTTGCATTTCTAACTCGCAATACATGCCTATATTGTTTATTTTATTTATTCATATTGTTATTTAATAAACAATCACACATAATGTAATAAATATTTGCTTAAGTTTAAAAGGGAAGAGGGAGAGGGACACAATCTCACTTGTGATGCAAAAAGCGTTAAACATGGCTGGCAATTGGTGCAGAGAGAACAAATTAACGGTCATCGTCGATAAGACCGTCCTCGTGCCATTTACCAACAAATGTCAACTAAGTGGACTAAAAATGCCAATTCTAAACCACAGGCAGATACCAACCAAAAAACCAACCAAAAAACTGTGATTATCAAACTAAGCAATATCCAAAGGACGGTGTGCCTCATGACAACTGGTGCAATGTCCTCCGCTCCTGGAGCAGCTCTAGATGCACTGCTGAACTTACCGCCCCTACACATTCATTTGCAACAGGTGGCGAAAGTTAGCATGTACAGACTGTCTGCCTGGGAGAAGGTAAACTGGATCTCACAAACACTAAGATCAATTCATGACTCAGTAAGTGAAACTTTAACCCTCAACATGGTATTAGACACCATTCTTCCACTCCTAAACTACGGAAAACTTTTTTACAGTAGAACTGCCGCCCAGAGACGACTGGTTAAAAGCCAACTGCTCTGGGAGGCCGGTAGCCTTAAATGGTATACTGATGGGTCCAAATCGGGACTTGACATAGGCTGCGGTATATATGGAGAGCGACCAAACTTTGAAAGAAGTGTAACTTGGGGAAGTACGCCTCCATATTCCAAGCGGAGGTATACGCCATTATTGAATGTGCGGATATCAACCTCCATAAGAACTACGCCAACCACTCGGATAGCAAGGCAGCTCTTATGGCACTAGCCTGGAATACCATTAAAAAATTAACATAAAGACATAACGACATAAAAACATAAAAATTAACATAATGCACATAACGACATTTTAAAATACAGTAGGGCCGCGGTTATACAAGCCCCGATCAACCAAGTGCCGGGTCAACCGAGGTCGAAATGGCCACCACCAGGCCATGTTTTTAACCCCCAACGTCGCCCTCTGCTTCAAATTTACTATGCACTACATACATACATACTTTGATAAAGCTAGTGCAAAATTACATATTACTACTGAATTCCCTGGGCGAGAAGAACAGCGTAATTTTAAGATGGGTTCCCGGCCATGCAGGAATCGAGGGAAATGAAAAATCCGAAGAACTTGCTAAGACGGGAGCAAAAATAATTACCTATGTGTAAAATTTTTATATTATGTGTAAAAATGCTATTGCCGTACCTATTCTCCTACTTTTATTCATTTTTAAGTTTCGTTTCTAACAAAATATTGCCTAAATTCTGCATTTTACTCATTGCCTGCCATTAAAAAAATATACCGCCGCCTGCCATTTTGTTTGACATATCAAGATTGTGTAGTTTGGGTGATGATGTTTTTTGCTATTTTTCCTTTTTGCTTCTTTATCGACCTCTTGTTTTTGATTCCCGGGGCTTTGACTTGTTTTACTGTTAGATTTATTGTATTTGAGGTCATTTTGATGACTCTGCCTGACTTTCGACCTATTTCGATATGGCGGATAAAACGCGAAAGCAGCCCTACTCCATCTTTGAGAAGGATTTAGTGACAAGTTTAGTGGAGGCATCAGTGCAGTCATCATTATCACCATTTAGTGGATGCCATGGTCTAACTGAAGTATAGGAACCTCTCCTGGATTGTTGATTTTAAAACGTTCCGAATCTGCAGTAATCTTTTGTCGCTCTCAATAAATAAGCGAGATATAGGCATTCAAAGTTTGCATACTAAACGTCAACAGATCGGCCATATTGTTTCAGAAGTAGTGTTGGTAAATAGTCAATTATCGCGAGGTCTCTAATATCAATAACAATTCGCGATATTACAAAAATTATGGCATGCTCGTGAACAAAAATGCGCGATATTTTAAAAAAATAGACTATTTTTGAGGTTTTTTTCAATGACTCTGCATTTTGATAATAAAAGATATCCTGAAACAATACAAAATTCCTAAATATTTGAATATCACCGCAAGCAAAAAATTTTTTTCGAATTTCGCGCGAAATTCAAAACAAAAGTTGCCTGCGGCGCTATTGATATTATCATGACAATGTGTTAGCGATAATTCGGATTTTTTTCGAGGTTTTTACAAAATGACTTTGGAGATGATGACAAAAGGTAACTTGAAACAAACGGAATTTCTTCAATATCAAATTAACACCGCAGGCAAAAAGTATTTTTCGAATTTTGAGTGAAATTCGAAACAAAAATTTTGCCTGCGGCAATATTGATATTTTACAAAATGACTTTGGTGATGATGACAAAAGGTAACTTAAAATAAACTAAATTTCTTCAATATCAAATTAACACCATGTGTTAGCGATCATCTAAAATAATTGGACAATTTTCGAAGTTTTTACGAAACGACTTGGTGTATTGATGACTAAAGGTAACCTGAAACAAACGACATTTCAGGATATCTTCTGTAATCAATATGCAAAGTCATTTAAAAAACATCGAAAATAGTGCCCTTTTTTTAAGTTACGCGAAAATATGTATTTTTTCGATCAATTTTTCCAAATATTTCGATTAATCTAAAAACTCATTGTCAATATTTCAGTAATATCGCTAATTGTTATCGATATTACGATATACTCGAATGTGTCCCACACGGTATGTGCAAACAAAACGGCCGCAACTTTCTTGACATTGGGGTGAAAAATTTGAACGCCTATATCTCGCTTATTTATTGAGATCGAATAAAGATTATGGAAGATTCGAAATCAGCGTGGTGAATTTTTTATTTTGGCCTCTTTCTTTACATATCTCGCTGCTTACATATTACTTTGAATGCCTATATCTCGCTTATTTATAGCGACCGACACAATTTTCTCCTATGATCAGTGAATTTAGCATTAAAATGAAACAATCTATTAGTCTATGTTTTTTATTTTTTTTGGAGAGAGGTTCCTATAATGCAGTTATTCCGATGCCATATTTGCAGTCAAGTCGATTATCTGCTGAATTTCGTTTAATCTTGCTAAAAAAACGCTAATTTTAAAGAACAAATCCAGAGAGGTTGTTACTGTCATACAGGTACATATAGAGGTTATAAAGGTTGTGTTGAAATAGTACAGTCTGGCAAAAAAGAGTAGACCCTTAATAATGGGGAAAAATACTTATATTGCAACACAGCAATGTTAGAATAGTAAGACCAAATAATCTAGGGCCTATGAGCATGTCTCAGTACCGTCTCCCAAAATGCCTATTGTATGTAGGCAACGCTGATACGTTTTTTAAAATATTTCGATTTTGAATGTTTTTATTCAAAATGGTATTATAAATAAAATGCGAGAGCGTACTTTGTGCTTTATATTCATATTGACCAAAATCCATTATTCGTCGTTTATGTACAAGAAAAACATGTAGGTATAGGACTTAAAGCACAGTACATTGTCTAATATGAAATATAACGCTGTCGAGTGAGAGTTAGCCTGGTGTGGTCTGCCTAAGCAAACGCCTCTTCTAAAGCTTAAATAGCAATTGCGCAGGTTAGCGCTTCTGCTTTTTTTACACGACTACTCAACAAAAAATGAGAGTTTTGTTCAGGGTTCATCTATGTATGTTTTCCGTTTCTTTATTCCACCATAACTTCTAAACATCCGAACTGATTGAGAAGTATGTGGTATTCTTAGAATCGTTATGTCATCCAGAGTGTCATAGGGTACCTTAACTATCCAAACATGTAGTAAATGTTTGTCCAGATCTCCAAATGTTAACAAATTAACATAAATATATCGTATTTAGGGTCAAATGAAAGGCCTCATTGAGCACATTCCGAAAATATATGAAGGGCACAGGAATAAAAGGGTTTGAACAAATTGCAAATTAAGAGACCAATCCTTGGGTCATAAAAATCAAAATGTGATTTTGTAAGTATATCATAGGAATATTTTAATGTTTGACCATATTACATAATTCCAGAATTAAATATATTATTTTTCTAAGGGCAAGCAGAAAATTAAAAAAAATCTACTTGCTTTGGATACATATAATACAACATTCTGGAATTATTTAATTATAAAGTGTTTTATCAATAATGGATTTGAATAGCAATCAGTGCAATTTTGGCAGTTTTTGGTACATCAAGCGAATGGCCAAAATTTTTGCTTTCGAATGGCATTTTTTGGTTGAAAATGCCAATTATGTCAATGAACCCCTTTTATTCCTGTACCCTTCATATATGTAGGTATCTATATGGATAAATATATAAACCACAAATATTTAGGTTATTATAAATACAATAGTTCACTCCTTGTAACGGCAGTCGTGTTTTTTATTCCTTTTAATATATTTACTTGTTCTGATTCCAGCACGTACGTCTGTTCGAAAAGAGTAGATAAAAAAAATCGACATGAGGGAAGAATATTTTGATGCGGCAACGCTAACTGTAACGACAGATGAGTTACATGCTGTGCCACTAGCGCAGAACTGATCAATGGTCACTGACCCAAGACTGTAAAAAATCGACGCTTGCCCGTTACGGGCTGCTACGTTACCGCTGCAAATACCGCATTCTCGTTATTAAACTCCTAAATTTAATTTCATGTTCCCTGTCACCAATAAAAACACATTATTCCAATCACAATTACCAAATGGCGTATAAAACAAATAAATAAAAATAATTAAAGCTACAATTTTCGACAAATAAAATTAGTAAACAAATAAAGAGCTTCCGTTACGCTATCGAATCTACTGTACATATCACGGGACAAACATTTACACCGAATCACCGGGACAAACATTTTACAATTTAAAAGTGTCAATTTCACTGATGATTGTACACTTGAAGAAACGAAGAAACATCACTGCGTATAGGCACGATGACTCCTTGTCACTGTGCGGCGATGTAACAGCGAGCTGTGCGGCGGGCGCGAGCAACACACGATCCGCGCGGCCGATAAACAGACGCCGGTGCTTTGACGCGAGCCGTTGACTTCCCGAGTCTGCGGCGGGCGCAGCCACTCCTTTGTCACGCGGTAAGGCTCACGCAGGCAGCATTTGGTATCACCCCGACCAACCTACTGTACACAGTGGCTCCGACTCCCTGATTCGGACCGAGTTACCAGCTTCCTCGTTTAGCAGCTATGTGAGGTTTTTCTATAAGACTTTCTCTATTATTTGCACATTGTTTATAATAAATTCCGATTTTTTTCAAAATTTCCTGCAAATGTTCCCGGCCACCAGTAAAACCCAAATCTTCCCTTACGATAGTCAATAACTTTTATATAGCTGGTACCTCCTTGCGTAAGGTAAAGAAAAAATGCACTTTTTGTCGTACGGCAACAATATAAAAATCGTTGAATTCCTTTAGGTGGCCTCTCCAATGCTTCGCAGGTGTTTCAAATTTGCCGCCATTATTGTATCTTCTTTTATTATGAGTCGAACTGTGCTTTTAGATTTGCCTGAAATCGATAAAAGTAAAACTAGTTATTAAGTTTCTCAACACCTAAAAAATTATACATTGCGACTTGACAGGTACCAACAATGTGGGGTTTGACTATACAGAAAGCTGTCAAAAACATAACCTCAAAGTAAAACATCTACAAGTACTAATATCAGCGAAATGTATCGTCTTGCATGTATAAATTACAAGAAATCTTTATAATTTTGTTAAAAACAACATTAAAAGTGTTTTATTACCTGTGAAAGCCGCGCCTTGCCTGTTTATTTCGTCTAAATCGTGAGGAGTTTAGCCGGTCTGTATTCTGCTACACATCTTTTGTATGCGTTAAAAATAGCCTGCCTATCTCCGCTTCGGGAGGCTTTATTTGTTGACGCAAAAGAACTTGGAAAACGAGGAAATTACTGCAATCCCGCGAACTCCGCTAAAACGTGGCATTTTTTGACATAAGGGTTGGTGTTGCCAAACCAAAATATTCTTTTCCCACGTCGATTTTTTGTCTACTCTTTTTTGCCAGACTGTACGCCCATACGCCTTAAGTATAAGTTACCATCTGGCAACACTGTGTCGTGTTGACAGTTCCCGTTTCCGTTTCTGTTCAATAAAATAAATGGCTACCAACCAACAGGTTGTCAAACAGGCCAAGTCGTTTAAATAGGGTCCCATCAAACTTGCAGAAGGCAAATTTGCAGACGGCAATCTTGCAGACGGCATTCTTGCAGGCGGCAGTTTTGCAGAAGGCAATCTTGCAGAAGGCAGTTTTGCAAATGTCAAACTGACGTTTCGAGAACCTATTCTAACCTAATAGAAAAACTTAAAACATTTTTTTTAATGTTTAGTTTGATGTATAAAAGTCATCCACTACAAGGATGCCGGTAATTAATGTCACTTCGATTTTAGGGAAAGAAAAACCTAACCTAACCTAACCTAACAGAAAAACTTAAAAACTGTACTGAAGGTTGCCGCCTGCAAGGTTGCCGCCTGCAAGTTGCCTCCTGCAAATCTGCCCTCAACAAATTTGGAGCTGTCAAAAGTGACATTTGTGCAAGTTTGCCGCATGCAAAACTGGCGCCCCCCGTTTAAATATCCACAAATATTTTCAATCAATAGCAAAACAAATCAAATTCAAGAATCAAAGACCAAAACATGAAACTAGATAAGAAAAACGCAAAAACACTCCGTAAACTCGACGAACGAGAACGAATACTCGATACGATGCGATACTCGGCTTGACAAATCGACTTTAAAATGAAAACAGGTACTCAGGCATTCCTCAAGCACGTGTCAATGCTTAAGCATCAACTATAAATTCGGATGTTAGTCTCATTAGTAACAAAAGCAGCGATTGCAGAGATACAATATAGAAGTTGTTACGTGGTGATTTTCAACCGGTGTGCCGCGGCACAATGGGGTGCGCGAGTATCCCCTGGTGTGTCACCTGGTTTTTGAGTTAATCTTTATAAAGTAAGGAAACAAAACGTTTACATTTGTAGACTTACTGAGGAACTAGACTTCGTGCACAAATTTGACTTTTATGACGAATTTGTTCGTAAATCTTAATACATTAAATACAGGTGGCAAAATGAGAATTTGCAAACATCATCTGATCCGGTGAGACAAATTTATGGTTTTGCGACAAATGCACATCGTTCATTTTCAGTTATTAGACTAAATTTGTCGTGGATTCTTTTAAAATGACCATTTTCGGTATTGAAAATGAAACCCTTCCAAACATCGCAATTTCAAGAAATTACTTCCACGGAAAGCTAAGCCACGAAACACTTAAAGCAAGCACATTTAATCAACGCAGTTTCTTTGGCACATAACGGATTATGCCGGTGGTTAACCTTTTCGTCGTGACTTGTTGAATAAATTTATTAATAAATTTGCTCCTAATAACTTTAAAGATAATGACAAAGCAATGCTGTACTCCAAACTGAAGTTTTAGTTTAAAATAACACTCGACAACAGAGGACATTGAGTTGTTGCTAGTGCTGTGAGTTACTAAGCACTATAGCTGTTTACCGGTTTTAGAAAAGTCTATTTTTGCCAGGTCTTTTGCTATTATTGACTAGTTAAAAAGTATACAAAGTTGCTCTTTTATCATAGGCGTCAAATAGCACACGTATAAAAAAAATGTTTATGAAAATCTTTCTCATAGCAGTGAACCTTACATATCGATTTGTAACAATTCATCCTATTATTACGTGTACAATACGATTAGTCATAGTCATAGTTTTATCGGGTCCCATCAAACTTGCAGAAGGCAAATTTGCAGACGGCAATCTTGCAGACGGCATTCTTGCAGGCGGCAGTTTTGCAGAAGGCAATCTTGCAGAAGGCAGTTTTGCAAATGTCAAACTGACGTTTCGAGAACCTATTCTAACCTAATAGAAAAACTTAAAACATTTTTTTTAATGTTTAGTTTGATGTATAAAAGTCATCCACTACAAGGATGCCGGTAATTAATGTCACTTCGATTTTAGGGAAAGAAAAACCTAACCTAACCTAACCTAACAGAAAAACTTAAAAACTGTACTGAAGGTTGCCGCCTGCAAGGTTGCCGCCTGCAAGTTGCCTCCTGCAAATCTGCCCTCAACAAATTTGGAGCTGTCAAAAGTGACATTTGTGCAAGTTTGCCGCATGCAAAACTGGCGCCCCCCGTTTAAATATCCACAAATATTTTCAATCAATAGCAAAACAAATCAAATTCAAGAATCAAAGACGAAAACATGAAACTAGATAAGAAAAACGCAAAAACACTCCGTAAACTCGACGAACGAGAACGAATACTCGATACGATGCGATACTCGGCTTGACAAATCGACTTTAAAATGAAAACAGGTACTCAGGCATTCCTCAAGCACGTGTCAATGCTTAAGCATCAACTATAAATTCGGATGTTAGTCTCATTAGTAACAAAAGCAGCGATTGCAGAGATACAATATAGAAGTTGTTACGTGGTGATTTTCAACCGGTGTGCCGCGGCACAATGGGGTGCGCGAGTATCCCCTGGTGTGTCACCTGGTTTTTGAGTTAATCTTTATAAAGTAAGGAAACAAAACGTTTACATTTGTAGACTTACTGAGGAACTAGACTTCGTGCACAAATTTGACTTTTATGACGAATTTGTTCGTAAATCTTAATACATTAAATACAGGTGGCAAAATGAGAATTTGCAAACATCATCTGATCCGGTGAGACAAATTTATGGTTTTGCGACAAATGCACATCGTTCATTTTCAGTTATTAGACTAAATTTGTCGTGGATTCTTTTAAAATGACCATTTTCGGTATTGAAAATGAAACCCTTCCAAACATCGCAATTTCAAGAAATTACTTCCACGGAAAGCTAAGCCACGAAACACTTAAAGCAAGCACATTTAATCAACGCAGTTTCTTTGGCACATAACGGATTATGCCGGTGGTTAACCTTTTCGTCGTGACTTGTTGAATAAATTTATTAATAAATTTGCTCCTAATAACTTTAAAGATAATGACAAAGCAATGCTGTACTCCAAACTGAAGTTTTAGTTTAAAATAACACTCGACAACAGAGGACATTGAGTTGTTGCTAGTGCTGTGAGTTACTAAGCACTATAGCTGTTTACCGGTTTTAGAAAAGTCTATTTTTGCCAGGTCTTTTGCTATTATTGACTAGTTAAAAAGTATACAAAGTTGCTCTTTTATCATAGGCGTCAAATAGCACACGTATAAAAAAAATGTTTATGAAAATCTTTCTCATAGCAGTGAACCTTACATATCGATTTGTAACAATTCATCCTATTATTACGTGTACAATACGATTAGTCATAGTCATAGTTTTATCGGGTCCCATCAAACTTGCAGAAGGCAAATTTGCAGACGGCAATCTTGCAGACGGCATTCTTGCAGGCGGCAGTTTTGCAGAAGGCAATCTTGCAGAAGGCAGTTTTGCAAATGTCAAACTGACGTTTCGAGAACCTATTCTAACCTAATAGAAAAACTTAAAACATTTTTTTTAATGTTTAGTTTGATGTATAAAAGTCATCCACTACAAGGATGCCGGTAATTAATGTCACTTCGATTTTAGGGAAAGAAAAACCTAACCTAACCTAACCTAACAGAAAAACTTAAAACTGTATTGAAGGTTGCCGCCTGCAAGGTTGCCGCCTGCAAGGTTGCCTCCTGCAAATCTGCCCTCAACAAATTTGGAGCTGTCAAAAGTGACATTTGTGCAAGTTTGCCGCATGCAAAACTGGCGCCCCCCGTTTTATCATAAATGAAAACATATATTACGTTCCTGGCAACACTGTCAGCTGTCAAAATCTTGCTAGTGGTTTTAGGTCACAGACTTATTAGGGAACTTTAGGTCGACCGAAAGTCGAGCGTGTTCCCACGATGACTCAAAGTATAGTCGGCCATTCCAGCAGCGTCGGAGTGAAAAGAGAAGAAAATGACTCAGATGTCAATATTCCGCTGGCAGATTTCAATGCAGATTCTGATGAGAAAGGAAAAATTGTTGAATTGTACGAGAAAGAGGCGCGCTTCATTAAACCGGAGCCAAATAGCACTCTAAGTAATAGTGAAGAGAGATTTGTACCCAGTGAAAGTGAAAATATCGCAATTAAAACGGAGGCAATCGATTCCGACGAAACGAATTTCCATGCAGATTGCAAAGGCAATATAGAAAACAATGACGAAGCAGAGATTTGCGTCATTAAATCGGAACCAAATAGTGGGCCAAGTGGCAATGAGGAGCCAAATTTACGGAGTGGACGTCTTGAGGGAGAAAAATATTTTTCGTGTCCGGAATGTGACAACACGTTTTTTTCTAAACTTAATTTAATTAGACATATTAGTAGTATTCATATGATAATAAAAAAGTATATATGTCCGGAATGCAGCAACGTTTTTTTACAAGAAACGGATCTAAAACAGCATGTAGACGAAATACATCCAAAATTGAAGAAATACGTTTGTCATGACTGCAGTCAAGCCTTTTCACAGAAAGAATGTCTAAAGGAGCATATAGATGCTGTACATCTAATATTGCAGAAATATGTATGTCAGGAATGCAGCCACGCCTTTTCAGAACAAGCACATCTAAGGCAACATGTAGACGCTGTACATCTAAAATTGAAGAAACACGTTTGTCATGACTGCAGTCAAGCATTTTCAACTCAAGGAACTCTAAAGACGCATGTAGATGCAGTACATTTAAAATTGAAGAAATGCGTTTGTCATCACTGCAGTCAAGTCTTTTCAACTCAAGGAAATCTTAAGAAGCATGTCGATGCAATACATCTAAAATTAAAGAAATACGTTTGTCATGACTGCACTCAAGCCTTCTCAACTCAAGGAAACCTAAAGATGCATGTAGACGCAGTACATCTAAAATTGAAGAAATACGTTTGCCATGACTGCAGTCAAGCCTTTTCAACTCTAGGAAATTTAAAGACGCATGTACATGCAGTACATCTAAAATTGAAGAAATACGTTTGTCATGACTGCAGTAAAATCTTTTCAGAACAAGGAAGTCTAAAGAAACACATAGACGCAGTACATCTAAAAATAAAGAAATTTTATTGTGCGGAATGCGACCGATCATTTGCACATAAAGTAAATTTAAAGAGACATATTGGAAAATTTCATATCAACTCATAGAACTGGTAGATTTGTAATATCTATTCTTGACACGGTAAAAATAATCTTTAGAATATTTAGAATAAGCATTTACATATACATAGAATACCATAATATACAACCAAAATATACAACATTTATTTTAAACATTATTTAAATTTCATAAACATATTTCGGAATTCAGATTTATACATTTCCGAATCCTAACCGCATGCATCAGACTAAAGTACATATTTTCAAACCTTTAATAACTATTAATGAGGGAAGCGACGCTTTTCACACTTAGACTTGCGAAAAGCCATTAGGCTCGAAGCTACAGACAATTCCTAAATTCTTGCGACACAACAGAAAACTGGAAAATATAAGGTCATATCTGTCAGGTTTAACACCCTCACTACCCTCTAGAAACTATATTTTTTGTTTAGAATTAAGATCTATATTAAATTATCTTCAATTTGATATGTAACTAGCTATACGTACGATCTATAGTATACGTGTTTCGTAGTTAGCTATATCTATCTATCTATCTTATCGATATCGATATCTATCCTATCGATATCTTAGCGATATCTATCTAACTATCTAACTTCACATTTGTCATGGCCCTTTCTTATTTACGATTTCACCAAAACCCAACTGTCTCATCTGGATGCACTGGTGACAGCTAGTTTAAAATCCTGGTTGTCCTTAGCCAAACCAGCTGACCCCTCGACTCTCTTCAGGTCCAAACACAATTTTGGGCTAGCTCTAAAACTGCCCTCTGCTCTACGCCAACTCAAGAATAACCAAAAATTCGATTCTAAGCAATTCCAAGGATCCGGCAATATCGAAGCACGTAGTAAGTGACCGTAGTGAGTCAAATGATCTACAAGCCCGCGTTGACTTCCACAAAAAGTTCCTTACTGGAATCAGCCAGAATGGCACTGGTCTGGGGTATGGCAGTACAACCATGAGCGATGTGGACTTGAAGAAGTCTCTCTTGCGGGGAGATTACGACAGCAATAGTATGGCTCACGCTATTGGCCTTCAATGCCAGAATGATTGGACAACAATTGGAGACTTTTGCATTCCTCCTCCAATGCACTGGAAAGTAATGTTGTATGACTGGACGCCAGAGATGCTGAAATTTTATTTAAATGCCTTTCAGCATACACTTCCAGACCCCAGTAACCTCGCTCGTTGGAGCTATGCCGAAGATAGTTCATGTCCCCTTTGTAGCAACACCCCTTGCACAGCTAGACATATTCTAGCTGGCTGCAAGGTGGCCTTGGATCAAGGACGGTACACTTACCGCCACGACAAAGTCCTTGCTGTTATTCGCGAGGTACTTAGCCTCTCAGTGGCTCGTGCCAACAAGGGTTTGACAGTATCCTCCAAACCCCCAATACAGTTTGTGCGGGTTGGCTCTAAAGGCAAAAAAACATCTCACTGCAAAACCTTTCTCAATAATCGAGAAAGTTTCAGATTGGATTCTGGAGGTCGATTCGGTCTCTAAGCAGTACAAATTCCCCGAAAGTCTCGGATGCACAGCCCTGCGTCCAGATATAACTCTTTACTCTCTATCTCGGAAGATGGTCCTTATCGTAGAGTTAACTGTTCCATGGGAATCAAATATCCCAAAAGACCACGAGTACAAATTAAATAAATACCATGACCTCGCAAATGCCGTCATCCGGAACGGCTTCACTGTTCACCTTCACGCGGTGGAAGTAGGCACTCGTGGCCTGCCAGCTAAATCTTTGTTTTACCTTTTTAAAGATCTTGGTCTCTCCAGGAAAATAATCAACTCCTTTCTAGAAAAAATATCTAAAACCGCGATTTCTGCATCTCAAATTCTATGGCTTCGAAGGGGGAGTGAATGGGTGGTAAGGTGAACGCTCACATGTGGCAAGACAGCTGTCCTAAACCTACCACCGCCGGTCGTAAGTCCGGAATCCACCCTTCACCTCCCAGAAAAGTAATAATTATATATGATGGGCCCGATTTTTGGTCGGTGAATTCCATGGCAGCTCCGTTTGTATTTTATTTATTTATTTTTTATTTTATTAACCTAATATAGACATAAGATACATATATCTGATGTAATATAGCATAAGAACATGTTACGATAAATTTAAAATACTTTAATTTAATATACTTATTACTTTGACATACTTACTATGCCAATAATTTACAAATAATAATATACGAATAATTTATTACACTTTATATTTAAAATAAATTTATTCAACAGTGAATATAACGTAAATTTATACATAGCGACATAATCGAGTATATCTTTCTTGAACATTACTAATACATATTGTCAACACAAATCTTAGATTTCTTTGGATATTTTTTTTGAGTTTTTAACAATACACACACCTAAATGTATATTTTTTAATCCTTCTTATTTCAATAGTCCAGGTTTCTTTGTTTCTTTCTATAAAATAAGTTAAACTTTTAAATCATAAGTTAGTTAACGTTAGAATAGCGTAATAATCTGCATATTGTATGTAAAACACCAATTACTGATTATTTTTAAAATTTTTACTTAAACACAATGGTTTTGTTTTCATTTCAATGTTTACATTTTTTACAATGCAATGTATATTAATTTTAGTAATACGAAACTTTTACCATATAATCATTTTTTAGAGCGTTTTACCTCGAATTTGTTTTTTTATCGGAACATGTAAACAGAGAGCATTTACACGTTAGCCAACAGTAAATTTGAAATTAGTAGCTAGTATTATAGCACGTTACCTTTTATTATTATCGAAAAAACCTTTACATTTTGTATAGTTTTTTCTGGAACTGGGCTATGTAACGGTTAGCAACATCCATAATTTAACGACTACTACTACAATTTTGTCTGACCTCATTAACAACAAATCAAAGTGTGTCTTTCGCCCTAAGCAATAAATTATTTTCTTTCATTCTATGAATCGTACATTCTTAGGTACCTTCGAACATGTTGACGTCAGAATATTGAGTACATAAACAATATTTCCTGTATTAAAAACGCTCTATTCACTTGATTTAACTACGATGGTAAGCGTCTCTGTGTACATTAATTAATAAGTAATAAATTGTTTAAATCCTAATTCCTGTGTTTGTCTACTCTATTCTGCTGATGTAAAACTAACTCAAGATTAGGAACCTGGTCTTCGCACAGTATATATCATACCAGTATCATACACGAGAGACCAGGCCACTCTCAACACACGTATTGCATTTATTGAACACCAATGCACTGAAACCAAAAGAAGTATGGGCATACTTTAAACCTGTGAGAAAGATGGAGACAGTTCAGTTTACGCGTGACTGTCTCAGCGAAGTGACCTTATAAATACGCGTAGCAAAATGTTTTGGTTACTCATCTTACAGTTTTTAGTTACTCGTCTAACTAAAAAAAACGTTAGTGTTTAATTTTGTGTCGGCCTGTGTTGTGATTAGTGCTGAATCCCTGTAAAGAATATTATTTTATTTTCTATTCTTTTTTGTGGTGATCGTCGTCTGATAAGCCGTTAAAATCAAAGTTGGGAAATAAGGCGCTGAACTCCCAGACAAGGGAATTAATATCAAATATTTTCCATTTCATGAAAGATGAGGCAACATTCGGAATAACAATTGAATTGCAAGAGGTCATAAAAAGGCTCTCTGCAGCTAGTAAAATATCTAGCACTTCAATAAAACGAGGTTTAGCCGAAGAGAAAAAATATTAGCTTCTGACCAGCCGACATCATTTTCAACGCCAGGGAAAAAAAGCCTAACTGTCGCAAACCAAAGACGATGTTGGATGACTATGATCAAACGGCAATACGGCGGATTATTTTGAATTTCCATTTAATAGAAAATGAAATTCCAACTTTGAAAAGCCTCCACCAGAGAG
This sequence comes from Micropterix aruncella, assembly GCA_944548615.1. NCBI lineage: Eukaryota > Metazoa > Arthropoda > Insecta > Lepidoptera > Micropterigidae > Micropterix > Micropterix aruncella. The sequence goes on from OX155976.1 coordinate 18,182,412, forward strand.
TTGTCCGCGATACCGATTTCAACGGTAGCGTGACTAGTTTAGAAAGAATTTTAAAGGCGATTGGATTTAGATGGCTAAAAACAGAAAATAACCAATGTCAACCATAGACTCCCAATGCTGGACTAATGTTTGTCGGCATATTATCGATATAGAAAACATTTATAGTGTAATCGAACAGGCATTAGAGAGAAGTTTAGACAATCTATCATTTCTAATAAATACGAGAAGTAGTGATGAAGAAATTGGCGCAGTTAATTTAGATCAAAGTAGATCTGAAAACAGTGACACTGATTTAGAAGGAATATATCCAATTCAATGACAAACACTATGTTGTCTTACATGTAATTGGGGCGCATATAATATTGGCAATAGTTCGGAAAGTTAAAGATGATCGATTTGCGTTTTGTGTTGTAGACAGAAACGGGGAAATGATATTTTTGTAATGTGTTAAAAAATTATCTATGAATAGTTCATTGACGGGGGATCAAAAATACGGGTAAAATAAATACACCTTCTCCTTATTTAATTTACTTAGCTGATAGACATTGCCGCAAGGCAATAAGCTCGCCTTTTTTATTTTGAAATAAAGAGTTTTTTATTATTATTACTATTATTATTATTACTTTTTTCAGGCTTTATCTAATCATTCAATTTTACATTTTTTCTGTCATAATCAACATCTGGCTATTATACTGTTATTTTACTGAAGGTGAACCAAAATACTAATCACGATTTCACCTTTTTATTCAAAGCAGGAGAAACCTCTCATTAGAAAGCGATATTATTACCAAACCGTATTATAAACCAAACTTATTAGCGATATTATATCAGGGATACATTAATGACCCCTTCAGTTAGCGACTTTTACAAGCCGATTAATATTCACCTAATATTTATACATATAATGTATCATACCGCGTAATTGAACCCTTTATGAGTCTTTATCTAAAATGCAAGGTTTAGGCTGTGCCCGAAGGCACATGTTAATATAATAATTTTGGTATTCGTTTCACGTTTGCGCACTAAATTAAACACAAACGATTTTTTTAGTTACTCGTCTGACTGTACCGAAAGATTTTACCGCTCGTAAAGATTTTACTGCGCGTAAGTGTGCAGTCACGTGTTCTCCCTCTTTCTCACGGGTTTAAAGTATGCCTATCCCTTTTTTGGTTTCAGTTTATTGGTTCATTGGTTCATTGTTCAATAAATGCAATTACGTGTGATCTGAGAATGTGTGCGACAGACCAAGAAAGATGGTTCGGCCTGTTGCGCTCTCTGAGCCACGAAGGATTCGAAATACTTAAAGCGATTGCAGTCTTTTAAATCCGTTTTTTAAGCACATCGCCTATTATACCTACCGAAGGGTTTACTCGTTTTATTCATGACTAAGTATATCGGTTGGTGGATAATTTAAATAATAAATTTACTCATTATAACCTCAACAATAACGACAATCACAATCTTGTAAAACAGGCACTGTTATGAAGTTCTGTATCTGACTCTTCAGCCTGTTGATGACGACCTTTTATATTCGCTACTGTTATAAAATCGCTCATATAAGTTTTGCATACCTAATAATAAATACAAACGGAGCTGCCATGGAATTCACCGACCGGAGTCGGGCCCATCATAATACTATTTTTTACACTTCTGGGGGGTGAGCAGTGGATTCCGGACTTACGAACCGGCTGTGGTAGGTTTAGGACAGCTGTCTTGCCACATGTGAGCGTTCACCTTGCCACCCATTCACTCCCCCTTCGAAGCCATAGAATTTGAGATGCGCAAATCGCAGTTTTAGATAATTTTTCTAAGAAAGAGTTGATTATTTTTCTGGAAAGGCCAAGATCTTTAAAGAGGTGAAATAGAGATTTAGCTGGCAGGCCACGAGCGCCAACTTCCACCGCGTGAAGGTGAACAGTGAAGCCGTTCCGGGTTACGGCATTTGCAAGATCATGGTATTTATTTAATTTGTACTCGTGGTCTTTTGGGATATTTGATTCCCATGGAACAGTTAATTCTACAATAAGAGCCACCTTCCGAGATAGAGAGTAAAGAGTTATATCTGGACGGAGGGCTGTGCATCCGAGACTTTCAGGGAATTTATACTGCTTAGAGACCGAATCAACCTCCAGAGTCCAATCTGTAGCTTTCTCGATTATTGAGAAAGGTTTTGTAGTTAAATGTTTTTTGCCTTTAGAGCCATCCCGCACAAACTGTATTGGGGGTTTGGAGGATACTGTCAAACCCTTGTTGGCACGAGCCACTGAGAGACTAATTACCTCGCGAATAACAGCGAGAACTTTGTCATGGCGGTAAGTGTACCGTCCTTGATCTAAGGCCACCTTGCAGCCAGCTAGAATGTGTCTAGCTGTGCAAGGGGTATTGCTACAGAGGGGACAAGAACTATCCTCGGCAAAGCTCCAACGAGCGAGGTTACTGGGGTCTGGAAGTGTATGCTGAAAGGCATTCAAATAAAATTTCAGCATCTCTGGCGTCCAGTCATAGAGCATTACCTTCCAGTGCATTGGAGGCGGAATGCAAAAGTCACCAATTGTTGTCCAGTCATTCTGGCATTGAAGGCCAATAGCATGAGCCATACTCTTGCTGTCGTAATCTCCCCGCAAAAGAGACTTCTTCAAGTCCACGTCGCTCGTGGTTGTACTGCCATACCCCAGACCAGTGCCATTCTGGCTGATTCCAGTAAGGAACCTTTTGTGGAAGTCTACGCGGGCTTGTAGTTCATTTGAATCACTACAGCCACTTATTACGTGCTTCGATATTGCCGGATCTTTGGAATTGCACAGAATCGAATTTTTGGTTATTCTGGAGTTGGCGTAGAGCAGAGAGGGCAGTTTAAGCGCTAGCCCAAAATTTTGTTTGGACCTGAAGAGAGTCGAGGGGTCAGCTGGTTTGGCTAAGGACAGCCAGGATTTTAAACTAGCTGTCACCAGTGCATCTAGACGGGACAGTTGGGTTTTGGTAAAATCGTAAATAAGAAAGGGCCATGACAAATGTGACGTTAGATAATTGTCATAGATCCAGGCCTTACGAGGGCCAGAAATTAGCAAGGCATCTATTTTCGCCAGGCAACTTTTGAAATGCTCTATAACATGATCGCCCGAGACGTCTTTTCCCTGATGGGTGATTTTTCTGCCGAGGAATTTGAAATGATTGTTTGGGTCTATAAGGGAGATATTAGAGCCCTTATAGACCAATTTGGGGTCATAGGATGTAAATTTTGTGCCCATGCGGGCGAGTCCAAGGCAAAAACATTTGGAGGGCTTCACTTTTATACAGCCTGACCAGTCGCAGAAAAGCTCCACTTTCTGTAATAGCAGGGAAAGCTGCTTGGGGCTTCTGGTGATGAAAGTTAGGTCGTCGGCAAAAGCGAGGCACGACGAGGTGTATTGGCCGTCTGTTTTAAAACGGTAGCCCCACTTCCTGTCAAACTGGCTCAGGCTTTCCAGAAGTATATTAAAAACTATATTAAAAATCGTCGGGGAGAGGCAACAGCCCTGAAATAGTCCAATTGAATATGGTATAGAGCGGGTAGTCCATTCTTGCGTTTTAACATGGAAAGTCAGACAGTTGTAGTAGGAGGCTACAATGTCACGCACGACTGGTGGGAAGTTGTACCAGCGGAGTGCAAAGTGGAGGAGACTGTGTCGGACTGACCCAAAGGCATTCTCTAGGTCGAGCCAGCATACATTGATTTGGCGTTCGTGCTGTCTCGCATCCTTGATGGCAGCAGCCAGGAGAGAGTTGTGCTCGAGGCAGCCCGAGACGCCGCGCATGAAGCCTTTTTGAACTGATACTCCAAGGTACTCATTCCGGTGCATGAATTCGCTCATCCTCGTGTGGACTATGCTAAAAAAGATTTTGGCCACAGTGTCTGTGAGAGCAATGGGCCGAGCGTCCTTTGGTCCGGTGCAAACTGGGACCTTCGGAATTAAGATGACTGTCGCTCGGCCAAAATTCTGTGGGACTACACCGCTATTCCATATATTTCGGAAGATGGATCCTAAATATTGCAGAAGGCAGGGGCATTTTTTGTATACTAAATAGGGAATACCATCGGGACCCGGAGTAGAGCCCGACGGCTTCCTCTTTACTTGATTAAGAATCTCATCTAGTGATGGAGGTTGAGAAGCAAAAGCTACCGTAGGCAGGGGCGGAGGTGTAATGCCCGGCGGAGGGCTGTAATTATGGAGCCGCATTGGGTCCTCATACGTGGTCGAAAAGTATTCCGTGGCCATATCTTCCGGGATTTGGATTTTTCCCTTGGCGGCAGACAAAACCGTTTTGCTGTAGTTAAAACGGTTTTTGTCGAACCGGGCTTCCTCTTTGGATTTGAGAAATGCTGCCTTGCGCTTGTCGTTTTGCGTTGCTACGCTCTGTATGAGTTTTAGTATAGAGCGGTACGCGCGCGAGAAGTTGTGGCAGAGGGCTTTATCCCCGGCTTTCTTGGCTTCACGTAACTGGCGACGAAGTAGCCGCTTTTGCCTACGGAGCTTTGCCTTAAATGCGTTTTCTCTGTGAACCGGGTCGACATGGGTAGATTTTGGGTAAACACCCGAGAAGTATTCATGGACCGCCACCTGGAAGGACGACAGCTGGACGCTGGCAGGGGCATTACGGTTCACAGAGTGGTCAAGAATAGAAGTTAAATTATTATTATGAAATTCCCAGTCCTCTTTCGCAAGTGAAGGGAATTTTAGAGGAGGGAAGGATACGATTTGCGCGGGTAGAGGAGACCGGTCGGGTGACAAACTACGGGCAGATGTGGAGTCAAGGGACATGTGAGGTTCAACTCTGTCCGAGACTCCTTGCGACGGTTTAAGACACTGACGTGCAGCGTCGCTATCATCGTGCCCAGCAATGTGTTTATTTAACCATGCTAATCGTTTATATTGTTTCCCGCAGATAGGGCAAGCAAGGTCCGGTGTCGTTTTAGCCGTGTCGTTGTTTGGGGTTTCTACTGGGGTAGCGGGAATTCTCCCCCCCTGATAGGCCGCTTGGGGGCATATTTCCTTTTTTTTCTTTTTTGCTTTATAAATAATCGGGTCTGGCTTGCAAGGCCATCGACCCGATGCGTTCTTTCACGCCGTCCACCGTCTCTCCGGCTGTCACAACTCTTTCGTTGTTGTCATCCTGATGATCAGGGGGATATAATTATATATTCGTTCTTAAATTATGTAATTATAATTTCGTTCTCTGAGCCGTAGAACACCTAAAGTTAGCGAACTTTTTTGACGTAGTTTCTTTAGCACATCGCTGATTTTGCCTGTGGTTTTCATTTTCTTCTTAAATATATCACTTATTAATAATTTAAATGACAAATTTGCTCAAAGTAACCGCAAAGATAACGACAAAGCGACACCGCACTCTAAACTGAAGATTTAGTTTAAAATAATGCCTGACTGCAAAAGACTTTGAGTTGTTCCTAGTGCTGTGAGTTCCTAAGCATTATACCTTTGTAGCGGCTTTAGAAACGTTCATTTTTCCAAGGTAATTTGCCATTATTGACTAGGTAGTTAAAACGTATAGAAATTTGCTTTATTATCATAGGCGTCAAAAACCACACGTAAAATGATTTTAGACTTCCTTCTCATTAGAGTTGACCTTTCATATCGGTTTGTAACTAATTCGTCTTATTATTACTATTACATTACTATTAGTCACAGTCCCAAAAATAAAAATGTATCTATGCAGGGTCCCATCAAACTTGCAGAAGGCAGATTTGCAGACGGCAATCTTGCAGACGGCATTCTTGCAGGCGGCAGTTTTGCAGAAGGCAGTTTTGCAAATGTCAAACTGACGTTTCGAGGGTCGGCATTTTTGCAGACGGCATTTTTGCAGAAAATGAAGTTAGAAGCAAAACATCGTATTTAAAATTTAGTGTTACCAGAGTAGAAATCGACAAAAGCCGCGTTTTCATATGTATGATTTTAGGGAAAGAAAAACCTAACATAACCTAACCTAAGAGAAAAACTTAAAACATTTTTTTAAATGTTTAGTTTGATGTACTGAATCATCCACTACAAGGATGCCGGTAATTAAAGGACTATCCTGTAAACAATGTAATGACATCTAATATAAAGTCGATTTAATGTATCGATAATATTAGATAATCGTAAGTGGTGTCGCAAAAGGCAATGTTGACAGTCAAAAAATAATTAATACGATAACATTGTGGATAGGTAAAAATATTCACCACTTTAATTTACCCTGACATGATAATTTGCTACTTCTTTTTCTAAAATTAAAATTAATAACATATGACCGCTTTACTGCTTTATTTTTGGTTTGTAAAATAATATAAAATTATTTTATTCGTGTAATCATGTCCTAATGCGCCATTCTCAAACGTTGCTAACTTCGGGTTTGTATGCAAGTTTGCTTTCTGCATGAATGCCGTCTGCAAAAATGCCGCCTGCAAGTTGCCGCCTGCCAGGTTGCCGCCTGCAAGTTGCCTCCTACAAATCTGCCCTCAACAAATTTGGAGCTGTCAAAGTGACATTTGTGCAAGTTTGCCGCATGCAAAACTGCCGCCCCCCTCTATGCATTGGGGGGCGCCACATTTTGCACAAACGTCACTTTTGACAGTTCCAAATTTGTTGAGGGCAGATTTGCAGGAGGCAACCTTGCAGGCGGCAACCTTGCAGGCGGCAACCTTCAGTACAGTTTTTAAGTTTTTCTGTTAGGTTAGGTTAGGTTAGGTTTTTCTTTCCCTAAAATCGAAGTGACATTAATTACCGGCATCCTTGTAGTGGATGACTGATATACATCAAACTAAACATTAAAAAAAATGTTTTAAGTTTTTCTGTTAGGTTAGGTTAGGTCATTTTGACATTTGCAAAACTGCCTTCTGCAAGATTGCCTTCTGCAAAACTGCCGCCTGCAAGAATGCCGTCTGCAAGATTGCCGTCTGCAAATTTGCCTACTGCAAGTTTGATGGGACCATATGCATTACCAACCCTGAAAACATATATTTCGTACCTGGCAACACTGTCAGCTGTCAAAATCTTGGAATATTCGACAGAAAGTCCAGCTTGTTTCAATAGTATTAAACCGAAATATCACGATGAATCAAAGTATTGCCGGTCATTCCAACAATGTCGGATCGAAAAGAGAAAAAAATGGCTCAGATGACAATATTCCGCCGGCTGATTTCAATGCAGATTCTGATAACAAAGGAAATATTGTTGAATTAAACGAGGAAGGGACGCGCTTCATTAAATCAGAGCCAAAATATAGCGGTCTAAGTAACCGCGAAGAGAGATTTTTACCAAGGGAAAGTGAAAATGTTGCAGTTGAGACGGAGGCAATCGATACCGACGAAACAAACTTCCATGCAGATGACGGAGGCATTATAGTACAGCTAGACGAAGGAGAGACTTGTTTTATTAAACCGGGACCAATTACTAGTCCAAGTGGCGATGAGGAGCGAAATTTACGGAGTGTGCGTTCTGGGGAAGAAAAATATTTTTCGTGTACTGAATGTGACAAAGCGTTTTCTTCGAAAGTTAATTTAATTAGACATATTAGTAGTATTCACATGAAAATAGAAAAGTATATGTGTCCGAAATGCAGCAGCGTCTTTTCACAAGAAACGGAACTAAAGCAGCATGTAGACGAAGTACATCTGAAATTAATGAAATACGATTGTCCTGACTACAGTCAAGCCTTTCCACAGAAAAGAAGTGTAAAGGAGCATGTAGATGCCGTACATCTTAAATTGCAGAAATATATCTGTCAGGAATGCAGCCACGCCTTTTCAGAACAAACAAATCTAAGGCAGCATGTAAAAGCAGTACATCCGAAATTGAAAAAATACGTTTGTCATGACTGCAGTCAAGCCTTTTTAAATAAAGGAAATCTAAAGACGCATGTTGACGCAGTACATCTGAAATTGAGGAAAATCGTTTGTCATGACTGCAGTCACGCCTTTTCAAATAAAGGAATTCTGAAGAAGCACATAGATGCAATACACCTAAAATTGAAGAAATACGTTTGTCATGACTGCAGTCAAACCTTTTCACAACAAGAAAATCTAAAGACGCATGTAGACGCAGTACATTTAAAATTGAAGAAATTCGTTTGTCATGACTGTAGTAAAGCCTTTTCTCAACAAAGAAGTCTAAAGAAGCATGTAGACGCTGTACATCTTAAATTGCAGAAATATATCTGTCAGGAATGCAGCCACGCCTTTTCAGAACAAACAAATCTAAGGCAGCATGTAGAATCAGTACATCTGAAATTGAAGAAATACGTTTGTCATGAATGCAGTCAAGCATTCTCAACTCGAGGAACCCTAAAGAGGCACGTAGACGCAGTACATTTTAAATTGAAGAAATTCATTTGTCATCACTGCAGTCAATCTTTTTCAAATCAAGGAATTCTAAAGAAACACGTAGACGCAATACACCTAAAATTAAAGAAATACGTTTGTCATGACTGCAGTCAAACTTTTTCACAACGACAAAATCTTAAGACGCATATAGTTGCAGTACATCTAAAATTGAAGAAATACGTTTGTCATGACTGCAGTCAAGCCTTTTCAACTCTAGGAAATCTAAAGAAGCATGTAGTTGGAGTACATCTAAAATTGAAGAAATACGTTTGTCATCACTGCAGTCAAACTTTTTCATATCAAGGAAGTCTAAAGAAGCATGTAGACACAATACATCTAAAATTGAAGAAATTCGCGAAAGAATTCAAGCCTTTACAACTCTAGGAAATCTAAAAAAGCACATAGGCGCAGTACATCTGAGATTAAAGAAATTCTGTTGTGCGGAATGCGATCATTCATTTGCACAAAAAGCAAATCTGAAGAAACATATTGCAAGAGTTCACATCAACTTATAGAATTCGTCTTGTGCAAAGTGTGGTCATGCCTAGAAGCGAAAGGGAGATCTAACGATTTATTTAGGTACAATATATGCAAAAACTATAGAATGTGATAATACCTTTACACGAAAGGAAAGTCCTAAATATGCTTATACACATTTCATTGATAACTAAAGAAATTTTGTTTCCTCATATAGACAATTCCGTTTATTGAAATATGTCAACGTAGGCTGATGGTAGAAAAATAATTTTACAGTACAGTCCTAGCACAGTATTAGACAACCTTATTGTATCGACCAAAAATCTTAATAGTGGCACAACTATTAAGATTTTTTGTTCCTAGACGTGCCACTAAAAGAGGCGGGGTTTTAAAAGGAAGCAGGGGGGGGGGGGGGGGGGGGGAGGCGGGTGGAATATTTTCTTATATTAGGATCCGCAGGCGGCGCATTTATTTTAAGTGTCACATGGCATATGTGTTTCAATGGCATATATGTATTAAACTATTTTATTTCTTGGCATTAAAATTCTTAGCATTAGATCCTTCATTCAAATTCCTTAGCAATAAAACTAATAATTGATTTACTGTTTGTTTGTAATAACTGAATTACTGTTTTATTAATAATAATAATTAAAGAATACTATTAATTAATATTGTCATTTATTACATACATTCTTGATAGCGACATCACTTAACACACCGGAAGCGCTCTTTGATATGAAGTCATTGTTTACTCTAGTTAAATCAAATCAAGTTCATTGCCTTCAAAACCTTAGACACTATTCTTTTGATACATTTATTTATTTATTTATTGGTCCACAAAAAAAAATTACACCGTCAGCACTTAACATAGATTGTGTTGCTCCTAACTAGGCAGAGCCTGTTCTAAGGAGAACACCAATACAAATGATTTAAAAATACATACTAAAATAAAAAAAATTGAATCAAATCAAGTTAAATTCCAAACTAAAAATAAAAAATTTGAATCAAATCAAAAAATTAAATTCTCACTACACCAAAATAATATTAGAACTATAGACAAGTAATACTAAATAATAATAATAAAAATATATAATAGCAATAATAAATAATCATTTATAATAATAACTAATAATATATAAGAAATAATAAAAATACGTATATAAAATAAATAGAAAATAAATATATTTATTTATTTTAAAATTGTAATGAATGTTTTCTCCGTCTCTCTCCTACCAAGGTTTATTAACCATGATGTAAGGTGATATTTTTGTTGTTTGCTGCTAATTTCCAATATGTTCTCTTTACTCATGATATTAACCATTCTTGGAGCAAGAAAGCTGTAATGACATTGTCCAAAAGACGTTAGACGTTTCGACACTTCAAAGTTTCCCTTATAACGACCTGATCTCTCCCTGTTTTCCGGAGAAACACAATATTCGTCTTCATTGTTGTTTCTAAGATGAATTATTGCTTTAAGGCAATACAACTGCCTCAAATCAAGCAATTGTGCCTCAACATACAGGTCGTCAGAAGGGTAACGCCTAGGCTTCCTTAACATGATTCTAATTATTGCCTTTTGGACAACGTTCACTTTCTGGAGGAGGGTTTTTCCGCAAGCTCCCCATCCAAGTATACCGTATGTCATGATTGGTTGGCATATAGCGTAATATATAATTTTTAAATAGGGCAGGCCGAGAATATCTCGCAATTGAATAAATATATAAATCAGTTTCCTTAGTCTTTTCACTAGACACTCGGTATGTAATTCCCACCGTAGGTGTCTATCTATAATTATTCCGAGATATCTCTCATGGTATTATATAATTTAATTACTTAATTTGAAACTTTTGACTTAAGTCAAAAGTACCAAACCAGTGATTATAAAATCGATATAATGATTTAGTAGATAGCAGCTTAAGATAAAAAATAATTCTTTAAATCCATATTAAAGGTTTCTAAAGAGTCTCGCCACATAATTTATATTAATCGTATTGGATGCCGCACGGTGTGCAAACCGTCCAGGAGCGCAAGAAGATTGACTCCTGGGGGAAAACTAGCCATCAGACCAGAGTCCTGCCCAGGCTCCCATGCCTGGAGGAGGATTATGCTTGGAGGTTGCCGGAAGGGGGGTTGACCCGTGAGTGTGACCGACCCTGAACAAATGAGTCTTCGAGGCCAGCATTTTGTGTACGCATTCAATTATGATAGCAACTTACAAGTTTCTCCATGACATGGCTGATGTACCCTGGGTTGCTTATATTACTTCAGCAAACGTGAGCAATCTAACATTAATGAAATCAAACTGTGTCCCGATACACGCGATGGTCAAACTCGGAATCAATTTGTTTATTTTATATGCTTGTGTGCAGTACAACACATTGAATACCAAATTGAAATTTCGTGTTTGAATTATAATTGTATTATGGTTAAGGTGAGCCTGCACCTAAGCGTCGCGTCACTGGGCTGCGCGTCGCCGCGCATCAACCGTCAAACCCCACTAACGCAGCAGGCAACTGCAAGCAACTGCACATAAGAGGCAGTCGGCGCCAGACGCTCGCGGCTGAATCTCATGCGTTATTTTGCTCGTGCCTTCTAACCACAACTCAAAATGGACTCGAACGACGACGTTTTTCTGTTTGCTCTAAAAAAAATCCCCGCCAAAAATGTATCTTACATGTAGGTATCTACTCTAAGCATGCATACTCACTATAGTATTCGAAATTATACCTAAATGTTGATAGATATTTGGTATTAAATACGTCCAGATAGATATCTAGGGATTGTAGATATTAACGAATATATGTTATTTAAGATATTTAAGAACTATGCTAGAAATAATAACAGTATCAGCAACATGATTCTGGTTTCTTAATAAACTAGATTGAAATTAAAGAAACAACAAAAAACTGACACTCCCATGTCTACACTGATTTCATCCCATATATAGTTAGTTAGTTAGTTTTCCTAGGCTATTTCCCGTACTTGGCCTCTTGATTGGGCCGTTGTGCGTGGCTCATGTTTCTATTTACCTATGTTATTCCAGCCAACCCAGGCTGTCCCAGAAGGTTAGCAGCCTGTTTGGGTTGCTACACGCCTCCGGTACAGATGCTGGAGATTGTAGTATTCTTGCCCGTTGCTCTGCCACGCTCCTGCATTCCATGAGCACATGCTGTGGTGTTTCTTCTTCCTCCATGCATCCTCTGCATAGAGGGCTGTCTGTCACACCTATGGTAAACAGGTGTTTGTTTAGGTGACAGTGGCCTGTCATAGTAGGTACCTATGACTTTACGGATTTTGTCCCTGTTTAATCTGGTGAGGTTGCGGGCAAGTTTTTTAGACGCTTCCGGAACCGCGTTCTTTGTTTGCCTGCATTCTGCGTTTTTTTCCATTCTTTAAGGTGGGTTTTGTCGGTGTTCCTGCGTAGCCATGTTTTTATTTGGGCCTGGGGTATGGGCATCAAGGGTTCCGGTCCATATACTATTTCCTTTGATCCCCTTTTGGCCAGTTCGTCTGCCGCGTCGTTGCCCAGTGAGTCGCTGTGCCCTTTAATCCATTGCAGGGTCACTCTATTTGACCTCGCAATGGATTGAAGCGCATTGTGGCATTCCAGTAAAGGACAGAGGTTATAGTATTTTTTGCTAGCGCTTGTAGCACGGAGGCACTGTCGGAGACAAATTTCAAGCTTAGGTCTCTAACATCTTTGGTTGCAACTGCCTATGCTGCCCTGGTGATGCCAATGCATTCTGCTTGGAAGATCGTATTTAAGTTGCCTAGGGTGGTTGATATTTTGATGTTTAGATCATTTGAGAAGACGCCGGCTCCGGCTCCTTTCTGAATCAACCTGTCGCCGCCGCGTTGAAGATATTTCGAAAAACATGTTTGAGGCAACAATTGATAAACTGAAATACTTCAGTTTTGCATGTGATTCCAGTACGGAAATAACTTCAATGTCTCAATACTCATTATTTGTGCGTTACTGCACAACGGACGGGATCATAGAAGAAGACTTCTTGGCTGTCATACCCATGAGTGCCATACAAGAGGTTGTGATTTTATGGATGTAATAAAAGAATTTGTTGAAAAATACGGTATACTTGTTAGTAAATTGATATCAGTGTGTACTGATGGTTGTCCGTCAATAGTAGGCGCAAACAATGGGTTGATTGCCCTAATGAAGAGAGAATGGAATTTACCTAATTTGCTCCCAATTCACTGCTTACTGCATCAAGAAACTTTGGCATGTCAAATTTCGAATACCAAGTTGAAGGATGTGATGAAAACAGTCATAAACATAATTAATTTCATTCCTGCTCGGGAACTCAATCATCGAAAATTTAAAGAACTACTTTAGGAATTACAAGCTAATTATGACGATGTTGTCTTGGACACTGCTGTCAGATGGTTAAGCAAAGGAAAAGTGCTAGAACGGTTTTTTCATTTGAAATTATAAATAATTCTATTCTTAAAACAAATTGGTAAAGAATATACCAAACTTGAAAATGACTGATGGTGGCCACTTACGGTTTTTTTATCCGATATTACAATGAAGTTTAACAGTCTTAATTTAGATATGCAAGGACCGAACAAGATAATCGGACAAATGACAAATAAAATATTCGCATTTGAAGCTAATCTGCAATTATATATAATTGAGTTTGAAGCAAGAGACTTTTCTAATTTTCCGATCTGCGATCCGACGTATCTATTGCCGATAGTATCTATCAAGATATGGTATCATATTTGAAGGAATATTTAGCAGAAATTCAAAAAAGATTTAATGACGTGAGAAGTATTAAGAACTCTTTTATTCTTTTAGAAAACCTGTGGCACTTTGAAAATGATGACATTAAGTTATTCAACCAGTTTGGATTTCCTAAAACTCAATTGATGAACGAAATGATTGAACTAAAATACGACACACAACTCAAAGCTCACTTCATTGAAAATCGTGAAAATCAGGAGTATGTTGAATTTTGTAGAAACGTGCCTAGCACCTATAAATGTTTACGAGACTGCGCACTGTTTATTTTGACGATATTTCCTTCGACATATCTCTGTGATGCTTCATTTTCAAAAATGTACTTCCTAAAAAACAAATATCGCAATCGCCTTTCCACTCATTTAGAAGCAGCAATGAGGATTGCATGTAGTCCCAAAGACACCAACATAGAAGAATTAAGTAAAAAAGTACAACACCATAATACTTAAATTAAGTAAAATCTAAATTACCATTTTTTCATTGTACCATTTTTTTATTTTTTTTCATTGTAATAAAGTTGTTGAATATACATTTGTTTATTTACATATGTAAGTACCCACATATCCATATTATGTACATGCGTTGCTAGTTTACATAATATAATATCCAATTCATAAACTATGTGTGGCCAGCGGTGCCACCCCACATTGTCTTATATGGCCCTAGACCAAAAAAGTGTGACGACCGCTGATTTAAAAGTTATGGTGGAATAAAGAAACGAAAAACATACATCGATGTATCCTGAAAACATGACATATGAGTCAAATGCCATAGTGATACAAAAAAAATGTATTTTGCCAGCATTGTTATTGCAGTGGCAACTTTATATCGATTTCTAGGTAATTCGTCTTATTATTACTATTACGTGACGATTTGCCGCAGTCCCAAAAGTAAAAGACTATCTGTTTTTTCCGACTTACTTTGCAAATCCGACTGCCACGAAAAAGTCTTTTTAGGTTTCGGATTAAGAGCCCTATCACATATTTTTTCCAGAAAGGCAAGAAAAGTGGATTTTTGGCGTTCTAATTCCAAGAAATGAAGAGATTTCTACAAACTTTAATTACTGAATTACCTGGACCATTTCTTGATGTTGACCATAGCGGCCTTTAATTTTAGATATAACGAATATTATTTACTTATTCAGCCCATTTTCCGAAAGTCGTTATTCGTAAAACGCTCGGAAGGCAAACTTTGAGCTCCTTAATACAGTAATATCACTACAACGAAAACCGTATACTATTTTTTTTTATATCCGTCATGTATTCTTGATGTACACTACGGCTTTATTTTTTCGTTTTTTGACCACATATCCAAGGTATACATTACTTACAATTACACAAAATTAAAAAAAAATCTTCCTGTATCATTCTAATTTTCTCAGAAATAAAATAAGATTCTTATATAATACTTATACTATATTAAAGTTCACTCTTTTAGCAATACGACATAATATAAATTATTGTGATTAGAAAGGAGAAAACACTGCAAAAAACAATTAGAAATTGTGTATATATTTGCTTGCGCAAGAGAAGAGCGCTCAGTGCCGCGGTTTTCTCCCAGGGTTGAATAGTTATTTATTTATTTATTTATTTATTTATCCTATCTTTTATAGTTACATCCAAAAAAAAATGCGTTCATTTTTTCAACTCATTTTAAAAGAATACCTACGCTATTTTGTAATAAGGCTCTTAATATATAGCCTATGACACTCACAAATAATGTGGCTTTCTATTGGTAAAAGAATTTTCAAAATCGGTTTAGTAGATCCAGAGATTACTTCCTACAACGTCACAAACTTTACCTCTTTATAATATTAGTATAGATTACGTGACGATTTGTCGCAGTCCCAAAAGTAAAAGAGTATCTATGTGCATTACCAAACCTGAAAACTTCGAGTTATACATATAGAGAAGACGCCGCGAAGCAAATTGTTGCGCTACACTTTGCGGTCCATAGACCGCACCTATTTCAGTGAGTGACAGTCAGGGTTGGATTTCGTACCTAGTATAATTATACTATTTGTACCATAATTTCATAATGTGTAGTATGCAGTATCGTAATGCCAGTATACTACACGAAAATACCATAATTTTGCCTTCAGGTCGACCGGCTTGTTTTATTAGTTGAGTCATTTTGTTTTTTATTATTATACTTGAAAGATATATTATTTTATTATTATACAAAGAAATTTCTGTCTGTATGGAAACATCGAATCGGGCAATGACAAGCTCTGGAATTCCCCTCGTAATGTTTTACTATTCTTGTCATAGTATGGGTGTATTTTATGTATGCGTGTGCGTGATAATGATGTGTGGGCAATGATAATTGATATGGCATAGCGATATTTTCGAGTACCACCTTCCTACGAATTACTGCAAGCCGCTAGCTTGCCCGAATATTTGAAGTTTGACGAAATTTGAAAGAGATTTCAACATTTTTTGTCAGATAAAGGACATTATTAGAGTATGTGTGTGTATACATTGTTGTTTCTTGTGCTTTGACAATTTTGAAAATATATTTTGTGGTCGTAATTTTTAATGACGAGTGAAAGCGAGGACGAAGGAAAGGCTGGTGTTTCAACACCAAAGAAAAAACGCGTTGAAAGAGGAGATGTAATTGTAAATATTTGTAATTGTAATTGTATCTAATATTTGTAATTGTAATTGTATCTAATATTTGTAATTGTAAATATATTTAATATATGCAATTTTGATTAAAAAAAACCGAATGCAATTTTGTTTTAATTCAATACAGAATCGGCAATAAACGAAACGTAGTATAATTTTAGGCAAGTAGTATATTTTTAAGTTCCATAGCTATACAATAATTTTCTGAGGGCCTGAATCCAACACAGTGAGTCCCCGTCACAGACTTATTAGGGGTCCCCGTTGCTTGCCGCGACGTGACACGTTTCCGCATTAAATAAATTTGAGAAAATGCCTTGTTGTGTACTCAAGGACTGTTCTAATCACTCCAGAAAATCAAGAAAAAGTGAAGGAGTGACATTTCATCGGTAAGCAATAGAACTACTTGTATGAAACTCATTAAATTAATAAAATATTTTCGGTTGGCATAACATTGAGCGCGAGCTGTCATCGCTTTATCACAGATTATGAAAAATAGACCGCGCAGATGTGACACATTTTGCATATATGTATATTTATAATGTATATGTGTATGTGTATGTGTTGTGTTGTGTATGTGTATATGTATGTGTATGTGTATGTTTATGTTTATGTGTAGTTTTTACTGTCAGATTGTTTTATTTATTTTAAAAAAAATATGTTTACTTACTTTTTGAAGGTTTCTTCGATTTGGCCATGAAAAAAGGGAAGCATGAATTCAATTTGTGCAAAAAATCGTAACGAAGAAACTTGATTACCAATCGACCATGCATACATAATATGTTCATTAGGTACATTTTAAAGAACAAGATAAATGCAGTACTAAAACTGGAAGATTTTTTTTGAAGAAATCCGCACTGCCATACGACTATAAAATCGTAAGATTTTTTGATACATTAAGGGCCACTTTTGACTTACATTTCTATAATTACGCTATTTGTAAATTTATATTTCTCTTTCAGGGTCTAACACCTGAACCCGGGCGATCGGGAATACGAAAATCAATATCGGAACCAGTAAGCGATTCTGAGTCAATTTTTGATACTCCACGATAAATTGTGTTGAAAAAGAAATTATTAAAGGAAACCACACGTAGAAAAACTCTTGCAGATAAATTCAAGAAAGTACAGCGACAAATGAGACATTTTTTCATTAAATGTTCATTAAAGTTACAAAAAAATTGTTAATACGTTGAAAGAAAAATTTACTTTTGATTATCAAGTTAAAAATGATTTAATGGCCAAAGCTGAAGTTGCATAAATGTTTGTTAAAGAAAAAGAAGCAAAACAAACGTTATACAGCACCACTGCGTAAATTTGCTTTGACTCTCCACTATTATTCGCCAGCTGCCTACAAATACTTCAGAGAAACTTATAATAAAGCTCTTCCACATCCTAGGAGCATTTGTAGATGGTATTCAACGATTATTGCGGAACCTGGTTTTACAACGGAAGCTTTTGCAGTATTAAAAACGAAATGCCAATCTAACGCAAATGCCAATAAACCTGTACTCTGCTCATTAGTTTTTGACGAAATAGCCATCAAGAGGCAGAAACTATTTCACAACAATCAAAAACTGGGTGCAGTTAATTTTGGAGCCGGTCCTATGCAAGGCGAAAAGGATGACACTGTGGCAACGCAAGCTTTAGTATTTATGCTGGTTGCCCTGAACGAAAATTGGAAATTACCTGTGGGCTACTTTTTGACGGCCGGTGTAAATGCTGAAACAAAGGCAAATTTGATAAAAAAATGCTTGCATAAGTGCCATGAGGTTGGCGTAAAAGTTTTAAGTCTTACATTTGACGGTTGTTCTGCTAACTTCGGTGCTGCTGAAATTTGGGGCTGTAAAATGTCTGATGTCAATAGCATGAAGACTTACTTTCCACATCCATCCACAGGAGAAAAAGTTCGCATTTTTATAGACCAATGCCATGTTATAAAACTTATAAGGAACACGTTCGAGAAGAAAGGACTATTGTTTGACAATAATGATAAACTAATCAAATGGCAACTACTGATAAATCTTAATAAACTTCAACAAAATGAAGGTCTCAGATTCGGAAACAAGTTAACTCCTCGCCATATAAATTTCCAACAACAGATTATGAAAGTTAAGCTTGCAACACAGTTGCTGAGTATGAGCGTAGCAAAAGCTCTACTTCTATGTGATGAAGTATTGAATTCGGCACAGTTTCAAGATTCATCAGGAACAGTGAATTTCATAACTTTAATGAATAATTTTTTTGTCGTTATGAATTCTAGAAAATTAAATTTCTATGGTTTTAAGCGTCCTGTCGATAGGAAAAGCAAGTCTGAAATATTTTCTTATTTCGACAAAGTGAAATCCTTTATACTTGAATTGAAATTTCGTTCTCAATCAAGAAACCAGGTATCCAGAATAATATTACATATGTCGAAGAAAAAAGTAGTTGACTCTGCTAACAAAACAGGATTCATTGGAGCCATAATATGTTTTGAATCGCTTAAGACACTATACAACTACATAGTTGAGGAAAAGCAGATGCTTAGTTATATATCTATGTACCGGATAAGCCAAGACCACCTGGAACAATTTTTTGGGTTAATAAGAAGACATGGCGGTTATAATAATAATCCAAATATTTTGCAATTCAGAGCAGCGTATAAAAAAACCTTAAATCATCTTGAACTTCGGTAATTTTTTACCGGCAACTGCACTGCATCCCTCTGGATAATTTCTCAATCTTAAATTCTACATCCGAAAACATAATTAACAGTACAGCCTCTTCAAATAGATATGACGACCAACCGTATGAAATATTACAAACTACACGATTGCTGACATCCACTGTGGAAGCCAAAAATAACTGCGATATCTTTGCAACAATGCTTGACCAGGAATCCTTTACATGTGAGTCAAAACTGATAGTAGGTTACATATCTCGATATGTATCAAGACAATAAACAAGAAGGTTAAAATGTGAAGATTGCATTGACAGTTTGACTACAACAAATAAACTTCCACATCACACACTCATAACTATAAAAGACATGGGTGGTTTACTTTATTCTGCAGAAGACCTGTACCTACATAATATGCTTGGCTACGGAAAAGATTATACGTAATTTAATACCTCAAAGTGGTGGAAGTCTTGCCTCGAAATATGATTTTCATTATATAACAGTAACACCCTGAAGAATTTCATCGGGAAAGAAATATTTGAAAATTAGAATCAGCCATCAGATTCACTGAATCAGCCATCAACATTCAATCACAGAATTCATTTAATTCGAGCCGTAATAAATCGATACACAACAATTAGATTGTATCACGAAGCAAAAACAGATCAATCTGTGGATTACTATACCAAACGGCAGAAGCTAACTAAACTCATATAATTTGAAGGAAATTAAAATATTGTTAGGTACAGTTGAAATACCTTTTTATTTATTCACTGTGTTCACAAAGTATCAAGTAGGCAGAATACGAAATATGTCGCATCTGCGCGCATTAATTGTCATCTATGATAGTATAACTTCCCCGCTTGCCCCGCGCGTGCCGCCCACGCATGCGCCGCTGTCTCTATTTGCGCGCTATGTTTTGTTCGCAATAGCTTCTCTAGCATACAACTCAATGCCTAAAAACATATATTTCATACCTGGCAACACTGTCAGCTGTCAAAATCTTGGAGTATTTTAGATCGACAAAAAGTTCAGCGTGTTTCGATAGTATTAAACTGAAATATCACGATGAATCAAAGTATTGCTGGTCATTCCAGCAACGTCGGAGTGAAAAGAGAAAAAAATGGCTCAGATGACAATATTCCGCCGGCTGATTTCAATGCAGATTCTGATAAGAAAGGAAATATTGTTGAATTAAACGAGGAAGGGACGCGCTTCATTAAATCAGAGCCAAATAGTGGTCTAAGTAACAGCGAAGAGAGATTTTTACCAATTGAAAGTGAAATTGTTGCAGTTAAAACGGAGGCAATCGATGCCGACGAAACAAACTTCTATGCAGATGACGGAGGCAATATAGTACAATTAGACGAAGGAGAGACTTGTTTTATTAAACCGGAACCAATTGCTAGTCCAATTGGCGATGAGAAGCGAAATTTACTGAGTTTGCGTTCTGGGGGAGAAAAATATTTTTCGTGTCCTGAATGTGACAAAGCATTTTCTTCGAAACCTAATTTAATTAGACATATTAGCAGTATTCACATGAAAATAGAAAAGTATATGTGTCCGGAATGCAGCAACGTCTTTTCACAAGAAACGGAACTAAAGCAGCATATAGACGCAGTACATTTAAAATTGAAGAAATTCGTTTGTCATGACTGCAGTAAAGCCTTTTCACAGCAAGGAAGACTAAAGAGGCATGTAGACGCTGTACATCTTAAATTGCGGAAATATATCTGTCAGGAATGTAGCCACGTCTTTAAAGAACATGCATATCTAAGGCAGCATGTAGAAGCAGTACATCTGAAATTGAAGAAATTCGGTTGTCATGACTGCAGTCAAGCATTTACAACTCGAGGAACTCTAAAGAAACACGTAGACGCAATACACCTAAAATTGAAGAACTACGTTTGTCAGCACTGCAGTCAACCTTTTTCAAATCAAGGGAATCTAAAGAAACACGTAGACGCAATACACCTAAAATTGAAGAAATACGTTTGTCATGACTGCACTCAAACTTTTTCACGACGAGGACATCTTGAGACGCATATAGTTGCAGTACATCTAAAATTGAAGAAATACGTTTGTCATGACTGCAGTCAAGCCTTTTCAACTCTAGGAAATCTAAAGAAGCATGTAGTTGGAGTACATCTAAAATTGAAGAAATACGTTTGTCATGACTGCAGTCAAGCCTTTTCAACTCTAGGAAATCTAAAGAAGCATGTAGTTGGAGTACATCTAAAATTGAAGAAATACGTTTGTCATCACTGCAGTCAAACTTTTTCATATCAAGGAAGTCTAAAGAAGCATGTAGACACAATACATCTAAAATTGAAGAAATTCGCGAAAGTAGTCAAGCCTTTACAACTCTAGGAAACCTAAAAAAGCACATAGGCGCAGTACATCTGAGATTAAAGAAATTCATTTGCACAAAAAGCAAATCTGAAGAAACATATTGCAAGAGTTCACATCAACTTATAGAATTCGTCTTGTGCAAAGTGTGCTCATGCCTAGAAGCGAAAGGGAGATCCAAAGATTTATTTAGGTACAATATATGCAAAAACTATCTTTTCCATTAATATAGAATGTGATAGTACCTTTACACGAAAGGAAAGTCCTAAATATGCTTATACACATTTCATTGATAACTAAAGAAATTTTCTTTTCTCATATAGACAATTCCGTTTATTGAAATATGTCAACGTAGGCTGATGGTAGAAAAATAGTTTCACAGTACAGTCCTAGCACAGTATTAGACAACCTTATTGTATCGACCAAAAATCTTAATAGTGGCACTAGGATTTTTTGTTCCTAGACGTGCCACTAAAAGAGGCGGGGTTTTGAAAGGAAGCAGGGGGGGGGGGGGGGGGGAGGCATGTGGAATATTTTCTTATATTAGGAGGATCCGCAGGCGCCGCATTTATTTTAAGTGTTTCACTTGGCATATGTGTTTCAATGGCATATATATGTATTAAACTATTTTATTTCTTGGCATTAAAATTCTTAGCATTAGATCCTTCATTCATATTCCTTAGCAATAAAACAATATTTATGTGTATATACAGGTGGTGGGTCCAAATAATTTATTTAAAAAAAAAAAACACTTCATTTCTTAAATTGCGTAAAAATATGCACATCTAGAGACGGGCCAAATTATCGCCTAGTTAGATGTGCTATTGGCAGTAAAGGTCATGTAAGATGTGTTAAACCTCCCTATATTAATTATTAAATAATTTATATAATTATTATAAGATTACATGACCTATGAATGAACTGTATACCTAATCATATGTACCTAAATAAATACATAAAAATAAATTGATTTACTGTTTGTAATAACTGAATTACTGTTTTATTCATAATAATTAAAGAATACTATTAAATAATATTGTCATTTATTACATACATTCTTGATAGCGACATCACTTAACACAACACTGCAAGCGCTCTTTGATATGAAGTCATTGTTTACTCTAGTTAAATCAAATCAAGTTCATTGCCTTCAAATCCTTAGACACTATTCTTTTGATACATGGTATTATATAATTTATGTTAAAGTTATTGTTGGATGTACGCAGGGACAAAACACGAAAGAAAACGAATTTCTTCTATGGAAATAGTTGCTTGACACACACTTGCGACAGCTAGCGTTTCGCGCCGACAAGTTCGCAGAGTTGCCACTTTATTAAAGAACCATAAAGTATAAAATCTAGTTATTCAACAATTTAATTACCTAATTTGAAACTTTTGTCAAAAGTACCAAACCAGTGATTATAAAATCGATATAATGATTTAGTAGATAGCAGCTTAAGATAAAAAATAATTCTTTAAATCCATACTAAAGGTTTCTAAAGAGTCTCGCCACATAATTTATATTAATCGTATTGGATGCCGCACGGTGTGCAAACCGTCCAGGAGCGCAAGAAGATTGACTCCTGGGGGAAAACTAGCCATCAGACCAGAGTCCTGCCCAGGCTCCCATGCCTGGAGGAGGATTATGCTTGGAGGTTGCCGGAAGGGGGGTTGACCCGTGAGTGTGACCGACCCTGAACAAATGAGTCTTCGAGGCCAGCATTTTGTGTACGCATTCAATTATGATAGCAACTTACAAGTTTCTCCATGACATGGCTGATGTACCCTGGGTTGCTTATATTACTTCAGCAAACGTGAGCAATCTAACATTAATGAAATCAAACTGTGTCCCGATACACGCGATGGTCAAACTCGGAATCAATTTGTTTATTTTATATGCTTGTGTGCAGTACAACACATTGAATACCAAATTGAAATTTCGTGTTTGAATTATAATTGTATTATGGTTAAGGTGAGCCTGCACCTAAGCGTCGCGTCACTGGGCTGCGCGTCGCCGCGCATCAACCGTCAAACCCCACTAACGCAGCAGGCAACTGCAAGCAACTGCACATAAGAGGCAGTCGGCGCCAGACGCTCGCGGCTGAATCTCATGCGTTATTTGCTCGTGCCTTCTAACCACAACTCAAAATGGACTCGAACGACGACGTTTTTCTGTTTGCTCTAAAAAAAATCCCCGCCAAAAATGTATCTTACATGTAGGTATCTACTCTAAGCATGCATACTCACTATAGTATTCGAAATTATACCTAAATGTTGATAGATATTTGGTATTAAATACTTCCGGATAGATATCTAGGGGTTGTAGATATTCACGAATATATGTTATTTAAGATATTTAAGAACTATGCTAGAAATAATAACAGTATCAGCAACATGATTCTGGTTTCTTAATAAACTAGATTGAAATTAAAGAAACAAAAAAAACTGACACTCCCATGTCTACACTGATTTCATCCCATATATAGTTAGTTAGTTAGTTAGTTTTCCTGGGCTATTTCCCGTACTTGGCCTCTTGATTGGGCCGTTGTGCGTGGCTCATGTTTCTATTTATGTTATTCCAGCCAACCCAGGCTGTCCCAGAAGTAGGGAGGAAAAAAACCCAGAGCATGCATAGTGTTCAAGAAAAACATTAACTTCCTGCCTGTTACAGAGCTATGTACTTATGACCTGTCAGCAGCGTATATATATCTCAAAGGATGGAATGGATCCAGAGTCATCTTATGCTCAGCCTATCTATCTGGAGAGAAACAAAATCCAACTGAAGAGCTGGCAAACCTGGTGGAGTACGCCCGTACCCAAAAGGCTGAGTTACTGGTTGGATGTGATGCAAACGCACACCACACCGCGTGGGGAGCTCAGACATCAACAATAGAGGTGAGTTACTTAATGATTTTATCTCAACCAACAGCCTATGCCTATTAAACAAAGGCTGCATGCCGACCTTTGTGACAAGTGCAAGACAGGAAGTTTTAGACATTACTTTTGCCTCTAAAAATCTAGCCAGACACATAAAAAACTGGCATGTCAGGGATGACACTTCAATGTCTGATCACAGACAAATAACCTTTAAACTACTAAACACCGTAGACTGTCAAACCACAACTTTCAGGAATCCTAAAGCCACCGACTGGGACGCTTACCGTACCACACTAAGGCTTAACCTTGAAACAATACAAAAAAATATAAAAACACGCGAGGGTCTAGAATTGGCCGTGGCGGCTACCACAAAAGGCATTATAAACGCCTATCAGGAAAGCTGCCCACTCAAGACAAAGACCTCCAAAAGAAAAGTTCCATGGTGGAACCCGAAGTTGGACAAACTAAGGAAGGAAACCCGGAAACTATTTAATAAGGCTAAACAAACTCTCAACTGGGAGGAATACAAAAAAGCCTTAACCGAGTACAACAAAGAAATTAGGAGAGCCAAAAGAGCAACATGGAAAAGCTTTTGCGAGGACATAGTGGAAACGCCTCAAGGAGCCAGAGTACATAAACTGCTCGCAAAGGACAAACTTAACCAAATTGGTCTTCTGAAAAAACCAAACGGAACCTTTACAACAAATGAAAAGGAAATTTGGAGGAACTAATATCGACCCACTTCCCAGGTGCTGTGACAACTAGCAACGCCGCCACTGCTCCATACAGACCTCGAAACGAGGACTGGAGTAGGGCTGCTAGAATCATAAGGCCCGATCAAGTTAAATGGGCCGTAAAATCCTTTAAACCTTACAAATCATGCGGGGACGATGGAATCTTGCCCGTGCTTTTGCAACAGGGTATCGACATTCTAACCCCATATCTGGTTAAAATCTTCAGAGCAAGCTATGCCTGGGGACATATACCAGAAGAATGGACCAAGGTCAAAGTGCTATTCATACCTAAGGCTGGCAGGAAGGACTACGCACTGCCAAAGTCCTTCAGGCCAATTAGCCTCACATCCTTTCTCCTGAAAGCGATGGAAAAGATACTGGATAGCTATATCAGGGAAGAAATCCTAACGGTCAACCCTATCAGCTGTAACCAACACGCCTACCGCAGAGGCAAATCCACGCAAACCGCTCTGCTCTACCTAGTAGACAGAGTGGAAAAGGCGTTGGAAGACAAACAAATCGCAGTATGCGCATTTTTAGACATTGAGGGCGCCTTCGACAAAACCCCAATTAAATCACTGGTGAAGGGGCTAGAGTCAAAACAAGTTGACAACACCACAACCAGATGGGTGAAAGCGATGCTCTCAAACCGCACGGCCAAGGTAGCTCTTCACGGAACAAACCTTGAAGTCACCACTACAAGAGGCTGCCCGCAGGGAGGCGTACTCTCGCCCCTACTATGGACTCTTGCAATAGATCAACTCCTGCATAGGATGGCAGAGGCCTGGATAGACACACAGGGCTATGCTGATGACCTAGTGGTCATTGTCCGGGGCTTCTGCCAAAACACGATCTCACACATAATGCAAAAAGCGTTAACAATCGTTAGCAATTGGTGCAGAGAGAACGAATTATCGGTCAACGCCGATAAGACCGTCCTCGTGCCATTTACCAACAAACGTCAACTAGGTGGACTAAAAATGCCAATCTTAAACCACAGGCAGATTCCTTTCTCTAAGGAAGTAAAGTATCTGGGAGTCACGCTCGACCAGAGACTCACCTGGAACAGCCACCTAGATAAGACAATTCAAAAAGCTAAAAGTGCTTTGGGTATAAGCAGAAGACTGGCGGGGAAAAACTGGGGCCTTAACCCAGATATACGTGGAAATATAATGATATACGTGGACACAACAGACAGATATACGTGGAAATATAATGTTTGACTACAACTTGAATGGCGCTATAGTAGGAAGAGAATCAGCGGTGCGAGATCTTGTGATTACACTTGACACGAAAATGCTATTCGCTGAACACATCGATAATATTATTAGAAAAGCATATAAATTACTAGGTTTTATTCTAAGGGTATCATCGGTATTCAAATCCACTGACACGCTCAAAACCCTCTATAACTCCTATGTAAGAAGTCAGTTGGAATTAGCATCAGTGGTCTGGAATCCCCAATATTTGACTTACATATCGCGGATCGAATCGATACAAAAAAGATTTGTGAAGCGATTAAATTTCACTTCTTTGAATAAGCCCAGCTCCTATGAGGAATCCTTAAAAGCCCACAATTTAATGCCATTGGAGAGCCGTAGAGTCTTGATCGATGCCGTATTCTTGCATCGTATTCTTGCATGGGTTGGTAAATAATTCCATCGATGCGAACGCGATTTTGGAGCGCATTGAATTTTATGTTCCTCCCCGCCCTGTTTGATCGCATCGACTATTTCATCTCCCTGTGGTGAAAACCAACGTTTCTCAAAATGCATTTCTATACAGAGCGTGTCATAGATATAATACAGACTTTTTAAGTGTGGACATATTACACTCATCAAAAACCTCTTATAAGAACTCAATAAAAAAATTTTAGAGTCTATCTAGATGATCACAAAACATTTATACATATAATATTTCATTTAATTTAGTTCAAGGACATAATTTTATCTCAAGTATAATTATTATAATACCTATATATCATACCTAAAATTCAATATAAATATATTTATGTACATACATTATATATTTTTATCTATTTTGTCTCTCCCTTTCACCTCACTTCCCATCCTGATTCCCCCCATTCTTAAGCGGAAACAATATAAAGTTATATTGCATTCATTTTGTATACTTTATATTCGGAATCACATTAATGGATTTTTGTTACTTTTAAATAGGTTTTTATTGCATTGTATGTAGTTCTGTTTGGTTCCAGAATAAAATAAACTAAAAATAAAATAAATAAGTATGTAAAATAGTTATAAAATAAAAAAAATTGTACAAGGAAAATGTATTAGTTTTAAAAGAGCGATTCTCCAGGAGCTTATTATGCCACCTCCGAAGACACAATTTTTGAAAACTATCTGTGACGTCATCACTAGGAAAACGAAACGGAAACTTTAAACCAATATAGAATATGATCATAAATCAAAGCGGATCAAATGTCTCGACGGTCAAAAGCGCGGGTCAAATGTCTCGACGGAGTTGCCAACTGTATCTACCATTTAAATATAAATCTCCTATGTTAAGCATCTCTGTAAATTGTCAGCGGTCAGGCTTGGTTCCCGGGGTTGACTGGGAGATGGGGGGAGGTAGAGGGTAAAGTGGTCGGAAGGGGAAAGGGTGGGGGAGGAGAGGAGGCGGTGAAGGGGGGGGGGGGGGTTAAAGGGGTGAAGTGAGGTAGGGAGGTAAGGACAGAGGAGATGAGTTAGGTGGGGTTCAGGTGGGAATTAGAGGATTTAGCGCGCGAGGGTGTTGACTGCTTACCTGGAAAGTTTTGGGGTGACACAACCGATTGTTTTGTATCTATAATGGTACCTTTTCTACAGAAACTTGCAGACGAGACAAGTTTTTGTAATAATCACAGTATTGAACAAGCACGCACAAAATTAAACGTTCACCTTGGAACAGGTCCCGGCCTAGTTAGGTGGCGTTGTCACTGGACTATGCAATGTATTGTATTTCTGCTATTTATTCAATGTCTAAAATATTTCTGTGCATAGTTCCTAAGATAATATTGTTTAAATTATTTTTGAATTACTTAATCAATAAATAAATAAACTGCATTTTACTGCAGTTGGAGGACAGTTTTGTTTATAAAATATATCTTTAAAAGCCCCCTCCTCCCCCTCTTCCATTTCTTTTAGTCTTTTCAGCTCTCTTTTTGTAACTGTTGCGGGAAGAAAAGATGAAGTATCGGGCAGGCATGATGATGATAAACATCACAACAATATTGTGTCGTTATGCCTAAAATTCCGAGCGCATCAAAATCCCCAACCAAAATATATTATTTATGGCAGTAAATGCACTATGCAAACAATATCGGTATACCCGGATTAGCTTCACTAAAAGCGGGGCTAATGGATATTTCAAACCAAAAATGGAAATCTTTACAAGCGAAACGCTAAAATTTCGAAATAATACGTCAACACAAAAACAACCCTCGCGCGGGAACAAAGAAAACGTCGGAAATAACCCGGCACGTGCATTAAAAGGGGCAATAAAACTTACCCCATATGCACTGCCTAAAAAAGGATTAAGCCATCCCGTCGCCGACCGTAAAATCAACCCAACCCTCGAGAAATCGTAAACACCCTCGAGCCAGGCAGGTACCAACAGAGGACTCATATTTTGAAAGCGCCAGCTTAGATATTGGATCACTAGAAATCCAGAAAATTGCTGCCATAAAAATGTCTCAATGTTTAGAATAATTTAATTTAATTTTTAGTCTAAGTCCGAACTAAATCGGCCAATAACTTGCGAAATTATTTAAATTTAACATAAATAGGACATAACTATAAGACATGATTATTAAAATATATGTGTAAAATAATCATAAGATAATATAAGTTAAAGTTTAAGTTCTTATGTACAATCTTAACTTTAGGAAAATAGTATGCAATATTATATTATCTTAGCTTTATACAAACGGCATACAACCATCCGTCGGCCAGCGACCGCGCGCGTACGGGGTACAAACAACCCCCACCACTCGGCCCGGCCGCAGCGGCCAGACCTATATAAGCGAGGCCGCCCGCCGATATCGGCAGAACTTCATAGAACTTTCTTAGAACTTGCTTTGAATTAGATCTTCTTCGTAGAGTTTCATCTCACATCTTCGAGTGTCATCTAGTAAAAAGTGCATCAACCGTCGGACGAATTTGTGTAACAAATATTATTTGTGATCATTATTTTTATTGTGATTTCTCTTGTAATTTTCTTATGTATTTGTGTCAATCATATGTCCGACGAGTTGAGTGTATCAAAGAAGTTCTCGGGTATTTCACAGAAAATATCCTAAAAACCGTATAAAGACCCGATAATATACGAGTCTAATAAATATTTCCTAAATTAGTGTAAAATCATATATAGTGAAATATTTACATTAAAAAAAAGGAAATAAACACTTTAATTGCTTAAAAGCCTTTTTATAATCATCAAAGAGTAGTATTTTTTATTATCCAAAACCTCGAGTGCATATCCTAGGAGATACAACCTACAGCAGATTCGACACGACCCGAGCGACGTTTAAAAGCGACCCGAACCTTTGAAGCACCGACTGGAGAGACGACCGCCCGACTGCAGAACAGCACCGAGTGAACCTTCAACCGACTGCTCGAAGAAGAGGATTTCGACAAAGCCGCCCGACGTCACCGCTGGCCTTACAACCCGGGGGGTTAAATCTGTATGTAGGCCATTAACACCGCGACTGGAAATTATGTGTGGGGACAGGCGCGGTGAGATAGGAATTTAAAAGAGCCGGACACCAGTACATCGTCGGCATTCGCCCGGATCCACCATATCATCGGCTACGAGCTGAAACCCCCACATCGTCGGTCTTCGAGCCGGATAACACCACATCGTTGACCGTCGAGCTGAAGCCCCCACAGTAACGGCTGTCTTGTTTCAGTTCCAACCATAAACGTGAAATTCAAATAAATGAACTATTTTTCAGTAAAAATCAGGATTTCATTCTTAATACATACTGGATTTTTTAACAAGTACAATAACGTAGTATCATAACTTTCCAAATTGTTGGATTTTCAATAAATTCGTCAGAAGCAAAATCGGTTATTTTAAAAATGTTTTGTGGACAATTTGTATAATTTATGTTGCTAAATTAATATTCTAAATACTTCTCTACGTTACTTCGCCTACCGGGTTTATTCCTGTCAGTCGCGAAGCAGAAGAACGAAAAATAACTAAACTATCATATGATGACTGCCAACATAGTGATGATATGTTGGCAGTCATATGATGACCACGCCTATATATCATATGATGACCACGCCCGAACTCAAGAAAATCTGAACACAAGAATGTCCGCGAGTATCAATTATATAATTCCGTCAGTCAGGACAACATTTGCCCAGAGACATATATTCTACATAGCCCCAAAATTATATAATTCCCTTAGTGAAGACATGAAAAATTATCCTAACATAAAAATATTTAAAGCAAACCTTAATAGATGGCTACTTAACAAGGGATATGTAAAATCTGATCAACTTCTTTGCAACGCACGACAATTTATTTAGTATCACTTATCTATTTTTCTTAATTAAATTTTATTAAATTACAACTATAAATGTATATATTTATTACATAGCTATATTTTTTATAAAATTGGTATATTTATGTGTATATACAGGTGGTGGGTCCAAATAATTTATTTTAAAAAAAACACTTCATTTCTTAAAATTGCATAAAAATATGCACATCTAGAGACGGGCCAAATTATCGCCTAGTTAGATGTGCTATTGACAGTAAAGGTCATGTAAGATGTGTTAAACCTCCCTATATTAATTATTTAATAATTTATATAATTATTATAAGATTACATGACCTATGAATGAACTGTATACCTAATCCTATGTACCTAAATAAATAAATAAATATAAATAATAGAATAGAGCGCGGATGTGTGAAGGTGGACTGTGAGTGAATGCGTTCACCAAATAGAAAGTGATAGCTGCATATGAGGCCCCCCTCTATCCTTGTCTAGTTGCGCATGCGCGTTTATCCATAGCATAGCAGATTTTATCCATAGCAGTAGGCGTCGAATCGTTGCCATAGTGATATATAAACGTTGCCATAGTGATATATTTAGGTGTCTCCCGTGCGTGCGCTAGACAAGAATAGAGGGAGTACCATATGCTGCTGTCTCTTTCTATTCGGCTGACGCATTCTAAGGCTGGTCGCAGGGTCTAGTACTTATACGTCAATGCTGTCAACACGCCAAGGTGTAACACGGCAATTTATATTGAAGATGCTGCGTTCTCCTTATATAAGAGCAAGGGGTCGCGGCATGTACGCTATGCCACTCGGGATGACATAACGATTCCAACAATAACACACTTCTGAATCAGTTCAATCATTTAGAAGTTACGGTAGAATAAAGAAACGAAAAACATACATTGATGAACCCTGAAAACATAACACTCCACTTTTTGGGCAGTCGTTTAATTACTACTGGCGGCAGAGGACATTCAGGGTTGTTGCTAGACCTGTGAGTGACACTCAGCATTTTAGCTATGTATCGGTTTTAAAAAAGTTTATGTTTCTAGGTCATTCGCCATTATTGATTAGTTAATATATAGAAAGTTGATATATTATTATATGAGTCAAATGCCATACGTGATACAAAAAAAATGTGTTTGGCCAGCGTTGTTATTTCAGTGGCCACTTTATATCGATTAAAAGGTATTTCGTCTTATTATTACTACTAGCTGACCCGTGCCCACTTCGTTGGCGGTAAAACTTTTTACTTGTGATGAAATTATAAGTGTGGTTTGGTTAGTACTGAGTGCTGTGATTTATTTCCTGACTGCCAAAAGACGGGTTATATTTTTACTGCATATTTTCATGCCAATTTGACTATATTACCGTTATTTGTGAGTGTCCTCTTGTGAGAGTCTTATTTGTGAGTGTCTTATCTCTTTAACCATTTATGCAGTAAAAGTGAAATTATATGCAGTAAAAGAGAAAAGCCTTTTGTTTTAAACCTGAGACACTTGAGACGATAAATTTACTTATTTTGATATGAATTCATAATTGTTGATAATATGACCAATAAACATGACCTATCGATTTAAATTATTTTTTAATATAAAAACTACTTTTTGTGAACTAAATATAAAACTTAGACATATCCTGTCGCTGACTTTTTTGTATGCATTACCAAGCTCTACAACTTTTCTTTAGAACCTAATCATATAGTTCTCATCGTTAAGGCAGCGTTCGTTAGAAACGTTTTCGTTCGACCGTTTTTTCCGACTTACTTTGGAAATCCGACTACCACGAAAAAGTCTTTTCATTTTTTAGATTAACATATACCCTATGACACTCACAAATAATGTGGCTTTCTATTGGTAAAAGAATTTTCAAAATCGGTTTAGTAGATCCAGAGATTACTTCCTACAACGTCACAAACTTTACCTCTTTATAATATTAGTATATGAGGACCCTGAAGGCTCGTATACGCACCAAAATCGATGCACTGGAGATGTGGTGTTGGCGTAAAATGCTAGGAATCCCATGGACAGCACGCCGCACCAACAAATCTGTCCTGGAAGAACTCGGCATCCAAATGAGGCTCTCCACCGTATGCATGAGAAGGGTCCTGCAGTTCTTCGGTCATGTTGCCAGGAGAAACCCAGAGAATCTAGAGAAAATGCTTTCCGGGGGTCAAGTGGAGGGATGAAGAAGCAGAGGCAGATCACTGGCCAGATGGAACGACCTCATCAAAGAAGTTACAAAAGGGTCAATACAATCTGCGACCCGCCATGCAGAAGACAGGTCGAAGTGGAGGAGCCTCGTAGGCAAACTGTTGTCTAGTGACCACGATCCTCAGTAATGAGGGAACGATGGAGAAGAAGAATATTAGT
Source organism: Micropterix aruncella (assembly GCA_944548615.1). Lineage (NCBI taxonomy): Eukaryota > Metazoa > Arthropoda > Insecta > Lepidoptera > Micropterigidae > Micropterix > Micropterix aruncella. The sequence goes on from OX155976.1 coordinate 18,215,132, forward strand.
ATAGATTACGTGACGATTTGTCGCAGTCCCAAAAGTAAAAGAGTATCTATGTGCATTACCAAACCTGAAAACATATATTTCATACCTGGCAACACTGTCAGCTGTCAAAATCTTGGAGTATTTTAGATCGACAAAAAGTCCAGCGTGTTTCGATAGTATTAAACTGAAATATCACGATGAATCAAAGTATTGCTGGTCATTCCAGCAACGTCGGAGTGAAAAGAGAAAAAAATGGCTCAGATGACAATATTCCGCCGGCTGATTTCAATGCAGATTCTGATAAGAAAGGAAATATTGTTGAATTAAACGAGGAAGGGACGCGCTTCATTAAATCAGAGCCAAATAGCGGCCTAAGTAACAGCGAAGAGAGATTTTTACCAAGTGAAAGTGAAATTGTTGCAGTTAAAACGGAGGCAATCGATTCCTACGAAACAAACTTCTATGCAGATGGCGGAGGCAATATAGTACAATTAGACGAAGGAGAGACTTGTTTTATTAAACCGGAACCGATTGCTAGTCCGATTGGCGATGAGAAGCGAAATTTGAGGAGTGTGCGTTCTGGGGGAGAAAAATATTTTTCGTGTCCTGAATGTGACAAAGCGTTTTCTTCGAAACTTAATTTAATTAGACATATTAGTAGTATTCACATGAAAATAGAAAAGTATATCTGTCCGGAATGCAGCAACGTCTTTTCACAAGAAACGGAACTAAAGCAGCATTTAGACGAAGTACATCTGAAATTAATGAAATACGATTGTCCTGACTACAGTCAAGCATTTCCACAGAAAATAAGTGTAAAGGAGCATGTAGATGCCGTACATCTCAAATTGCAGAAATATATCTGTCAGGAATGCAGCCACGCCTTTTCAGAACAAACAAATCTAAGGCAGCATGTAAAAGCAGTACATCCGAAATTGAAAAAATACGTTTGTCATGACTGCAGTCAAGCCTTTTCAAATAAAGGAATTCTAAAGAAGCACATAGATGCAATACACCTAAAATTGAAGAAATACGTTTGTCATGACTGCAGTCAAACCTTTTCTCAACAAGACAATCTAGAGACGCATGTAGATGCAGTACATTTAAAATTGAAGAAATTCGTTTGTCATGACTGCAGTAAAGCCTTTTCACAGCAAGGAAGACTAAAGAAGCATGTAGACGCTGTACATCTTAAATTGCGGAAATATATCTGTCAGGAATGTAGCCACGGCTTTAAAGATCATGCACATCTAAGGCAGCATGTAGAAGCAGTACATCTGAAATTGAAGAAATTCGGTTGTCATGACTGCAGTCAAGCATTTTCATCTCGAGGAACTCTAAAGAAACACGTAGACGCAATACACCTAAAATTGAAGAAATACTTTTGTCATGACTGCAGTCAAACTTTTTCACAACGACAAAATCTTAAGACGCATGTAGTTGCAGTACATCTAAAATTGAAGAAATACGTTTGTCATGACTGCAGTCAAGCCTTTTCAACTCTAGGAAATCTAAAGAAGCATGTAGTTGCAGTACATCTAAAATTAAGGAAATACGTTTGTCATCACTGCAGTCAAACTTTTTCATATCAAGAAAGTCTAAAGAAGCATGTAGACACAATACATCTAAAATTGAAGAAATTCGCGAAAGAAGTCAAGCCTTTACAACTCTAGGAAATTTTAAAAAGCACATAGGCGCAGTACATCTAAGATTAAAGAAATTCTGTGTGCGGAATGCGATCATTCATTTGCACAAAAAAGCAAATCTGAAGAAACACATTGAAGAAGCGAAAGGATCTAAAGATTTATTTAGGTACAATATATGCAAAAACTATATTTTCCATTAATATAGAATGTGATGGTACCTTTATACAAAAGGAAAGTGCTTATACACATTTCATTGATAACTAAAGAAACTTTGTTTTCTTATATAGACAATTCCGTTTATTGAAATATGTCAACGTAGGCTGATAGGCTGATGGTAGAAAAGTAATTTCACAGTACAGTCCTAGCACAGCATTAGACAACCTTATTGTATCGACCAAAAATCTTAATAGTAACACAACTATTAAGATTTTTTGTTCTTAGACCTGCCACTAAAAGAGGCGGGGTTTTGAAACGAAGCAGGAGGGGGAAGGCGGGTGGAATATTTTCATATATTAGGATCCGCAGGCGGCGCATTTATTTTAAGTGTTTCACGTGGCATATGTGTTCCAATGGCATATATATGTATTAAACTATTTTATTTCTTGTCAATAAAATTCTTAGTAATAGATCCTTTATTCATATTCCTTAGCAATAAAAGTAATAATTGATTTACTGTTTGTTTGTAATAACTGAATTACTGTTTTATTCATAATAATTAAAGGATACTATTAAATAATATTGTCATTTATTACATACATTCTTGATAGCGACATCACTTAACACAACACCGCAAGCGCTCTTTGATATGAAGTCATTGTTTACTCTAGTTAAATCAAATCAAGTTCATTGCCTTCAAAACCTTAGACACTATACTTTTGATACATGGTATTAAGTGTTTCACGTGGCATATGTGTTCCAATGGCATATATATGTATTAAACTATTTTATTTCTTGTCAATAAAATTCTTAGCAATAGATCCTTTATTCATATTCCTTAGCAATAAAACTAATAATTGATTTACTGTTTGTTTGTAATAACTGCATTGAATCGTTTATTTCAGAAACCACCTAAGGGACAATATATCAAAAAATGTGTTTTTGGTGGTACTGTACAATTTAAAGGTTAATACATCTTTTCGTGCAGAAATAACCTGTATTTATTCATATCAGCATCTCTATTTGGCAGCCTTGAAAACAATCCGTTTATTTCAGAAAGAACCCAAGCGCCGTCGCTTAGGTTCTTTCTGCGGTAAATTTCACTCGTGACGGTTTGCGGCCTTGATGACACCACGTGTTTTCTGACTCGCTGTTTTGTTTGATTCACTGAAAGGTTACTTTTCGGTGAAAGTGAGGTGTTATTTTGACGTTTATTATTACATTATATAGTTCTTAAGCCATGTCGGATAGTTCAGATGATAAACCTAATCCCAAGCGTAGGTGTGGAGTTGTGCACGAAGAAAAATACAAACGGAACATTATTCGGAATGCTAGGCTCAAAGGACTGCAGTACGTCTCGTACAAAGGGAAAGAAGTTCCCAGCAAAGCCCCGCTGAATGATGCAAACTGTAAGTGAAATTTGAAATGTTATTTGAAACTTACGGATGAAATAAAACGGGAACAGTGGGAAACATTTTGCTCTTTGGAAAGTAAAAACACCCAAGACATACATCCAAGCTTTAGTGGAGGTCATGCCTGTGAAACGTAGACGCAAAAACCGCAGGCCTAATGTAAATAATGAGCAAGCTCAAGAAAACCCTGACGTGCCTACTGATGACTTGCCAAACAAAAAATCCCATTCATACAAGTATAACTTAAAAGTAAATGGTGTTCTTACTCAAGTTTGTAGAGGTGTTTTCTTGAAAGTGTTTGGAATTTCTGACAATAGACTGTTGGATATGAAGCTTTCTACGACACTATCATCCAATGGCCAACAACTGACAGGGAGCTGCCAGAAGACTTGCCAGAAGCTGAATAAGTGAATAAGGCCAGATCTTTGTATATACAAGTAGACTACACGATACATAATGTCTATATAGACATTATGTATCGTGTAGTCTACTTGTATTTTTCGATTTAGGCCTAGTAAAAACATTCTTTTTTATAATTGAGTGTGTCTGTTACTTACCTTTGATACTAAAACAAACTTTTCAGCTCTCTTTTTGTAACGGCTGTCTTGTTTCAGTTCCAACCATAAACGTGAAATTCAAATAAATGAACTATTCTTCAGTAAAAATCAGGATTTCATCCTTAATACATCCTGGATTTTTTAACACATACAATTACGTAGTTTTATAATTTTCCAAATTGTTGGATTTTCAATAAATTCGTAAGAAGCAAAATCGGTTATTTTAAAAATATTTTGTGGACAATTTGTATAATTTATTTTGCTAAATTAATATTCCAAATACTTCTCTACGCTACTTGGCCTACCGGGTTTATTCCTGTCAGTCGCGAAGCAGAAGAACGAAAAATAACTAAACTGTCATTATATGATGACTGCCAACATAGTGATAATAGAATAGAGCGCGGATGTGTGAAGGTGGACTGTGAGTGAATGCGTTCACCGAATAGAAAAAGATAGCTGCATTTGAGGCCCCCCACTATCCTGATCTAGTTGCGCATGCGCGTTTATCCATAGCATAGCAGAGTTTATCCATAGCAGCACGCGTCGAATCGTTGCCATAGTGATATATAAACGTTGCCATAGTGATATATTTACGTGTCTCCCGTTCGTGCTCGACTAGACAAGAATAAAGGGAGTACCATATGCTGCTGTCTCTTTCTATTCGGCTGATGCATTCTCAGGCTGGTCGCCGGGTCTAGTACTTATACGTGAATGCTGTAAACACGCCAAGGCGTAACACGACAATTTATATTGAAGACGCTGCGTTCTCCTTATAGGTATACGCCAAAATCGATATCCTTCTGGCGTCCAATTCCATTAAAATTTATCGAGTCATCGCTAAATTCATTAACCTAAATCATTTAGCCATTTAACCCATATTCCGAAATGCCTTCTGGGGGTGGCCACTTCCGTTCGCTGCTCCGGGATCGGACCCGCCTTGTGACGTCAGGCCGATGGAAATGTGGCCCCGTTGTCGAGGTTGGCTGTGGAAAAAGTCGCTGAATAGGGCGAGTTTTTGGCAGTAACTTGCGGTCAATGGACGACACATTCTCGGTGCGGCCGATGCCGGGGGAGGGGCCTGCTCTCGGGGGGCGGTGGGGAGCGGCGCTGACCCCAGAAGCACTTCTCTATTACCCTGACCCTTCTCCTTTTTCTTCCTCCAAAATATTCCCCTAATATTCTGTTATGTTTTTAGTCTCTATGTTGTCTTCTGTGTATGCAATTGTGATGTCCCTTCCTTTTTGTTTTTTTTGTTGTAGGTACTAACATTAACAGTAGTCATCCTCCCGTCAACAATACATACAAACTGGCACAAAATCACCAGCACCCTAGCTGCGTGGAATTGCCACAAGGAAAAGAAAGAAGAAGAAGAAGTAAGCGGTCGCAGCATGTACGCTATGCCACTCGGGAAGACATAACGATTCCAACAATAACACACTTCTGAATCAGTTCAATCATTTAGAAGTGTTGGTGGAATAAAGAAACGAAAAACATACATTGATGAACCCTGAAAACATAACACTCCATTTTTTGGGCAGTCGTTTAATTACACCTGACGGCAGAGGACATTCAGAGTTGTTGCTAGACGTGTGAGCGACACTCAGCATTTTAGCTATGTAGGTATCGGTTTTAGAAAAGTTAATTTTTCTAGGTCATTCGCCATTATTAATTAGTTGATATAGGTATAGAAAGTTGATCTATTATTATAAGAGTCAAATATCATACGTGATACAAATAAAAATGTGTTTGGCCAGCATTGTTACTGCAGTAGCCCCTTTATAACGATTTCTAGGTAATTCGTCTTATTATTACTATTACGTGACGATTTGTCGCAGTCCCAAAAGTAAAACAGTATCTATGTGCATTACCAAACCTGAAAACATATATTTCATACCTGGCAACACTGTCAGCTGTCAAAATCTTAGAGTATTTTAGATCGACAAAAAGTCCAGCGTGTTTCGATAGTATTAAACTGAAATATCACGATGAATCAAAGTATTGCTGGTCATTCCAGCAACGTCGGAGTGAAAAGAGAAAAAAATGGCTCAGATGACAATAATCCTCCGGCTGATTTCAAAGCCGATTCTGATGAGAAAGGAAATATTGTTGAATTTAACGAGGAAGGGACGCGCTTCATTAAATCAGAGCCAAATAGCGGTCTAAGTAGCAGCGAAGAGAGATTTTTACCAAGTGAAAGTGAAAATGGTGCAGTTAAAACGGAGGCAATCGATCCCGACGAAACAAACTTCTATGCAGATGACGGAGGCAATATAGTGCAATTAGACAAAGGAGAGACTTGTATTATAAAACCGGAACTAAACAGTGGTCTAAGTGGCGATGAGGAGCAAAGTTTAAGGAGAGGACGTCCTGGGGGACAAAAATATTTTTCGTGTCCGGAGTGTGACAAAGCGTTTTTTACGAAACTTAATTTAATTAGACATATTAGTAGTATTCACATGATAATAAAAAAGTATATATGTCCGGAATGCAGCCACGTCTCTTCGCAAGAAACGGATCTAAAGCGGCATGTAGACGAAGTACATATAAAATTGAAAAATTTCGTTTGTCATGACTGCAGTCAAGCATTTTCACAAAAAGAAAGTCTAAAGGAGCATATAGGTGCCGTACATCTAAAATTTCTAAAATATGTATGTCAGGAATGCGGCCACGCCTTTTCAGAACAAACACATCTAAGGCAGCATGTAAAAGCAGTACATCGAAAATTGAATAAATACGTCTGTCATGACTGCAGTCGAGCTTTTTCACAACAAGGACATCTAAAGGTGCACGTAGACGCAGTACATCTGAAATTGAAGGAATTTGTTTGTCATGACTGCAGTCAAGTCAGTTTTTAACTCAAGAACATCTTAAAAGGCATGTAGATGCATTACATCTAAACTTTAAGAAATACTTTTGTCATGAATGCAGTAAAATCTTTTCGGAACAAGGAAGTCTAAAGAAGCACGTAGACGCAGTACATCTAAATTTAAAGAAATTTTGTTGTTTGAAATGCGACCGTTTATTTGCACGTAGAGGAAATTTAAAGAGACATATTGAAAGAGTTCATATCAACTTGTAGAATTCGTCTTGTGTAAAGTGTGATCGTGAATAAAAGCGAAAGGGACGTCTAAAAAGGCAAATAGATACAATTCATGGAAAACTGTTCTTGTATGTTTATGCGCAAGGACAGTCGTAAAGATGCTTATATACATTAAGCAAAAATGATTTAGAATAAGAAAATTTTGTTTTTACATATATACAATTCCTATTATAAAATCATTTCAATTTATCTAGTCTGATAGTAGGAAAAGAATTACATGGCACAGACTAGCACTTCTAGCAGTGCCAACAGCCTAGCTGTACAGTGTGAAGTTGGGAAGGGTGGGGGTGTTAAGGTTTTTCTTACATTAGGTTCCGCAGGCAGGAAATTTATTTTAAGTGTTTTATATGGTATATATATATGTGTATTTATGTCACTTTTTTTATTCCTTAGCAATAAATCTCTTATTCCTATTCCTTAGCAATAAAAAATAATAACTATATTAAGCTTACTGTTAAGTTAATACATATTAAAGAAAAAGAATAATTAATAATCTCATTTAATACATACATTCTTGACGGGGACATCACCTAACACACCGCAAGCGCTCTTTGGTGTAGTCATTATTTTCTCCAGTACTTCCAACAGATTCACAGTTAATTATTAGGGTTCGAGAAAAGTACACTCATTTGTTTTACTTTCCTGGCAAAGGAAAGTATTGTGAATGCACTTCTGTGTGTGTCTGTGTGTATTCCTCCACGATGGCGCCCAAACGCTTCATCTTTTTTAGCTGAAATTCGTCATGCAGGCATCATTTGGTCATGGCAAGAGTTGAAAAGATTGTGATTGAAACCGGTCCACCAGGGGACGCGCTAGTCATACTTAAATTTCGTAAAATTGAACTTAGAAACTTGAATTTCGGTAAACAGATTCGTCAAAATCAAATCTATATATCACTCTTTATCTAGAAAAAAAGAGCAGAATGTGAAATGAAATGAAGGGTTGTCACTTTTTCGCATTAAAACTACCCACAAAAGATAACGCATCTGAATCTAACACCGAACGAAATGTGTTCAAATTTATTTGGACGAGTATAACTGACACATTTAGTTTTTATCGACGATCGTTCGTTCATATTCCTCTGTAACGTATTGCTCTATCTCGTTCGCTTGAACTAATTTCTGTTTTAGTTCACAAAGTAACGCAATCGGATTCACTATCACATACTTCTAAATAGGTTCAAGTATCTAGAAGTTATGGTGTAATAAATAAACGGTCAAATGTATAAACGTGAACACTGAAACCATTACACTCTATTTTTTGGGTATCATAAATAAAATAAAATACAAACGGAGCTGCCATGGAATTCACCGACCAAAAATCATATATAATTATTACGCTTCTGTGGGGTGAACGGTGGATTCCGGACTTATGACCGGCTGTGGTAGGTTTAGGATAGCTGTCTTGCCACATGTGAGCGTTCACCTTACCACCCATTAACTCCCCCTTCGAAGCCATAGAATTTGAGATGCAGAAATCGCGGTTTTAGATACTTTTTCTAGAAAGGAGTTGATTATTTTCCTGGAGAGACCAAGATCTTTAAAAAGGTGAAACAAAGATTTAGCTGGGAGGCCACGAGCGCCTACTTCCACCGCGTGAAGGTGAACAGTGAAGCCGTTCCGGGTGACGGCATTTGCGAGGTCATGGCATTTATTTAATTTGTACTCGTGGTCTTTTGGGATATTTGATTCCCATGGAATAGTTAATTCTACGATAAGGACCATCTTCCGAGATAGAGAGTAAAGAGTTATATCTGGACGCAGGGCTGTGCATCCGAGACTTTCAGGGAATTTATACTGCTTAGAGACCGAATCGACCTCCATAATCCAATCTGAAGCTTTCTCGATTATTGAGAAAGGTTTTGCAGTGAGGTGTTTTTTGCCTTTAGAGCCAACCCGCACAAACTGTATTGTGGGTTTGGAGGATACTGGGGAGCCCTTGTTGGCACGAGCCACTGAGAGGCTAAGTACCTCGCGAATAACAGCAAGGACTTTGTCGTGGATAAGTGTACCGTCCTTGATCCAAGGCCAACTTGCAGCCAGCTAGAATATGTCTAGCGGTGCAAGGGGTGTTGCTACAAAGGGGACATGAACTATCCTCGGCATAGTTCCAACGAGCGAGGTTACTGGGGTCTGGAAGTGTATGCTGAAAGGCATTTAAATAAAATTTCAGCATCTCTGGCGTCCAGTCATACAACATTACTTTCCAGTGCATTGTAGGAGGAATGCAGAAGTCTCCAATTGTTGTCCAATCATTCTGGCATTGAAGGCCAATAGCGTGAGCCATACTATGGCTGTCGTAATCTCCCCGCGAGAGAGACTTCTTCAAGTCCACATCGCTCATGGTTGTACTGGCATACCCCAGACCAGTGCCATTCTGGCTGATTCCAGCAAGGAACTTTTTGTGGAAGTCTACGCGGGCTTGTAGATCATTTGACTCACTACGGCCAGTTGTATTACTTATGACGTACAAGATATTGGAGAAATATGTCAAAGTCAATACGCCATAGGCAAAGGAGGAAAAGAGATTTCTATACCAACTACCTGTGTAGGTATACATGTATAAAAAATGCATTAAACAATGTTTTGTATTGCATTTTTTGTAGGTATGATTGTTTACTGCAGTTGGAGGACAGTTTTATTTATAAAACATATCATATAAAGCCCCCCTCTCCCCCCTCCCCGCCTCCTCCATTTCTTCTAGTCTAGCCAGTTCACTTTATGTAATGGCTTGTCTTGGTGGAATTTCAAGCATAAACGTAAAATTCAAATAAATTCAACTTCAGTAAAAATCGTTTTTTTAAATATTTGGTGGACACTTTGTATAATTTATGTTGCTAAATTAATATTCCAAATACTTCTCTAAGTTACTTGGCTTACCGGGTCTATTCTTTGCAGCCGCGAAGAAAAAGAACAAAAAACAACAAAACTGTCAAATAATGACTGTCAACACGCCAACGCATAACACGTCAAATTATATTGATAATGCTGCTTTCTCCTTATAGGAGTACGCAAGAAGTCATGCTGCCACGACTCCTTATAGCAAGGAGTCGCGGCATGTATGCTATGCCACTCGGGATGACATAACGATTCTAATAATACGACACACTTCTAAATCAGTTCAAACATTTGGAAGTTATGGTGGAATAAAGAAACGGAAAACATACGTAGATGAACCCTGAAAGCATAACACTCCATTTTTTGGACAGTCGTTTAATTACACCTGATGGCAGAGGACATTCAGAGTTGTTGCTAGACCTGTGAGCGACACTCAGCATTATAGCTATGTAGCGGCATTAGAAAAGTTCATATTTCCCAGTTCATTTGCCATTATGGATTAGTTAATAGAATGTAGAATATAGAATATTGTCTGTTACCATAGGGGTCAAAAAGCATACGTAAAAAAATGTGTTTGAACAGCATTGTTATTGCAGTGGACCCTTTATATCGATTTCTAGCTAATTCGTTTTATTATTACTATTACGTGACGTTTTCTCCCAGTACCAAAAGTAAAGGGGCGAACACACTATCAAACGCGTCCGCTGCCGCGGCTTATGGACAGTATGCATAGTCGTTTGGGACGTGGCTTACCAGATCTCTATCGGACGTCCGAAGCATCGAGGTCGCGTCCGCGACTGTGGTCCGATAATGTGCACGGCTCAATAGAAATTCATTACACATTCAGCAAGGTTAGATACTAAAATTTGCTGTGGCCTAATATTTAAAGGTACAGACTGGTTTGTGCCTTGTCTACACTATAGTCTCTCCGAACACTCCTGGCACGGGGAGTTATAAAACGCAGGAACGGAGTAGCGCATATTGCGCGCTCCCTTGCACTTACGGGTCTTATGGTTGGCGTAGGCTCTAATGGCTCAGGTACCTGCTCACGAAGAGAAATTAGAGGAAGTGACGTCACAGCAGCTGCTGATCGGCCGAAAGGGAAAAATTGAAATACGTCTACTGCTGAGAGACAATTGTATGATATCAACGAATCCTAATTAGGTGACTAACACTCTCTATTTTTATTTTCGATTTGGATATAAAGTTTGGTGCCTCTGTTCGTCAACCGGATATTTGTTCTTTTTCATCCCTTACTGTGGACAATCCGATGAATACAACACAGAGGTTGGTCTTGGAGCTGACATCGTTCTCCGTTTACTTAGTACCTAATGTCAACGCCCCCATGAGTCACGTGGTATTTTTCGACAACTTCTTCACATCCTATCATCTTCTGTGCTTGCTATCAGAAAAGGGATTCTGTGCCACTGGAAATGTTCTCTGTAATCTAGTATCTGGCGGTGCTACTAATATGCAAACCGGAAAAGATTTGCCTCGCGGCGAACATGATTATATGTACAACTAACAACCAGATCACTCTTTGTCGCTGGCAAGATAATGAGGAGGTAACCATTGCTACAAATTATGATCAGATTCTGCCACTCCACCCTGTTCGGCATTGGAAAAAAGCAACTAAAGCTTCTAAGAAAGGGCCAAGAGAAGAAGGCAAATTTGTCAACGTGGATCAGCCTGCTGTGCTTCGCCACTATAACAAAGGGATGGGCGGCATTGATCTTCACGACAACGCCATTCAAAATTATCGGGTCCACATCCGTGGAAAGCAATGGTACTGGCCACTTTGGATAAACACCCTGAATTCTTGTGAATGCTTGGAAACTGCATTGTTTGGTCGCGAAATATAAAAACGAGAAACCAATTAGCCAGAAACACTTCAAGCTGTCCGTCACTGAGTCTCTTCTGTTGACGGATGATAAAGAAGGAATGAAAGTGGATGATGACCTGTAGTTCCAGAAACCGCGAAACTTGCCAAACGTGGTTAGTGAACACCTCATCGTCCGTCAGCCGGAAGGAAAATATCGTCGATGCCAGTTGAAAGGCTGTGGCAAACCAACAATTTGGATGTGCGAGAAATGTGGCAAGAATATGCACTCGCATTGTTTCAAAGTTTTCCATGAAAAAATATTTTTTTATTTTCCTAAAAACTCTTTACTATTCTCTAACTAAATCATCTAACATTCCAAAAAATCAATAAACAATTGTTTTTTACTGACATAATCTTGTCTATGCACTTATACTACAATAAATATGTTTCATTTGTATGGATTTTTATGACATGGGATAAGCACCAACGTTCGATTAATCAAACACTAACTTTGACTCATAGCTGTGCCATCCAGGTATTGCCAAGTGTTGATTTTTGTTTGAAAAAGATAGCTTTGTCCTTTGGCCATAAGATATTATTATTATTTTAAATTATATATTTTTAATATAATTTACAAGAAAGGTCTATCGGCAAGGTATTTTTCAACCTCCCTCAAAATTACGGAGGTGGGTAGAGGGGGGGGGGGGGGTGATGGATATTATTTTCGAATAGCCAAAAGATCAGAGTAATACATGATACTAACTATATTGCTGATATTATTTACTTTCATAGTTAAAAAAAATATTGAAAATGGACAAATTTCGTGTTCCATTAATCGAACACGGGTCGAAAATAGGCGGCTATCTATCAAAATATTTTATTGATTCCGTAATCGCTAGTTTTGTACTTTGGATTTTATAATCGGATTATATAACACAATACTTTGTACTAATGTTTAGACATTAGTACAAAGTATTGTGTACTAATGTCTAAACATCTATGTATAAGGTTTTGAAGGCAATAAAATTGATATGATTTTATTATATTAATTTTAATTTATTAGTTTATCTTTTTTTTACCGCATAACATTTTGTTCTACTAGGTTAAGGTTAGCTGTAAGATATTGCATTTAGGCAATAGTTCCCCTTTTTAAATAAGCAAAGCATTTTATTATTATTATTATTATTTATTATTATATTAGGTCCATACCTACTAAATCGTCGAATGCCAATACTACTGAACTCAAATATCTAGCGTTCATTTTAAGATTCCAAGTTGAAATTTATTTTAGTTAAAGCTAGTGAAGTTCTGTTTCAAACAGTTGATTATTGGTTTTTGCGTTACTCGATTTTACTCATTTAGCAGAAGCCTTTGATGTAAGTGATCAAACAATCTTAATTCATTCGCGACAAATTGGGAAATAAAAAAACTCGAAAAGTAGGTACCTCGAGGGGATTCTAATTCTGAGCTCTTCTCACCAACCATACTCTGCGGACCTCGCTCCAACTAATTTCCACTTTCGTCAGAATTTATACAACTTCTTGTTAATGCTGGGGCTACACTAACGGGAATCGTCAATGCCCATCATCGCGATAAATATTGCGTTAATTATTAACGCGTTAAATTGAGTGACCACACTTGAACAGTCATTGTCAATGCCCATTCTTGGCAATAAAATTGGCGTTACTGTTCCTTGAATTTCAAGCAAGTTGACTCTGCTACACTGTATTTCATGAGTGTATTTTTTATTTATTTAAATATATTTTATCATTACCGAATGACAAAAAAAAGAACACAAAAAAAAGAGATGATAGGTGATACAAATGAACAGAAAACATACTTTTAAGTCTATTTGGGTTTATTATTTCAAAAAATTTGTTTTGTTTGTCCGCACACAAATTGCACTAAAAAGACGTCCAACAGCGATTAACTATTAGTTATCGCTGTAATTGTAAGTGTAATTGTTGTTTTTTGTTCTTTTTCTTCGCGGCTGCAAAGAATAGACCCGGTAAGCCAAGTAACTTAGGGTATTTGGAATATTAATTTAGCAACATAAATTATACAAAGTGTCCACCAAATATTTAAAAAAACGATTTTTACTGAAGTTGAATTTATTTGAATTTTACGTTTATGCTTGAAATTCCACCAAGACAAGCCATTACATAAAGTGAACTGGCTAGACTAGAAGAAATGGAGGAGGCGGGGAGGGGGGAGAGGGGGGCTTTATATGATATGTTTTATAAATAAAACTGTCCTCCAACTGCAGTAAACAATCATACCTACAAAAAATGCAATACAAAACATTGTTTAATGCATTTTTTATACATGTATACCTACACAGGTAGTTGGTATAGAAATCTCTTTTCCTCCTTTGCCTATGGCGTATTGACTTTGACATATTTCTCCAATATCTTGTACGTCATAAGTAATGCAACTGGCCGTAGTGAGTCAAATGATCTACAAGCCCGCGTAGACTTCCACAAAAAGTTCCTTGCTGGAATCAGCCAGAATGGCACTGGTCTGGGGTATGCCAGTACAACCATGAGCGATGTGGACTTGAAGAAGTCTCTCTCGCGGGGAGATTACGACAGCCATAGTATGGCTGTCGACTCCGTTCCTGCGTTTTATAACTCCCCGTGCCAGGAGTGTTCGGAGAGACTATAGTGTAGACAAGGCACAAACCAGTCTGTACCTTTAAATATTAGGCCACAGCAAATTTTAGTATCTAACCTTGCTACAGCTTTAAACGTCAAGCTTTCCTTTCTGTGAAATAATCTAATACCACATCAACTAATAGCTATACTGACACGTTTCAAAGAGTAGTTGTTATCACTTGGGCGGTGTCGATTACAACGGGCGAACCCGTCACCCCAGGCTGGTATAATGATATGGGGCCGTTCTTTCAGTCGTGGAATTAGAGTAGAAGACTAGACAATCGTCTATTTATTTATTTATTAATGGTAATGTACATAATATGCAACAAGCGTAACCTTTAAATAAAATCCACAGCAAGTTGTGTCATGCTTATAGTGAAGATCAGTCCCATGCCGCCCAACTAAGTAAACACTTGTTCTAGGGCAAACATAAAAAAATACTAGTTTAAAAAAGAGAACATATTCAAAAGAAAAAAAAATAGTTTAACCCGTTGAGTATGATACGACCAAATCTGGTTCTGAAACAATTATCCGTTGAGTATGATACGACCAGATCTGGTTCCGCGTTTTTTTCACTTCTTTGAGGTTCTCATATTTATTCATAATTATCTAATTGTTTTACAAAATGATATTTCAATATTCTATATTCGAAATTTCAATGCAATCATTGTGCAGTTGTTCTTTTTATGATTGGCTTAGTAGTTTCGTAGTTATAGTACTTTAATTAAGGTCGATGTCGCCGAAAATCCTGCAAAAGAGACAGATGCATCCATGAAAATACCCATTTACTCCAAGGGTTAAATAAAAAAAAAGCGAAAATGGAAAAAAACAGTGAATTAAATAAAACATGTATTAAAAATAAAATATGTAAATATATAATTATAATAAAATGAAACATTGAAGTAAAGAGATAATTAAATACACTTATCCTTCGGTTAATAATAAACTAATTATAGTCATACCTTAAATTATAAATAAAATTTGTAATATTTGTAAGAAAAATAAAAAGTCACAATAAAATTATAATACTAGTAATAGTAAAGTTTCTAAAAAAAATTAATAATAATAATAATAATAAACTCTTTATTTGCACTTAAAAAGTATACAAAAACGGCGAGCTTATTGCCACATGGCAATGTCTTACAGCTAACCTAAACATAGTGGTACATGCGCGCATTGTGAAAATAAAGATTATTACATAACATACAGACAAGTGGAAGGATTTAAGACTAATAGTGCCCGAGGAGAGGAAATTGGGGGAGGAACAGGAGAGAAAGGGAAGAACTGGTTACTTCTTAGAAAGGTAGTAATCCTTAAGGTGAGTCTTAAACGATGGTAAAGAAGGCGAGTTTCGTATATTTGCTGGGAGATCGTTCCAGAGTCTTGCACCATGGACACAGAAAGAATAGGAATAGAAATCACTATTATGACTCGGAATTTTTAATAAACTGTCAGAGGCTGACCGAAGTACGAGACCGTGGGAACTTAGTGGTTCAAAAAGCTCCTGGAGATAGGATGGTGTTAGTTGGGTGAGTGAGAGAGCCAGTATATGAACATTTCTTCTTTGGCGTATTGGCAACCACTTTAACTGTGCCCTATAGTCGGACACGTGATCATACTTACGTAGACCAAAGATGAAATGAAAAATTAAATAGTCGCAATGAAAAATTAAAATAATAGTAATAGTCACAAAGTGCAGCCAAACAAAGCTAGATAGTTGAGAGTTCTTGATGTATTCGGAAACTTCCTGCCCCAAGCATCCACGAGACCAGTTGTTCCTTAAAAATTGAAATACTCGGGCTAATCTTTATACCTGCAGATAGGATGTTATATATCTTAGGCCTTAGATAAGTGAAATTTCATCATACTATCTATGACTTTGTCTTGTACTAATCTACTATCTATGACAATCTAGCTACGTTAACTAGCCCGGGAGAAACCTACTCTTACAGCCTGGCACCAGGTAGACCAGACCTTGGTCTGTCCGGCAGTGGGCAGACCAAGCGCCCTCGCTACCAGTTATGGCCAGATTTCTCCGGCCTCCCAACTGGTTGCAGGTTCAAAGTCGCTTGCGTGTTCCTCTCCCTAGTGTAGCGGTGATCGGTGTCTACCAAATCTATCGCGGACCAGGCCGTCCTTAGCCCGGCTGTTAACCCGGTATCGGGTAGCCGAATGGTCGTTTCAAGAGCGGCTGCCACTAGGTAAATAACCGCCCCCGCTCTATAGGAAACAAAACCGTTTCCAGACTCCCTGACTATCAGTCGGAATGCATGGTCGATTGGCTGACGCCGCACCATTGCCAAACCGTCCAGGAGCACCTGAAGATTCCTAGTTTAACTGGCCCGCAGGCCAGGATCCTATCCGGCCTCGCACTTCTGCTTGGAGGCTGACGGATATGTGTTGAAAGGACGGATATGCGTTTGGCCGACCCTCACACATGGGTCTTAGTGGCCTAACTGCAACAGGGCCGGGAGTCAACCTTCTGGCGCTCCTGGACGGTCTGCGCACCGTGCGGCGTAAGCCAATCGACTGTGCACTCTGACTAAAAGTCGGGGGAGTCTGGAAGCAGTTCTGTTTCCTATAGAGCGGGGGTGGTTGCGGACCTTACGGGGACTGCTCTTGAAACGACCATCGGCTATCCGATCCTGGGTGAACACCCGGGCAAAGGACGCTGTGTTCCGCGATAGATTCGGTAAACACCGTTTCACCGCTACGTAAGTGAGAGGATCGCGCAAGCGACCTCGAACTCGTAACCAATCGAGAGACTGGAGTAATCTGGTCACAATTGGGAGTAAGGGCGTGAGTGTAAAACCGCCGGGTAGCACTCCTGGCTGTCTCGCGGTTAAGGCGTTGGCCTCTTACGGGCTTGCGGCGGAGCTAGATGGTGGACTGTTTTGTCCAAGTCTTCTGCGCTCACTCCAGGGAGATAGAACGACTTATCGTTAAAACTTCCTGAGGTGACGGACTCGCCCGCTGTAGTCGACAACCCTAGTTGCAACAAGGCCGATTACCTCTTATGTAGTTGTCAACAAAGAAATCTAAAGCAAATACCTCAAATCTAAGATCCTGACTGCATCGTATGACGTTCCTGGGTTGCAGACTATCTACACCATGAGCACTAACACACATCTGCGTGGGCATCGTCTGAAACTCCAGCGTGAATCATTCCATTCAAATCCCAAGAAACGTTTCCTCAGCAGTAGAGTGGTAAACGAATGGAATGCTCTCCCAAGTGAAGTGATCAATACCAAAAGTGTTAAGAGGGTGCTGCACGAAATTTCTCAAATTAGGGTCTAGCGTTTTAGTTATTCCGCTAAAACTACGCTAATAAAAGCAGTGACAAAAAACACTCGTTTTTATCAATAAGTCATTTATAAGGTGAGATAATAAATTTGGCAATAGTTTGCGTAGTTTTTTATAAAAACACCCGAGAAAATATACAAAAATGGGCGCGGGGTTTTAGTCCTCACTGGAAAAATAATAACTAATTTGAATTACAAATTATTATAAAAGAAAGTTAAATGACATATCTTCACTATAAACTATTTAAATTTCAATTATTGTAATAGGATTTTATACAATAAATCCCAGAAAATCAGGTATCAGATTCTCCATACATTTTTTGTATTGGCTAGCCGCGTTAATAAATACACAGGCGCGCTATGATATAGATTCACTTCCCTGCTGCTATTGTAAGCGAGAGCACGTCTTTTTCGGTTAGCTCTTATCTGCTCCCGCTCACGTAATATTTTATTCTTCTACACCGCAGTACCGCGTCGTCACGCATCGTCACGAAAAAGCAAACAGCAGTAAGTATTTTATTTTTTATATTTGTTTTTTTTTTTAATGGATGTTTATGGCATCTTTGTTATAACTTATTATAATACTCTACATGTATTTTATCTAATGGGGAAGCGCAAGAAAACATATTTCGTTTTTTGAGAAACGCCATAAATTCAGCGTGAAATTTCAGTCTAAAGACATGAGAAAGCGATGTTGTTTTCAGTCCGAGATATATGAAAATGAGATAGTTTCAAACGCAAAGATTCGATCGGCGCTCATTATATAAAAAATAGATCGACTCCAATAAGCGTAAAACAATTGAAAATATTTTCTGAAGGGACCACTATTCGAAACTTGTAATCTCGAATAGTTTAGTTAATTTGCGTGAAAAACCTGAAATTCAATAAAAAAATACTGAAAGACGCATAAAACATGTACAGGTAGAATATTGATTTTGAAAAGCAGTTTCGGCATGCAGATGTAACATTTTCGTAAGTTGAAAATAAGTGGTTGGCTGTAAGATATTTAGCTTACAAAGAGCATTGATAGGATATGCATTGATTTAAGGTTGCGACACGTCATTTAAACCAGAAAAAGCACGGGAATTTTAAAATCAAATAGTCTTTGAAAATATTCAAAACTATAGAATACTTATAAATATTTTGAAACTATAGAAAAATAAAATACTTAATTTGAAAATCATTTTAAAATCAAATAGTCTTTGAAAATATTCAAAACTATAGAATACTTAGAAATATTTTGAAACCATAGAAAATTAAAATAATTTGAAAATCATTTTAAAATCTAATAGTTTTTGAAAATACTCAAAACTATAGAATACTTTGAAATATTTTGAAACCATAGAAAAATAAAATAATTTGAAAATCATTTTAACATCAAATAGTCTTTGAAAATATTCAAAACTATAGAATAGGTACTTATAAATATTTTGAAACTATAGAAAAATATATTTTTTTTAAACCAATTTTAAAATCAAATAGTCTTTGAAAATATTCAAAACTATAGAATACTTAGAAATATTTTGAAACCATAGAAAATTAAAATAATTGAAAATCGTTTTAAAATCAAATAGTTTTTGAAAATATTCAAAACTATACAATACTTTGAAATATTTTGAAACCATAGAAAAATAAAATAATTTGAAAATCATTTTAAAATCAAATAGTCTTTGAAAATATTCAAAACTACAGAATACTTAGAAATTATAAATAGGATAGAAAACGAATTTACCGCGTGAAATTTGTAGGACCCGACGTTTCGGTGACGTTGCAGCCGCCGTTGTCAAGGGTAAACTGAAGAGCTGTCAGTCCGTTGTTTTGCGGGTAGGCCGCAAACCGCTGCCGCCACTGCGTAGGTTATAACGGTGGTGGGGGGCCGGGCTCGGAGCGCGGAAATTTTTAAAATCCGTCTTGCACACAACACTCACTGTATCCTGTTTTACGTCTTTGCGTTCGGCGTTCGGCGGCGGGAACATTTTAAGAAGAGGGTTCCACGTAGAAGAGAGTTTGTAGCCGTCATCTCTATTGAAGTTCGGAGTTCTTCTTATTTCAATGGCTTCCCGGATCATGCGAGGAAAGTAGAATTGTTCCTTCGATAGAACAATGGGATTTTGAAACTGCATCCAGTGGTTACTTCCGCTATCCAATATATGTTCGCAGATCGCCGATTTTTCTCGCTGAACGTTTTTAACAGCTTTGATGTGTTCTGTCAGTCGCGTGGCTATGGGCCGTTTCGTTTGTCCAACGTAGGCTAGACCGCAGCTGCATTCGACTTTATACACACCCGGGGTTTGCAGTGGTATTACATCCTTTACAGGCCTCAAAAATCGAGCTATATTTTGGGTCGGTTTGAAGATCGTTTTTATATCGAATCTGTTTAGCATCTTACTTATTCGATCTGTCACGCCCTTGACGTATGGTAAGAATGCTCTTGATCTGCTCGGTTTTTGAGTTTCGTCCGTATTAGATCGTGTGCGTGTCTCGTGATATTTTCCGTATCCATTTTTCCTAAGGACATCATTGACATGTTCCATCTCCTTCGGAAAATGCTCAGTGTCGCATAGATCGCGTGCTCGATTCACGAGCGACGTTTGCACTGAACGTAGATGGTAGGGATGATGGTGTGAGCTTGCATGCAAATATCTGTCCGTATGTGTGGGCTTCCGATATACCGTATGTCCGAGAGTATTGTCACTTCTCCTCGTCACTTTGACATCCAAAAATGGTAAGGAGCCGTCCTTCTCTACTTCATAGGTGAAACTGATTTTTGGGTGTATGGAGTTTAGATGACCCAGGAATTCTTTCACCGTTTGAATGTTGCCTTTCAGGATGCAGAAGGTATCATCCACGTAGCGAAGCCAGAGAATGGGTTTAATTTTGGAGGTTTTTATGGCTAATTCCTCAAAATATTCCATATATAGGTCACTAACTATCGGCGATACGGGGCATCCCATTGCTACTCCGTCGATTTGTTTGTAATAATCGCCGTTCCATAGAAAGTAGCAGGATGTCAGGCAATGTTGAAGCATGTCGGCGTAGCTAATAGGGAGGTCCTCAGACCTTAGTTTATCTCTCACCACCGTAAGACACTCCGAAATGGGCAAATTCGTAAATAAAGATTCGACGTCAAAGCTCACCATTATTTCGTCTTCGGCCAGTTTTAAGCTTCTAATAATGCTTACGAAATGTCGCGAGTCTTTCACGTAAGACGTCGTTTTGCCCGTAAGCGGTTGGAGGACACCAGCCAAGTGTTTTGACAGAGGATATGTGGGGCTGTCGATTTGGCTCACAATCGGTCTCAATGGTGCATTATCCTTATGGATTTTAGGTAAGCCATATAATTTCGGTGGCTGTACGTTACGTGGTTTAGTGAGATAAGCTATTTCTGGGAGGGAAGTGACAGATTTATCGATTAAAACTCTCGTTTGCCTGGTAATTCTGCTCGTGGGATTGTAATTCACCTTCTCGTAAGTGTTGGCGTCTTCTAAGAGCGTCCCAATTTTCCGCTCGTAGTCCACAGTATCGAGTATCACGGTTGCGTTGCCTTTATCGGCCCGCAACACAACTACGTCCTTATTATCCCGCAGAGATTTTAAGCTTTTTCTCTGGGCGGCTGTGGTGTTCGACTGTGGGAGCTTGGCCTTGCGTACAAAGACAGCCACATCCTGTCGCAGTAAGTCGGCCTCTGGCGCAGGGATCTTGTTACGAGAGATGACTTCTTCAATGCCACCGATAATACTTTCCACAGGCAAACGGTTCGGTGTCGGTACATAATTTAATCCCCTGCTAAGAATTTCTGTCGTCGGCTGGTCAATGTCAATTTTCGAAAGATTAATGACAGTACTTACAGCGTATTTCGGTACCTCCTTGCGGGAATGCCCTGCGTTTGCCAGGCGCAGAAACTTGGCATTATGCGACTCCTCACATAGCACCGTGGTACGTTCCGATTGGCTGAAGGAAACTCTGTCGCACTTGTGAAAATCCTCGCCACTTAATACGCTGCTTAATTCTAGATGAAGAAATAATAACTCTTTTTGCACATTATCGAGTTTGTACCGATTGTTTTGAATCAACTTTCGAAGCAATTTGACACTGGCGACACGGAGAATGTCTGTAGATCCTGGGATATCTTTTCGTGGATGAATCCGCACACAATTCGGAATTAAATTACTATCACGACACTGTTTCAAGAACACTAACGATGACAAAATTCGCGCGCGTTTTTTCCGCAAACGTTCGAACTGACGCACTTTATACGAAACTTCCTCTCCGTAGAGGCTCGTAATATGAAATCGAAGACTATCGCGGTTGTTTGACATTATAAATAGGATAGAAAACGAATTTACCGCGTGAAATTTGTAGGACCCGACGTTTCGGTGACGTTGCAGCCGCCGTTGTCAAGGGTAAACTGAAGAGCTGTCAGTCCGTTGTTTTGCGGGTAGGCCGCAAACCGCTGCCGCCACTGCGTAGGTTATAACGGTGGTGGGGGGCCGGGCTCGGAGCGCGGAAATTTTTAAAATCCGTCTTGCACACAACACTCACTGTATCCTGTTTTACGTCTTTGCGTTCGGCGTTCGGCGGCGGGAACATTTTAAGAAGAGGGTTCCACGTAGAAGAGAGTTTGTAGCCGTCATCTCTATTGAAGTTCGGAGTTCTTCTTATTTCAATGGCTTCCCGGATCATGCGAGGAAAGTAGAATTGTTCCTTCGATAGAACAATGGGATTTTGAAACTGCATCCAGTGGTTACTTCCGCTATCCAATATATGTTCGCAGATCGCCGATTTTTCTCGCTGAACGTTTTTAACAGCTTTGATGTGTTCTGTCAGTCGCGTGGCTATGGGCCGTTTCGTTTGTCCAACGTAGGCTAGACCGCAGCTGCATTCGACTTTATACACACCCGGGGTTTGCAGTGGTATTACATCCTTTACAGGCCTCAAAAATCGAGCTATATTTTGGGTCGGTTTGAAGATCGTTTTTATATCGAATCTGTTTAGCATCTTACTTATTCGATCTGTCACGCCCTTGACGTATGGTAAGAATGCTCTTGATCTGCTCGGTTTTTGAGTTTCGTCCGTATTAGATCGTGTGCGTGTCTCGTGATATTTTCCGTATCCATTTTTCCTAAGGACATCATTGACATGTTCCATCTCCTTCGGAAAATGCTCAGTGTCGCATAGATCGCGTGCTCGATTCACGAGCGACGTTTGCACTGAACGTAGATGGTAGGGATGATGGTGTGAGCTTGCATGCAAATATCTGTCCGTATGTGTGGGCTTCCGATATACCGTATGTCCGAGAGTATTGTCACTTCTCCTCGTCACTTTGACATCCAAAAATGGTAAGGAGCCGTCCTTCTCTACTTCATAGGTGAAACTGATTTTTGGGTGTATGGAGTTTAGATGACCCAGGAATTCTTTCACCGTTTGAATGTTGCCTTTCAGGATGCAGAAGGTATCATCCACGTAGCGAAGCCAGAGAATGGGTTTAATTTTGGAGGTTTTTATGGCTAATTCCTCAAAATATTCCATATATAGGTCACTAACTATCGGCGATACGGGGCATCCCATTGCTACTCCGTCGATTTGTTTGTAATAATCGCCGTTCCATAGAAAGTAGCAGGATGTCAGGCAATGTTGAAGCATGTCGGCGTAGCTAATAGGGAGGTCCTCAGACCTTAGTTTATCTCTCACCACCGTAAGACACTCCGAAATGGGCAAATTCGTAAATAAAGATTCGACGTCAAAGCTCACCATTATTTCGGATTTTAAAAATTTCCGCGCTCCGAGCCCGGCCCCCCACCACCGTTATAACCTACGCAGTGGCGGCAGCGGTTTGCGGCCTACCCGCAAAACAACGGACTGACAGCTCTTCAGTTTACCCTTGACAACGGCGGCTGCAACGTCACCGAAACGTCGGGTCCTACAAATTTCACGCGGTAAATTCGTTTTCTATCCTATTTATAATGTCAAACAACCGCGATAGTCTTCGATTTCATATACTTAGAAATATTTTAAAACCATAGAAAAATAAAATCCTTTAAAAAACATTTTAAAATCAAATAGGCTTTGAAAATGTTCAATATCATAGATATTCAATAGTATAGAGAGTTTAAAAAAAAATGAAACTTGAGATTTTTTATTTTTCTTTTATTTTAACTTCATCTCATACATTGTTCACCTTGATCGATCAGTAGAAAATTTACATCTCATCATTGCGTCACATCACAAAAATAACAATTTTCAATCACATTAATTTTCAATCGCTACGTTACATTATTTAAAATATTAAATTTAAAATTATCGCAGAGTTCGGAAGACCACCACGGGGCTGCGAAACCACCGCGGGGTTTCTTTCGCCCTACTACGGCATCATACGACACACAAGTCCTCTGCGGTACTACTAGAAGGCGATGGAAAGATTCACGCAGAGGACTTTACCAAACCGGTCCTAGTTAATGTCGCCGGTTCGGTATCGCCACTCGGATTGTGGCATGGGGGGAACGCGACGGCCGATGCCAAATGTCACCAGTCTGCGGTCCGAAGAAGAAAGGTGCTCGCGAACTTTCCAATTGTTCATCCAACGGGCGAATCCCGGGGAGCACAGAGTGAAATCCACAAAACTCCTCTTCGAGACTGTTTAAAAGTGGCATTCATTAATTTATTTCTTTATTAATTTTAATTACATATTTGAAGTTGTTCAAAAATATATAATCACATATATAGCCGCGAAATCTATCTGTACCTTCTTTCCGTCGGAAGTAGTTTATTTATAAAGGTAACTGCTTTTTGAAATAATAAAAAATTTGGTGTAGCTATTTATACCTATAATAATTACTGTTTTTTATCCTTCTCGATATACATTTTATCCTCGTACTGATGAGAATAATGTTATAATTGTTTTAAGCATTATCCATTTTTATTTCTTTACTCAGAATCATAAAGTATCTACTATCCTGATAGTGGAAGCGGTTCGTCTCTAATTTTGAAAGAATACTGTAATTTGTGATAAAAGCAAATCCTCTTGCACACGTGTGTTCATTAGACCAAAATAGTCGATTTGACCTGCCGCTGTTAAGGCCAAAAAGGCCCGAAAAGGCTCATGGGTCATTAAAATCAGCATGAGAAAAATCATTTTGGTTTATTAGCGACCATCTTGAAAAACGGCCGCTATTTTGAGTCCGCTGGGCCAAATATGTCGGAACGGCGGGTCAAATCGACTATTTTAGTCTAATAAATACGTGTGCAAAAGGATTTGCTTTTATCACAATTTGCAGTTTTTGTTATTTGCAATTTGCTATGAGCAATAAAATGATAAAATACGGGTTACTTCGCTTTGGCGGGCGACCGCCTGTTCAGCGTTATCAATGTATGCGATTTACTCATACATACAAGCGTGGCCGCTGCCCGCAAGCGTAAATTACCTACATTTGTGTAACGGCATAGGCTCAGGACCCTCTTAATGACTTTAAAAATAAACTGGACTTATTCTACAGAAATTGTAATGCAAGCACGGACTCAGGCGCATCAGCTTAAGCTGCCTGCCTGTTAATATATAATAATAATAATAATAATGATAAAAATTACTCGCATGCCTAATCACCCCGTAAAACCAAACGTCGCTTGACTTTCGGCCGTTCGGGTTTACTCGGCTACGCCCGTGTATTCCTGTCCCCTTCACCATGTCATGATACTTTTTTATAGATGCGTCAGGAATTTCACTGGCAGAAACATTACACACACTACTCACGCGTTCACGAAATAAACTTAGGATGCATTCTAACATCAAATAAACAATCGTTAAAACCACAAGCACTGAATGCTAGGTGCTTTAGTGAAGCAAGATTTTTTCAAACATGAATTTGGCGCCTCGCTAAATTGGCGGCTACGGCAGGTACTCCGGTTCCAGCACCCCCTGTATCCAGGGCTGCTTCGTAACTATATAGTTTGCTGGACAACTTAATAATTGCTGGACAATTTAATAAACATTCGGTAGTGAATGCAGCTTGGGCCATAAGATCCATTTTGGTCTCTCTGGATGTGCACTCTGACTAATTACTGAAGGAGTCTGGAGACTATGGAAATACACTGTCTCCTAAGCAGCGGGGGTGGATGTTGACCTGTCGTCAACCAATCTTGAATTGACCATTAGGCTACTTTATCCTGAATTCAGAGCCGGGTAAAAGATGCCTTTGGTCCGCGATAGATTCAAACTGAATCACCGCTATATTACGGCAGGTAGAGGTCGCATAAGCAACTTCGGTCCCGCAACCAGTCGGAAGGAGAGAGGTATCCTGAAGGTTAATTCCAGACGGAGATATCCTAGCAAAACTGGTAGCCGGGGACGAGGTAGCTCCACTGGGTTAACTTCCTAGTGCCTCGTCGTAAGGTGTTGGACTCTGGTGGGATTGTGGCTTTGCTGAACGGTAGGTTTGTACCATCCCAAAGTGTTCTACGCTCATCCCACGGATGAAAGAACGATCACATATCATTATAACAGCCTGGGGTGACGGGTTCGCCCGTTGTAGTCGACACCGTCCAACTGGACAACTTAATAACTTGATATTTTTTAAAATAATGACTTAAAAGATAACAGCTAAAAACCGACGCACTTCAAACTAAAGATTCGGTTTAAAATAACACCTGACGCCAGAGGACATTTAGAGTTGTTGCTAGTGCTACGAGTGATACTCAGCATTATAGCTGTTTAGCGGCGAAAAGTTCATTTTTTCAGACCTTTTGCCATTATTCACTATTTAAAAAGTGTGGAAAGTTGTTCTATTATCTATCATAGGCGTCAAATAGTGTAAGTACCTATGTGTTACCAAAAAAATATGATTTTGTACATCATTGTTATTGCAGTGGGCATTTTATATCGATTTGTGGCTAATTCGTCTTTTATTACTGTTACATAGCGATTTGTCACAACTCCAAAAATAAAATGAAATCTGAGTTTTTACAAAATGAAAAAATATAGATCTATCCTGGCAACACTATCAGCTGTCAAATTCTTGTGAGTCTTGTTACAGAAAGTCGAGCATGTTTCGATAGTATTAAACGGAAAGGTGGAGCCATCAAACAAAAAAGAAGAAGAATTAAACGGAAATATCACAATGAATCAAAGTATTGTCGGCCATTCTAGCAACGTCGGGGTGAAAAGAAAAGAAAATTGCTCAGATGATAATATTCCGCTGGCAGATTTCAATGTAGATTCTGATCAGAAACGAAATATTGTTGAATTATACGAGGCAGAGACGCACTTTATTAAACTAGAGCCAAGTAGCGGTCTAAGTAACAGCAAAGAGATATTTTTCCACCGTGATGGTATAACTGCAGTATAGGAACCTCTCCTGGATTTTTGATTTTTAAACGTCACCGGACTATATTCGCCACGCAGATTCCGAATCTGCAATAATCTTTTGTCGCTCTCAATAAATAAGCGAGATATAGGCATTTAAAATTTGCATACTAAACGTCAAAAAGACGGCCATATTGCTTCAGAAGTAGTGTCGGAATATACTTAGTCGATATACCGCGAGTTCTCTAATATCGATAACAATTCGCGATTTTAGAAAAATGATGGCATGGTCGTGAAAAAACATGTGCGATATTAAAAAATAATAGTCTATTTTCGAGGGTTTTTTCAATGACTTTGCGTTTTGATAACAAAAGGTATCCTGAAACAATAGAAAATTCCTAAATATCTGAATATCCCCGCAAGCAAAAATTTTTTTTCGAATTTCGCGCGAAATTCGAAAAAAAATTTTTGCCTGCGGCGCTATTGAAGTTAACATGACAATAGAAAATTCCTAAATATCTGAATATCCCCGCAAGCAAAAATTTTTTTTCGAATTTCGCGCGAAATTCGAAAAAAAATTTTTGCCTGCGGCGCTATTGAAGTTAACATGACAATGTGTTAGCGATATTTCGTTTTTTTCCAAGGTTTTTACTAAATGACTTTGGTGATAATGACAAAAGGTAACCTTAAACAAACGAAATGTCTTCAATATCAAATTAACACCGCAGACAAAAGAAATTCGAAAAAAAATTTTTGCCTGCGGCGCTATTGATATTAACATAAGAATGACAAAAGGTAAACTGAAACAAACTAAATTTCTTCAATATCAAATTAACACCATGTGTTAGCGATCATCTAAAACAATTGCACAATTTTCGTAGATTTTACGAACATTTGAAATTTGGTGTATTGATGACTAAAGGTAACCTGAAACAAACGACATTTCAGTATATCTTCTGTCATCAATACGCAAAGTCATTGAAAAGACATCGAAAATAGTGCCCTTTTTTAATTTGCGCGAAAATATGTATTTTTCCAATCGCTTTTGTTCAACATATTTCAATTAATCTTAAAACTCTCCAAATTGTCATAATTTCTGTAATATCGCTAATTGTTATCGATATTACGATATACTCGAAAGTGTCGACAGGGTAAGTACAAACAAAATGGCCGCAACTTTGTTGACATTGGGATAACAAATTTGAACGCCTATATCTCGCTTATTTATTGAGATCGAATAAAAATTATGGAAGATTCGGAATCAGCGTGGTGAATATAGCGGGGTGAATTTTATTTTGGGCCATTTTAGGCTATTTGTTTACATATAAAATTTAAAGTTTGAATGCCTATATCTCGCTTATTTATAGCGACCGACACAATTTTCTTCCAGATTTAGCATTAAAATGCTACAATCTATTAGTGTATATTTTTTTTTTTTTTTTTGGTGAGAGGTTCCTATACTGCAGTTATTCCGAGACTCGCTTTATTAAATTAGAACCAAATAGTGATCCAAGTGGCGAAGAGGAGCGAAATTTACGGAGCGAGCGTCCTGATGGAGCAAAATGTTTTTCGTGTCCGGAATGTGACAAAGCGTTTACGAGGAAACGTAGTGTAACTAGACATATTAAAAATATCCACATGAAAATAAAAAAATATGTTTGTCATGACTGCATTCAAGCCTTTTCAAATCAAGGTTGTCTAAAGAGGCATGTAGACGCAGTACATCTAAAATTGAAAAAATATGTTTGTCATGACTGTAGACAAGCTTTTTCACAACAAGGGAATCTACAGAAGCATGTAGAAACAGTACATTTAAAATTAAAAAATTACGTCTGTCAGGAATGCGGTCAAGCATTCGCAGAACAAGGAAGTTTACAAAACCATGTAGACGCAGTACACCTAAAATTAAAGAAATTCTGTTGTGCGGAATGCGCCTATTCATTTGCACATAAAGCAAATCTTAAGAGACATATTAGAGCAGTCCATATCAACTTGTTGAATTAGTCTTGTGCAAAGTGTGATCGTGCCTAGAAGCGAAAGGGAGATTCAAAGAGGCATTTAGATACAATCCATGCAAAAACCATATTTTATATGAATTTAGAATATGATTGTGCCTTTCTTTACATGGAAGAAAAGTCCTAAAAATGAATTTTATTGATATTCTGGGTGAGTTTTTAATTAGTGACATCTTTGAAGTGGGTAAATCAGTACGACAAACTAAGCACCTTCTGATATTTTTTTTTTGTGAAAAACAAAAAATATTTTTTTGGGAAGATTTGTTTTTTTTTTTATAGTAGGTATTAAATGCATTGAGCACGATGCGCTATCTAACGGTACGCAGTCAGTCAGATGCGCTATCAGCGGTTTTACGGAAGGCGCAGCGCGCTCAACGCTTCTCAAACTTTTCTTCGGCGCGTCATGCTTAGCGCTTTTTACAGTATTTTTAAAAACATTTGTTCTTCAAAATAACAAAAAAGTACATTTTTTCCTTTTCACAATCTTTTTTAAAAGTTGCATATTTGCTCTAACTGATTTACCCCCTTTAAGGATGCCGGTTGATTAAAACTCATCCTGTATATGTATCTATATGATTGATAAACTGTCTATACTAATTGTGACTATCTAATAAAGCATATTTTCATTGATTTTCTATTTTTTTTAAATATTTAATTGTAATATAATTTAGTTTAATTTATTGTAATATAATTTCATTTATCCGACCATCATTATGAGAATTATTTGCTTTCGTAAGTTTTAGGTTAATTTATAATTTATAAACTATTTTTATCTTCAAGTTTAATCCGTATGGTTTCGTTCTACTCTTTTGAAAACTGCCCGTTATGAACCCCTGTAAATCGTCGATCAGTCAATGCTTGTTTCAGTTTGCTGGCTATAAATTCATTTGCCTACCTGCCTATCTAGGCAATACTACAACAATAAAAAGGAAATTTGTATGAACGCGACACGGCAGCCAGCAATGCGGCAAAAGGGCGGTATTGACGGTATTAACACAGGAGTGCTTAGCAGGGCACTCTCGGTTACAAGTTACTTAACACATTAGAAAAATTAGCATCTAAATAATTTATGCGGTATGTAACCTGGGCTCAGACAGATGTGTATCTAAATTTAGACGGTAGAAATTGCGGCTAAATGTAACATGTAACGGTAATTCCTAAATTGTACATTATTTTTCTTTTCTTTTATGCCTTTGCACTTAAATTCTTGCACTTGCACTTGCTATGTAACCAATAAATAAATACATAAAACGGGCCACTATTAACGTTCTTTTTCTCAGGTGTAACACTGAAAGAGGTGTGTAGAGGTGATAGAGTAACACTGAAAGAGGTGGGTTTGGAACCCTGGACGGGGGGGGGGGGGGGGGGTTTGGGCGGTAAGGTTTTTTAAAATTAGGCGAATAATTTATTTTCAGTGTTTTTCAAGGTATATAAAGTGGGATCGATTGCGTTTCTTCACAAATGTAAATCAGAAATTAGTTCATGTGAACGAGACAGAGTAATACGCTAGAGCAAGGGTGGCCAACCCGCGGCCCGCCGAGTGACAACTTGCGGCCCGCTAACCCTGAGTCACGAATGCGCGGGGTGTAAATTCATTACTAGGAACATTACAAATGGAAAGTTGTGAAATACGCTGTGATGCACAGTTAAAGGAGAAATTTTATCAGGTTGGCTTAGAAGAGTTCTACAAAACTTATTTGGACAAGGAAAAATTTCCGGCTATTTACAAACCAGCTCTGGCTATGATTTCTCTATTCGGAAATACTTACGTGTGTGAACAGCTTTTTAGTCGTATGAAGCACATCAAATCCAAAGAGAAAACCCGAATTACCGATGAGCATTTGGAAAACTGTTTGCGTCGCTGTAGCTACGACCTCAGTTGAGATCGACATTAATGAACTAAGTTGTGCCAAACAAAGTCAGACGTCACACTGACATAAAATTTAATTGTCTTCTTTTTTTAATATGTATAAGAATATATATATTTCTGGTTTGCTTTTAAATTACCAACAAACAGTTGGTTGGGCGGCCCGGCGGGAAATCTTATTTCAAAAATTTGGCCCGGCCTCTGAAAAGGTTGGCCACCGTTGAAAAGGCGGCCTCTGAAAAGGTTGGCTAGTGCGAAATATGAAATGAACGGTTGTCTTTTTTTGCATATAATTTACCCACCAAAGATAAAGCATCTGAATCTAACACCGCACGAAATGTGTTCAAAATTTATTCGGACGAGTATAAGTTTGAGAGGTAATTTTTATCGACAATCGTTCGTTTCGTATTCTGCACTAAGGTATTGCTATATCTCGCTTGAACTAATTTCAGTTTTAGTTCACAAAGAAACACAATCAGGTCCAGTATGTGTATTAAATGTCACGATTTTATTCTTTAGCCTTAAAATTCATTAGAAATAATTCCTTGATTCCTATTTCCTAGAAATAAAATGTAGTAACTATTTATTTTAATGCAAATTAAAGAATTTTAATGATTAATACATATATTCTTGATAACGACACCGCTTAAAACACCGTAAGCGCTCTTCGATATGAAGTCGTTGTTTTCTCTAGTCAAATCAAATCAAAGTTACTGCCTTCAAAACCTTATGCCTTATGATAAGCATCTTGGTAACTTGTCATTCCAGCTGCTCTGTTTTCAGCAACCAGTATCCAATTACAAATTTGAAGCAGCAGTTCAATAATTAATAGTCACTTAATTGCCTAATTTTAATGGCGATCACTTCCATCAATGCATGTAGATATTATAAACTGTGTATGTAAATGCCAATTTCTTTGTTTTTTTTTGTATCAGTCATGTTACTCTCATTTTTACACAGAATCTAGCGGCGAGAAAATCTTGAATTCATAGTGTTTTCTTTCAGTTTCTTCTTTCAGTTTCTTGTTGTATTGTTTATACTCTTTATTGTGAAAATGTCACAATGGGCGGGTTTATTGTCATATGACAATCTCGTACAGCCAACCCTACTATGTGACGTGTTATATAAAATAAAAAATAAAATACAAACGGAGCTGCCATGGAATTCACCGACCAAAAATCGGGCCCATCATATATAATTATTACACTTCTGGGAGGTGAAGGGTGGATTCCGGACAGCTGTCTTGCCACATGTGAGCGTTCACCTTACCACCCATTCACTCCCACTTCGAAGCCATAGAATTTGAGATGCAGAAATTGCAGTTTTAGTTAATTTTTCTAGAAAGGAGTTGATTATTTTCCTGGAGAGACCAAGATCTTTAAAAAGGTGAAACAAAGATTTAGCTGGCAGGCCACGAGCGCCTATTTCCACCGCGTGAAGGTGAACAGTGAAGCCGTTCCGGGTGACGGCATTTGCGAGATCATGGTATTTATTAAATTTTTACTCGTGGTCTTTTGGGATATTTGATTCCCATGGAACAGTTAATTCTACGATAAAGACCATCTTCCGAAATAGAGAGTAAAGAGTTATATCTGGACGCAGGGCTGTGCATCCGAGACTTTCAGGGAGTTTATACTGCTTAGAGACCGAATCGACCTCCATAATCCAATCTGAAGCTTTCTCGATTATTGTGAAAGGTTTTGCAGTGAGATGTTTTTTGCCTTTAGAGCCAACCCGCACAAACTGTATTGGGGGTTTGGAGGATACTGTCAAACCCTTGTTGGCAGTGTACCGTCCTTGATCCAAGGCCACCTTGCAGCCAGCTAGAATATGTCTAGCTGTGCAAGGGGTGTTGCTACAAAGGGGACATAACTATCCTCGGCATAGCTCCAACGAGCGAGGTTACTGGGGTCTAGAAGTGTATGCTGAAAGGCATTTAAATAAAATTTCAGCATCTCTGGCGTCCAGTCATGCAACATTACTTTCCAGTGCATTGGAGGAGGAATGCAATAGTCTCCAATTGTTGTCCAATCATTCTGGCATTGAAGGCCAAAATGATTGCATATGTGTGCGTGTAACATGTGCGTAAGTGTGTGTCTTGTTATTGCATTCGATCGACAGTTTGTCCTTTTCTGATATTGACATTCTTCAATGAATCGTTTTCATTGTGCTTAAAGCTAATTATTTAAATGTATAATTTTCTTTACATATACTCTTCCCTTATCTCTTGTAGCAAGTTCCTCCTCAGTACGTTATTTTTGGATGAATTGTAATCTTTTACCAGTGACTGAAGAAGCCCGAAGAAAGCTTAATAGCATAGAGAAAGCTTTTAAAGATTGTATAAGCAGGCACAGTTATGAAGTTCTATAGCTATTTCCTCGTCACAGTCCTGTTTCATCGACAAAGTACATTTAAATGAATTTACCTCTATAATCAAAATATCACTAAAACACCTACTCAATGAATCGACATGTTGCATATGATTACCCGGTCGATACACGATTTCATAATCGTACGATTGTAAAACATAGCCCACCTCGCTATTCGAGGGTTAATAGACTGTTTACTCAGCGTCAGTCAGAAACTGTCACAATTTTAAATTTTATACCTCTGAGGTAAATATGGAAACGCTTTATGGCATAAATATGTGATAAACATTCAGGTTCAAATCTATGATAATTTTCTTGCAATAGGATGACATTTACCATTTTCTGTCTCTGGAGTAAAATGGAACCAAAACCATACTTGCTTGCGTAAGAATGTAATTCTGTCTCAACGTTTGAGGAATAGACCGCTAACATCGGACTCTGAATCAAACAAATTTTCAACTGTTCAAAAGCCTTTCGCTCTTTCTCTCCAAACATAAACTCAATAAACATCCTTATTGATCAAATCATACAGAGGTTTTGCTATTAAACTGAACTGATTGATAAAACATCGAAAATAACTTGCTAAGGCAACAAATCAATAAACTTTTTTGTTTGTTTTAGGTATCGTATTCATTACTGACTTCACATTCTCTCGACTCGGTCGAATACCATCTATGCTTACTAAATAGCCTAAATAAGTAACTTCGTAATAAAGAACAGAACATTTGTCAAAACAGAATTTCAAATTATTTCTACGCGCTATCGAATAGATTTCATCAAAAATGTTAATATGACTCCACAGCTTCAGTTGCCACTAACAAATCATCAAGGTAAATTAGTAGGTACCTTATCTTGCTTAATCAATGTCTTGAACATATCATTAACGTATTTCAAGAATGCCCGAGAAGATACGGATAAGCCCATAGGAGCTCTAAAAAATTCAAACTGCCCTAACAGTATAAATAGGATAGAAAACGAATTTACCGCGTGAAATTTGTAGGACCCGACGTTTCGGTGACGTTGCAGCCGCCGTTGTCTAGGGTAGAGTCTAGGGTAGTCTACCCTAGACAACGGCGGCTGCAACGTCACCGAAACGTCGGGTCCTACAAATTTCACGCGGTAAATTCGTTTTCTATCCTATTTATAATGTCAAACAACCGCGATAGTCTTCGATTTTATATGCCCTAACAGTGTCAAAAAATTAGTGTATTTGATACACTCCTCTGCTATCTTTAAATGATAAACCAATTCTTTATGTTGGGTTTAATTTAAATAATATGGAGAGTGGACTGTAAGGAAGGTTGGTTATTTTAAATAATTATAATTATCATTGTGGAGAGGAGAAGGAATCAAAGTTTACGCACCTTTCTATTTTTCGCGCGATTCCTTGCTGTAATTTCACTCCGAATGTCTCCAAATCTTCAGCTGGCCAGCTAACGAACGCGATATATATAATCACAGCACGATAAACAAGAACACTCAAAAACAGGAGCATGTCTGATTCGGCCGGCGCGTAAATTATCACTGATTGGGAGGGTAGGTAGGAGATAAATATATATATGACATGGTATAATTAAAAATGGCCTAACCACTTTAAGTTAAGCTTACTGTAAACCCGTTTATTTTTCCATCTATCTAAATGATCATTGATGAACGGGGTCGGATTTATTTTTCAATCTATCTAAATGATAGGAACGGTATCTTCAATATTTTTTTTAATTTATTTCTCGGTAATCCTCGCAGAGTCTAATATTACCACATTTCTCTTTGATTAATAAAATTGCACTAGAATATTCCGATTTGCTTTCACGTATTATGTTTTCTTTTAAAAGGTCATCTAAAATGATCCGTAACTTCTCACGATCTGAATATGCAACTCGCCTTGTACTCCAGCGCACCTTAAATCGTAACTCATACGCAGTTCCATTCTCACACAGAGATAAATCTTTACCTTTCTCCCTGCTGAAGGCTAGTTCATAACATTCCTTCACCGCATTCACATTTACCACTAACTTTAAGTAGTTAAACACAATATTCTGCATTTTGACCTAAAAAAAACACCACAGAAGACCAAAAGGAAAAGAAAGATGTATAATTCCTAATGAATTTGACTACTGGCATAAATCACCTACTCTTGTGTGCATTGCCATATTAAAAAAAGAAGAAGACTTTGACGTTTCGTTGTGGCTGAGAATGAACCTATTATTTCTAAGGAGGCGTTTCTATCGTAAAATAACTGAATAAGGAATACGCAATATCAAAATGGAGAGTGAAGAAATCAGTGGGAGTATCGAATACCCTAAAGTGAAACTAGAGAGTGTTGTCGTCATTAAAAAGGAACAACCAGGTTCCTCTAACACGGGAGAAAACATTGTTGGTTTTGAAGAGGATGTTGTTTGCTTTATCAAAGAAGAAGGAATCGATACTGTTGAATCGAATATTAAAAAAGAGGAAAAGGAAATCGATTTGAAAGATTCCAAAGAATCGGTGACGAAATTCGATGATTCCGCTTGTATTATATGCGACCGTGTACTCGATACAAGTATGCGAGAGGCAGTTTTTAAATACCTATAACAATGAGATACTGTTCATTTGCGACGACTGCAATAATCCAAAAGAGAAGAAGTTTACCTGTGCGAAGTGTGACAGTGGCTTCAGAAATAGACAAAACATGATTGGTCACGCGATTGCAATTCATCTAAAATTAAAGACATTCAAGTGTGAGAGTGCTTTCGCAAAGGCGGCAGACTTAAAAGTGCACGTCAACTCGATACATCAAAATCTTAAGTACGAATGCCAAAAGTGTAAGAAAGTATTCGGTCAACAAAACAGTTTAAGTAATCATGTTAATTTTGCGCATAGGCAATCAAAGATATTTGTATGTAGCGAATGCAACAAGACATTTCCAACTCGATCACAGATTAAACAGCACATCAACTGCGTCCATCTTAAAATAAAGGAATATTCATGTGAGCAGTGCAAGAGGCAGTTCTTCACTCGGTCTCACTTAACTATCCATGTCAATTCCGTACACCGAAAGTTGAAACAGTTTATTTGCAAGAAATGCAATCAGCGTTTTGGACAGCGAGGAAATTTAACGAAACACATAAACGCGGTTCATCTCAAAAATAAGTTTATCTGTGCTGAATGTAACCATTTATCTTCACAAAAGGGACACCTAATCACACATATTAATACAGTCCACCGAAAATTGAAGCCATTCGTATGCTTTGAATGTGGGCGCCCTTTCGGCGATAGGAGTAGTCTTAGAAGACACATGAAAACCACGAAATGCAAACGAAAAATATTGACATCGATAATGTTTGGACATACAGTAGAACCTCTCTCGTCCGGCCTCAGTTGATCCAATCGTACTCGAACCAATCTTGTTTGTCCCGACTCGTCGTTGACTCACCACCCGTCGCAGCCGTCAGTGCTCCGTCAAGTCTTTAACATAGACAAGACAGGCCTAAACTATAAAATGCCACCAAACAAAACTCTCGCTGCAATAAATGAAACGAAACGAAGTGGCAGGAACGAAACTTATAAAATATAATGATATAGAGAACAATATGTTTGAGTTCAGAAATTGTTTATTTTACCGTATATCCGCATTTTTTTTTTTGTATTTTCTGATAATCCAACTTTTTGTATTCCGATCATACCAGTCCCCATCCAGTCCAGTCCCAAAGGTGATGGATTAGAGGGATTCTTCTGTATATCGATATATATCGACATATATTTCGATAACATTTATTTATTTATTTTACATAATTAATTTACCTATTAGTTACTTGTACATGAAAATACAGGTTTTAGAGCCTTGAAATACACTGAAGAGTATGGCTTCAACGGAATTTTATCACTTCACTTGTAAGCCTGTATTTAGGTGATATTTTGTGCAGTGTTCATTTGTTGACTTTATATAAAAGGTTGCTGCAATATTGGGCAAGTTAAATGTACTTCACATGAAATATAGTTATTAAATTAAGTAGAATATATATTGGATATATCTTGATATAGTTATACAAAAAAATATAATCAATAAAATGACTATGTATCTGCTTACTAAAACTTACACCGCTTACTAAAAACTTAGTTTTCCCTCATTACGTTTGTCAATCACTATGTCCCCAGTCGTTTATAATGGGCGTTACTTTGAATGCTTGTATTCTGGCCTACGTGGCGTTTCCTCAAAGGCATTCTGGAGTTTCTTTGAGAGGTAAAATAAAATACAAACGGAGCTGCCATGGAATTCACCGACCAAAAATCGGGCCCATCATATATAATTATTACACTTCTGGGAGGTGAACGGTGGATTCCGGACTTACGACCGGCGGTGGTAGGTTTAGGACAGCTGTCTTGCCACATGTGAGCGTTCCCCTTACCACCCATTCACTCCCTCTTCGAAGCCATAGAATTTGATATGCAGAAATTGCAGCTTTAGATAATTTTTCTAGAAAGGAGATGATTATTTTCCTGGAGAGACCAACATCTTTAAAAAGGTGAAACAAAGATTT
Source organism: Micropterix aruncella (assembly GCA_944548615.1). Classification (NCBI taxonomy): domain Eukaryota; kingdom Metazoa; phylum Arthropoda; class Insecta; order Lepidoptera; family Micropterigidae; genus Micropterix; species Micropterix aruncella. The sequence continues at coordinate 18,252,663 of OX155976.1, forward strand.
AGCTGGCAGGCCACGAGCGCCTACTTCCACCGCGTGAAGGTGAACAGTGAAGCCGTTCCGGGTGACGGCATTTGCGAGGTCATGGTATTTATTTAATTTGTACCCGTGGTCTTTTGGGATATTTGATTCCCATGGAACAGTTAATTCTACGATAAGGACCATCTTCCGAGATAGAGAGTGAAGAGTTATATCTGGACGCAGGGCTGTGCATCCGAGACTTTCAGGGAATTTATACTGCTTAAAGACCGAATCGACCTCCATAATTCAATCTGAAGCTTTCTCGATTATTGAGAAAGGTTTTGCAGTGAGATGTTTTTTGCTTTTAGAGCCAACCTGCACAAACTGTATCGGGGGTTTGGAGGATACTGTGGAACCCTTGTTGGCACGAGCCACTGAGAAGCTAAGTACCTCGTGAATAACAGCAAGGACTTTGTCGTGGCGATAAGTGTACCGTCCTTGATCCAAGGCCACCTTGCAGCCAGCTAGAATATGTCTAGCTGTGCAAGGGGTGTTGCTACAAAGCGGACATGAACTATCCTCGGTATAGCTCCAACGAGCGAGGTTACTGTGGTCTGGAAGTTTATGCTGAAAGGCATTTAAATAAAATTTCAGCATCTCCGCCGTCCAATCATACAACATTACTTTCCATTGCATTGAAGGAGGAATGCAAAGGTCTCCAATTGTTGTCCAATCATTCTGGCATTGAAGGCCAATAGCGTGAGCCATACTATTGCTGTCGTAATCTCCCCGCAAGAGAGACTTCTTCAAGTCCACATCGCTCATGGTTGTACTGCCATACCCCAAGACCAGTGCCATTCTGGCTGATTCCATAAGGAACTTTTTGTGGAAGTCTACGCGGGCTTGTAGATCATTTGACTCACTACGGACACTTACTACGTGCTTCGATATTGCCGGATCCTTGGAATTGCTTAAAATCGAATTTTCGGTTATTCTGGAGTTGGCGTAGAGCAGAGAGGGCAGTTTTAGAGCTAGCCCAAAATTGTGTTTGGACCTGAAGAGAGTCGAGGGGTCAGCTGGTTTGGCTAATGTCTTTGTCCAAAAGACGTACTCATTCTCGGTTGTACATGACTGTTTATCTGTCTTGTGTCATGTGTATAAGCGATCCTGTCAGTTTATCGTTGTCCCGTTGGCAGTTCCTTCCTGTAGTAATATTAAGACCTGCCATCTATATAGTTGTCTCGCATCCAATACCATGAGGTCCCTGTGAAGCTGATCAGAGGAGTAGCGGTATGGCTGTCTGGCTATGACTAATACTAGAAACGTTACCTGTCGTAATAAATAATTTAAGCAGAACTTGTAAGGTTCCTCCTTTAATGCACTGGAAGGTGATGTTGTATGACTGGACGCCAGAGATGCTGAAATTTTATTTAAGTGCCTTTCAGCATACACTTCCAGACTCCAGTAACCTCGCTCGTTGGAGCTATGCCTAGGATAATTCATGTCACCTTTGTACAAATTAAATAAATACCATGATCTCGCAAATGCCGTCACCCGGAACGACTTCACTGTTCACCTTCACGCGATGAAAGGTGACGCTCGTTGCCTGCCAGCCAAATTCTGTTTCACCTCTTCAAAGATGTTGGTCTTTCCAGGAAAATAATCAACTATTTCCTAGAACAAAATATCTAAAACTGCGATTTCTGCATCTCAAATTCTATGGCTTGGAAGGGAGAGTGAATGGGTGGTAAGGTGGACGCTCACATGTGGCAAGAGAGCTGTCCTAAACCTAGCACAGCCGGTCGTTAGTCCTGAATCCACTGCTCGCCCACCAGAAGTGTAAAAAAAATTTTTTATGATGAGCCCGACTTCGGTCGGTGAATTCCATGTCAGCTCTGTATTTTAATTATTAATACCTAAGTTATTATTATTTGGAATACCCACTCTCCCGCACACACACACTCAACACACTCACACACACCCTAAACACAAGCCTTTACTAGTAAAATTTTACTTACTACTTTACTGCTAAATAAAATAAAAAAAATAAAATACAAACGGAGCTGCCATGGAATTCACCGACCAAAAATCGGGCCAATCATATATAATTATAATTACACTTCTGGGAGGTGAAGGGTGGATTCCGGACTTACGACCGGCGGTGGTAGGTTTAGGACAGCTGTCTTGCCACATGTGAGCGTTCACCTTACCACCCATTCACTCCCCCTTTGAAGCCATAGAATTTGAGATGCAGAAATCGCGGTTTTAGATAATTTTTCTAGAAAGGAGTTGATTATTTTCCTGGAGAGACCAAGATCTTTAAAAAGGTGAAACAAAGATTTAGCTGGCAGGCCACGAGCACCTACTTCCACCGCGTGAAGGTGAACAGTGAAGCCGTTGCGGGGTGACGGCATTTGCGAGGTCATGGTATTTATTTAATTTGTACTCGTGGTCTTTTGGGATATTTGAATCCAATGGAACAGTTAATTCTACGATAAGGACCATCTTCCGAGATAGAGAGTAAAGAGTTATATCTGGACGCAGGGCTGTGCATCCGAGGCTTTCAGGGAATTTATACTGCTTAGGGACCGAATCGACCTCCATAATCCAATCTGAAGCTTTCTCGATTATTGAGAAAGGTTTTGCAGTGAGATGTTTTTTGCCTTTAGAGCCAACCCGCACAAACTGTATTGGGGGTTTGGAGGATACTGTCAAACCCTTGTTGGCACGAGCCACTGAGAGGCTAAGTACCTCGCGAATAACAGCAAGCACTTTGTCGTGGCGGTAAGTGTACCGTCCTTGATCCAAGGCCACCTTGCAGCCAGCTAGAATATGTCTAGCTGTGAAAGGGGTGTTGCTACAAAGGGGACAGGAACTATTCTAAGTAGTTGTCAACGTACATTTACTAAGTAGTTGTCAACGTAATTTCTGTAATTTTATTGAATTATGAAACTTTTTATTTTTTATTAAACTATATTTGAATGGCGGGGGGCGGGGGAGGGGGGGGGGGGGGGGGGGGGGGGGGGGTAGCGTAGTGCCAAGCACCATTTTTCAAGTTTTGAGAAAAAACGCATTTGAAAGTTTTATCAAATCTTCAAAACTGGGAATTTCATTTAGAGGCTAGATGACTTTCGAAAGGAATTGTACATATCTTCATATCACCCCGGTTTTGTTACTATTTTTCGTAATTTTTTGGAGTTGTTTTTTTTTTGTCCAGGCGCTTTGCAATATGTTGTACCAAAAAGTTTCGTACCAAAAATTTTTAAGTTTTTGCATAAGCAAGGTGAGGTTCTGGTGATGAGCACTTATTTATTTATTTATTTATTTAGTAGTAACACATCTAGTAAAAAGTTAATGTCATTGCTTATTAAAACATGTTTATTATTAAACTGCTTATTAAACATTCAACTTTTGAATAAACCTGATTGATTTAACTGATTGAATAATTTATTTATTCATTAATTTTTCAATTGATTTATTGAAAAAATGACGGACCGACCGACTGACTGACTGACGAAGTGACTGACTGACTGACTAACTGACCGAGTGACTGACTGGCCGACCAACTGGTTGACTTTTGATTGATCGATTGATAAATTTGATCGATACCCTAGTGACAAATAATAACATCCAGTCGAACCTCAGCCGCTGTGACAGTGCCGAGTCAAAGGCTGAGTTCTGCTTAGTTTTTTGCAAACATGTAAGCATCATAAAATAAAAAACAACAAAATGCATTTTTTCAAAAATTTATTCCGACAAAGCAACAGCCGTAGACAATATTCAATAATTCATAGACAATTCGAATAAATGTAACGATCGAATAAAAAGTTAAAAAAGTGCATAACAATGATATACAGAATATATTAATAAAAATAAGTACAATTATTATTTAAAAAAAGTTTTAAGAAAATCAGATCAAAAAAGAGATTTAAATAAAAATAAACTCTGAGATTTGAATAAAAATGAAAAAAAATATGGCAACCTCTTAAAATAATTGTGCTAGATTTCCCCAATAAAGCTTAACCTAATTATAATAGAATTGTACAATTTGATTGTCGAAAATAATTATAATACGTGGCGAGCGGAAACCTGATTTGGTTTGTAATTTTGAGGTAGCAGAGCACAAATTACTCCCTGCTAGAGAGTAGTCGTTAGTGAGGAGAGGCATAAATTGTTATTCACACATTTGGAGATATTGTAACTAAAACTGTGAGAGACACTCTAGATATACACTTCACAAAGAAAAAGTTTTAGATTATCAACAAATAATAGCAAGATCGTTGCTAGCCGTCAGCGAAAATATTGAAGAAGGAATCTAATTTAGACCTTTTGCTAGCTCTATACCTGGATAATGTCTCCATACCTGGATAATCTTCTGCGACTTGTCAAAGGCCTTTGACTCTGTGAACCACAGCATTTTTTTTGAAAAACTGGAAGCATGCGGCGTGTGTAAAAATACACTTTCACTGTTCAAATCAAGCTTTGCTAATCGAGCTCTATTGCATTATTTTGCGACCTTGCAAAGGACTGTGACTCAGTGGACCATAGCATTTTCCTTGAAAAACTTTCCGTCGTTTGTTTTTGCTCAAATATTTTCATTTGTGCAACCATGGAAAAGTTGAAAATTTGCATTATTTTCAAATATGAAACCCTGTGTCGGTGTTTTCTATTACAGCTTCTTGTAAACTGGCTATACAGTTACCGTAAATGTGTACTGTTAAGAACTGCAAACAATGATAGAGAAGCTCGTGATTAAATAACCGAGCCTGGTCAATCGCTCATCGCCACTGCTCTGGATGACAACGTATAATGACAGATTTCACTGCAAACAGTCGCAAAGTTACAGGAGTTGCGGCTGGAGACTTTCGGTCACCCACCGTACTTGCCAGACCTTGCTCCAATAGAACTTCATATTCGTTTTCAGAATTTAGATATTTTTTTACAAGGTAAAAAATCTTGACGAGTCGGTGAAAAACACCTTCAAAGCTTTCATTCGCTCCTGTCCACGAGAGCTTTACAGCAGAGGAATTAAGCAACTCTCATTAACCCGGTAACTCCCTAACATCCCTTGCGGGACCAACGGCCGACTCTCCCAATTTCCAGGTTATAATTTTTTATATGTCAAATTTCAATGCGATCATTTTACAGTATTTTTTTTTATGATCCGTAGAGTGGTTTACAAGTTATGGTCGTTTGTATCAAGGTCGTCGACTCGCGTCGATTTTACGCGCGAAAATGTCGCGAGCAAAAGTGATAGCTGAATTTTTACTTCGCGAGAGGAGGGGTTAAAATAACAAATCTGCATAGATCATATAGGGGTCATGATACTCTTTTTTAGCTGATTTGATTAAATATATATTTTTTATACAAATTTTTTGGCCTTAAATTTCTTTTATAGAACAGCAACTTCATGGGACTCAATAATATGTAAATTATTTAAAACATCATTGTATTTGATATCTTAAGATATTATGTTTATATGTTATTATGGTTATGGTTTTGATAAAAATAAAATAAAGCTAAAATAATATTATCAAGTGACATCCTATTTCTTAAATCCCTCTGGATAAGTACAGCTCTTAAAAAGTATCCCAGATGCCACTGAAATTAATTGAAAGGACATATATTTTTGTAAAATTTCTTGATATTCGGGTAATAGAAATTATTGTGCCAATATTGTCATGGGTCAGAGCTTCGTAGAAGACTAAGTAAATAAGACACTACTTTGTCTTGAACGAGTTCCTTGCAATATTTATTTAACAAATGCCTCTAATTATTTGAAACACGCCTATCATATATGAAATCCATACTTTAGGAATGCTATCGATCTTCTAGAGAAGGTCCAGCGAAGAGCGACCAAAATGAGTTACAACTTGAAGCGTATAACATGCCAGGAAGATTGACACCTCTCGGTTTGACAACTCTGGAGCAACGCTCAGCACGGGGTGACTTAATCGAGGCATATACAATCCTGGCTGCATCGTATGACGTTCTTGGGTTGCAGATTATCTACACCATAAACACCAACATACATCTGCATGGGCATCATCTGAAACTTCCATTCAAATCCTAAGAAACATCTCCTCAGCAGTAGAGTGGTAAACGAATGGAATGCTCTCCTTAGTGAAGTGATCAGTGCCAAAATAGTCAATGACTTTAAAAATATACTGGACTAAATCCGCAGAAACTGTAATGCCAGCATGGACTCAGGCTCATCAACTTAAGCTGCCTGCCTGTTAAATATATAACAATAATAATAATAATAATAATGTATCAGTATGTTCGACTTCATATGTAAATGAATTGTATTATTTTATAATATTTATCGGTGTTCAGATCAATTTAGCCTGTGCTTCCGGTGGTTTTTTCGCCAATAAGCGCTAAATAATTGGTGCGAGAATCAACGATTCTGATTATTCAGAAAAAACACCAATAATCGTTGATTAATCATATCGTACTCGTAATCGTTTGCATCCCTACTTATTCCATTAACCGGTCGAAAGCCAGCTTTAGCGCGCAAAAAACTGCACCGTAACTTTTTGGCCCATTTTATAAATAAATACTAACAATATCGCTTTTTCATGAATTCTTTCTTGTTACTTAGTAATTAATCTTGTTATAGTCATGTATATTATATATTTGTATAATATATATGGGGGCCGGCAGAAACGGTTACGCGCGGATCTGTCAAACGACAGAAGGTAGGTACTGTTGGCATCTGACGGGTTAATGAATTTTCCGCTCGCCTTCAATTAAAAAAAATATGGAATAAATTTTAAAATAAGTACTTAAAACTTCTTAATAAATAGCCTCAAACATTCTATACTGAAGGACACTTATGCCGTATACCCTACATTTTAACGCAATGCCTAAAAATGAGCGGATATACAATCGCTGTAATAGATTAAGAGATATATGTAGGTCAAGATTGTGTTAATTGTATTTTACGTCTTATTGTCCCATGTCCGGTATCGACTGTTGGCTATCATGTCTTCTATTACAACTTTATTGGCCGCCACACGAAAGAAGGATGGGGAAGATTTGTAAATCCATTCCCGTGGATTACAGAGCCAAGAGAGTTCTTTTTCTTCGTCCCGGACCTGTTTTTCCGCTTTTTTGCATAGAATGTCTTTCGGGATGATGCGAGCGAAGTATTCAAGTTTGCCGATCCTAATGATTCCTCGATACTTCTATGTTTCTGCTTGATTAGATAATCCTACGTTTAAGCAGGGTTGACGCGTCAGAAATGAAGATGTCAAAGCGTTTAAGCAGAAACATAGAAGTATCGAGGAATCATTAGGATCCGCAAACCTCAATACTGCGCTCGCATCCTCTCAAAAGACATTCAAAGACATGCTATCAAATGATAGACCTACATTTTGGACGCTTCGAGTGTCTGAAGTGTATAGCTTTTCATCCGAGCTTGATCTTTGTGCGCTACTTGCACTTCGTCATCAAAAACGGACTGCCAATATTTTTAATACAATATATAATCAATGCTAATCTATATACATAAATATGGATGTTGGTATATCTGTGTGTCCGAGCTCAATAGACTCCAAAAACCGTTGGACCAATCACTATGAAAGTTGGTACATATGTGTATTTTTTCATAGAGAAGGTTTTTATGATATCCGCTTTGTTGTTTGTTTGTTTATACTCTTTATTGTGAAAATGTCACAATGGGCGGCTTTATTGTCATATGACAATCTCTTACAACCAACCCTACTATGACGCGTCATATGTATGTGTGCGTGTAACATGTGTGTAAGTGTGTGTCTTGTTATTGCATTTGATCGACAGAATTGAAAATGCAATTCCGTTAATTTGATCCCAACGGAAAATGGTGACCCAGCCGGGAATCGAACCCGGGACCTTACAATGTAAGATCAGGCGACCTAACCTCTATGCCACCGGGCCGTTGTAACTTACAACTAGATGACACTGCAGCACATCAACTTCTATACCGCCCAACTGATATTTTCATGCTATTAACTGTATTGTTACACCACCAGATGGCGCTGCAGCCAACTTCTATACCGTTCAGCCAATCTCTGTGAAAATTAGTAGACATAGGTTTTTGAGCACGGATAATATTCTCGCAACATCCACCTTGTTGTAACTTGCCACTAGAGGGTGCTGCAGCAGGTCAACTTCTATACCGTTCCACTGATCGCCATGAAAATTTTATAAATTCGAAAGTGGAAGGAACGGCGATTAACATAGGCTACTTGGGAGGGGGGATGGGGAGAGAAGGAAATGTGAGAGGAGGGAGAAAACGGATATCTGAGCATCACTAATGCCCGGGCCACACTAACAGGAAATGCCATTATTGCGATAATTTAGATGTGTGGCCGCAGCAAAAAACGCTCATCACCGCCGTTATTAACGGCATTTCCCATTAGTGTGGCACCGGGCATGCGTAACATTCCACTAGTTTGTTATATAATCAATGATAAAATATAACAATATGTTACATCACAGCCAACATTCGGTAGCGGACGTGGCAACATAAAAGTGGCTGATGACTTGGGATAAACTAGTATTGTGTCCTCCAGTATACTTACACCTTCTATATCGAGACAGATTAGTAAATAGTAGAAAATAGGAATGCGGTGAATTTTCAAAACACTGCCGATCGCCGCTGCGTTATATTTGTAAGAGAATTTTGTACTAATTTTCGATTTTTCTAAACGCTCTATTTTGGCACAATTGAAAATGGCACTTTGTCTAAACTTTCTATAAAGATTGATCGTTGTTCGTTGACCGCGCGCGACGATCGCGCAGTGCTCGGGCAACCATGAAATAGTCGAAAATAAAATATTTTTTAACCTAATGTTTCGAAACGGTGACTTAGGTGTCATTAAGTATACGGTTCACTCGATTGAGTCAAAATTTCAATTCCTAAAGTTGCCAGAACGGCGTTTTATGACTATTTTATAACATAGGATATTTTTAGTTAATTGTGACTAAGTCGATACAGGATATGTTTTTGAGAATTCACATGTTCAAGTTGAGATTCTGCATGTAAGCCGATGTGGAATTAAGAAGTCCGATTCGCTGTTTCTGCTTGCGCTGCTCCGTCATCTGTTGAATAAGAAACATAGTAATAATGTAATCTTGGATATCATCTCTATGATATTCATATTATTAATATTGTTTAATGGAAGAACAGAAATTTGCTGGTATTCCCATATCCATTAACTGTTAAGAATAGCAATTTACTGATAAGCCATAACTGTTAAGAATAGCAATTTGCTGATAAGCCCATATCCATTAACTCTTAAGAATAACATTTACTGATATGCTCATGTCCATTAACCGTTAAGAATAGCAATTTGCTGATTTGCCTATATTAATTAACTGTTTAAAACTGTTTTTGAACTAGTTTACACAATCACTATTCTAAAAATCTTGGGTTTTACATAGGTTTTTCGAACCACCCTCGTATATCCTGCTTGTAAGAAATTGTCAATGAGGATATGTAGATAACTTAATTTCTTAGTACCTGATCCCTCAAATCCGTGAGTAAGGAGGTGAGCGCGGCCGCGGCCGCTTGGGATCTATCCAAGGCGGCCTGAAGACTCCTCAGCTCCACTCCACCTTCTTCGCCTTCTCCTCCGGCGACGAGTGACAATGCCCTTAGTCGTGGGAACCAGTCCAAGTTAGTGGCCTGCGGAAATAATGGGAAGAATTAGGTAAATCAGTTGACGCGCAATGTGCAGATGAACTGCACCTAGGCCATAGCCGGTAGGGGGGTCTCAAATGGGTTCGTTAATCCCCCTTGCAAAATTTGGAACAAATGGTTTTTTGTTAGCCAAAGCGAATCAAGTGCTTACAGGACAATAGAAACTTTTCAGAAAGTAAATGGCGAAAAACAGCAATGTGCGAGATTGGTTGGATTGATATTCATGAGAATATTCATGATATTCATGAATCCATTTAAAAGTATTTACAAAATATCATGAGATGAATTAAATACTGTTGCCCAAGAGTATTTGAAACTTCTTTCATTAGCTCGATTTTGTGGTTCAATGTTATTACAAGCTTTTATTTACCTTGCAATGTATGTTAGTTAAGGAATGCATCAAGGAATGGAGTACTCACACGCTGTTGTGAGCTTTATAATACCCATTTAACCCCTTGAGTATGATACGACCAAATCTGGTTCTGAAACAATTATCCGTTGAGTATGATACGACCAGATCTGGTTCCGCGTTTTTTTCACTTCTTTGACGTTCTCATATTTATTCATAATTATCTAATTGTTTTACAAAATGATATTTCAATATTCTATATTCGAAATTTAAATGCAATCATTGTGCAGTTGTTCTTTTTATGATTGGTGTAGTAGTTTCGTAGTTATAGTACTTTAAGGTCGATGTCGCCGAAAATCCTGCAAAAGAGACAGATGCATCCATGAAAATACCCATTTACTCCAAGGGTTAAATGGTATTGATATGTTTAATAATTCCATAATCACTTACAAATACTCCGTAAATCAAACCCTAACCGATACAATAAGCTGACTTGGTTTTTAGCTATTTTTATTGATTATTATTATTATTATTATATTTTATATACGCCATTACTAATATCATACCCGCTCACACTCCACACTTACACGCTCAACACACTCCCACAAACACATACACACACCCTGCATACTCGACTCTTATGTACTTCTAAAATTGAAAAAAAATAAATTGAAGGTACGTTAGTTTTATCAAGTAGTTAAAAAAAAACGTAATTTATGTAATTTTATTGAAATCCGTAACCGGTTTTATTTGTTGTAAATCTGCATACATTAAAAAAAATATTATTACTGTAATACTGTGTGATTTCTCAATAAAGAATTGAAATTGAAATAGTTAGTATGTATGTATATGAAATCGAAGACTATCGCGGTTGTTTGACATTATAAATAGGATAGAAAACGAATTTACCGCGTGAAATTTGTAGGACCCGACGTTTCGGTGACGTTGCAGCCGCCGTTGTCTAGGGTAAACTGAAGAGCTGTCAGTCCGTTGTTTTGCGGGTAGGCCGCAAACCGCTGCCGCCACTGCGTAGGTTATAACGGTGGTGGGGGGCCGGGCTCGGAGCGCGGGAATTTTTAAAATCCGTCTTGCACACAACACTCACTGTATCCTGTTTTACGTCTTTGCGTTCGGCGTTCGGCGGCGGGAACATCAACTTTCGAAGCAATTTGACACTGGCGACACGGAGAATGTCTGTAGATCCTGGGATATCTTTTCGTGGATGAATCCGCACACAATTCGGAATTAAATTACTATCACGACACTGTTTCAAGAACACTAACGATGACAAAATTCGCGCGCGTTTTTTCCGCAAACGTTCGAACTGACGCACTTTATACGAAACTTCCTCTCCGTAGAGGCTCGTAATATGAAATCGAAGACTATCGCGGTTGTTTGACATTATAAATAGGATAGAAAACGAATTTACCGCGTGAAATTTGTAGGACCCGACGTTTCGGTGACGTTGCAGCCGCCGTTGTCTAGGGTAAACTGAAGAGCTGTCAGTCCGTTGTTTTGCGGGTAGGCCGCAAACCGCTGCCGCCACTGCGTAGGTTATAACGGTGGTGGGGGGCCGGGCTTCATCCACGAAAAGATATCCCAGGATCTACAGACATTCTCCGTGTCGCCAGTGTCAAATTGCTTCGAAAGTTGATGTTCCCGCCGCCGAACGCCGAACGCAAAGACGTAAAACAGGATACAGTGAGTGTTGTGTGCAAGACGGATTTTAAAAATTCCCGCGCTCCGAGCCCGGCCCCCCACCACCGTTATAACCTACGCAGTGGCGGCAGCGGTTTGCGGCCTACCCGCAAAACAACGGACTGACAGCTCTTCAGTTTACCCTAGACAACGGCGGCTGCAACGTCACCGAAACGTCGGGTCCTACAAATTTCACGCGGTAAATTCGTTTTCTATCCTATTTATAATGTCAAACAACCGCGATAGTCTTCGATTTCATATTACGAGCCTCTACGGAGAGGAAGTTTCGTATAAAGTGCGTCAGTTCGAACGTTTGCGGAAAAAACGCGCGCGAATTATGTCATCGTTAGTGTTCTTGAAACAGTGTCGTGATAGTAATTTAATTCCGAATTGTGTGCGGATTCATCCACGAAAAGATATCCCAGGATCTACAGACATTCTCCGTGTCGCCAGTGTCAAATTGCTTCGAAAGTTGATGTTCCCGCCGCCGAACGCCGAACGCAAAGACGTAAAACAGGATACAGTGAGTGTTGTGTGCAAGACGGATTTTAAAAATTCCCGCGCTCCGAGCCCGGCCCCCCACCACCGTTATAACCTACGCAGTGGCGGCAGCGGTTTGCGGCCTACCCGCAAAACAACGGACTGACAGCTCTTCAGTTTACCCTAGACAACGGCGGCTGCAACGTCACCGAAACGTCGGGTCCTACAAATTTCACGCGGTAAATTCGTTTTCTATCCTATTTATAGTATGTATGTATGTTTGTTTAGGTCAAATATTGCAAACTGAATTAGAACCACTTCCTCTTATCCTATTAAGTTGAAATTTACGCATTGGTTCAGTTCCGATGACAGTGCATTTTTGTAGTGAGCATGACCGGATTTTACAACCAGAATTGGCTCCCGACAAGCCCATTGTCAACAGCACAGACACACAATTATGTATATGCATTCATTTATGCTAGCCCATTGTAAATTTCACCATGACATGGCTGTTGCACCCAGGGTTGGCTCCCGACGAAGGATCTCCTCTACGGTCAACAGAACAGAAACGAAATTTTGTACATGCATTTAATGATAATAGTCCTTTCTAAGTTTCACCGCGATAGGGCTGCTGCAACCAGGGTCGGTTTCCAACGAGGGGACTCCTCAACGGTCAACAGCACAGAAATGAAAATTTGTATACACATTTGTATTTGTATACCAGAATTTGTATTTGTGTACGGAAAATTTGTATTTGTATACCAGAACGGGCATGATCGAATCCGTAGATAAAATTTCATTTCTGTCCTGTTGATGCCGTCACCCGTAACGGCTTTACTGTTCACTTTCACGCGGTGGAAGTTGGCGCTCGTGGCCTGCCAGCCAAATCTCTGTTTTACCTCTTTAAAAGATATTGGTCTCTCCAGGCAAATAATCAACTTCTTCGTAGGAAAAATATCTGAAACCGTGTGTCTGAATATCTGAAACATCTGAAACACCTATCCGACGGCCTCGACGCATGAAGTGCGAGCCTGGGTAGGACTCTGGCCTTATGGTCAGTTTCCCCTGGGAATCAACCTTCTGGCGCTCCTGGACGGTCTGCGCACCATGCGGCGTAAGCCAATCTACTGTGCACTCTGACTAACAGTCGGGGGAGTCTGGAAGCTGTATTGTTTCCAATAGAGCGGGGGTGGTTGCGGACCTTACGGCGACTGCTCTTGAAATGACCATCGGCCATCCGATCCTGGGTGAACAGCCGGGCAAATGACGCTGTGGTCTGCGATAGATTCGGTAAACACCATTTCATCGCTTCGTAAGGGAGAGGACCGCGCAAGCGACCTCGAACTCGTAACCAATCGAGAGACCGGCGTAATCTGGTCACAATTGGAAGTAAGGGCGTGAGTGTCGGCCCGCCAGGTAACATTCCTGGCTATCTCGCGGTTAAGGCGTTGGCCTCTTACGGGCTTGTGGCGTAGCTAGACGGTGGATTGTTTTGTCCCTAAGTCTTCTGCGCTCACTTCCAGGGAGATAGAACGACTAATCGTTAAAACTTCCTGAGGTGACGGGCTCGCCCGCTGTGTGTGTTGAGGTGCGGTCTACTCGGACAACCTCTAAATGTCGCTAGTGAGGATTGAGGATTCCAGATAAACGCCTTGTTCCAGTGGTTGCACAATTTATTGATAGTTTTTAATACGATAGAAGCGCACGCGAGCAAAACATAATATTCCAATGTTCACCCGTTTGGTCGCGTACGGTTTGCCTCGGGTTGCCAAGCTATAAAGTTTAAACTAAGTACGTAACACCGTGATTTCCGCATCTCAAATGCTATGGCTTCGAAAGGGGGGATTGAATGGGTGTTAAGGTGAACGCTCACATGTGGCAAGACAGCTGTCCTAAACCAACCACAGCCGGTCGTTAGTCCCGAATCCACCGCTCAGCCCCCAGAAGTGTAATAATAGTATATGATGGGCCCGACTTCGGTCGGTGGGATCCATGGCAGCTCCGTTTGTATTTTATTTATCAAAATATGTTAACAATTTTCTTTCAATACGTATAATCATTTTAATGCATTAGTTTTGCTTTATACACCAGATGACCGAGCTATATCCAAGTATAGACTAAACAATTATAAAGTAGAAACATTACATGAATATTGTAAACTGTTTGCATATGCTAATAGTAAAACCGACCATTTTGCTAACGCAGTTGCAAATTCATATAATACGTATATGGAAATTCAACAGCCTATGAAATGTAGTTTAAGTTGACAGTGCACTCTTAATATCTAGTCATTAAAAGTCTGCCTTAGAACCGGCCTAGGCCTAGTTAGGCGGCTGTGTCAAACATTAAAAATAATGTTGCATCACAGTGTCACCACAGTGAGGGTACAAAGTGTCACCATCCAGGGCCTCCAGAGTAAAAGCCAGCATCTCACGTATGGTGTGCCACAGGGTAGCGTTTTGGGACCCATTTATTCCTCGTCTACATAAATGACCTATGTCAGTTACCAGTAGGTAAAATCATCACATATGCCGATGACACCGTTATACTATTCAAGGGTTCAAACTGGGATTACACATTTGAGAAAGCAAACGAGGGCATGGAAATTGTTAAAAATTGGCTAGGAAACTTTATGTTGACGCTTAATGTTGGCAAAACCAAATACATGCCATTTAGTATAACAACCAGAGGTCAACCCACTTCTAATAAAACTATTGTAATACACGAATGCGATAGCATAGAGTCTTGTAACTGTCAGCCTCTACAAAGAGAAATATCTTGGAAATATCTAGGCATCACTCTAGATTGCTTTCTCCGTTGGGATTCTCATATACATAACGTGGCTACGAAGGTGCGAATCCTTGGATACGTTTTCAAAGAACTGAGGAATATTCTGGATTCCAAAACACTAAAAACTGTTTATTATGCTTTATGCGAATCGCTTATTACTTACGGCATAATTGGATGGGGTGGATGTGGTAAAACCCTGCTAGAGCCATTGCAAGTTGCGCAGAAATTTATATTAAAAATTATTCTACGTAGACCATATCGCCATCCCACTAATGAACTGTATAAGGAAGCTAAAGTTCTTGATTGTAGGCTACTTTTTCTAAAAACTTCCCTCTTAAGGCTATTTTTGGACAATAACTCAAATTTAGGAATAATTCAGAACCGGCGACCAACGAGACAAGTTGTAGAAAATAGCTTAATAATACCCAGAAGGAAAACATCATTTGGTCAAAGACATTACTCTTTCATTGCGCCGAGATTTTACAATTTGATCAATATGGAAATAAAAATGAATTTGACATTTAGGGAATTCAAAAATAAATTAAAGAAATGGTTATCGAATCATGACAGACTAACCATACATCAAATGTTAGAAATAATAGTATAATAACACTTAGGTGCACAAATTATTAACATATTTTTAAACTTATATGTTAAGTATTTTTTAACATTGAACTAACTACCAAAAAAATATTTGACTTTGACAATGAATTATATTTTAGACTAGGTATTTTTATATTAAATCTTATATTACTTAACATAATATTAAATATTAATGACTGTTTCTTTCTTTTCTCACATATAACTTTATTTATATTAATTAATCGAATTTTATATTATATTTATTGCCAATTTAATAATGGAATTGCATTTTATTTATTATATATTTTTAATATTTTTTTATTATTATTATTTTTTATTTTATTCTGAAGACCACATTTTAGGGCAATTTAGTGTCATTAGCTTTTTACTAAAACTTGTACATTTGTAGGCAACCAAGCAATCAAGCAAACTTGATTGTAATATTGGAGTCCTGTCCACCCTAGAACGGGCTAGTCCCAGTTGGGTGACAGAAACAAATAAGCAAAAGGTTAAGGTTTTGCCATTCGGTTCCTGTTATTTTTGTAAGCTAATCAATGTTTTATAGTAATTAATTCTTAAATAAATAAATAAAAATCAATTTCTTGCTAACATCTTACTTACAAATATGACATTAATTGTTTACTAGATGTGTTACTAAATAAATAAATAAATAAATAAATTCCTATGTCTCTCACCTCGGTTAA
Source organism: Micropterix aruncella (assembly GCA_944548615.1). Taxonomy (NCBI): domain Eukaryota; kingdom Metazoa; phylum Arthropoda; class Insecta; order Lepidoptera; family Micropterigidae; genus Micropterix; species Micropterix aruncella. Next base: position 18,268,912 of record OX155976.1, read on the forward strand.
CCGTTTTATAATGACCCGTTTAAACTGTTGACTTGAGGAGGTCAACTCACATGACTAACAAGGGAAGATGCGAGTGAGATATGTGAATATATTATGATGCTTCAGCAGGTGTCTGTGTCACACGAATTAGCGAGCGAGATAGTGCACTTATGTGTGGCTTTCTCAAATGTTTTGAAGCTAATACTTTAATACTACTTACTAAAGAGAAATACTTACTTTCACCATGGCGTAAACGTAACTCTCCGGCCCTGTGAACTCGGTAGGGTCTTTCACCCGCACCAACACAATGAAATATAGGTAGTGCCACATGTTGTGTTCGTTTTTCACATGCTCTTCAAAGGAAACCGTCTTGTTGTCGAAGGCCGATCTGTTCAAACCTGTCGAAATGAATAGATGTCAATATGCCGGTCAAATAATACACTCGATTAGAGTTTGACTTAGTATGTCTAAGAGCCGCGTTAAGGAGTAACTCGCAGACACAGTATACCAAGAGAGCAGTAGACGCACTCTCAAGCGATAGGGAATCGCGGGGATAGGGTGCAAGGGAAATGAGCAGAGGGGTACGTCTCGACGAACGCCTCTGGTTAGCGTTACGCGCGTGCCAAGGCCGGCGAATATCTCAAAACATTTAAACATCTGCATTGCCAAGGTGGTCATATGTGAGCCCTTGGACTTGTGACGTTGCCCGCCTCGTTTTCAATTTTGTTCTAAGAGATGCTACCGCCTGGTATACTGGATCGCAGATAAAGCTCTTTCTCACTGAACGGATATTACTCATATGATTACTAAAATGACTATGAAATGTGTTTAATTGTCTCTTTTGTATTTTATTGTTTTTTTAAAAATTGATTTCTTTGTGTTTTCTAACATTTCTTAAGTATACATGTTATATTTACGATAAATAATAAATAAATACAAACGGAGCTGCCATGGAATTCACCGACCGGAGTCGGGCCCATCATAATACAATTTTTTACACTTCTGGGGGGTGAGCAGTGGATTCCGGACTTACGAACCGGCTGTGGTAGGTTTAGGACAGCTGTCTTGCCACATGTGAGCGTTCACCTTGCCACCCATTCACTCCCCCTTCGAAGCCATAGAATTTGAGATGCGCAAATCGCAGTTTTAGATAATTTTTCTAAGAAAGAGTTGATTATTTTTCTGGAAAGGCCAAGATCTTTAAAGAGGTGAAATAGAGATTTAGCTGGCAGGCCACGAGCGCCAACTTCCACCGCGTGAAGGTGAACAGTGAAGCCGTTCCGGGTTACGGCATTTGCGAGATCATGTATCATTAATTTGTACTCGTGGTCTTTTGGGATATTTGATTCCCATGGAACAGTTAATTCTACAATAAGAGCCACCTTCCGAGATAGAGAGTAAAGAGTTATATCTGGACGGAGGGCTGTGCATCCGAGACTTTCAGGGAATTTATACTGCTTAGAGACCGAATCAACCTCCAGAATCCAATCTGTAGCTTTCTCGATTATTGAGAAAGGTTTTGTAGTTAAATGTTTTTTGCCTTTAGAGCCATCCCGCACAAACTGTATTGGGGGTTTGGAGGATACTGTCAAACCCTTGTTGGCACGAGCCACTGAGAGACTAATTACCTCGCGAATAACAGCGAGAACTTTGTCATGGCGGTAAGTGTACCGTCCTTGATCTAAGGCCACCTTGCAGCCAGCTAGAATGTGTCTAGCTGTGCAAGGGGTATTGCTACAGAGGGGACAAGAACTATCCTCGGCAAAGCTCCAACGAGCGAGGTTACTGGGGTCTGGAAGTGTATGCTGAAAGGCATTCAAATAAAATTTCAGCATCTCTGGCGTCCAGTCATAGAGCATTACCTTCCAGTGCATTGGAGGCGGAATGCAAAAGTCCCCAATTGTTGTCCAATCATTCTGGCATTGAAGGCCACTATGTATGCCGATTCCGATTTTACAAAGATAATCAGCTTAAGCATAATATTTTTATATTTCGTACCAGAAAGAACGCTAAATGGCGGATATCGCTACTTTATATGCTACCCTCTAAAAAAATGGCAGTATTCGAAGTATAGATTACTAAGACGCCTATACACATCCTATATAAAAAAATCGGTTGTGTCACCTCAAGACTTTCCCAGCAAGCAGACAACCCCCCGCGCGCGCCAAACCCCTTAAACCTTTCCCCCGCAACCCCCTACATTTTTTACTCCCTTAATTTATTGACTACTTGATGGACTGATTTTAACCACAATCTTTTCAACTCTTGCCATGACCAAATGATGCTTGCATACCAAATTTTAGCTCAATCAGATTAAGCGTTTTGTGGAGGAATACAGACAAAAAAAAACAGACACACACACACACACAGACAGACCTCAATCTGGAAATGGTCTTAATCGTCACAGGGGGGGGGGCTCAAAATGGATATTTCTATCTGCAAAAAAAATTGCATTTATAATATTTTCCTTCCTAGTCGGTTGGTGGGCCGGCAAAGTAAAAAACTGACATAAATCAAGAACTTACCACAAACGAAGCAGGTATTCTTCAAGATGAGTTCTTTCTGTTGTTTCTCACTCCTTAGGTCGGCGAAGGTGTCGATGATGACACCAAAGATGAGATTCAAGACTATGATGATGATCACGAAGAAAAACGGTGGGCCGTCAAAGTAAAAAACTGACATAAATCAAGAACTTACCACAAACGAAGCAGGTATTCTTCAAGATGAGTTCTTTCTGTTGTTTCTCACTCCTCAGGTCGGCGAATGTGTCGATGATGACACCAAAGATGAGATTCAAGACTATGATGATGACCACGAAGAAAAACAGAAGGTCGTAGACCACACGCGCCACGTACAGTGGTTCCTGATGTCAAAATAAAAGCAGTAGAACATAAACTAGTGAGGCTTGGAGATGTCGCCCTACCTCATACATCATCATCATCATCAGCCGGTAGACAACCACTGTTGGACATATGCCTCTCCCATAGAATGCTATGACAAGCGGTCCTCCACCTCCATCCACCTACTTCCTGCGACCTTGGCTATGTCATCGGTCCATCTTGTGGGGGACCATCCCACACTGCATCTGCCAGTTCGTGGTTGCCATTCGAGAACTTTTTTCCCTAACGGTTGTCGGTTCTGCGAGCTATATGGCCTGCCCATTGCCGTTTCGAGTTGGTTATTTTACGAGCTATATCAGTGACCTTGGTTCTTTTGCGGATTTATTCATTTCGGATTCTATCACGCTGTGAAACTCCAAGCATTACTCTCTCCATGAAACCTAATATATTATGACTTTGAGCTTGTGTATGAGGCCAATAGTTAGCGTCCACGCCTCAGTGCTGTGGGGTTCCCGGCTTAAGAATAGGATCCCTCCCTCCGCTCCTTCCGCGGATGTCCCAAAAGGCGACTAAGGGATAAGCCAAGGGATGGGCAACAGCATCCACCTGAAGTATTCAACACCAGCCCCCGGATTCCGAAACGACGATACGATACACGATTGTCGTCACTCGACGATATCTGCGATTCCGGTAGCAATATGACAGTCCTTCAATTCCACTCCAAGAAAGACTTCAAACTCGTTTACCCCTTATAGCAGGAATGATAAATTAGGTATAGCAGGAAGGAATTCACCGACTGAAGTCGAGCCTATCATATAGTATTATTACACTTCTGGGGAGTGAGCAGTGGATTCCGGATTAACGACGGCTGTGGTAGGTTTAGGACAGCTGTCTTGCCACATGTGAGCATTCACCATTTCACCCATTCACTCCCCCCTTCGAAGCTCAGTAGCAGTCTTAGTTAGTAAACAAGTAAATATATTAAAAAGAATAAAAAAACTCGACTGCTTTTACAGATAGTAAACTATTATTATCATTATTATTATTATATATTTAACAGGCAGGCAGCTTAAAGAAGATACGCTTGAGACCGGGCTTGCATTACAATTTTTGTGGAATAAGTCCAGCTTATTTTTAATAAAGTCATTGACACTTTTGGCTCTGATCACTTCACTTGGGAGAGCATTCCATTCGTTTACCACTGTACTGCTGAAGAAATGTTTCTTGGGACTTGAATGGAATGATTCACGCTGGGGCTTCAGATGATGCCCAGGCAGATGTGTGTTGGTGTTCATGTTGTAGATAGGATCTTAGTTATTCGATGCAGTCAGGATCTTATATGTCTCGATTACGTCACCCCATGCCCTGCCTTGCTCCAGAGTGGTAGAACTGAGAGCTGACAATCTTTTCCTGTATGTTTAGATGCTTCAAGATAAAAGGCAATTTAGTCGCTCTTCGCTGGACCTTTTCTATTGTATTTATAATAATTTCTATTACGGTTTTTTATGAAATATTTGTGGTTTATGTATATATCCATAAAAAAATATATCTATGTTTCCGGAATATACTCAATCAGACCTTTCGTTTGACACTAAACACAACATAATTATATAAATTTATTGGCATTTGGACATTTAGACTACTACTTACTTGATATTTGGACAGTTAAGGTAACCTATGACACTCGGGATGAAATACCGGTTCTAATAACACCACACACTTCCAAATCGGTTTAAGCGTTTAGAAGTTATAGTGGAATAAAGAATTGGAAAACATACATAAATGAAACCTGAACACATTACAC